>CM069294.1:35370000-36570000 GCA_035609425.1 Epinephelus awoara | reverse complement strand
ACAGTTTCCATGTAAACAGCAGGTCTTATTGAGTTAGAGACAGGAAGTCAGTGTTACCTCACTGTTCCTCTTCAGCAGCAGCAGCAGGTTGGCGTTTCCTCCCTGCATGCAAACACAAACACACACTAAGTACTGTAAAGACAGAGAACAGTAATGCACTCACATATGCACATCTCCTGGTGTGTCTCATACTGTGAGTACATGAGCAGGCATACTGTACAGTGTGTATGACTGAATGTGATTATAGCTGCACATGTGGGTGTGATGGAAAAATCTAATTATATCTGATTGTGATTATGTAGCACAGATACAGTAATGCAGCAGCCTTACACTCACTGTATTTTAAATACTGAAGGGTTTAACCTCTAAAAATGTTTGCTTTTTTTCATTTACAAAGAAAAACTGATCAAATGTGAATCTAACATATGGTGTACTGCTTGAATTAACTCTGCATTGTATCTTTAATGATCATTCTGACTTCTGCAACAACGCACCCTTGTTTTACTGCTGCGCCCCCTCTGAACTTTGGCTGTATGCCCAGTAAGAAATGTAAATAAAAATCAAGCGCTGCTCTTTTGTTCAGATAGCAGAATTAACAAGGAATGGTTCAGGAGGGGAAAAAAGGACTCTTTTGTTAAACAGCAAACTACAGTAGCTTGTCTCCACTAAAACATTCAAGAAACAATTATGTGCAGTCCAGCTGCTGGATATCTGCAGGATAAATGACTACAAAGGCTAGCATCCAGTGCAGAGCTACAATAGCAGCACCTAAAGGCCGCCCATTAATTTTCATCCGCTATTGAATTCTTATACAACTGATTGTCGCCATTAGCAACGGGCCCTGGCAGGAAGAGTCAAGAGGCTAATTCACTGGAGGGAGAGAAGTGGCTAAATTCATCTTAATGGTGTTGTTAATGTTGGGAGGACAAATGCACCCCCACACATGGCCTCAGGTTCTCATTGAGGCATGGGGGCGTAGCTGCTTCAGAGTCAAGAATAATTGGCTGCTGAGACGCCGACCTTCTTTAAAACACTGTCGGATTCTGTCCTGCGCAGATCTCCCGCTGTATCCTCACTCTCGTCGCCATCGCCACCTAACAAGAAGGAAAATCACAGGTGAGAAAATGACCCAGGCAGGAAATGATACTGCAAGACAAAATGAGAACAGGGGCACAATAATACGTAAAATACATAACCTTTTGACACTGTCAATAGTTTAAGGAACATTATAGTTTAAAGGGACAGTTCATCCCAAAATAAAAAATACATATTTTTTTCTCTCATCTGTAGTACTGTTTATCAGTCCAGATTGTTTTGGTGTGAGTTGACAAGTGTTTGAGATACAGTATACACTCCAACTGTGTCACACGAAGGAAGCATCCTCCTACTGTGAGATCACCTAGCACCACTGAGCTAGCTAACGTTATAGCTCAGCCAAGGAAGAGCACTGTCACATGCTCAAGCCTCTCATCCATGAGTAGATGCACACTTCCTTCTGCACAGTGATTTGGTTGGAGGGTGTAGTGCAGTAGACAGAAAATTGCTCCTACATCAAACTGCTCACAAAAAGGTCTGTATATTATCTTGAGTAACTGGGTCATGATTTCTGGAAAGACACATTGCTGTTAAGTTTTTCAAATGTGTTTTTTCTGACACTTTGAGCACCACTTATATTATATTAGAGCAAAGGCAGAGATCTCTACGGCCGATATCCCTAACACTTGGCAACCCATAGTCCTGCAACAAAATGCGCATAATCATCACTGATAAATATTAAGTAAGAAAAGGAGGTTAAATATGAGTTTATGAACAATATGCGAGGCAGATGTAGATTTGGGGAAGAAATATATGCCTTGTTTATGGTTATTGTAAGTTATTGTTTGAGAGTAACAATTGTTGGTTATCATCAGCAACAGAGTGAGGAATGAACTGTGTGCGAGAACTGCAGTTTTTTTCCTTTTTTGTTCTGTCGCTGTACCAAAGTTTGACTAGTGCTACTTAAAATTATTTTTATCAATTAATCTGCCAATAATTTCCTTTTGTCCATGAAATGTCAGCAAATAATGAAAAATATCCGTACCAATTACCTGTAGCCCAAGCTGACATCTTTAAATATCTGACCAACAGTCCAAAAACAACCAAAGGATATTCAGTTTCACATCATATTAGAAATAGAAAACAGCAAATCTTCACAACTGAAAAGCTGAAACTAGGTATTTTTGCAAGTTATTAGCATTCTGTCGATTGACTAATTGATCAGTATTTATTTAAAGGTATGGCTTAATAGTCCAGCCTTTAGCACTGATTTTGTGATTGGTCAATATAAAAATCTCATCTAGAAATTAGGCATAACCTTTTTTGTATTTGTTTTATCATATTTCTATTACTGCAGTTTTTGTTTTCCTTTGAATTTTCTTTGCGCCCTATTCAATCAAATCACTTTGCCCCTCTGAGCCCTTCTTTTTCACTGTAATATTAGTTTATATAATGCCTCTGATGTTAATATTTGTTTCTAAGTCTGCTTTCTTAACTCAAGGGTTTCAAAAACATCACACTGATAAAAACATTCTGTAGTTCTCCTAGAAGTCTGGACCTCTTATAGCTCAATATCTGCCACAGCGCCAGTATAGTCCCACTCTGAGTTTGCAAGCCACAAGTTCAAAGGTATCGCTCCAGGCCACATCTCTCTCAGGAAGCATCAGCTCTGCTGTCCAAGTCCCCGTCTAAAATGTTATATCTAACGGCACTGAACAAGGGCAATGTGGGAAGTGCTGGGTGTGGTGTCTGCTGTTATGTGACCACTAAAAATCAGCAGTGTCACCACACATTTGCAGTTCAGGCATTGAGTAGATGCAGTTATCCGGACCAGCAGATCCAGGTTCATCGTCTTCCACTGTTACAGGCTTACAACATGCAGTCTGGCTGACCAATCGGCCAATCTGCACAATCTCACCATAAAAAAAACAAACATGCACTAACAGACTTACTCTTACTGCTGTGCATCTGGTGACTGTCGAAGCCTCCGAAGGTCTCGGCCCGGCGGGGCAGACACACCGGCCCCGCAACCCCTCCCTCCTGGACGCTGGCCATCGCCCCGCCCAGGCTGCCATTCACCAGCCCCTGTAACGTCTCCACTGTCACACACACGCACACACACACACACACACACACACACACACAGACAAACATCAATGTGCGGGTCAGTAAGTGAATTATCCTGGCTAACTGTGTTACAGTTCAGCTCTGCACTCATGAATCCTACAAGGCACTTCTGCCTTCAACCTGGAATTGGCTCCTGTTGCTAAGCAACTGTTGACAACCTGTTTGAACCACAGAGCTCTTTTACTAAAAGTTTAAATACCTTAACCATCTGAAATTATACAAACTCTGGCGAGACATACACAGTATTAGTTTCCACATATGTATATAGACCATGCAGCGCTGTGACCTTTCCGGGGAAGATAATGAGAAACAAACGTTGCTGGTGAATATGAAGTTGCAGTAAAACACGATAACCTCAGCAGTAGAAATGGCATTATGGCTGCCAATTCACATATCAAATAAGGACAATTACATCCCCAGGCTGGAAGGAGATGGAAAATGCATTCTGTAATAGTAAAACTAAACCTTTCCTGCTAGTTTTAAAAGCGGAAACTATCATAGTCTCCTTAATACATCAGCTGCAAATAATTCTTAGCTGAATGTCAGTTACACAATGTAAAGTGTAAAACAAATTCCTGGGATTTTGTGATCAACTGTACCTTTTTGTGGAACTGTAACATTACTCAGAAATCATAAAGGCGGAGATGCATCTGTGCATAGTTTCTTTGTCTTCCCTATGCAGCTCACAGCTCTGACCACTGACGATGAGAAGTCACTCTTCTAATTAGAAATATATTTTTATCTTCTACTTAGATGAGATTCCAGTAAATCTCGCAAAAAAATGTGCCAGTTTTATTGTTCAGTCTACTAAAAATTTCTTGATGGGGTTGCTTAAATTCAAAGTCAACTTAATGTGCAGAGAATGTGGTGTGCTTCTGTCTTTCTCCACATTTTATTCTCTCTTTGTCGCAATATACAGTATCTCTCTCAGTTCATGCTGCTTTCTTCTCATACACATTTGATGAACAGGACTGCCAAAGCACCAAACAGAGCCGGAGTAAAATCCTAAAACACACTCTGACTCCTTGAATGTCTCCCATACGCTCTCTGAATAATCTCAAAACATCAGATACATGCCAAAAATGGATAAGTGCTTGTTAAACTGACTGCACGCTCTTTTGTAGTATAGAGAGTGGGGGTGATGACGGAGAGACGTGATTCAAACCAGTGTTCTGAAAAGAATGGGAAGTTAATTATTGTAGTGTGGCCTGCTGATTATGCCCGTAATTTGCATCAGTCAAATCTGAACATGATTCATGTTATGAGATTCAGTGAGAGGCAAACTTTCAGAGGATAAATATTATCGCCATGTCCATCATGTTAACAAAAATAAATCTGATTACAAATCATAGCAAGACTACTCTTGTCGTAACTGCCTGAGATTCATCACACTTTCACATTTTCTTCAGTATCAAAGTAATCCGGTGATAGATGTCTGTCTATTAATGATTGGTTTTGATTTTGTCTGAGTGTGTATTTAAGCCACCCAAAAAAATCTTTATCAGTTGAGGTGTGTGCTTTATTGAGAATATTTTCACCAGTCAAAAAGAAAGTCCAGAGCGCTCAGAAGGTTCATCTAATCATGTGACGAAGGTGCTCTTTCGTGGGAATATAGACGTCAAAAAAAAGGAAAATCCAAGGCACTCTTCTTTAAATGTATAGAAAGCCTTTATTTAAAAAAATGGCTATTTCATTTAGAAAAAGTTAAAACATGAATGAAATATTTTCACCACTTCACCTCACTGCAGACATCCCTTCAAATGGAGAAGTTGTTAACAGCTTCAGTGCTCCATCTATGCTCTTGTCAAAGCTAATGCCAAGTCATTTTAGCTCACCAAATGCAGGAGCTGCTGGTTTTCCGCTGCTTCAATCAGTTAGTTAGTTTGTATTATTGTGTGACTTTGGTGTTTAAAAGAATTGGTTTGGTCACACTATGACATAAACAAACTAACCAATCTAAGCAGCTGCAGACCAGCAGCTCCAGTGTTCAGCAATGTTAAATTACTGTTTTTCTCAATGGAGTCTGGCTTTGAAGAGAACAAGATAATGTCTTCAGTTCACAGGTGGAAATCACTGACAGTAAGGTGAAGCCACATCTAAAACACTACGCTGCTTAGCTTCTGTGTCAGTGCTCATGACTGCTTCTTCATCCTCCGAGTGCGCCGACAGACATCTACTAAAGGTAACACACTGACTATGGATAAGTACCTCATACAACCCCACTTCGAAAGATCCCAACAATCCCTTTATGCACTCGCATTATAAACACTCTCTCTTCCTCTGTCTTACCTTCCTCCAGGGCATCCTTCATGATCGATGCCCCCCTGGGCAGCTCCTGGCTGGAGACTGACCTGAAGAAAGGCTGGACCTGCCGGCAGACCTCCTCGCCTTGGTTCAAACCTTCCCACATCCCCCTGAAGAGCTGCACCTTCTCCTCCAGCAGAGACATGATCTCTGTGTCCTTTTGCCTCAACAAATCTGACCAGCAGAGACAGACAATAAGAAAAAAGAGACAGGCAGGTGGGAAAATATTTGTGCTATTTGGAGCAAACTTATCCCTGTTTTCTTTCACACAAACTCTCTGTGAACTCCTCTCTCACCTCTCATCTCCTTGGCTTTAGTCTCCAGTTGTCTCTTGTCATCTTCCGTCTCACTGGGAATCCCTTCATCCTCATCCTTCTCTCTGTCCAACCAAGGAAGAGATAAAAATCAAACCAGTCTAGGAAATTATGCAGGATTAAACATCTATGAACCATCATTTAAAGCATTTCAAAATCCACATCATTTACAATATCTTTGTATACATTTAATGTGGGGATAAAACATTTAAGTCTGGCATTAATGGCCAAAGATTTTGCTTAGTGAATAATTGTTTCAACTATTTATGTTTTATAAATGATTTAAATAATTATTCAATTAGAAAAATCTGCCACAGATGACACTATTTCACTGTTAAGATCAATCAGTGTGTGCAACATCAACACCGCAGGACAACACTTCCCTAGGCGAGGATTAAACAACTCTGAGAGAGACAAAAATGTGATGTATATGATGCTCTGGTGAAAAAGACAGACGCAGCATCAGTAGAAAACTGTTTGGTATTTTTTTTTTATCTCTTCCATTCCTGCCAATAGCCTGTTCTCAATTTTGTATTTTGACAGAAGTCAGACAGGGGGAGAGAGAGACAGAGTACTAAATCTCTCTCCTTCCCGCTGGCTGCAGTCGAATAATCCTCTGCTTATAGTGAGCTGCCCTTGAAGCCAATCCAGCATTAGACTGTCCCTGAGTACATCCCATCCCCAGGTAGAGTAGTGCTAATCCTCCTGACAGCAAAGTGCTCTGTCGCAGCTTACCGTTTATTACTATCTAGAGAACTCGGCTGGGTCTAACTCCTGGGTTACAACACAGATATACCATAGGTGAACCTTAGGAGGCCAGTACTGAATGTAAAGCACTTTGAGTGCAACAGAGGTAACGGATTGAAGTAAATGGGGCAGGTCAGGTCAGGGGATGAGGCTGGATGTGTACATGCTGAGTCAAAATATGTCAAAACTGGTCTTCTGGCTACAAAAAGCATCTAATCCTTAAAGTATTAGCATATTTACTGAAATGTTTTTAAGTAAATACTCTAAAATAAACCCCACTTACATCGACTGCATGGCTTCCTGGATGAGCTGCATCCAGGTGTTGCGTTCATCCTTTGAGCTGGCCAAGACCTCCATCATCTCCGGCTTCTCGATGCCTGCCGTGATGAGGAAGAGGCCGCGCTCTTCGTTTGCAACCTCCCTCACAATCAGCTTCTGGAGGGAGATGACCGTGGAGCGCTGGTCCTACAGGGAGAGAGGGGTAGGAAAGGTGGGGAGGGATTAATGGAGGCAACAAGGGAGGAGAATATTCAAAAAAAAAAAAAAAAGATGACAGTGGGAGGATCGAGGATGAGAAGGGGAGGAGGGAAGGCAAGTGTTGAGGTTGGGGAGAGACAGGAAGAAGGTGGGGTTGAAGAAGGAGGGAGTGAAAAGGAGGGGCAGAGGAGGAGGAGAAGGATAATTATGGGAGGAGGAAGGGAAGAGGAAATCAGGGGATTAAAAGCATGACAAAAACAAGTGCAGTGAAGACAGAGGCATACACAGAAGAAATCTCAGTTAGGGAAAAAGGAGGATTATAGAAGGAGCGAGCAGTTGGGTAATAAAATGGGAAGAATGAAAAAGATGTGGTGTCAAGAGGAGAGGACACGACAAAATGAGATTCTGGTAATGTTATCATTCACATGGGAGTCAGCTGATGTCTACAGCCTCAGCGGTCCCTGCAATCTCAAGGCTGCAAAAACTGTAAAGCACAGTTTAGAACGCTAACACCACAAACCACTGTTTCATTTCTGCTCTACGCAGTAAAACTCTGGAATTGTTACCACATCCCAACGTTTTTCCAGCAGTCCCATCTGAGGTTTGAATGATAAGTACAGATTTTTTAAGCCTGTCTTTCTGCTGTAACTAGGCATAGGACGATATGGAGATTTCATGTCACAATTAAACCAGCTAAAATACTTGCAATTCACGATATTATCCTGCTTACATTAAAATATGCCATACACACCTACATTTTGTGAAGAGACACATACTTTTATTGCACCAAAGACAGGACACATGTCTTGTTTAAATGAAAAACAAACAATTAAACAATGAAAAGTCAAGATTTTAAACTATTTCATATGGCATCATATAGTATTTCAATATAAAGTATGCCAGTGCTCGATGAAGATCTTGTGCATTTTTTTTTAACTTGGTGCATATGCAGCCATGTTTTGCAGAGTCTCTTTCATTGCTGGTTGCCAGGCAGTCTCTTTGGTTGCTGCTGGACATGATATTCATGTTTATCCCGATAATGGACACTCACTACGATCAAGTCATTGTAAGTGTTTCGATTGCAATCCGCGATAAAGTCAAAAATTGTCCAACCTGACTGTGACCATACTGTAAAATAACAAGTGGAAAATCCACTGTACTCCATCCGTGTATAAAACTTGAAATCAAGAGGGTATCTTTAGCCAGTGTTTTTTGTACTAAATTCCATCTTTGTTTTACTGTCCTTCAACTGCAGCTCAGCAAAAGAGCTGTCTTTGGAAACACAAGCATGGAATTTGTACTAAAAAGACAAACTCTGGATGATACCCACTTGATCTGGCTAACTGTGACTCCTGGAGCCTCATATTGGCCACGTTTGGCTTCACAGAAATACTTTCTGTCGTCTGTCCAGGTGACCTCTGACCTCATCGCTACAGGCTGCTTGTCCTGTTGGTGATCCCCAGTACAGAAGCTGATGTTGCCCAAAACTCAACCTGGTTCACATGGCTGTCATCCATTTAGAGCCACATGTTATTCCTCTTTTAAATGTCAACAGCCTCAACTCAAATATGCCAAACCTTTTTTTAATGATGGATGTGATTATTATGCCACAGGCCTGCCTCTGCTTTCATTCCTCCTACTGAGTGTGCATGTGTGTGTGTGTGTGTGTGTGTATATACGCTGTGAAACTGTGAGTCCTGTAAACATGGAAAAAACGACTCAAACCTGTATGATTTATCACAGTTGGGTTAGATGCCAACAGCCAGACAGCTTTATTAGGTGCAGCTAGCGAGCTAGCCAGAGGCAGGCAATATTACACAATGGGTAAGCTAAGCAGGCAAGCTAATGCTAACACCAACACCAGCCACACCAGTGGGATAGGAAAATATGACAACAACATCTCTAGCAGCGCTCATAAGATCTGCATTACTGGAGGGATGGAGGGAAAATGGAGGGAACAGCTGAAGGAAGGCGAAAGAGAGGAGAAAGACATAAAGAGACAGATGAAGAGAGAGACAGCGATGACAGCAGGATCCTACCAGCATGGCGAAGACATATTTCTGGTCTTTCTCTTGGAGGAAGACGAAGACATCTGATAGTAGCAGAGCATGGACATCTGGAGAACAGCCAGGAGATAAGTAGTTGTGGTTGGATAAAGGAAAAGACAAAATGTTTTTACATATTTACAGAGAGACTTTGTGGTCAGTTAGCGGGCATAATCTCACCCTTTAGTCTTCCCTGGCAGTTCTTCAGCTGCAGAACTCCATCATGGATCAGCCTCCTCCTCAGCAGATCCTCCCTAGCAAAAATCTGACCACTCTTCATCATCATGATGGACTTGCTGTCCATGCGGCTGTGGAAGTCCTTCAGGCGGCGCCTTTTCTCGTGCTCGTTCACTTTGCTATCCACTGCTGCGATCACCTCCTTCACGAGCCGAACAGCATCCGTCAGGTCTTCATAGTCTTCTTCACTTTCTGTGTTTGACATGTGACAAGAGACATTAGAAAAGCAACAGTATAGCAGACTGGTGTTAACAAAAAAGTAGGTTAGGTTCAAACACTGTTGTTTTGGTGTGAATTGCAGAGTGTAGAAGATATCAACTGTAGAGGCCTTGTTGTGAACAGTCTCATGTAGGAATTCTTCCATCTGTGCGATCACACGGTTGGCAGGTATGGTTTGGCAAAAAGAAAAAATAGTTCCCATATGAAACTGCTCACAACAAGGTCTGTGGATTATCTTGAGTATCGGGTCATGATTTCTAGAAAGAGCCATTGCTGTTTTCAAACATATTTTTTTGGTGCTTTGAGCACCACATGCTGAGTGCCATCTGGTTCTATCATACTAGAAGGAAAGGCAGGCATCTCTACGGCTGATATCTCCAACACTCTGCAACTCACCAAAACAATCTAGACTGATAAATAGCACTACAGGTGAGAGGATAAGTCTGTATTTTTGATTAAGGGGTGAAATGTTCCCTTAACTCCATACCTGATAACCAGTGGGACAGCAATCAAAGCCCTCTACTTATTTGTTTCACTCATGTGAAAAGTTTAGATTTAAAAGGTTTAATTTTCATGCAGGTGCAAGACCACCAGAAGCACAAACGCAGGCAAAAGCTATTATTGTTCAGCAAGTCCATTTAATAATTTCATGGCTGCAGACTAACATACTTGAACCAGATGGGTAGAGTGGAACAGCTGAGGAGGTGTTTATGCACAGCAGAAGGTGCAGTGAAATTTTGGTACCCATTTTGGCATTTAACTGGGCCTGCTTTTCCACTCGCTGAAAAACCTCTTAGTGCAAATGCCATTACACAGAGTAATGAAGGCCTTTAATGGTTTTTAGTTGGTGCACTTGGACACACAAACCTCGATTAAGTCACCTAAACTTCTTTCATGTTTGTTGAGCTTTGCCTCTCATTTTGACAGGCGTTTATCTTATATGTCTGTTCAAGCTGACTGCATGCAATACTGATGACTCTTCCACTGAACAGCTTCCACTTGCCAGCTTAATTATATAAGATATTCTGGATACATTTCACAAATGTTCAAAAATGATTTGCCATTTTCCAAAAAGGCTCATTCAACATAAAGTGTCCTTAGGAATGCACACTGGTGATTACGTTTGATTTCAGTCTCTGTAATTTTTCCTCTATTGCTTCTTACATGGTGGATCGAATGTATGATGGCAGTCAGAGAACAAGATGTCAGGAAAATGGTCACCTATTGAAAAAAGACCTAGTGATTCTGTTGCTGATTAGCATTATCAGAGCCCGTTGCTCTTGTACTGAACTTTTCACTTGTCAATCAAACTATGTAGCAAGTACTGCTCTGACTTTTTACTTAAAGCCCCTGAAAGTTTCAAATGTTATACATTTCTCTATAATATTAAAGATTTATGACTGACTAAGCAACAGACACAGTTGAAGTTCAGTGCTATTGATTAAGAATTTAAGACTCAGGAAATCTGCTTCATCAGACTGCGTGTATGTGGAGTGATCAGTATTAACGTACAGTCACACATGAGCAAAACTAACGTTGGCAAATATTCACCTTCTGTTTACTTTAACTCAATGTGAGCATAGGGGCGAATAAAACATTCAGTTCCACTGGCGAAGCAACTTCACAAGTTCACAAGGTCAACTTTGGCCTCAGCTAATAGCAAATAAGTACAGTGGCATGCAAATGTTTGGGCATCCCATGGTCAGAAGTAGTTAAGTAAATAGAAGATGAAATTATTTCCAAAAGGCATGAAGTTAAAGATGTAACAGCTCTTGAATATTTTAAAACAGATTACAAGCTTAAACTCAATATTTTACTGTTTCAAAATTACAAGATGAAAAGGGCCTGAAGCAAAAGTTTGGGCACCTGTCATGGTCAGTGCTTAGTAGCACCGCCTTTGACAAGTATCACAGCTTCTAAACATTTTTTGTATCCAGCTAAGAGTCTTTAAGTTCTTGTTTGGGGGATTTTCGCTCTTTCTTCCTGCAAAAGGCTTCTAGTTCTTTGTTTTTTCTGGGCTTTCTACATGCACTGCTCTTTTGAGGTCTATCCACAGATTTCTAATGATGTTTAGATCAGGGGACTGTGAGGGCCACGGCAAAACCTTCAGCTTGCTCCTCTTGAGGTAGTCTATTGTGGATTCGGAGGTGTGTTTAGGATCACTGTCCTGTTGTAGAAGCCATCCTTTCTTCATCTTCAGCTTTTTTACAGATGGTGTGATGTTTGCCTCCAGATTTAGCTGCAATTTAACTGAATCCATTCCTCTCCCCTCTACCTGTGAAATGTATCCTGTGCCACTGGCTGCAACACAAGCCCAAAGCATGATCGATCCACCCCTATGTTTAACAGCTCGACAAGAGTTATTTTTTTAATGAAATTCTGCACTCTTTTTGCTCCAAACATACCTTGTCTCACTATGCTCAAAAATTTCTATTTTAACTTCATCAGTCCACAGGACTTGCTTCCAAAGACCACCAGGCTTGTTTAGATGTCCCTTTGCAAACTTCCGACACTGAGATTTGCGGTGAGGACACAGGAAAGGTTTTCTTCTGATGAGTCTTCCATGAAGGTCATATTTGTACAGGTGTCGCTGCACAGTAGAACAGTGCACCACCACTCCAGGGTCTGACAAATCTTCCTGCTTTTGCAGTCAAACAGGGGTTTTGATTTGCCTTTCTAACAATCCTATGAGCAGCTCTTTCAGAAAGTTTTCTTGGTCTTCAAAGGTCTGGTACCCTGTTGAAGTTGTCTGAGAGCTCAGATGCATTGGGGTGCCCAAACGTTTGCATGCTCCTATTTGCCTAATTTTTTTCACTCTAAAATTGTACAAGACAAAAAATAATACACTGATCTTGCTAAAATCCTGCTGGCAGTGATATGATTGATATTGATATTGATATATGAGTTAGGAGACAGGAATGGAACATAAGAAAATGGAAAATGTACCAATATTATCGCATTCTGCAGTATTTGTTAGCAAGCTAGATAACATTAGCAAGCTAGCTTCCTTGTCCGTCAAATTTGTGCCCTGGACTGACAACACTGGCAACATAAGCAAACAAATGCTGCTTAACTGGGACTGGTACTCAGGAATGCATCACTTTTTTTTTTCTATCAAACTGAGCCCCTTCCACTTCAAGTTAGCAGGAAAAGTAGCACCAAAAAACAAAAAGGAAACAAAAAAACAGCACAGAAAGAAACCTCTATAGTGGCCCTCAGAGCTCAATGTGTTGCATATAACACATGCAAATAAAAGAAACACCTACCAACTTGACATCACATGGGCAGTGTTCAGAAAAACAGGTTCACTTGTGCTGTGGTCTTGCAGCACCTTTTCCTAAATGCTGTGCATGTGTCGTCAAATTGGTAATGCAGTTTCTTCATTGATTATTTGGTGTCTGTTGGCATGTGTTTTCTGAATTTGCAGTGCATAGAGCTCTCAGGGCCACCGTAAATCTTTTATGTGAAATAGTCAAAACTGTTCTAGCTTTGGAATGATACTATGTGCTTATTGGACCCTATTCTTCAACTGAAAAAATAGGTTTCCAGTGTCTTTAGAGAAAAAAATAGACATTTGGAAAAATGTGTTTATTTGCTTTCTTGCTGAGAAGATTGAAACAGGTCCCACAACAATATCTGTGCAGTAGCTTAGTTTAGCACAAAGACTGGAAACTGGAGGAAACAGCTAACATGGCTGTGTCTGAAGGTAATCAAATCCACTCAGCAGCACCTCTAATAAACATATTACATTTTGTTTGTTTAATGCATACAAAAATCAAAGTGGAAGGACAACAGAGTAGCTGTTTCCCTCTGTTCATCATCTTAGTGCTAAGCTAAGCTAACCAACTGCTGAATGGAGCTTCATATTTATCCTTCGTACGTGAAGACCGATGCCATGCTCATATCTAACTCTGCAGGAAAACAAATGTGGAGCTATTCCTTTAAACTTAAGTCAAATTTGTGTGGGTGTAGTTACTCTCATCTAAGCCTGTTCAAGCTACTATCACTGCTGATGTTAACTATGTGGCTCATCTGGTCATCCTTAAAAAAGTGAGCATTTCTTAAAGCTTTTATTAACTGGGCAGAGGTTGACTCAGTGTTAAGTGACTCGAAATGAGCCTACTGTGATGCCTTTCAAAAGTCAAATGAAAGCAATAACAAGGAGGTCGGAGTCAGACGCACATCAGCGACCTTAGAGTTCTCACAGTGGGACTAGTTTTTACACAAATTAATTCAGAGTAGAAGTGCAAGGATTAAAATCGCAGGTGACCGGCAGGTCTGCCCATTGAAAAAAGCCTCAGAGTCAATAGGCCTCTGATATACATGTCTTGTATATTGTGCACTTGAGTTTTTGGACTCACTGTGTAACAATTTTCCCCAAAGTGGAATATTTTCCTCCTGTGGTTGTTGTACTTCAGTGCTCCTGAGCACCAAAATACTATCTCTAGCTGTGAGTGTGCTGTGTTATTTCCACTCAGTGTATATCAGAGTTGGCAGGAGAGAGTCCTCTTAAAGCACCTTGGGGATTAAGTCAGAGCTCCCCCATCCCACATAGAAGTATAAACAGGCTTTGGGGAAGGATTAGAGAGAATGTACACAGTGGGAGGCCAGCTGACGAGAGCTGCTTTAAATCAGATATAAATATGGTGCGAAATATTTCAGCACCTCAAAGTATGCTTGATCTATTATCCTAAAAACACCCATCCGACATATGTCTCATTTTTCTCAAAATATATGAAACCATGTGTGAGAGATTCAACTTTTGCCGGGTGTTGTTTTGCAACATTACGACTGAAGTAGACCGAGCTGTGAGAAAGTAAGTGAAATTTAATCATACGGAAAAATAGGAGGAATTGACGAGCTATTATATAAGATATTTATATTTCAGCATGCTTGGCTAAATTTGTCTAATCTCAAGATCAATATGATGTGACAAATATTAATGTGGCTCAGTAGTAGATGCTGAATGTGGTATTTGATTTTCATTTTGTATTTCTTTATACAACTTCGGCTATGTTATTTGAAACAAACAAATAACCCCAGGTGATTTAAGCGAGGATAATGCCTCATATTAAGTTGCTCGCTTTATGGATTTGACACACACATTTCAGTGCAGTGTAACATTATGCATCTCAGCAGGTCTTAAAACTTCACTTTTAAACCAGGGAGAAACATCTTACAAAAATGTTTACGTGTGGTTTGAACTGCAAGTGAACTAGATTGTCTGATAATATCAGCAATATTTTCGTGATACTAATACAGTGATTGGCCTTATTCTGTCTTGAGTTTGTCACTTGTTTGTGGGAAAGCTCCTTTAGAGTCAAGCATAATTATTGCAGCTTAGAATTTTAAGTTAATGAAAAAACTCTGATTCATGACGGAATATGAGATTTTACTTCACTGCCTTCAAATGTAAGACTTTAAAATCACTCTTGCTCTAGACTCTAACAAATAAAGCCTTGTGAATAGTGATGACAGCGTGAAAAAACACAAATAGAGATCAATTTAAGACTTTAACGTCACCTGTAGAGACGGCAAGGTGGAAACATTTACAGAATCAAAGAACCAGTTCGGAACTGATGAGTCATGTCCCTACATATGCCGTCTGAATATGTAATGAATCATAATATGGTAATGCAGTATGTGTAATAGAGCCTTTGTTAGCCTGGTATAACAGTCTATAGTTGCCAACGTCATCCCAATTAAAATGAACTTCCTCTTTCCACTTTCCCATTATCATGTAACAACATAAAAGGCTGACAGGAAGCTAACCTTTTGTGTGCTGCAGCATTCTCTGAATTAGCACCGGGTACTTTGTTATCCTCTGGGTCACCAGCAAGATGCATTCTGGGATACCAAGCCTCCGCACAATGCTGCTACTCATCTTTTTCTGGAAAAACAAACAAGTGTTTTAGTACAACATGCCCACACAACAGGTGGCTGGAAACAAGACAAGGTTTCAAATAATCAACAAAATAAAGCTTAAAGCAGTAGCACTAGAACAATACAGTAATAATACTTGAGAAGGTGTTTGCTGTGATTATGGATATGACAGTTACACAATGGCAGGAGACGAAGAAACAAGCAAAGAAAAAAAAACAGTCTCAAGGGTGGCAAAGCTTTTACACAAATGCTTACAGTACATGCACTGATTGAAATGTAGACTAGACTAAAAAAAAACAAAGCAAGGAAAAACAAGATGAAACTCCTCAGTTAACACAGTAAGTAGCACTCTGTGCAAAAGAGCAGAATGTTTGTTAGACATCTATTCAACAAAAATATTGTGTCTGGAAACCAGACATGAAAAGCAACTTCTCCAAAAGTAACACTGTTGAAGGATAGACTGGTGATAAACATATAAAGAGTTGAGAAAGTCTTACTTTGATAAAGGCCTTGAAGCGTTTGTCTTTGGTGAGGAGGTCCTTGTAGAAGTTTACAGCTTCGTTGTGGCGGCTGCAGAATCTCCCGTACACCCTCTTCATGCTTTCACCGTTGCATCCTGAGAACTAGTGAAGAATTTAACAGCCATGAATACACAAAATAAACACTTAAACAGCAGAGCAAAAAAAGCCAGACAGCCAACACTGTTTGTCATAGGGCTCAAATAAATAATTTAAGTCAAACTCAGGTGTCAAGTTTCAAAACTTTCACAATGAGTTTGGAGAGACGTGTGGGGAAGTACTGGGCACCATAACAATATTTAAAGAAGATGTAATTTTACATTTTACATACATCAATAACTGTATTGACTAGCTGTAGCTGGGTAGCTACAGCGCTAACACTGCAAACAGATAGGTAAGCATTAATGACAAGTGTCATCGTCAGAATTATAGTTGACTTTTAATTAAATGGAATCATAGTTTATTAACTTTTCAGCGATGTATTTCATAATTTTGAACTACAACTGTGAGCACACTGCTTGACTCTGCTCCATCGTATCAGCTGTGATGTGCACCTCAGTGCTGAGAGTCTAATAACAATGGGACCGCCCTCATTTCCCATCATGCCTGTCTAGAACTGACCTAGTGTTTAGTAGTTTAAAGTAACTGCCATTTTTGTGCTAGTTTAAAGTTTCAACCATGAGTGAGGTGGCTGTTACATTTCTTGAGACCAGTGGTATTTTCCTTTGTACCATGGGACGTAAAAGGTGAGGGTACTTTTCATGACTAACGAACACATCTACTGTTGAGGTAAAGTCTATAACAATACTGAGATACCATTCAGTCAGTTGGTGAAATCAGCAGACAAGATCATACATACAATTATCTCTTCATACAGCCTTCAACAGAGCTGGCTGAGATCCACTGGTGGGCAGATTCTGGCCCATGAGCCATACATTTGAGCAGCTCTGTAAGGCTGTATGTAGGCACATCGCTGCTCTGAGCCTAGCATTCAAAATGACAATGCTGACATACTGATAATGACAGGGCTGCCAACTCAAGTTCAACTTGCAGTCAAATTCGCCCTGCCAAATGAGTCAGGAGTGTGTCAAATGCACTTTTGGTAATTTCGTGGCCAAGCTCCCTTGGTGCCCTTGTGGCGCACTGGGCGCATTTGAGGTTGTGACAATTATGTCTTAATACATGAACTACTTTACCCCTTTTAATCACACAGCTGTCCCTACTCTGACGCACAGAGAGTTTGTGAATCCTGCAAAGACTAATATTATTTTTAAACTTAGGTTTTAAACCCAAACAATCTCCATCACATCACATTGCTCATCACAGCCTGTAGGTTATTATAATCTAAAAAGCGGAGCTCCGGATGACATTTTGGCCTGCCTCATTCAAAAAAAGATGAAGCACGCTGCTGTTACCCTGGTTACCCAGTGTTTAGGATGAAGACACTCGGTGAAGAACTGGCAGGAACAGACAGTCCTGTGAGGAGTTATACATGGAGAAAGTTTTAAGTGATTTTTTGTGGAGCTGTGAGTGTTTCAAGACAACATGTTTGACGTGCCCAAAAGCACGAATGGATCTGTGGTCATTTTACAACAGTCTAGTACTGGTTGCACAACATTTAACCGGCAAATCTGTGGTGCGTTATTGTGGCTTGACAGTGACATCATCACTCCAGTTAGAGACTGCAGAGGGAGCAGATACCTGCTGCCTTCAGATGGCTGCAAAGAGAGTCACCACTTTAATAGGCCGTCCACACCAAGAACGATAACTATAACAATAACTATAAATATACTGTCATAAAAATGACGATGACAGTGGCGAACCACATCATCGGCATCACTTTCAGAGTGATTTGATGAACGACAGGAACACTGACAGCCAATCAAAATCCATCTGGATTTACAGCTGCTGACACAGCTGGAGTGCACAGCGCTTGCTTGGTGCCACTGTTTACAGAACATTATCTTTCATCAGTGTGGGTGCTCACATCGTTATCGTTATACTTATCGTTATAGTCATCGTTATAGTCAGCGTTCTTGCTGTGGACCGCCGTTAAAGGGAAGGCTGTGTGTACAATACTAACTGTCAAGACAGACAGAGCTTGATTCCGTGTGGCTGGCATTCATGTCATAACTGCGGGTTGAAAGATCTCCATTTTCATGTTGGAGAATAAAATTATCGTTGCTGTCACAACAATTACCTCAATTATACACACATTAGCAAACTAGTTCATGTTTCTTTTTATGCAGAGCAGCATGTGCCACCTTAGGAATTCATTTCAGCAAATGTATAAAGCTTGTTAAAGATGTTTTCACTTGTTAGTTTTCAACCTTTTTTTGTTGGTGAACTGGTGAACTTGAACCACACTTCCTCCTCACTGACCAGGATTACTGACTTGACTTTACATCTCTATGCTTGCTTTAAACCCGCATACTTAGTTTTTAATTCTCTTCTCATATAAAATAGTGAATATTTGCAGCCTCCAGGCTTCCTTTATTCCCAACACAGGCAAAATTACCTCAGAAGAGAAAAAATGAATTCATCATGTGGTATTACAACTTTAGGACCTGCATCCTCACCACACCAGCCCCTCCCTCCTCTAACCTGGCTGAGCAAGATGTCTCCTATCCTGTTGATGATGAAGCTTCCTTCCGAGCTCCCCCCCTCCAGCGGGCTCTCCCTCTTTCTCTCCAGGAGGCGGAGGAGGTGCTGGGTGTGGAGATCCAGGAGTTCGTCTAGAGCGGGGAACAGCTTCTCCACTGTCTGCAGCTCCAGCTGCAGCTCCTTCTGCAGGCCTTTGCTGTAGACTTCTGACATGATGCGCAACGTCCGGATGTGATGCATCTCCGTCTGCATCAGCTCTGAAGGACGTACAAAGAAGTAGCACTTAGTCAAAGAATTCCACGAGCAGCAGTTTATAACCTTCCACAGATCTTTGCAGCTACATACGTAATTCTACCTCAGAGGTCTACAAAGAGCTTCAGAGAAGTCATAGCATGAAAATGTTACTGCACACCTTATATACACATAGAAACATGCTTTTCAGAATCAATATATATTTTTTTTTTCCAAAAGTAGATTTTAATTAAAAGCTTACATTATCACACAAATCTGTAGTCTCAATAGATCATTGAGTCTTGCAGATGCAACTGAAAGTAAAAGTAAGTAAAAGTTGGCAAGATATGTTTATGCTGATCTTCCTTTTACACTGTAGTCCTCTGGCCAAAAAATATTAACCTGGTTCCCAAGTTTTTTCTCTACTTTAAGTTACCTGAAACCATATATACTGTAAAACTTCATTTAAAAGGCTAGTCCGAATTTTTCTTTTACTAGCCCAGTGTGGCTACACATTTGTAAAAAATAGGCCTGTCTCAGTTAGACACCTGGTCTGGTTGCCAAGCAGGTCATTTTCATACAAGTTCTTTAGATGTATAAAACTGGATTGTTAACTACCTACTTAGATCATGCATACTGTACAAATATAAATGTTTTAACATTTGTCACTGTGGAGATGCTTTATGTCTTTCGCTCGGTCTGATTCTCCACAATTCAATCGTTCAGTTGATTTTACTAAAACCATGAGCACCAAAGGATACAGTAATTCATTCAGATTTACCAGCATGATGAAAAAAATGGTGACTCCCTTCCTCAGAAACTCGTGAAGTCAGAATTTGTGTACGTTCAGTGATTACCTGTTAAGTTATTCATATTCCCTTAGTCCATAAGGGTCCACTGATCAACAGACTCAAAGGAATTATCATCTACTAATTTCTTACGATTTAATATAAAAGATTATTTCAGATAATCAGATGTACCATAGATGACGTCTTGTCTCTTCACCAGCTCTTTGTCCAGCTGCTGCAGGTACTGCTGCTCCACACATAAACTCCACGAGTCGGCCTCCATCTCCTTGGCCTCTGCCTCAAACTCCCCCATCAGCTGACCGTCCATCATTTCCGTCCCTGCACCAACAACACAGTGTGCACGTACAATTTGAAGCTCTTGGGAAGACAATCAGGGAAGACAATCAGTTTTATTTCACAATATCTGGTTGTTGTTCACATTATTTTTGACAGAATCTCATAAAACAAATATCAAATAAATCAAGATGTGAGAAAGTTTGTTGTACCCCCTTCCTGTTCTGTACATGGACAACATTTTATTTTCCCAGCATTTTTCCCTTAATCCCAACAATGCAATTTTGTGTTCAGATTATTTCATTCTTTCACAGTGTTTTTCAATCAGAGGCTCAGGGTCTTATATCCCAGCTGACCGGCAGCTGTCTTGGCTAGTCAGATCAGTGGTGCGTGTGTGTGTACTGACCTTCATCAGTGAGCGATTCCGTGGACTCTGTGACCTGGTTGGTTCTGTTGAGGGAGTCAGTAGACTGGGAGAGATACCTCAGGCCTTTAATGGGCATCTCATCAAACACTGGGCTGAATGGAGAGATAAAAATAACAATAATAAAAATAAATATACAACCAGTTACAACCACTAACACCCATTATGCTGTAAAACACACATGGTGCACTGAAGATGCAGCGGTCAAATAAAGCGTCAGCAAACCACAAAACAGCTTTAATACAAAAGGTTAAATAGCAACAGACATGTTTCATTTCATTTAAATAGCAATGTGATTATCATCATCACACACATACATACTCTCTCTCTCTCTCTTACACACACATACACACACACACACACAAACAAGCTCACCCTGCGATGTTGCTTATGGATAAACTCTTAGAGAGATTGTTGCCATGGAAAGTCATGATGCTGGTGTGTCTCCGTGGTGGGATCATCAGTGAGGAATGGTCTTCGGGGGACAAGATGGCAGACCAGGGGCGCTCCCTTGTCCCGCCAGCTGGACAAGACACAGATACATTGCAGGAGATAAATATCATACACTGTGCACTGTATAAAAAAAGTAGCCTGATCTCACTGCAGTCTATCATTTTTATTTATAAAGGTCTCTGCTTCAAAAGCTGCGTCAGTATATCACCCCTCTTCTCAAGCTTAAAACCACTGCTCACCAGAACAGATCCCAGGTCTGTTTAACTCTGCTTATCCCTCAGGTAAATACTGAACTTTCACTACTTTGCACCTTAGAAATGAAATGAATTATGGAGGACTTTAAAAGATGAATGTCTCATCCTGCTGGCCGATTTTAAACTTTTAACTTTGAATTTATCTACAGGGTTCCCACACATTTTCATGGAATCATTTCTGAAGTTTTCCATGACTTTTTAAGAACCCATAATTAAACTGCCATTATTGTGTTATAATGATTGTATTTAGTAAGCAAAACATTGTGTGTCGACACATATTGGAGCTATGTTACATCAATAGCTACAGTAAATGAATTTGCCGTCATGTTACATTACATGAAAGATTCCTGTATCAATTAATTCCATTAAACACAACAAAAGTCCACAATGTTCCCAAAACGTTCAAAAATTTTACTAAGACCATGACTTCTCCAGGCCTGGATAATGAGATTAAGAAATGACATGACTTTTCAAGATTTTCCACGACCGAGGGAACCCTGTAGCTAGTGATGTCTGTATGCGCTTTTGTCCTATCTTTCTATGTTCTTTATGTGTTATGTTCTTTTGTTTGTCTGGTAATGAATGTTTTCTTTCTCTCGTATGTGAGATAAGGTAAAATAAAGGTTATATACATACTTACAGGACTGTTAACCATAGCCTGTGAACCTTCCAAAAACCACAGGAGATCCTGTAATGGTCCTTGAGGAGCTCCTTTATATTGACTGTTTTTTGTTTGTTCCCCAAATGTGCTGTAGTGTCTTATTATTCTTATTTTCTTTTATCTCACATCCCAGTACATTTTTCATTTCTGTATGCATACTGATTCATGCTGATTTAGTTTTGGTTCCTCTGCTCCCCAAACAATTTTCATTCAATCATTTCCATTTAATAAAAACAAACCAACCTGCTTCATGGTGAAACACTTTTGAAAGCATCCAGTGGGTTTTCAAAATTTTGGCAAGTCTAAGGAGCTGGAGCATTTGTTCAGTCCTTGGAGGATCTAGTAATTGTTTAACTGATCTAAAAACATTTTTTAATACGTCCTAAATCTGGTGGTGCTGGTGTTATTGCCCAATGGAGACAAAGATTCTTGAGGAATTCTGCCCAGATATCTTTCCTGCTCAAGAGCTAGTAGCACCATTACCTTTACACTTCCTCTTGTAGTGAGGAGCCCTAATTTTCACTGACTCCCTTGATCTAAAAACAGCCCTGAATCTACCTGAAGTAGAAATAAGGTACAGCCACTTAGTTTAGTGAAGCTAATTCCAGTCCAGCTGATTGATAAGAATCATCCTAATTGTTAAAACAGCTTCAATGTGCTTTAGGATTAAATCTGCACATGAACATTGTAAATGAAGATTTTCAAGAATTTCTGTTCGATACTCACATTTGTTCCTCATTGTGACTGTAAGTTGTTGACTTGAATCTGGTACTGAAAACTGCTGTTTGGGCATCTAGTCAGAGAAAAAGAGAATAAAAGCATAAATGAGGAGTTCAAATCAATATTGGCTGCAGGACAGCAGAATACTACAGAACCTGTGGTGGAGTTACTCTAAGGGAACTTTTACCTTCATCTTCACCTTGGCACAAACAGGCAGGCTGTCCCTGCAGCTCTTGTGGACGGAAGCATTACAGTCTGGAAAGAAAAGCAACAGAACGCTCAGTGAATACTATGAGCATGGTGGTGGAGGTGGTGGTGGGGGTGTCGAGGGCGTGTGGAAACGTGGGGGCTAGAAATTCTGACTGGTTTTTAGAGCCGGCCAGGAAACTCCACCAGCCCACTAATGAAAGCCAGACTGGAGCAGGGGAGCATGTGATGCAATCGAGGGGTAATACTGCTCGTGGACGGAGGGAAGGGAAAAAAAAAAAAAAGAGAGATAGGCTGAGGAATGACACGCACATAAACACTGAATTGCATGGGAAAATTTCAATTATATAAACATTCCCAAATAGCCACTTTGGAACAAGGGTCATCATTCAAGATTGCTAAAATAAGGGCTCTGTAATCTGATCCTGCTGACAGACTTTAATTCCTCTGTACCATACTTTGTTTAAATTTCATCATGTCAAATCATTTTGTACAAGTTGACTTTGAAGCAGAGGTCGATCAAGAAGGCAGCGGGGAACAGCCATCTCTGCTCGTGTCAAAATCAAGCTTCACAACAAGGCTCCACTAACTTTCACAGAGGCATTTTTCCAATAGACAGAAGCGTTTCACACAGACATGTTGCACAAGTGAAACCCAACAAACCCACTAACAGACCCCGTCATCCATGCTAACTTGCATACAACATTTCCGCTCTCAGGATTACATCAACACACTCATGCTCTGAGTCAGGGTGAGAAAATAATCCTGTGTAACCCAACAAGAATAGAAAGGCAGAAACACTTTCAGGGTTTTAAGTTTTATTTACACTTCACCTGAAAAGTGTATAAAGGCTCCTGTTAAAGTATAAAAGGTTTGGATAAAAGCAGTAGATTATGTAACATATATCTAATTATGACCCGCACAGTAAAACCAGCTAAATTCCTGCAGTGTTTTTCTCCTCTTAAATGGTTTTATTGGGTATTTTACTGCTTTTTGTGGACGTCTAACTAATTCCAGCTAATCTTAGACAAAGAATCACTGTATTTGTCTGCTGAATGGACACCAGCCAGACATCTGCGAGTACAAACCTCCCGAAAAACACTCTCAGAACCGTCTGTGACTCCAACAATCCGAACCAGAGCAACTGAACACAACGAGAGCTGTTTTCTGAGGCAGATTGTGACCATGGCGAGGACCGCTGTGATCCATCGCAGGGCTGGTTTCTCCTTTTAAGGCTTTTTTTTTAGGGTTGCGCCAAACGGCTTGTGCAATAAACTACATCCTCTTTAGGGCTGCTGCAGCTGCTGTTTCAGTGGAAAACAATGCAAAAACTGTTTTGTTGTCTGCACTGAAAGCCTGACTGGGTTACATTAGAAGTAGCCCTTCAGAGAGTTTCACTACTTCAAACAAATCGTGAAGCCGGCTCAGCCAAGTCTGAGTAATTCTGCTCTGCCGACTTTCTCTTTAAACAACACAACACAAAAATGCAACAAATATTAATTCTGAATGTTTTCTGATTATTTTAAAACTTTATTTACATCAGCAAAAGAGTAAGTGAATCTTTAATTCTATTATGATCAGTTAACAAACAAAGAAAATACGTTTTTTCATGACATATGTGGATCTACTTTGTATGCTATGGTCCAAAAGTACTGACTGAGCCTTTACACTAAGCTGATGTGGCCTCCACAATAGCATGATTCATGTCTGATGATGCATGTGCACTGCACAAGGAGCTTTTCTTCACTACAGCTTCTTTTAACTCCTCACAGTATATTCAATGCTGTGTGTTCCTAGTAGTGCAGGAAGCTTAGCATGTTTGCAAATTAAAAATTAATTTACTATAAGAGAATTATTTTAATGCTGGATCACAACACTTAATGGGCTTTAATTAGACTTAAAGCAGCAGGAGACTTGATCACAAACAATGACAGAACACAAACTGGAACAAAAGAACAATGCAAAAAAACACACAGATAAAGGTACTCACGTGTGCAATGGAAAGCCTCCTTGCTGTTGAAAGCCTTATTGCACTGGAAGCACTGGGCAGCCTGGCCCGAGCTGACGGGTGTGAACAGATGACCATTAATCGCCTTCTTGTCCTTTTCTTTGCCCTCCTTGTCTTTCTCCTTCTTGTCTCGCTCCTTTTCCTGCACAGGTGGAATTAACAGAGTTAGGAGCACAAAACTGACCATATCAAGAGCAGAGTTGGGTTGATTTTGGTTTAGCCAATCTGGTTCGGCGTGTGAGCTCATCCCAGGTTGATTTAATGCAAACTGGCCGAACCAGCAATTGTCATTATGACACATTCTGACAAATTAAAAAGTAGCCTACAAGTGCAACCTATGCCGACGATGTCATGGTGCTAAATCCACCTTGCACTGCATTAGTAATAAGTTATATGACAATGTGATTAACATAGTAGTAATCTACAGTAAGGGTGTGGTGTGCATGTGTGTTGCCGTATTTCCCAATATGGAAACATCTTGGTATTGAAGCCGATAAAAAGATGTGTCATAACTGGCTACAGGCGCAGCAGTGCGTGATTCTGAGCTGAACTTTTGTCAAGCATATCTACTGTCACTCACTTTCACTGCAATGGACGAGAAATGGCTGATTCATAAAGCTGAAATAAGGAATTATACACATGATACCTCTTTATTCCGCTACAAAAAACAAAATAAGGTGACAACTAGCTGGAAGGGTTGCTGGGGAGTGGAAAGTTTCTGAAAAGCTAAATGACCATCACTGATAACAAGCTAGGCTACTTGCTGCTGTATCGTATGTCATTTCCAGTACATATCACAAAATAAAACATGTTTTCTGTTCATGAAGTAACATTACAAATGTAGGCAGATAGCAAGTAGCCTATTGACCTATCTTTAAAGAGGTTACATCTCCAGTCTGATCTCAAGCGCAGAGCTGGTGGTGCACAGTGGTTGTAGCATAAGTGCACATTTAAGAGATTCATTGTGGACAGAGAGCTCTGATGTTATGTGATGCGATGAGATAGTCTGATGCTTGTGATGCTTCTGATGGAACATTTTATCCTTGTGTGACACCTGATAAAATTCAGTATACAGGTCTAACCCAGTGTTTGGCTTAAAATGGTTCTGAAATTTTCAAACCAGCCCAACTCTAATTGGGAGAGGAAGGTAATTACTTTAACTTTTGTCACAGCCAATTAGATGTTTAGAAAAAAAAAGGACTGCGCTGAGTTACCTGTAGAGTGACAAACAACATTGACAAACTGTCTCAGCATTTGGCCGGTGGCTCATTTTAAATTCCAATCTGAATCCAGCAGAGCAACATTATTACTCTGATGTACTACACAGCAGGGGGCTTTGCATATTAAGTGATGCATTATTTATGCTGACAACAAACTGTCTCATTAAGAGACTGCTTTTAATGTAGTGCATCTTTGTTTTAGGGAGTCTTTGCTGTTTGGCCTCATTTAAAAACGATGTGATTTTCTCTCTAAAACTCATAATTTGATCTATTTTTACAGGATTACTGGTAGGGGGTTTAAAATGCTGGAACTGATGCTAAGCAGTACATAAAAACTGCGTTAAACAGTTACCAATTATAGTTATGGTAATCATATAATTAGAATAATATTCCATATTGTGTTGTTTTTCTCAGCTACTGTAAAGCTCTGACTCAAACTATCCCATGATGAATGAGCAGGGAGGACTTTCAGTGTGCTGAAACACACTTCTGCAGGACACACGGCTACTGGCGGAGACACACTGTCTGGGAATCAAATCTTTGACCTTTTCCGTAACAGGGCTGTCTTTCTGTTGCCTCCGCATTAATGGACGAGGTCATCCTCAGCTGCTGGTCATCTCTGAACACTGAGCTGAATCACAATCCCATAAAGTGATGCAGAGAAGAACAGAGCTCTTATTCTCTTGGATTTACATCACAGAGCCTCCACCCAAACCCAGAGGAAATGGGAAAATGGAGTTTCCAGCTCATTTTAATGGCCGGCCCTGGGCCTCTTGGTTTGAGGGGACCACAAAGCTCTGACATACTAGAGCTCATTTTGTTCAGTCGCTTCAAGATACCGTAAAGCTGACTGGAGCACAGAGTGCCTACATGTTTCATAGCCATTACAACACTTGGTATTCATTCTCACTTCCTGCAACAAGCAACGAGGAAACGCATCGACTAACTTCTATTAAGTAGAAGCTTAAATAAAGTATTTTGCATGGAAACAGTAGCCTTTCTAAGAATCTTTAACAGATATGATCCTTGATTATATCCAAACAAATACAAAAACAGTTGAATTTATCAGAAAAACACAGGAAGCAAAGATGATTCTGAGTACTATCCTTTTGGCTATGAGCCTTTACAACAGGAGAAGTAATCACTTGTGACATCCAAACCACAGCTTTAAACAAAAAGACGTCCGAGTGAAACATAATGTACCAGGCAATGACTTCACTGGAAAAAGACATCAGCCCAGACAGGAACACCGGGCACTTTTAACATGATATTGTGACAGTCCCTTTCACTACAATTTGAATGGGAAACCAGAGCACTCTCTCTGCCTACCTCCAGCCAACCTTTCCATCTCAGTGAGAAGCCATGGCTCCCTGTGAATCTCCTGTATAACATCCCTGGCTGCGGCTGAAGCGGCTAACAGCACTGAGGCTCCATCAGGAAAGCTGAATGAGGAAGTGAGTGCCTTGCTACAGGAGGTGTGATTTCTGCAATGACCCTCCGGTCTGGTACAGACGCTATGTCAAAACTGCACTAACTAGATCCCCTTTCACAAGATTCATACTTACTGGATATGTACAGAAACTGTATGCATACGGCACATCCGAAAATAGATCAGCTGACAGTAGTCACAAATATAATAATTAGGTCATTCAGATTTTTTTTTTGATATGTAAAGGTTATTAATGATATGATAGGAAGAAAAAACACAAGTGGACAATCTTTTTTTTTTATTTTTATTTTTATCTTTGATTTGAAAAGCCTCATCCTGTTTAAGTTTTCATATGGTGTGTGACAGGCTTGTGGTTGCTGACGTGGCCATTTTGGTTGTCACTGAATACATACATACAGTATCACGGACGCAATCCAGCAATCTGGTGCCAATTTGAACATTGAAGCTTTGCTAATTTACTGCAAAACCATGATCAATAATGTTTACTCTCGACAGGGAGCAACCAGACACAGGCTCTGGTGTGCTCCTCCAGAATCCTGTCACTTTAAAAGCAAAACGATGACTGAGGTTAGAGATGACATTATAATACCACAGCCAGCTCTGTCTTCCTGTTTTACTTCCTGTTCACCCCTCTGTGTCTCTTTGCAAGGGTTGCACGATTACTGACAGTAAACACAAGTTTAACTGACTATATATATAGCCTCTTTGGTGCCAATGAGGACTATTTTGAAATATAAATATTGATAGTTTCATTTGCAAATCAGATTAATAGATGCCAAAACACGGTATGTCACTCCAGTGATTTTCACAATGCAATGCTAAGTTTTGTGTCTTCTAAATTGCAGTAACTATGACTTCCGAATCAAGTAGAAAGGTACCCATGACAAAAGTTATTAATGCTCAAAATGTAATAAAACTGACTACAATATTTTCACTGGAAAAACACCTTCAGCCAGGTAAATAACCTGACATGGCTCTGTGTAAGAGAAGGACATGATCTGACCAAATCTTACACTGGAGATTCAGGTCTGTGACCAGAAAAATGTCGCGGGCTGAAAACAAAACATACTGTGAAGGAGGGGAAGTTACAAGAAACACTGACTTGCCCTGAAGCAAGACAAGAAACCCCAACTGTTTGACTGGAGCTGTTCAGAGGCCAACAGAGGAAGATGTGCGGGGCAGCTCTCAGTGTGAATGTGAGCACACCTACATTATGTACATGGAACAGTGTGAGGCTGAAAAGCAACCTGGTGTTCAGTCATCCTTACTTAGAGGAATAAATGTTTAAGGAGGAGAAGCCTATGAAGGGAGGCTGAAACACACTGTGCACATGAGAAACATCTTAGAAAATAGTATATAGTGAAGATAGAAAATATACTTTTAAAGAGACAGTTCACATTCAGATGTCTTTCCTCTTACCTGTCGTGCTACTTATCAATCCGTTTTGATGTGAGTTGTATAGTGTTGGAGAAATCAGCTATAGAGATGTCTGCCTTCTCTCAAATGAGACATAACCAGCTGGCACTCTGCTTATACTGCTCAAAGCACCAAAACGTACACTTGAAAGCCAGACTGGAGCAAACTGGTCTGCGTACTTATGGACGAGAGGCTTGTGCTTGTAACAACACAAGAATTAAACACTAATGCCGTCCTCTTTGGCTGAGCTGTAACGTAAGTGGTACTAGGTGAGCTAGCAGTAGATGCACGCTTCCTTCTGGGCAGTGATACAGTTGGTGGATGTAGGTCGGTAGGAATAAAGTAGTTCGTATGTAAAACTTCTCACAACAAGGTCTGTGGATTATCTTGAGTAAATCAGTTCTTGAGATGTATCTTTGGTCCTTGGAGCACTACAAGCCGATTGCCATCCAGTTCCATTATATTGGAGAGAAGGCAGATGTTATTATGGCCGATATCTCCAACACTCTGCAGCTCACAACAAAACAATCTAGATTGATAAATAGCACTAAAGGTAAGAGGAGAAAAATACATATTTGATTTGGGGTGGACTGCCCCTTTAAGAATAATAATAAACCCAGTTGTTCCCTCACCCTGGTCTTCTTGTACATCTTGTTCTTGAGGTAGCTGAAGGTCCGGCTGACTTTCGTCACACTCTTTCCTTCAGTGTCGCTCCGCAGAGGGCCAGGCTCCTCCTCTGATATACTGATACACACAAATAAACAAACGCACGTTTAATTTTATCCCCAAACAGCTGCATTCACAAAGCTCACCTGTTAACACATTCCAAAACGGGCTCTTTACAGCACCATAAATGTTCCATAGAGAACCATCGCTGCTCCCAACAACCTCTCCATACAGTTTCTTTATAGGACTATAAAGGTCCCAGCTGCTGTAAAAATCTATATAACTATATTCTGGTAATGTGTGCGTGTGTAAGGTTGGACTGACCTGTATGCTAGTGACCCAGAGGCACTGGAAAACGACCTCATACCTGGAGAGAAGAGAGAGGAAGTAAGTGGTAGAACAATGAGTCAGGAGTTGGTATAAACAGGACAGGAGTTTATTTTTAGTCACTGTTTTTGTCTCAGGTGGAAATTCTCCTTCCTCACTCTATTTTAGGCTGTGAAAAACTCTGTATATGTGTTGACCACACCAACCACCAGGTCATTGCGCTTTCTCTGAATATGCAGTGAGTGGATAAACTCACTGACCAACAGCGTGTCTTAACAGGAGGGGTTTCAGCTGCATCTGACGTGCGTCTGATGGAACAGAAAGATTTTCCCTACCAGACGCAAGCCAGCGTACCTTTACGCTTTATTTCTATTTTCTTCTGTTTTAATCATACACAGTGATGATGTACTGGGCTCTGAGTGCTGACAAAATGCACATGACCTGCCGCCACTCAATACTGTGCCTGAACGCATCCTGCGTACTCGCACACAGAGCACTGAGGCTACTGCTCTGCTAACATGCTGCACACACCATGGCTCCTGTCTAGACACAGTGTAGAGAATCATTCTTGTGAACAGAGGGTTGTTAGTTCCAGTCCTGGCTGCAGGAATTGGGCAGAGAATTGAATAATCCATGCCCTCCTGTCCTCAAACCGCTACCTTTACTGTCCTTGAGCAAGGTATTTAACATTTAGCTACTCTCATGGAAGCTGTGTAGAAGCCAAAAAACAAAATGACTCTGGCACTGATGAGAGCGACCAGCACCGAGGCCAAAAGCTGAAGCTGAACTGCTGCCTTTTGATCCAGTGCCATTAATGGCTGCTAAATACTGGCTCCAAAAAATCCCTGGCTACATTCAACCTTGTGAACTCTTAAAATATAAAGTAATTTTTTTTATCCCTGCAAAAAAATGTGCAATACAATCTCAGTATCTGTTCACAGTTATTTTATCTGTCTCTCATCACAAAAAGCCATGATGCTTGTAGGTAGCTTGTAGTACCCAAACTCCACCCAGCCTCCTCTATTAATCAAACTTGGATTTCCAGGCTCCACAGACTGCCAAACAGTTGGTATTTTTCAATTAATCTCTGACCTAGTTGTACTTTTTATCTGATTGCGCATAATATAAATTAAAAATAATAATAATTAAAGCATGTAATCAGAGTATACACTACAGTCTTTGCCAAACAATCACCACAAAGCCTCTACTTTCTCAGCCCCAGTTTAACGAAGGCATGCATCTTTTCTAGGGAACAACTCTCTTCAGTTAGAAAAATTACTCCACCCCAATATTCTGATGTACACGCAAATATGCAAATCATCGCTTGCCTGCTCTGCATCAGAAAGTCAAACCCAAAAACAGGATAATGAGGGCAAAGTTTTGGCCTGCCTGTGTTGCTAGCAACACCGTCAAGGAGACAGAGGACACTAATGGAAGTATCTCACAGGTAAGAAAAGGGAAGGCTCAGTGTCTGACTAAAGGTGACAGGCTCACATTTATCTGTGGGGCAGTTCACCTGCAGCATTTATGATTATTCCTTTCCCTCTTTCTCTGGTGATTGTGTTTCATTTTTTCCAAAGAGACAAAATAAATAATCATCTAATTAAAGGTCAGCTAAATACTAGGCTGGGTAGGGGACGGGAAAAGTCAAGGTCTTATTTAACGTCATCAACAGGAATTATTATCATTATTCTAATTGCACATTTATACTGGAAGCGGCTTAATATCAGCAGTAATTAGTGGTTTCCTTGTGAAAAGTTTGTTGCAGATGAACTTTTTGGTCTTCCTTGCCCTTCAGCATCGAGGTTTAAGTGCCTTTCTTTCTGCTTTCTGTAAAAGCATAAATACTACAAAGAACTCACCCACTGATAACCTGTAGAAAGCGAGAGGTCGCACATAAGTTTAGGCTGAATGTTTACGCATAATTTCTGAGAACATTTAGTTAAACTCCATTATATGTGTATTTTGTGATGGAATACTATGATTAAGTCATTCAGTACAACCGATTTTCTTTCAGTCAACCTTGTCTACCTTTATGTGGATGATTTCAGAAAGCTTTTTGACACCTATAGAGGAGGGACATAAACATGTCTGTGCTGCGGGTCACAACTAGGCACATGGGTGCACAAATCTTAGTACTTTGCCGATGACTAGCTCATTAACATTTGAGTGTGTCAAAGATTGTTAATGTGTTCCTTAATTAAAGCAAAACCTTTGTTTGGCTGCGCTACTTAAGACGATGTGAACTGGACCCTTTTCAGCAGGATGAGCCGTCATTACTTTCATATTCACACAGCGAACAGTAACGGCAGCTTTGACTCTAGGCTACAGTCTTTTGAGGGGGAACTAACAGGAGCAACTACTGCTCTGATTCTGATGTCACAGCTACTGTTCTACTGCAGCTACATTTACAGGACATTACTTACTCAAGTTATCATCATCATCGCTAGACGAGGAGTCTCCATAAAGGAACTGAGACTTAGATTTGGTGAGGATGGGGGAAAGGTTGAAAGAGAAGGAAATTCGCCTCTTACGTCTCAGGCGTCCCACCGCTGGGGAGGGCAGGCAGGAAAGAACCAAAGTAGGAAGTGATCACTTATTAAAATCAAGAGTTTTATAATAACAGTGAGGAGGGGGTACAGGAGGTAGAAATGTCAAGATAAAGAGAAACTTCATTACCGGGCATATTAACTGGTGAAGAAATAAAGAAATATTTCAAAGGCCCTGAACACTCACACAGGTGTTTTTACTTATTCTGGCTAATTCCACCTTTGCTCAGGTTGGGTGGCACTGTGCTGGAATTACATCACCAAAGTTAAAGGCAAAATGAGTAGGATCTTCCTAAAAACAATGGATAGGCTCCATCATCACTTACAAAGAGTGTGCAGCAAGTCTGTATCTGCAGAGACCCCGACCTGTGCCTGAATTTTCTTAGTTTGCTGTGTTCAGGCATTTCTGCGTGTCAACCTTTGGACAGTGGTGGAAAGCCCCCAGCCAGAAACAATGTGCAGGGTGTGAGGGCGGGCCTCTATAATAACGTAGCAACCAGGGGCGCATTCAGTCCCAACAAAATGTAGCCAAATTATTCATTAAAAAGTATTCATTTTCCGTAACCGCTTATCCTGTTAGGGGTCGCAGGGGGGCTGGAGCCTATCCCAGCTGACATTGGGTGAGAGGCAGGGTACACCCTGGACAGGTCGCCAGACTATCTGCGCTCACATTCACACCTATGGGCAATCAATTAACCCGCATGGCTTCGGACTGTGGAAGGAAGCCGGAGTAGACCCATGCTGACACGGGGAGAACATGCACACAGAAGGGCTTCCCCACCCTGGGTTTGAACCCTGTTGTGGTGAGGCGACAATGCTAACCACTGTATCACAGTGCCACCCTATTCAATTCAATTCAGTTCAGTTCAGTTCAATTCAATTCAGTTGGGCTCTACTGGCATAGGAAACATATGTTAACATCACCAAAGCAAGCGTGAAATAAAAGCAAACATGTATGTACAATAAGTAGAAATCTACTCGACATTTATTTCTATACATGTCACTGCTGACTGGGTAACATTTCTGACACAAGCTCGCTGTACACTGTTTCACACCATTTTGAGGAAAACATGTAGTGCAACCAGAAAACCATAGAAAAACAGTGTACACTGTTTCTAGTCTGAACGTGCCTCAGGTGCAAGATCAAACATACATCCCGGAGGAGTTACTGAGCTGGAGCCAACGCTGAATGTTGTGTTTACAAACTACAACCGCCAAAATCCTACTCATTCAGCCTTTAGTGAACCAATGAGGATGATAAAGGTGTAACGTCCCACCCTAACAGGTAGGGCAAAATTAACTCAGCACAGCATGCACACACCCACACAGTCCTCACACGAAGCAAATAAGTGAAAACAGCTGTGTGTGTGGACCGTAGGTGTGTCAGGCCTTTAAATAATTGAGACAATAGATGCCTCTGTATTTAGCTACCTTTCTGCTGTATTTATTAAGCATACTCCTGAACTTCCTCATCTCACCTACGTAAATAACACCTTTCCATTTTGTCTTCAGTATTAATGGAACTGATTCAGGTAACTGATTCAGACTTACCAGCATTTTGATTTATTATTATTTTAAAGCAGGATAATTGAAAAGGAATTTATTGATAGAGAGGTCAGAGATGCTCAGTGTTAAAAATAGCAGCTGCGATCTATAACTGTAATGTGATCACTGAGGGTAAAACAGAAAAGCAGCCAGATGACTTGTCACTCACCATCAATGTCTCTCTGGCTGATGGCGAGCATAGATACAGACTTGGTGAGGGGCAGGGTCATGGGAGGACAGCTGTTTCGCAGAGGCCGATACCTCCTTGATTTCTGGGGCAAGAGACAAAAGCTTGTGTCAAACACACCGTGCATGCAGTGTAACAAAAAAAAGGACACTAAAGCATGCAGAGATGACGTGGAACAAACAAACAAAAAAAAACAACCAGTCACTAAACTGGGAACAGGAAGGACAAACTAAAAAGGGAAACTACATAGATGATGTGTGATGTTGTGTTCACAATTTGTTTTAAATTCAATGAGAACGGAGAGAAGCCGCCTGAGGAAAGTGATGTTTATTAATTCGTACTAATCCCCTAACTGACAAAGTTCCCCAGACTGCTTCTAAGTCTTGTTTACGTACAAGCTTTACAAATCCATTTCTCCTCTCATGTGAATTAAGCTGAGGATGTCTGTGAGGTTCCCTCTGGGCCGACTGTGTGACAGTATGAAGATATGACATCTAAAGGACGAACATGATGATGATGTGTGTGAGTGTGTGTGTGTGAGTGCGTGTGTGTGTGTGTGTTAGCTGACCGGGTCATGTAGTCTGCCATGCTCCCCCAGCTCCTCCTGCTCCTCTGTCAGAGAAACCAGGGAGCCTCTGTCGTCACTGTCATGCCGGGGCATCCTTGAAGGCTCCAGGATTCGGGGACCCTGAGTGGTGGGGCCTCTCAGCTCTTCCTGGACCCCACTGAGCCCCTCCAGGCTGTAGCTGTATGAATAAAACGACACACAAGTGACCTCAAAGAAGGAGGAATGACTGTACTGCACACATACTCTCCACCAGTCTCTCTGGACTATTCATCACAGACTTCTGTTTACACCCAGCCCCTGCTGCAACAAACACAAACTAACACATAGACATGCACACATGCACCTGTTGACAGACATACACACGCAGCTGGTCCTGCACAGTGTTTAGCCAGCTGAGTTATCACTGGGCTCGGGACCAGATTTACAGCTGAAGCAGCAGCAAATGTCTTCCAACATCAGCATCAGCATAGAGAGCTCTGCAGCTGTGATTTACAAACCCAATTACATCGATCTATGACTGGAAATAAGAGGCCTTGAAAAATCCAATACAATGATTATGGAGAGGAAAACTACAGCTACATTTCAGGATGAGCTATGCTACGTGGCCGCAGCTCTATTCGCCTCAGGACAGACTCTGTGATAGTTAAAGCTCCAGCAGTAAATCTCTCTTATCTCCACCTCCTGGGTTTGTATGGCACTCCATTATCCAGCAAATCATCAGTCCAACACGTTCAAGCATCACTAACGCAAACTGGAGCAAAAGAATCATGACTTGGTGATTACCAGTGACCAGTGTAGAGCAGCACTCACCTATCCTCAGGGCTGTGAATGTAGATGACTATATCTGTCATATTAAGGCCTGCTTCCTTCCAGTATTATAACATACTATCCTACAGAGCCAAAAGGTCCTCGGTGCTGAAACACGAGTAACACCTGCAGCTGTTGCAGCCCTCTGCTGTAGGAAGCTGATTGACTAACTGGCTGGACAGGGAACTCACAAAAACACATGCACACATGCGTACACGCCCACATAAACGGCAAATGCAAATCAAGCAGCATGTAAATACACCCTATTCAAACAAGGTTAGGTGAAAAAAAACAACCCCCCCCCCCCACAGACACACACAAACACACTGTACCTGAGGGAACTAACTACTTGCACACCATGGCTGTGGGGAGCATCAGGAGGGCACCGGCTGAGGTGTGGGTGTGAGGTGGAGGGGTTAGTGAGAGGAAGACAGAAGATGGAGATAAAGAGAAGTGATGGGAAGCAAGTCATGGCAAAGTTACAGTGAAGCAGATAGAGGAGGACGTGAAAAGGACGGGGTTACAGGAATATCTGAAAAGAGTGATTCTATTCTGGCATAGGAGTGCTGCTGCTTCAACTTTGTACAGTAGTTTTTACTAAGCACAAACACTGTAAACGGGTTCAAGTTCATTTCCTGCTGCAGTGTTTTGGTAATATCAATAGCACACAGGAAATAAACTTGAACCCAAGCTGTTTCCCCGAAATAAACTGTCAGAATAGTTTAGGCACTATTAACACTGGTGACAACGCTGCTGTAGTAGCCATTAGAGCCTGACAGATATAGAGGCAGGCTGATCTTGGCCATTATTATCTAATTACTTATAACATATGAACCACGTTAAAACCAGTGAAAACAGTGTGTCTAAAGGTGTCAGACACTTAATTTAATGCATTTTAAGACCTTTTCTAAATATTTTACTGACCAAATTTAAAGCTCCTCTTTTTGTTATTAAAGCTTTGCAGAGAAGTATAAGGGTAAGTAGTATCTCTGCGGCCATGTGCAGAGGTAGGTTTTATGTAGGAATATGTTTATGAGAGTGAGTTAGGTTGATCTACATTTTGCCGACAGGTAAGTGCAAGTATTAAGACAGTGTGAAGTTTAGTGGAAGGTGTAACGATTTGTAACATCAGAAATGTAGACTTTGATGCAGAAGAGCTTGACTCATTTTGACAAAAGCAAATTAAAGGATGGATGAGTAATGTTAAATAAAATATTAGTGGCGATTCAGACCTCACAAATTCAAATGTAAGACTATCTGAAGACTTTCACAGCTTGATATTTATAAATTTGTATTTAAACATTTTCAGACTTGTTCAGGACCTCTAGACACCCTGTTAGAATATTTCAGAAATCACGTAATGGCCTGTCTGACCTTACATCTACTCATCTACCCCCTCCTGCTGGCTCATTGTAGAACCAATGTAGGACACTGGCATTGAGTACAGTTAAACTATTAATGCAATCTATTCAATAATGTCATTCTGGTCTCAATCTAGGATCCTACATCTTTTCCAGGACTTCAATTAAGTCATGCCAGAAGGCTGAAACTGGAAATTGGCATGTTGCATTACACTATCCTGAACTAAACATGGATTCTTGAGCCAATTACAGCTACATGACCACGTTCATATTCAACGGCCTTCATTAGAAGTCCAAGGTGGGAGTTTGGCTGAGCCTACAGAACTGAAACAATGACATTCAGAGGTGCAACAGATCCACTGATGGTGAACACAACATGAATCTTCTTAATACCCAACTCCCTGTGCCTTAAAAGCAACAAAGCCATTCTTCTTGCATCTACAACAATCCCGCACGACACAAGCACATCTTCCATCTTGTTTTTACTCCTGTGGCACACTGTCTCCTACAACACTCCTCTGAAGCCTTTACTGTCTTGAAAAATTCAATTCAGGACCTTATTACACCCAAAAAAAAAACACAAAACAAAACAAAACAAAACAAAAATCCTCTGTTCTCAATCTCTTGCCAATACAGTCCTCTGAGCCTCCAGAGCTAAACTCCCCTCTTTCTGTTTGGCTGCTTGTTATTACCACTGCAATACAAAACACCAGTGTGTCTCAACCATCTATTTGCCACAGTATTTCTTGCACATTCCAACGGGGGAAGAGAGAGCAACATTTTTCAGTGCAGTCGCCTGCAGGGATGGAGCACAATGCAGCAGCAGTTCAACAAGCATACATTAAAAAAGTGGGGGGGATCCGCAGAGGCTACACCTACATGAATTTGCCACTGCATATCACCTAGCAACAAGTCAATCTTATCATCACATGAAATCATGAATGTGATTTATTAGTACCTTCTCCTGTGAAAGGTCGGCTTCCCCTCACCAGGGCTACGGACGGAGCTGAAGGTGATGGATGAGAGAGACAGAGACGGGGAGCAGTGGATGAAAGGTGAGATGAGTTGGAATATGAGGGAATGGCAGGTCAATAAGAACATAATGAATGAATAAATGGACTATTTATTTGCTGATGGAACCACAGTCTTTGAGAAGGGTTGGATTTCTGTGGGCACTACTGTGTGTGTGTTAAGCTCTGAGGCATAAGTCACCATGTTGGAGGAGTGATAACAAAGGCATTTCTTCAGAATAATGGTGTTAAAGGAATAATGTGGCTGGCTCTGTCCATCGGCAAAAAAGCCGACCTACCAGCACATCAAAAGATCACTCATTAAAAAAAAAATGTACATATGATGGAGGGCTAGGTGCCTATTTCTTGGCTGGGAGCAATGATCTCCTGAAGTCTCTCACACTGACATTAAAAAACAAGTACGTTTCTGCACCCAGCAAAGAAATAGCCCTGTGCGTAAAACGCCATAAAAACCTCTGTCATTGTATAATGTGTGTTATTGATTTTGGGGTGAAATGACCCTTTAACAAACAAGCTAAAACATGTTTATAGTTAGCAAACTTTAGAGGTGCTGGTAGGTAGATTTTGTTTCCCTTGGACATGACCAGTGTAGCTGTTTCACCCTGTTTCCACTCCCTACACCAAGCTGTTGGCTTTAGTTTCATATTTATCATACAGGCACCATCTTCTCATCAAACTCACAGCAAGAAAGCAAAATGTCCAACTGTTCCTTCAAAATGTGACTAAACAGTAAGGGGGGAAACCAGGCAGGAACAGGTAATGATATGTGGTCTTCTTTCTAATTACATTCATTGCATTCACTTCCCTGTTGCTTGACATGTAAAAGACACTTCCTGAGTTATAGAAATGTCTCTACCCAGAATGCACTTTTAGCAGCAGGAGGAACATTTCTATAAATGTTTTGTCTTTTCATTCTTCTTATGTGCTCCAGGTGCCTCATGTTTATCTGTAAAGCACACCTCTGGTCAAAAAATGACTCTCCGTTCTGTCGTTAGTTACACTGTAAAAAAAGACTACAGATGAAAGCTTGGCAGTAATGGCTGTTTGTGCCCAACCTGGATATCGTAAAAATAGCAGCTGATGAAAGTCTAAAGCAGTTGTTTTTCTGTTTTTACTCCAACATCGTGCCCTAGGCCTTTTATTGCCTGGCAACTACTCTGCACACAGTCCATGACAGGCCACCGTTATAGCACACAAGACAAAATAGATGTCAAGGTCTTGTTGTTAATGTGTTCTGCATTAGTGTTCTTAGTGTGTGTGCGTGAAGCAGTACGTGCCAACTGATGGCTTCGGTGCATATTGCTGTGAGTGTGAACGTGTGTTTCCTTGAGTCTCTGTGTGTATGCATCCGTGTGTGTGCGTGTGTGTGTGTGTGTGTGTGTAATTTTGGTAGCTCCCTACCAACACCAGACAAATGGCAACACAGCTGCTCACAGCAGGAGGAGGAAACACTTGACATGGCACAGAGGGAGTGACATCAATAAGCTCTAATAATACTGACATCTGCACACATCAGGTCTACTGACATCTACTGACTAACGCCAGGCGAACACCAGCAGCCGATGGCAAGGACAAAGGAGTAACATTCTTATCTCGCTATCAATTCAACTACATCTGCAATGTAATTAGAGTTACTTCATCTTAAGAAATCAAATATAATCTTGTCTTCCCAGTCTCACCTCCTCTGGTTCATCTCTGCGTCTTCTCCGTTGTTCTTTCCAGGACCCCAGCTGTGGCGGCGATGAGGCGACTGGGAGCGAATGCTGGAGTAGGGGCGCCGCAGCACCTCTGTCACTCTGTCTTTGGCTTCTTCTTCAGCTTCTCCCGCTCCTCCTCCTCCACCACCACCACATCCAACGCTATCCGGTCCTGTAGTGGTAGCAGCCCCAGTCTGGATGCCCTCCTCTGGGCTCCAGCTGCATTCCAGGCCGTGGCTGCCCTCTGGACTGGAGCTCGATGGGCCGACGCTGGCGGTGTCGTCTGTGGAGGAACAGGAGACGGAAACCTCGCTGGCACTGTCTCCTCCTGTCACTGGTTCATCATTCTGCAGACATAAAAAAAATACACATATCATAACTGTCAAAGTAAAAGAAGCACTTCCTAAAAGTGACAGTTTGTCCTGAACCACGAGAACCGCTTCATTAATTCAAAAATGAGCCAATTCAATGCTGAGCTCTAATGAAATGTTGATTGATTTATTATTTCAGGGAGCAGACGTGTGTAAAAGTAGCTGTTTTCATTTAAGTATTCACTTCCATCCCATATTTAATCAAGGAGTGCTCCAGTGGAAAGAGTATTACAGCTGGCAGAATCAGGGCCTTGCTCTTCTCACAGGGCCGCACAGGAAGTGGAACCCTTAACCCTGAATAACAGGGAAATGACTTCTTGGTCATCTAGCAACAGTAACCTGGGAATACTTAAAATAGATGAGCCAATTTCTCTATTTAATCAGCCATACAGATACAGGATAGAATGCAATGGACCTGAACAGAACAGACCTGAAAAAGATACTGAATCGAATAGAATACATTTGAATAGAATAGTTTAAGGGGCCGTACACATGCCGCATCCCTAACTGCCGAAAAATGCGAGGTCAGGCGCTGGGTGCTACTCTTGGGTCTTTTCTGTGCCAGCTTTGGGAGGTCCTGCACTAAAATGATCACCCTTTTTCTATATTTATCACAGACTGATATTTACAGAAGAAGGGAAAAATGTCCGTCAGCTGTGATTGGTTGGTCCTCATCACATGACATGTGGCATGTGCTGCTCCGAGTGCAGCCGTTGCGCCCTGAAAAATGGGTGCTCGGGAACGCGTGCACGCCGTGACAGTGTTGCTCTTGTGTTTGAGCGTGTCTGCCGAGTGTCTACACTACAAACAGTGAATTTGAGGGCACAAAAAACACGGCATGTGAACGGCCCTTAAAATATAGAATAGAATAGAACTGACAAACATAAGGTAGAACAGAACAAAATAAAATACTATAGAATAGAATGCAACAGAACAGAAGTGATTATAATGCAGTAAATTACAACAGAACCGAGCAGAACAGACTAGAACACAGTAGAATAGTAGAAACAGAATATAACAGATGTCATAAGAACAGTATAGAATAGAATCAGGGCTGAGTTTCGAATCATCAGTTGGAGACCCCTCAGTTGAGGTTGCTCACTTTTTGTGCTGTGTGCTGTTTTTTGGTCCCTAGATTTTGCTGCGGAGTGACACTTTTGACTTTCACGCTACTCTTTGGTTCAGGGCGCTGCGGACATGCAGGCAGCAGCACAGAGAAAGAGTGACTCTGCATCATAGGGCTCTGAGATAACATCGTCTCTCTTCTGATTAGAAGTGCCGAACTTACAGCTCGCAATAAATTGGTGCGACTAAGTCTCTGGCTTTTGCTTGATATGTAGTGCCGGCAAAAAACTTCACAGACAAAAAAAAACAAATGCTCAAATATTCTATTGATCAGTCAAATTTGATTCGACTGGCTTAATTCTGAGTTGGGTACAGCCCTAAAGAGAATAGAGCAGCATGTGATATACCAGAAGAAACAGAACAGGCTAGAATAGAATACAGGAGAACATAACGGGACAGAATGCAACAGAACAGATGTCCTTCAAATTATTTTTAATTACCTCGCCAATCACCGCGTATATCCATCAGCATTTTTTAACTGAAGCATGTGATGAATTAAGAGAATGCTGAGGGCTATTTAATCCACAGGAATGGGATATAATGAGGACCAAATGGCAAGGCTTAGGGATAATGAGCAAGAGCCACTTTATAGCAACACTGACATAAAACAAACACCAATAAATGATGGCAACCTTGTGAAAGCAAACCTTTCCCAGGAAAACATTGTATGAGTGATATATACAGTTTTTTCAAGATGTGTTAATCATTGTTATGGGACTGTTTCAGTAATTCAAAGCAAAGACATTTGCTGGGACTCCATGTTTTATCTAAGACTGTTGTTACCTATCTGACTGTAATATGAGCCCTGCATTACACCATGAAAACAAAGAGAAGTGGTAAATACTCTCTGACCTGGTTCTGGTGGGAAAGAGCTCCTGCATGCACACACACAGGTATGGGATAGTCCATTTAGGGCTAATTTTTAGGTGTGAGCTTTAACTGGGCCTATTGTGCTGCCAGCTGCAGAGAGAGCACTGAGCATAGAGCTGCTTCTGTTGGAGAGCTGGGAATGAAAGATCTGCTTTATGCTGCAGACATGACTTCCTGTGGGAGTGCGAGAACGCACGAGTGTGTGTGTCTCTATACGTTCAGATGCATGTGACTGCAGTCAGTCACATGGTTTTAGCTTCAAAGCTATGCGAAGGATTCAGCTAAGTTTCTAACTTTATTCTATATTTTAGGCTCTTAGATGATCCTTACACAATACAATTAGTGAGCACTTAAAGATACACTGTCTTGCTCAAGGGCACATGGACATGACACGTGCTCAACTGAAAAGCTGCCGGGATCAGTGCTACCAGTTATGAAACCGTTTCTTTGGGCCATTATTCTACAGCTTGTAGAAAATGTTGAGTATCGTCTGGGGCAAAAGAAAGAGATCTCGCCTTCAGAGAGCAGTGAAGACATTAATCCTCTCTTTCTGAAGCTGAATTTAGCCGCTGTGGTCTTTGTGCAGAATCAAAGCCTGTGGATTTCATGGCCCATTTTGCCCTGTCCCTGTCTATCTACAGTATCCTAACCCTCAGCATCATACTGTATACTCCCCGGCAGCTGATGCTGTCTGCACTGACTCTTCCCATTGTTGTTTACAACAAAAAGGACATTCGGTTCACATTACCATGAGCATGTCTGGAGCACTCAAGGCCGCAGAAACGGAGAGATACAAGTATTTCAACGTTAACCAAAGGGCGCCTGGCTTCAAACAGACTTTCAACAGCAGCAGAGTGACAGCAGGGACCACGGCTTGCACTTCCCCAGCAGCAGTGTAGAGCTGCCGGCTTAAAAAGATGCTTAGTAGATGTTTGGCATCTCAGCCTCGGGTGCTGATAAATAAAAAAAGCCAAGCACAGACTGACAAAATAGCTACTTCATATATACTATATAATCCCTATAGGGCTAGTTGCAGGACTGAGGGACTGACAAAACAGCTACTTCATATATGTACTATAAAATCCCTATAGGACTAGTTGCAGGGGACAACACAAAATATATTCTTGCCGCTCAGTGTGAGTGAACTGGAGCTTTGGACTGCAGCCAGTGGAGGATTTGGTTGAATCCTGAATTCATGGCAAAATGAAAGCAAACGCATCATTTATCATTTTTACATTTATTTATTGATGGTTTTTAAGTTTGGTTTTCTATGAAGCTGTTTTTTCTTTTTTGTTCTAGTTTTTGTTCTGCCCCAAATTGCCACATGCAACTGGGATTTAAACAGCCACTCTGCTCCCCTCTTTGTTATAATTTCAGAGCACTGTTCATAAGCAACTTAGTGTTGATGTTTTCATAAGTGAATTTAGGGGTTTCCTCATAGTAGAGCTGGCAAAGCAGGTGAAGCTTTCCCACTGAACTCCAGCTACAAAGAGAAAGCAGTGAGTCTGACCTTTCTGAAGACGCTGTCATATCCTGGCTCTGCGTTCAGGAGGCTTTCTATGTCGCTGCCAGAGTCTCTGTGTGCGGTGGAGGGACAGCTGGTGGCACTGCTGGTTCTACTGGGCAAACTGGTAAACGCTGAAGACTGCGAGGATCCTGAAAGACACAACAATTTGTTAACACTGAAATATGGCAGATTGAAAATCACAGATAAATAGAGCATTTTTAAGTCGAAAATTGATTAACTGGAGCTATCAGGAACAGAAAGGTACCAGGAGAAATGCTGACATTTCAATCAGGACAACATTCCGGTATAATGTGATTAAAGTTAGATTCCATTTAACTTTGTGTTTTCTCATGAGAGCATTCAGCTGTTAAAGTGACAAGCGCCATGTTTCCAAAATAATCAGTTTTCATTCCCTCCTCTAAAACATAAGCAGGTCTGTTCGACAGCAGTGAAAAGACTTCTGGGAATCTGAGAAGGTGTGAAAAGCCTGGTGGATCAATGGCGGACTGTCCTGACTACAGCCGTCTGTGCTGAACCGCGAAGGCAAACAACTACTGTTTGTGTGTTTAAAAGGTCTGAGAGCAGAACCAAAGTTAAAATCCCACCCAGAGAAAATGACAACTGAAAATGCTATTGATATGCTGCAAAACAGCTTTCATGACAGTGCGGCATCACACATATACCATTTGTCACCCTGGGGCCAACTGATCTTTACAGAGGCTCACAGAGACTCTCTGCAACATTTTGTAGCAAAGATAGGAGTCATTTTCACTTCAGTTGTTTGATCAGGAGCAATTAGCACGCAGACAGGTTGAAGCCCAGTGTGTGTAAACATCAGCCACATCGATGTGTGGCTGAGTAAGTCACCACTTCCCCACCTGAATCATAGCAAGCATTCTGCCACATTAAATATCTTCCTCAAAAACAAACTAAAACTACTGCTCTCGCTGTAAAGCCCTGGCCTCAGATCCCAGATCAAGTCCCAGTTCCTAACCATAGAACCATATTCAACAGCAGCCCACCATGAGTCATGCTGAGGTTTAAATACACTATTTGCTCAGGACTGGGCATGAGTACTCGATTAAGACGTCAGTATTTAGTCATATGTAATAAAAATAAACATAAATTGATCTGCTTCTATATTAAAACTTCACATTTTTTGGACAGGATACAGTGATGTAACAGATCCATCTGGCAAACCTGACAGATCTGTGCAGACGCAGATAACGCTTTCTGTCAGACATCATTTGAAAAAATGTTTCAGGCAGAATGGCGACCAGGCATAAGACTGATTTCTGTAAGTATTTTGACAAAACAAACAAAATTATTGTGCATTGCAAGCCATATAATGTTAAACTTGCGTATCATACAGTAGCTTATTTGTACAGTCTGTGCAGTGCAGAAAGATAAGCCAACCCTAACACCTACCCTTATTTTGGCGTGGATGTTCAATTCCGACCCTTAGCTTTCGTTACTTTATTCTTATTTTTTCCATTTATTTTTTTCGGGATACTTGTATCGCAATATTTTTGTGTGGCAATATCGTATCGTCACACAGTGTATCATTTTTTTTATTATAGAAATTATTAATATGAAAAATACAAATCAAACTTCAGGTAGCCTTCGAGAATATTATAATGAGTTGCTTTTTAGTCAACTAGATACATTCTGCTGCAAGAAAATGGCTGAAGTGAAATGAACAGACTGGAAACGTTATTAGATAAAACAGATGTTGACAAAGTTTCCTTTGGGGAGATAATTTACAGTTGAAAAAATGGAATATATCACAATTTATTTTATCTCAATACTCAGCATATCGCAACATATTATTGTTGTATCATGATTTAAGTATCGCAATAATATCGTATCGTGGATCCTCTGGTGATTCCCACCCCTTTACTTGACTGCTCAATAATAAGAGAGTACTTGAATACGAAGATGAGCTAAAATGCTCCTCCCTGCAATTTGCATGCTTTGCTATACGAGACACAGGCTCTGTTTTTTTAATGACAGCTGAAAACCTTTATTATTATTCATGCTGGGGTTTTTTTTACTTTCACATATACATTTAATCATCTACTTACTCTTCATTGTCTAATTGCCCTTGTTTTTATGTGCTGCTTTTCTATTTTTTATTTTTTTTTTTGTAAAGCATTTTTACCTACATCGCTTGTATAAAAATGAGCTCTATAAATAAAGTGTATTATCTTACAAGTTTTTTTTTTCAAGCCCCCTGGTCTGCACACAGCACAGCCGTTCTTATGCAACAGCCCTGTGTTGCTGCAGCATTTTGTACATGTAAGGACATGTACAGATAATATCCCAGGCCAAACTAAAAGAGGAAGATTGCACCCGGCTAGCAGATGTATAATAGTAGGCTTATTTTAGCCAGAAGCCAAAAGCAACTGGATGAGATCATTCACTGAGTTTGTTATTTTGCATCATTTCTGACGTCTATTTCTGCTTCAGAAAACGGAAGTTATTCTTTATCCCTCAGGAACATTTTCCCTGTACTCATGTGCACAAGAGGAAGTTCCTTATGCGTCTGGGTTATATGTGAACATGTCGACAGTAACTAAATAATGATGTTACAGGCTAAAGACGTGCACCAATGGCGCACACCAAATACAGTTGATCTCTGGCTATAGCGAGTGGGTACTTTAGGAATCCTGAGGCTTGAACATTCAGCTGCAGTCAGCTGCTCGGAGGACGGGGCCATCAGGGGGTTGGTGGATGGGACAAAGGGTTGCACTGGGAGTGGTCAGTGACAGAGCCCTTCATTTTAGCAAGAATCTGTTAGACTGCAACAACAAACGAGCAAATGGGGGGCACAGTCACAGACTTCCTGCAACTGATTAACTGCTGACCACTAACACACATGCATGCAATTGTATGAAAACGTAGGTGGGTTGAAGGAGTGGTGCAACTAGCTCACACTGCTAAGCCCAAGAAGTCAGGAATGTCTTCAGATTCACAATATTGACCAGCACAGCAGCAGAGCACTCACACACACACAGATGATGTGAAAAAAACGCGATAACATTATTCAAATCAACAGCTCTCTAGTATCTGTGAGTTCTGAAAATGTGCAAATATTTGATCAGATATTGAGACGTTTATTTCACTTATTAAAACACTCTCAACCTGGGAGGATGAACTAATCAGCAATCATTTGACTGAAATGAAAACACGCTTTTCGAAAGTGTTTCACAGATCTGAGAGATGGTAATACAAAATCTCAATAATTTCTAATTACAGGCCTTGAAAGAGCTGAGAAACTAACTAATGCTCTACCCTGAATCAGAATTTTGTAATCAGAGGTGTCAGCCTAAATCTTATTTAGGAAATTAATGTCTCAATATTTGCCTCTAACACTGTGGAGCTGTATGACTCCAGCCAGCAGTGGAGGGGGGTGGCCTTGATATGACAGGCACAGGATTATATCTGTTATCCACTTTTAGGGAAAAACTATTTCTGCAGAACAAAGGTCACAAGTTTGATTGCTGGAGCTGTAGTTTTACCTGTCAAATAATCACTGTGCAAATCTCTTAACAGCAGAGACCACAATTTCATACAGCGGGATGTCATATAGACAGTCACTTCATCATGACATCACCAAAAGCAGGCTTCCTTTACAACACAGTGGACAAGATAACACTCCAACAGGAAAGCTACACTGACCTTTGACCCCCAGCGCTGCGGCAGAGTTTAACCATGGCCAAGTTTTGGTAGTCGATGCAAAACATCCCTTTTTTCCTCATATTCCTAACATCACAAGCCCACCATGACGGACAATGTGTGTGTGTGTGTGTGTGTGTTGGAAGGGAGTGGTAAGTGGCAATGACAGAAGTGGATGCTGGGAGTTTTTCCCAGACTCCACCCCCTCACACCTGTCCACTAAAACTAGCAGGGGACTGTGAGCTTTGACAGCTGTCTTCCTCCCTCTGTTTCAAACGCAGCCGCACACACACACACACGAAAAGTTCCGAACAGGTGTAAGGCCCTCTGATGTGTCAGTGGGTGGTTGAGGTTGTTGGCTGAATTTGAATCAGTTCACACACCTGTAGATATAACTTTGACAAATATACAACACATGTTTTTTATCATTCATTTGACCTTATTTTAGAGAGACCAATGAGGCCAGCGGCAAAAGCCACATCACCCAGATCTGTATGATACCGCATATAATTATGTCACAATACGACCATGTGAAAACACACAGGCACTTCTCACTGCTCAGCGAATTAAATATTACTTGCAATCCAAACAGTTACTGCAGCTGGGGTTTTCAATGCAGTTATAAATGTATGACAAGAAAAAGACAAAAGGAAGCCAGGCTGAACTCTGGTGGAGAAATGTGATTTGTGAGATGAATGCGGCTGAAGAAAAATTGCAAGGGAGATATGATCCAAACAAATCAACCAGACTGAGGCAATGAATGTGGTGAGGAATAACCACAAAGATAAAGTATGGATCAGGGCTCCCTGTCTTTAGACACTTTTCTCTGCACATTTTCATACAGTTAGCCGAGATAAGTCGCCACCGAGGCTAGCTTAAGTGTTTTCCTAAATGCAGATTTTATCAGCACTTACTGATAAAACCTTAGTTATTTTTCCTTACATCCATATATTTACTTGTCCTGTGTTTTCAAAGGACGTTGACATGTAAAGTTTGTGCGACTGGGCAGACTTTTTGCAGATAGAGTTGGGTTGTTGTGTTTTTTACGTGACAGCAGCTAGTCAGTCATCCCTCAAAGCTGAGAAACCACCGGGGGCTGACCACACTGTGTGGAGGTCGGAGCAACAGAAAACGTGCTGCACAAACTTCTGTCTTTGTTGAAGCCCTGAAAGTAGAGCAGCATGGTATGTTTTGCTGTTGTAACAAAGCAAACTGAATCAGCTCATAATCTGCTATCATGTAACTATTTACTGTTCAGGGCTCTAATTTGAGCAACACACATTTACAAAATTATTACTATTATAAAGAAAATGTTCATAAATGCCTAAATGATGAAAAATACTCATAATTTTGTGAAGAGGCCTCTAACATTATAGCCTCCAATTTTTCACTGAAATAAAAATCTATCTTCCTTGCACACACTTCAGAAAGCACACTACTTTAAAAAGCTGTAATTTAAACCTTCACTGTGAATCAGTTAAAACCACCTTTTACTCCCTTATCTTTGTTTTCTCTTTTCACTATATTATTTCTGCCTTAAATCAAAGGCACGCCCAGCACGTCTCCTCCTATATAAATAAGGGTTAGTGAATCCAGTTGAGCTAAATGTAATATAAATGTAATAACATGCAACATTGCAAACAACACTTTAAGGCAGCAGCATGACTCTCGACAGAGGCTAAGCAAACCACAGGCAGCCAGGCACACTACCAAGCTGTGGCCTTCCCAAAACACATTAACCAGCCATATTATGGGATGCAGATCCAGGTCCATCACACACCACAGGCAATACACAGCATGTTCTCAGGCTGAGGCTTTGCACAAGCTTGTAAATCAAGTGCTCTTGGGTCTACTTTGCTGCTGTGTCTAAGCTCTGTAAATCCAAACTTTGTACAATATATCACTTAATATTCTATACAGACGGATTCACTTTTGTTATGAACATATAAAGGAAATATGCAAAAAGAAGTGTCGACACAATACAGTTGGACACTGACTGATAATTGTATCTCTCAAGCAGAGCAGAGTATAACTAAGGTCTAAACCCTGACTTTGGCCTAAACCCTGACAAAAGAAGGTCAAGCTCCAAACTTCCTACCTCACAGATCTGGCTTAATAATCATAATTATCATTTACAGCTTACTCAATTTTATAACTGAGCATTACTTGTAGTCTTCTGAGTTTTGAACTAAAAGTCAGCTTTGTGAGGCTGTGCTTAGACACGGCAGTTTTTGAGTAAATGCTTATGTAAGCAGCTCTGGACGCTATGAATATGAGATGAGAATATGAGATATTTCAGTCTGGATTAAAGCAGCGGTATGACCGACCACCCGCTGGTCGACCATTGCAAACCCTAGAGCCATGCTGCTGGTATGGCTTAAAACTTAATAAGGCACTCAATTGAACAGTAACTTGAGACACATTTACATTTGGATGTGCAGTGGACACCACAACTTTCAGTGCCATGGGAATGGTTTAATGAATTTTATTCTACTAGTGCAGTGCCCTTTCTAAAAGTGTCTGTTCAAAACAGCCTGATTGCTTGGCCTTGCTTATTGCTGCTTCCTCAACAACCAGAATATTGGCACAGCTTCCGCATCACTGGGCCCATAGAGCAGGCGCACTAGAGACTTTTGTCAGCTGAGCCAGCTACTTCCAGGTCAGCTCTACGTTAACTTAACTGGGGATACAATGATTTAATCATGTGGCTCTTCTCTCTTTTCAAATGTTATCAAACGGACTGGATCAAATCCTGATAGTGAAACAAGTCATTTTATGGGGGCTGTGAAGCTTAAAAAGATGTATCCACTGATTTACAGACGTCTTTTTCACAATGTAAAAATCTTTTTGGGCCCAATGCCATCACATGATGGACTTGTAAATTGTAATCCCACATTTTTTGCCACTAGGGACACTGGCTTCAAATCCAGGTGCCCTTCCTGGGGTTCTACTTGTGCCCACCATGCAATTCTGTGGTGTGACATTTGATAGGGGTCTACTCTCCATACACTAAACAGTGTGTACATAACACACTGATAATAAATATGTCCCCTAGACCGACACTTGGCGCTGTACCTCCTTAGATCCTCAGGGTTTCACTTGTCAACTGTGAAACCAATCGGATAAACAGTTGTTGGGAAAAATCACAGGACAGACATACAGATAGACAGACAGACTCCTTACATTTTAGTAAGATTCTGTTTATATGACTGAATGGTAGATTACAGATTCAGTCATTTTTCTGCCACCGCTCCTGTTACTACCTGACGTTGCTAACTTGACTGAATAAACCAGAGATAGAACAACAGAGGATGAAGGTATCTGGTGAGTTTACTGAGGTAAAGATAGAGAGATATTTTCACCAAAAAGGAAGTGATGTCAACTTCTCCCAGCTGCTGTAGAGGAAATCCCACCCTCTCCCACCCTTCTATTTTATTTCCGTTTGACAATCCCATTTTATCTGTCTTTGTCATTCTCTTTCCATCCTTGTGTTTCATTTCCCTCCCCCTGTATTTCTTCAGCTCATCCATTAAAACCCTTTTTTCTCTCTTTCTCCATCTGACAGACTGATGTTTCATCTGTTTTCCACCACAGATAAAAGGCAGTTTGTTCTCATCGATCTGTTGGTCATGTTTTATTGAGACTGGTCTCTCCACAGACAGACTCATTTTACAGAGGTCATAGAATCCTTTTTTCCTATCTTGCTGCAGCTGTTGCCCATACATACCTATATGTCAACATCTAAAATACTTCAAATTAAGATTTCATTTACAGTCATTCCCCATACGCTGACTGAAAAACATTCACAGCTGCAACAATCATCTGTTTGCTGCAATGACAAGAAGGCGAATGTTTTGTTTAGTCACAGCAGTAGCGTGACTCTAGGGATATAAATTCAGTTATTCAGTCAGTTGGCCCACTGCTTTAGTCCAGACCAACATTCAGTGTTTACTGGACGAATTGCCATGAAATTCAATACAGACATACACTGCCTCCAGAACTTACTGTTGACTCTGGTGATTCACCTTGCACCACCATGAGGTCAAACTTTTAATTTGTCTAATACTTTAGTTTATGACTAAGAACATACAAATCATACTGTATTTCATCAACCTTAGCTGTACTTGATGTTTTATGTTGATTAGCAAATATTATGCTGACATACTAAACTACTACCTGTTAAACATTAGCATTGTTAACATTTTCATTGTTAATATGTTGGAAGCTCACATTAGCATTTATCACTGTCTTGTTAACCCCTGACAGATATTTACAAAAAACAAAGACAAAAACAAGACATGAAGATGTTTGTAAGACATGCATAAAAAGCCAAAACGATGTTTAACTACTGGCTAAACTATCGCTACCACTGCTGCTGAGCTGACATCACATCTCTGACCACCAGGTTTCTACAGCTCATCCTGCTGTTTCTCCAACACACCACTGGTACTGATGTTAACTAGCTCTGGTTCATGTACAGGGTCAGTTTAAAAAACACTGTATGGTCAACTGGAATACCACAAAAAAGAGTAAATTGGAATACCACCAACTTAGGGATGACACCATATTGGATTTTTACTAATATCCGATATGCCGATATGTAACAACTCCTTTGACCAGTTGCCGATAACCAATACTGATATACCACTTTTTTCCCTTTCTAATTTTACTGTTATACTGTCATACTGTTATCATGATGGCCCACCAGCAGATGGAGACATGGAGTACAATACTTTTCAATGTACGTAATATTCACCATTGTGCAAAATAAGAAAAAGTGTGTTGGCCGATTTTGATAGTTCATTTTAAAGCCAATATCAGCCAATACCGATGACGTACTGATATTACTGTGCATCCCTACACCAACTGTTACCTTCATGCAGATTTGGCAGAAATATATAACACATCATCTCCATGCTTGTGGCAGGTATGCTCGTCCTTGTGATCATGTGATTCAAACTGGGTCTCGCTCAACCGAATGCTGCTCTACAACTCGAAGAATGGTCCACACACATCCTTTATTGCAGCAAGCTGTTGTATGTCTTATGGCAAGTTCACACTACATAACTTTCAAAGTCGTCAGATGCACTATTCACACTGCTCAGCTGCACAGCTCGCTTTCTCGTAATCCTGAGTCTTGAAGTCATTGTGGTTTTCTCACTACGTGACTGATCAGCAACAAAGGGTCACACGCGGCAAGATCTTTCACTCGAAGGAATCCCCAATGAGTATGTCTGGGAACTGACACGATACTATGCACAAGACAGGATTTTAATTTTTTTATTTGTCGTTGGCACATGTCCATAAAATAGCCTGTTTACTGTAAATAGTAAAGACGTGTGGTGCAACAACAACTTTGGTCCATGTTGCAAATGCAGCATCGTGCAGCAAAGTTCCTCTTGGTCCAGGTGACCCCTCCTTCAGGTTGTCCCTTAAATTCTGTCTTGTACTCTCATTGGCTTTAGCTCACCAACGGGTCCAGATATTTAGCCTGCTAGATATCTGGGATGTGTCTTCACACATAGTGCTTAAATGTCGATTTGCAAGTACAGAGCCAACGCCAATTTGCCTCTGATCTGGGGCTTCTGTCAAGGAGCTCCAAAAACTGTTGGTGAGTGGAAAATCAGGGCGGAAGTCATGTAGTGAGAACCCGGCATTAGTGTAAGGCCTTACTGATACAGTGTCTCATTTAAAATTCTGCTTTTGTCCTGTGGATGTTCTGCTATGAAGTCTTAAAAAAGAGATACTCATGAGTACTTTTTTTTTTTTTTTTAAAGAGGAACTTTAGTCTCCCAGCATTTCAAGCTTTCAATTCTCATTCTCACACTCGCAAAACAGATGACACAAATTGACCACCCAACCCACCACTCAAGACCCCATTTTGGTTAATTAAAAAAAGCCCAAAAGTTATACAGGAAAGAACCGTTATCACCTATTAATACAAATTACCACTCACATCATGTTTACAGTATGTGTCTGTGTTTTAGAGCGGGATAGTTTATGTGCTGTTTCAGACATTTTCCACATGGCCAAAACCTCAAATTTACTGCAGAGTAAAATATTGAATACTTGAAATTCTTCTTCATGAAAGTGGCAAAACAATCATAGATGTTAAGTTTAGATAAAAAAATTATTATAATTATATCAGAGGCAGAGCAAAATGTCATACTGGTCAAAGACTTGACTTTGCATTTCAGACCAACTAAATGATGTCTGATGGTCTCACTTTCCTCTTCTAAGTAGAAAAAAACATGGCAGAGGTTCTTCAGATGTTTTTTTTTTACAGTGCTGGATCCAAGAAGAAAAAGCTGTTGCCATATGCCGAGGCTCAGAAGATGCAAGTGCCTTTGCTTTGTCAGTGACACTTTAACCAGACTCTTTGAAAAGTCACAAGGCCAAACACAAATTTGCTTCAGACAAATGGGCTTAACAGAACAAAGAATACATTTTCCAGGGTAAACATTAATGCACAAATGACCCACTTCTACATTTGTTACTAATGGGGAAACAACTTTGCAGTCTGACAAATAGCAATATATATACATTTTCTTCAAACATGAAAAATAAAGCAATTTGAATTAATACCCAATTCTGACCAAAAAGGTTACATGATTAATGGTAAAGAGTAACTCTTACCTGAGTGTGGAGTGTTGCAAGGCTGATGGAACGACGCGTCTCTGTCTCGGTGGATCTAAAGAGAAACAGGAAGACACTGAATCAGCCTCAGCAACATGTGACCGTCACCCACAAAGAAATAATGATGCAGACCAGCGTGTCAGTTAGGAAGTGTTGCTCAGTACACAGGATGGGAGGCAACAATAAGACACTCTTTATAACAGCAGACTTAGAGTATTCATCCGATTTAGTAGCTACGCTCTGACTCCATCTCCTCGAGGAGATTGTTTGGAAAGATCTAACTTTGGTCTGTTTTCAGCCTTCAGAACTCACAGCTACACTGACACCAACTCAAACACACTGACACACGCGCGCACACACTGCCTGTCAGAGATCTGCGGTTGGCTGTAAACACACAACACTGGGGCTCAGCTTCCTCTGTGGTCTGAGTGTCTATACAACAGCTGTGTGTGTGTGTGTGTGTGTGTGTGTGTGAGCGAGGGTGAGAGAGCTGGGTTTAGCTACAAAAGCCACAGGCGCCCCCCTCTTCGCAGGCAACACAAAAGCTTCGACAGTTTGGCCAAAGCTATGCAGATTTGACTGACAGCTCTGAATGTGAAGCTAACAGAGACTCAGAGAAGCTCATTGTGTTTTAATGAACTCCATCAATGACATGATGATAAAGATGATCAGCTTTGATTTCTAATGTGCTCCCTCATAAAAACGGAGTAAAATAAAAACAGATAAAAAATCTGCTTTCAAAGATAGACTGCCAAGACTAAGGAGGCTGTCACATCAGGGACCCGGGGCCGTATCAGAGTACATTTGACCCCAAAGTCCAGTTAGTTTTATTGGTGTGAACACTGTGCACTGTTCCCGGACATGGTTCAGCGATCAGTGCCCAGGTACGCTTGAAGAGGCAGTCGCTTTATGTGTACTCGGGTACAATTCGTATCAGGCATGACAACCAACTGCACCAAAACACGGAAGTGGACTGCTAGTTTAACGCAAGTAGTATTTCGCGAGTAGAGCTATAAATTAATTTCTTAATGGGTCTCATCCAAAATCTGCATATGAGAGGACCACGCGACAATCTCATGCTCAAACATCCATGGGTGTCAAAGAAGAAAGGCAGGTGAAAGGGGCGTTCTTAAAATTGTCTCTAAATCATAAAGCATACTAGGAATAACGCAAAGGTTGACTCCATTGTTTGGTCCTGGTATCTTTCAATTGGCATGCTTTTCTACACTCTAGCGACAACATAAGCATCACATAGATGATGATGCAGATGTACTTTGGTATCGAAAAACATTAGTAATGTGAAATCTGAGCATCAGGGGAATGAAGAGGGGGTCAATTGCACTCATGCATGGTACAACTCAATGGTAACCCCTAAGCTCTTCAACAGAAACCCTGAAAATATTGCCTTTTTAAGCGGTCAAGTGATTTCCAAACTGTGCTGAAGTGACTGTTATGGAGTATAGATGGTACCTCCTTGAATATGTTTATGGTCTGTCTCCCTTTGATGGTTTGTTCCTTCCTTTTTTCCTACTGTAGCTTGTTTCCTCCCCTCCTTAATTCTTCCAATCTAACTCCCAACCCACTAAACCCAGGTTAAGCCTCACTCAGATCAACGGGCTTCAGCATGGTCCTTTAAACTTGGCTGTGTAAGACTTATACAAAGGAACCTCCAGACGAAAGCAGGTCCCTAATCTAAAAGCCACAACCTTTAATCTGAAAGAGGAACAAAACAAAGACGCTGTTCCGCCCTGGTCCACCAAGTCAATGCTTGAGTTTCAGTTACACAACACTTAGAGTGTGTGCTCAAGTTCCAAGTCAAGTCCCATGTTAGATAGGCAGGTCTTGAGTCAAGTTCCAAGTCAAGACTGACAAGTACTCAAGTCCTAAACCTTGAGTTTCGAGTCTTAGAGAAATCATAATGCAATCTTCACTCAATGTAATGCCATTTTAACCAAAGAGTAATAATACAATTAAAACATGTACTTACTTTTTTAAACAAGTTTGTTGGCCGTTGTTGCATCTGTATTTTTTGAGATTTTACATACTGTGATTTGTTTTTTGTTGATTCACTGCATAGTTTTTGTACACAAACAAAATCATGTTTGGTATCATTTTTCCGACTGGTGCTCAGTAATGTAACGATAGTTCCTCTTGGTTCTTTTCTGCAACTACAGCTTTCGGAAACTTTCGGATTGGTTCAAACAAAGAACAACTGGGGAATTCAGTGTCTACGAATGCTCCTGCAATATTTTTTGGGATTAACCAATTACTTGCACAGTCTGCGTTGAAAATGAATAAATAAATAAGAAATTTAAAAAAAATCTATCACACTTTCTTCAAAGGAGACCAGCAATCCATAACACAAAGGTATTCAGTTTACAATAATAAAAAACAGAAAAAAGCAGCCAATCCTCACATGTGAGAAGCTCAAACCAGCAAATATTTGTCATTTGTGCATGTTACATTGAGCCCTTTTAACCCTTAAGATTTTCATAAAATCAAATGTCAATTTATATTCAGAATTTTTCAGCAATGCCCTTAACATGTTCACATTCTGTTATGATCTTTTTGGTCATTTTCATCGTAGGTGGCAAAGTCCCCCATTCCTGCACAGGACTCGAAATTTCTGACCTATGCACCATAAGACAATGTCACAAAAACAGAGACTGCTACAAATAAAAAGAGGAAAATAAGTCAAAACTAAACTGAAGCACATACACTGCAGTTATTGAGTGTTTTGGGGAACAGAGAGAAGCATAAAAAAAAGACAAGTCAGGAGGTTAAAAAAAAAAAAAGTCAAAGACATAAAACAGAGGAGGATGAGTGAGTCCCAACCAACCAGCAAGGGTGACCCTCCCAGAATGCTTTGGGGGGTGAGGGGGCTGAGCTCATTTTCTAAACAACTAACCCTCAACTGTCCCAGAGCACACTATTGACACGCCTGCTGAGACCCAGAGAAACACTGAGCTCTGTTGTCCAGGCCTGGGAGTGGCAAGTGCGAATGTGTGTGTGTGTGTGTGTGTGTGTGTGTGTGTGTGTTACAGTGCCCACTGTGATCACACACTTGCATTCCTACAAACACAGCGACAGGCAATTGCATACCAACTGGCACCATATACATGCACCTCCATCAGCCAACAGTATTGCATACATGCACGCTTATTACAAACACTCTACTCATGCTACGTTTTTTCACTCATCAAGCCTCACGTGCACACAATTAATTCCCACATACACACAAATGCATGCACAGACAGCACACACAGGCTCTCTCTTTTCTCACAGCTGTGTTCAGATATCAAACAGAGCCCGCTGAGAGAGAACAAACACGCTGACGAGGAAAGATTAGCTGGTCACAGAGGGCGCCAGTACACACAGACACAAACACACATAAATGTATGCACAGGTTCTGCTCAGAAGTGAAATGATTGCCAGTGATTGCAACAAATTACAAAAGGCTACATGGCTTGACCTTACAGCAGAGCAGTGACAGCAGAATGTCAAATAAGAACAAAGGATCCTGAATAAAATACAGATTAAAGAGAAAAGTAAAGGAAACAGCAGCTTCAAGTGTTTTAATAGACTGTTTACACACAGAGAGCCACCAGAACTGCTCCAGTGCTTCAGTGTGTTTTGGCACTGATGACAGAATGAACTGAAGTCTGGGGCATGATGGGATATGAAGTGGTTACTTCTCGTAGGGAGTGGGCATACGTGGAAGTACATGCTGTTAATGCAAGTTATATATTCACTTGTGTTTCCTTTATTTTGTGTTGCACTTCATATTATTTGGTGAAATGGTGACCACATAACTGAACGAATACAGATCAGTAGAGTTGGGTCAGTTTCCGGTTTAGCCGGTCCAGAACAGTGTACAAGCTTAAACTGGTTTGATTTTTATGCAAACCAGCATTTGTCATTATGACACATTCTGGCAAATTAAAAAACAGCCTTCGTCAGCAACAACCTGTGCTGACAACGTGATTAACATAATATTATGTTTATGAATGGACCAACACAGCCAATAGTGTCTGACAGGCCATGAGCCAAGCAAGGCAACATACAGGAGATCACATTTCCGTAGACATGGGAGGGGCAGGGTAGTGCAAGTTGTGTTTGTCTATTAGAACTTTCATGTGCTTTTTGGCTGAAGAGACGAGACATGACAGAGTGAGTCTCTACAGGAAGCTAAAATCACGCCCTCATGGCAATATTTTGGATTTGAAGGCAACAAGAGGCTACTTTATGAGGGATGTAGTGTGCCCTGGACAAAACAGGAGCTTGTCCAGTTTCAATCACAACATCAAGAATCAAGATTCATACTCATTGCTGTACAAGTTAGTCGTTAGGAGTTCACCTCAGTGTGCTCATGACAGTACAACAACCAGTCACAGGGTAACAGTCAAGACATATAAGAAGAAACAAAAACACATAATACATAAAACATTACATACATCTGTAGATGTAAGATCTGAAAATCAAAAGGCAAAATAAGGAGCTATAAAGTACAGTATTAGCGCTTTCCTTTTGTTAAGTGCTGGTGCAGGACTGGGGAGCCATTTAGTAAGAGGATGGTTCGGCAATATGGGCTATTGAGGAAATGAGATGTCATGGTTTTGATGGCCCTGAGTCTTCCTGAGGCGATAGTCATTAAGAGTGGGCTGGCAGGGTGCGTGGAGAGGCAGGGTACGTTTAGACCTTTGTGCTGAATGCGGGTCTCCTAAATGTTAGTATTGGGGGTGGGTTGGCAGCAGATAATTTTTGAGGCGGAGCAAAGAGCTCTGTCCAGCTGATTCATCTGCTGAGCAGTGGAACTGTCATACCACACACAGAAAAGGTGAGATTATGTTCTATCACAGCTCTCTAGAAGTGCAGCATATTTTCTCTGGACACCCCAAATTTCTTTGGCTGGTGCAGGAAAAAGAGTCTTTGGTGAGCTTTTTTGGTGAAAGAGATCGAATTGTCATCCCATTTAAATCATAACTCTTTTTCAGATCAGTAATGCCAGTTACATAGCAACCCTGAAGCTGCTGCAAAAATGCCTCTTGGTTTGTATTGGAAAAAAACATTCTTATGTCCTCGCCTAATTCTGGAAAAAGGAGCTTTTCCTGTTTTCCTAAAGGAAGCACTATGGATGAATGAAAAAAAATAGGGTGGACATATAGTGAGATCAGTAAAGATGAGGATATAAGTATGTCCAGTACAAACCATGAGGTCACAGCAAGTGAGGCTGCCATCCATTTAACCAGACCACCAACCACACATTTATCAGACAAGTGCTCCTGCCAGTTAACAGGCCTGCAAACCAGTCAGTCAGCCAGTGAGCGAGGAACCAATCCCCTCTCTGAAAGCTGCCAGTTCAGGGTCTGAACGGCCCAGTGCATATTTGTAGCGTCGGGGGAATCTAAACTGTACCCAGTAAAAACACATCTGGTTTAAAAATAAAGAGGCGGACTGTTCTGTGTATGCTGGGGCAGGCTGGACTTGGACTGCTGCCTTGTTTCTAAACAGGCAGGCGGCCAGAGAGGTTCCGCAGCATTGAAGGATGCCACGGCTGACTGAATGACTGTTTCCAGCCAAGTGTGTATACAGGGTTTGATCCTTAGGGCGGCTGGCGGCAGACCTGAGGGCAAGGCTATTCTCTGTTGCACCTTGGGAGTGCACGAAATTCAACTTACCAAACACTTTAACAGGATGAAAGCAAACCTATCAGCTGCCAGACAACGACCCAACTGCTACACAGGATTTGTTTTGGGTTTTATTTTATACTTCTGGACCAATTATGAAGTGCCTCCTCTGCTGAAATCCTTTTCACAGAGAGTTTAGAGGTCACGGTCAGTTATAGAATAGTGCACAAGTGGGGCTGACAGAATCAGTGTTTTGCTTAAGAACATTTTAGAAGGACTGAATCTGGGTCCTGTGGTTGACGGACGGTCTTTATAAATGCTTGATCTGTTTTATTCACAATGATTTCCTTTGAGGTAAACAATAAAATAATCTTCAAATAGTGCATCACCAATATTATAAGCAAGAGGGTGAAGAGTCAAGAGGTTGCATCACCTTGACGACAGAGGAAACAACTAGCCCTGCGACAAAAACATGAGCAAGAATGTTAGAAATGTGCTAAAGGGGGAAGTAAGTGGCCGGAAAAAGAGAGAAAAAAAGATATGTTATTTCTGGGCCTGCTAAAAGTGCATGCTTGCCATCTATCTGCAGAAATACATGCACTTAGTACAATGCTAGTAAGTATAAAGGCTTAAACGCAGTAACTGTACTTGGTAAGTGGAGTGATGATGTGTTTTGTGACTCCAGGCCAGGAGAGATGCTGGGATGTGAAACGCTGGTTGGAATGAAGTCATTTGGCCGAATGCCTGTTTCCATCTGAGGCCAGAGGAAACCGTTAGTCCAGCGCTGCCTTTTTCCCACACCATCATATCTCTCTCACTTTCCCTCTTCCTCGCTCTCTCTCACTTTCACACACACCCTCTCATCCTTTCTATTTCACCCCTCGGGTGAAAAGAGGAGCTGACTTCAGGAACAAGTTTAGAATGTGACAATAGACTAAAGAGAGGTGTTACATGTACCAGAGCAATCCACTTCATAGATATTTTCCTCTCAGCGCCACCCTCCCTGTCTGCTCTGCTCTGCCTCAGGATGTCACAACCAGCAGACAGCATGACGGCCAACATGGACACGTTAAATGTTTACTTTGGTGTAGGTCATAGTTTAGTTTATGCATGACACTTACAGGAACAGTCCAGCTTCCAGTCAGTGATTACTAGTTTGTTATAAATTAGATTCTTGTTAATACTCATCAAGCAATAAATAGTTCAGTTATTGGCTTTGTTGAAAATAAATCAGTCTTGTTTGGTTGATGGTTATTAGTCTATATCAGCTCAGTCTAGTCAGATTATACATGCTTTGTCTGCTTCATAGTTTGTCACGTCAACGCAAGGCAATTTTATTCATATAGCTCAAAGTCACAAATCATAAATTTGCCTTAAGAAGCTTTACTATCTGTACAGCAAACAACACCCTCTGTCTTTAGACCGTTGGTTCAGGTAAGGACAAAATCCCTCAAGAAAAAAAAAATACAGTATGTATAACCTGGATGATCACTTATCACTTCTCTCGAGATCCAGTGACAGTTTTACACTGAAAACAAGACTGAAGGGCCATCCACACAAAGAACAGTAACTATAACAATGACTATAACAGTAATGATGTTTATCAAGCTGATGAAAGATGACGTTCCGTAAACAGTGAAGCCAACTGCAAGCACACACTGCACGCTCCACCTGTGATGCTCTGTACATTCAGATGGATTTTTATTGGCTGTCAGTGTTTCAATTACTCATAAAATCCGTGTGAAAGTGATCCTAAAGATACTGTTCACCGCTGTCGTTATTAACAGTTGTTATGTGGACTTTTATAACATTATATTTACAGTCATTGTTATAGTTATTATTCTTGGTGTGGACGGCCCTTAAGAGTCTACGGCCATGCTAGCAGCTCTTTTAGGCTGTACTTTGGCACAGCTGTTGGCTAAATGCTAACAACAGCATGCTAACATGTGCACACTGACAATATCAACATACCGATGTTTGGCAGGTGTAATCTCTACCATATTTATCTTCTTAGCTTGGTATGTTAGCATGCTAACATTTGCTAATTAGCACTAAAGCACTAAAAGTACAGCTGAGGCTGATGGGAAAGTCATTAGTTTTAGAGGTATTTGGTTTTAAACCAAAGTAACAGACAGAGTAAGACTTTGATCTGGTGACAGAGCTGGATGAAAAGTCAGTATAGATTTCCAGTGTTATTATAATTAATCCTGAGGGAGCATAAATATCTGTATCCAAATTTCATGGTAAACCATTTAATTGTTCATGGGATAGCCAATTTTCAACCAGCTTTGTATCATAACAATGTGGGTAGTATGTGTAGATGACCTATGGTTAACAGCCCCTGAATCTTCCTGCTCATCTCCCAGCTCAAAACCGCCAGATGACGCAAAATTTTTGCTGCCACTAGGGCTGTTGCTCGAGCTACAGGTTGCAATTATGCATTTTTGAATGCCCACCAGCATAGAAGTGGATCGAGAGAGAGACCAGACCCTCTTTCTCAAACTCAGACCAAACTCAGATCAAGCAATAAAACTAGTCAGTGTTGATCAAATATAAACCAAGATTCTTTTACTGTGTTGCCTATGTCTCACAAAAATTACCATAGAAACATATTTTAGTGCACTCTTTAGCTGTAATAAAAGAATTTGTGAACAGGAAGTGGGCGCCATACATGTGTTATAAAAGGAAAACTAGAAAACCTACGGTCAAACAGTAAAACTAAATATGAATAAGTCCAGAGTCCAGTGCATAAATATGCTGATCAAATATGAATCAAGATTTTGTTAGTGCGTTGCCTATTCCTCACTTCAAATATGAAACATATTTTGACTTCCTGTTTAACTGTAATTTGAGCCATTTGTTAGTGACTTGCCGCCGTATTCTTACCTGTATCAAAACAGATAAGCTTGCATTACATCACCCACCAGCGGGAGCATTTTTTGGACCTCCTGAGCAAAAGCAAATGCCACAGCTCTTTCCCTTTCTTTTGTCTGGTCATGTAGCACCAATTTTAAAAGAATTTGTGTCTTTCTACTGCATAAACAGCCGTTTTACAAAAAGACGATCATTCCAGTGGTGAAATACCTAACACACTTTCATATTATGTCCTTAATACAAATTAATTATGATAATTAATTATGATTAGGTAGTCTGAGTGGGCGGAAGTTGGCTGCATAGATCAGCCTCTCATTGGGCGGAACGAGCCACCCGCTGAAGTCCCGCCCTACCACCTCCGGTTGTGGAGCAGTTTTCAACCGTTTTCAACACGTCCTTTGCTAACTTTTGCGGTGTTTGATCTTGCGGGGATGTGGCCATTTTTCTGCCATGGTTTGCGTCCTGTAGGCGATATTTTTGTTGGCGTGTTACACCAAATCCTGTTTCCGCCTAGCAATATTTTTGCAAGCGCACTGTTGCTGTGGTACCGCCCAGAACAACTGTGATTGGTTGAAAGAAATACAAGCAGCCGGGGCGTTTTTTCTCCAATCTCAAAGTGACAGTCGGCTCAGCCAGACCTTTCTTTTCTTGAGAAAGGTCTGGTGAGCGAGACTAGTGATTTGGTAAACAGGGACAAAACAGAGCAACACCATAACAAAATGATCTGAATTATTTAAATGAATGATTTAAGAAAACAAAACCAGTCTTGTACTCAGATGCATAACATCTGCCTAACTGTATGGATGGTATATTTGTAGATATTCTTTAGAGGCAACATCTGACTTTCCACTATGCTAATGCTAAATGCTAACACAAAATAAACTACATGCAGAAGTACAACCCTCAGTAAGATCGGGTTCATCACTGTCTACTGGATGGGAACTTCTTATGACTAAAACCACAGCATGTTTACCAACAACCACCAGGACTGACTGCTTTCCTGCAGCCAAAAGAAAAACCTGAGGCGCAGTGGAAAAATGACATAAAGGATTCTATATATGTAGTGCCATTAGGGCTTCAAATGGCACTTTTGGGTGCTATAAAGATCCCATTTAGAAATATCCCAAAGAACACCCAGTTCAAATGATTTGACATAGAACCTTTATGGTGAAATAACAGGACCTTTGAGAGCAGGAGCAATGCCCCAACTTTACAGTGTGACAAGACATTTCAAGAACATCAGTGGACTTTATTATAGCTTTGTAGTTTTTCAGTACTGGTGATCCGAGTACCCACCATCCTGACCAAATAATCCCGGAAAGACCTTAAACTGTCTGAGCCTCATTAAGTTTCATACACAGTTATTCCACAGAGACGGATAGAGTACAGGCATCTGTCTTGGTATTACATGCAGCATGCCCATACAGCGTACATCCAGAAACCACACTCCACCCCAAAATAATCAGCACTCTGTGCCTGGAGGGCCACTATCAACAACCATGCAATCATCTCCCAGGGTGCAACACAGCTAAACCCGTCACAACATCTCCGGCAGACGACTGCAGGTTTGCCGAAACATGTTGAAGCACTTTGTGACAGTTATGATTATGTTAACTTAAGAAATAACTTTTTCTGAACAGCTTTTAGGAATAAGTGTGATTAGGCCTTTGGACACAGTCTGTGTGAGGAGCTTAATCACTTCACCAAGCTCTCTTTAATGGACTTAATTTCATATAATAATGTCATTAATTATCTTTGACCTCCCTTTTATGGTTTACTTTTACGATTGCAGTACTGCTTTAATATTTCTTACCTTGCTTTTATTGCCTTTGCCATCATTTTTTATCTGTTTGAAGCACTCAACAACTGTGTTTTCAAAGCCTCATCTCAAATGACTGTTATTACCATAGCAGTAGCAGTGTTATCGTACCAAGCAACTTTTTTCTTTTTTTGAAAGTGCGGGTAAGTAGCCTACCTTTATCAAAACCACGTCTACAGCTCTCTCTCCTTTGGCACAGAGACTGTACCTCCGCTTGTGTCGTTCGTACATTTTCCCTTAAATATCCAGAGCAGATTTATCCAGCAGAAACACAGTTAAGAAGAGCTGAAGCTGTCTGCTAAGCTTCACATCTGGCCACAGAGGCAGCCTTCTCCCAGACTCCAGTTTACTCCCTCCCTCCTTCTCCTCTTGCCTCCCTCCTTCTCCTCTTCCCCTCCCTCCTTTTTTCTTTTCCTCTGTCGCCTCTCAACTTCTCTCCTGACTCTGTCTGACTCATGCCTTGGCTCTCTCTCTCTCTCTCCCTCTCTGTATTTTCTCTCTGTCTTTCTCAGTGAGGCAGTGAATGTCTCCCTCTCATCCTGTAAATCAGCCAGCCAAAGTAGTACATTGTTACAGTGTGACAAATGACAGTGGGGCATTATTACTTCAGTTAATGTGATTCAACCATCAGGATTTATGCTGTTGAGACTCTACACCCCCTGCTGGAGGAGGACGTACTTGAGGCCACCTGTGAGGCACCCTCTGGGTGTGATTGCACCTCTCTCAGATGATAGATATGGCCAGTGGCCATGTTAAAACAAAGTCAGGAGTGGTTTTATGATGGTGCTGGAGGCAGCAGAAAAAAGGTCTCACTTGCATATTCATACACAAGGGGCAGAGCTGGAATGGGCCAGTTACTCACCAGCGCAGAGTGCACTTCAGATTTTCCCTCACATGTGATTTATTACACCTAGGCCTGGGTAATACAGGTGAAATCAATACCACATTATTAATTCTTTACAAATCCTATATGACTATTTATCACAATATGGTACATGTACACAAATCTGATTGCCGGTGTTTGCTTTGAGTGCTGTCCCACTGTTACGCACTACATCAGACAAAATCCTTCACACATTTTAAACGGAGAGGGCAGCGATTAATTTTTATCAGTTTTAATTACAATTAGCTTGTAATCATTTAATTAGGCAACAGACTTTTGTAAAAACGATAAGAAGATCCCATTATTATTATTTCTTCTTGCGAATTGAAAGTTGCTGATTAATCTGTCTGGTCTATCTTTTGAAGTATCAACTCCCCAAACAGGCTCAAAGGCAATCATCCAAACAGGGAGCTCTAAGCCTGATAAATTCAAATACAGACACGGACGCAAACAGCAGGGTGGACAGCAGACGCGCACAGCTCTCTGTATGTACAACCCTGGGTGTCTGTGTACGTGGACGTGTTCCAAATGTGCAGATTGTGAAATGTATGCAGACGCTCACAGCTACACGGATGTGAAAAGTATCATTTCGATTTAAAAAGAGAAAGAGATGAAAGAATCTTGCAATGTAATGAATTTCACTGTCAAACTCAGAAGAGAAAAGATGCAAATAAGAGAGGACACAAACGGGCTGCCTCTTTGCCATTCTCCCCGACTGCAGCTGGACAAGAGCTTACAAAATCATTTATGAATATTCTGTCCCTTGTTTGAGGGGTTGTAGGCTTAAAGGTTGCTCTTTTCTATTTTATCTCTTCATAAAAAAAAACAACATACAAACAAATAGTTTTTGGCACTGTTTGTCAATAGGATTAATTATGACTAACATAATACATAGGTTATATTACAAACACCCAATAAAAAAAAAAGCCAGACTCCATTAAGAAACACAGTAATTTAACATCCCTGAACACAGAAGTTGCTGGTCTATCGCCGCCTTAATATGTTAGTCTGTTCATGTTATTGTGTGACTTTGGTGTTTAAAAGTGCTCGTACAGATTCACCAAAGTCACACAACAACATGAACAAATTGACTAATCGAGGCAGCTCCTGTATTCAGCGAGCTAACATGACTGTTTCCAAGAGTCTGGTGGCTTTCACGAGAGCATAAATGGGGAACTGAAGCCACTAAGGGCTTCCCCGTCACAAATTGCTGTCTGACAGCAAGGTGAAGTGGTGAAAATATATTAAATATCGTGCGCATTTAAGCTGATATTGATTGTTTTACTTTTGTTATCCCCAAAGTGGTGGCATGTCAACAGACATCTACAGTATGTAATACAGCGACTACTAATAAGTACCTCATACTAGCCCACGTCAAATGATTTAAACTATCCCTTTAAGGCACAGCCTGCACTGTGGTTGAGCACCTCCTGGTTCCTATTGAGATCCATGTAAACCTGTGGTAGTCCCTACAGTATGTGGGTTGTCCCTGACATGAGAATCCAGCTTTGACCTCGGGTCCCGCCCTGAGCTTGCCGTGAGCACAAAAGGCATGAATCCCTGCCGGCAGCCACAAACAAATCTAATTCTCCCTTAATCCAAAGTCTGACCTTCACAGAGCACCAGGTGTCTCAGAGTTCAGGGGGAGACTGCAATCAATCCGCTGAACCAAATGAACCGCACTGCTTGCACAGGACATATAAACTTTGAATATAAACTGCTGTTTGGTGGATTGGTCGACTCTGTCCACGTTATGAAGAGGTGAAACTCACACACACACACACACACACACACACACACACACACACACTGACTCATGCTGAAAGACCAACGCTGCTTGTTCACATGGTCTTAACCACAAGACAGAACGGTTTTTACACTCTTCTCTTCATTGCACTGTCAAACAACAATCAATAGCCAACGGCAATAATTAATACAATTTTTTCCATCTGTAACTGATCTGACCAAGAACGATGATAATTTTCCATTAATCTTCCATTTTTGCATCTCATCTATCTCGGAAGGAGCAATGGAGCTAAGCTGTGCAAGTGACAACAACACAGGTCTTACTGAGCTGAGGGCAGTGTAACATATTCATACCATTAAACATATAAACAAAAATACCCTATTTTCTTTTCTTTTGTCTTGTATACAGTTTCTGCCATTTTACACTGATGATGTCATTTGGAGCCAGAGTCTGGGCAGTAGTTTCAGGGGTCTGAGCCACAGTATTAACATCCTGTCCATACACCCCAAGTCAATCACAAACCCCAAGTCAATCACAATTGTCAATCACCCCTGTTTTATATCATCAAATAACTAATTACAACCAAATACTGTACATCAGAAAAACTTGATACTTGATAAGAAATGCCTAAAATGACAGACACCATATTTAAGAAAAATTTATGTGACTTGTTCTTTGATTTTTTTTCTAATGTGGCCTATGTCCCTTCTGCTAACATGGTGGAGGTGGGTTTATGACCTCTTTTGCAACCAGCCATCAGGGCCAGAGGTGTTGGCTTCACTTGAGGGAACTGTCATTTCACCCATCTTTATATATGGTCTACGGTCATGCCTGGCCACTCTAGTGATTAATACTGTGACATATAGGCTATGTTACAAATGCATGACATATGGTTAATATACAGAGGTGTTTAAAACTATATTACAGCTCATGTTGTTTGAATTACATTGTTAGCACTGCCTTTTTTGGCAATTACCTTTTACTTTCTTCTCTTACGTTAAGTTTTGCAATGATTTCTCTGCATCTATATTCTTATATCAATTATATTTGCCAAAAAAAAAAAAAAAATCATATATCTTATATATTTTGCTGTCTTACATATATTACATCTTGAGGACAGGACTTAGAGCTGCTAATAACAGCCATGCCGTAAGAGCACAGTGAGCCTTAAAAGGATACTCTGCCCATTTTCAACCAGCTTTGTATCATAACAATGTGGTGAGTATGAGTAAATGAACCGTAGTAAACTTCCCTCCATCTTACCAGCAGATCAGACCAGAACTCCCTGCTCATCTTGCAGCTCAGCAAAGGATTTTCGCTGGCTCTGGAGCTGTTGCTCTAACTACAGATTGTACTTCCGCCTTAGGACACAAAGGATATCAAAGCTGATTTCACGCCTACAATGCCTTGAGAAACATAATTTGGTGCACTGTTTGGCTGTAATGTGAGATTGCTTGTTATCGGCTGGCCGCCATACTGTTTTCAGATGCACTGCGTCATCCACCAGCTGAAGCACTTAATGGGTTTGGCGCAGCAGGGTGCATTCTGGAAGTTGTAGGCTTTCTACCTCCTGAGCACAAGTGAATCCCACAGTCCTTTTTTTGTGTCTTCTACTGCACCCCAGGTTTATGAAAGGACCATCTTTCTCTTTCCAGCAGTGAAATACCCCACGTGATGCTAACTACAAGTACCTTTATTTCAATATGAAATGCAGAAGATATCACACATGCTGAACTAACCAGCTCTAAATTAGCTTCTGTCTAAATAGCTCACATCTTGTCAAAACATTGACACACACGTTGTGATTTTAATTACTTCATTAACCTTTCCTCTCCTTTCATGCAGCTAGTTGTTGTAACTGTAATTTAGATTCTGTTATACAGTTAGTATCATTCTCTGTTGTTGTCTGTTTCAGAATCCTCTACATATATATACTTTTATATTGCACATTTAAAAAAATTTTAGGCTTCTTTTATTTCACTTAATAAATTATTTCACATGTTCACAATATATTACAATATGTAAACATAACAAACAGTAAACCATGATGGTTGATGATTGTTCTAAAGATAATTATTCTTATAAATATGTTTTATACACTCTGCATCTAAGTATACTATTATTCAAATAGTGTAAATTAAAATGATAAAGATCAGTCTGGAGGATGAATCTAAGTGAACAGGCCGTTCTTCACCCCAACTCCTTCTACAGTTTGTCCAACACCAGCAATACTAAAATTGCCTGTTCATCATAGAAATTACAGGAGATTTCAACAGGATCAAATGGCAGGTCATTAAATTTTCTCTCTGGTCAAGAGAAAAAAACTCCAATGACGCCATTGAGGCTACATCGCCCTCTGCTGGCGGCCCCAGCGTCCTGCAGACTGTGTGTATATCCTCCTGCAGTCAAACATCTGGCATTCAAAACAAGCCACTGACCCAAACCGCAACCCAGGAATAAGCAGAGCCACTCCAGTCTATGGCTGCTGAGGAATCTGTCAGTCAGCAACATTTCAGAGTAAAGCCTTGTCTACTGAAGATCGCATCCATGTGCTCAGTGGGTGAGCGCAGACGGTAAATGAACTGCATAACATGATTCCCACAGGATGAGGTAGGGAGATCCTGTTGGGTTTTTACAGCGAAGCAAATGTAGAGGTCATACTTAAGGACACTTCAACTGGTAATATATTTATTGTTGAATGACGGCACTAACCAAAAAATACAAAAAAAACAGACTCCAAGTCTCAGGTTTTTACTCAGGAGGGGAAAAATGTTCCAGACAGCTTTATTCCTCAACTCTCTGCAAATCACTAGTTGGCACATCAAGCAGCTCTTAGGCAAGTTCTGCCTTTCCTTCTCCCCCTAAAATTGCTGGCGTACTTTTGGAGATATTTTGCAGTTCCTGGCGATTCCTGCCAAATAGTTTTTAAAAATCAATTTTTAATAAAATATGAAATCCTACTGTTGAAGCAGCAGGAAAATGACCTGCGCGTTCATTTAACAAAATGATGTATATATGTTTCTTTTTATGTTTCTCATTAAATTCCTTGGATGAAAAGTGCAAGTGCCATGTTAACAGGATGCAGAATTCTTGAATTGTTGACAATGGCAATCAGTCACACCTCCAGTATTTGGGCACTGGGTTAAGCTCATGTTTAACCTCAGAGTTTTATGTTCACAATAAACCTTGCCAGTCTTGACAGCCTCTCTAGCATCTGTACTTCCTATTGATAACATTGCAATTCAGGAATTAAGGATGTTATTAATTATCCCTGTGTTTGACGAGTTAAAATATCTGCCTTGATAAAGGTTGATTCTATTTTGGCTTCCCTTCTCATTTACCCCTGATCATGTATCAACTAAGGAACAGGGCTTGGTTGCCTGTTTGTTCACAACATCTTCGTGCCAAAGGTTGCTCAGGGTGTTTCAAAGAGCTTGGCAAACAATGACTCATCTTAGACTCATGTTAATCAAACCTACAACAAAGCAGAGCTTGATATCAGACAGTAAAGACTTACCATGGAAAAGTCTGTTTCCTCTGAGGGGCCATTTTCATCCTCCCCTGCACCAATTATAGTGTCTTCAGACATGATAACTTCCACCTCTGGAGAAATGCACACAACACAGAGCAATCAGTCCAATGGCAAATCCTCCAAATAAAGGAATCAATAACAAGAGTTTAGAGTGAAGGGAACAGAGACTTGTCTAACTTCACTGGAGAAACACGGAGGAGTTTGACTGAGTACAAATAATGATGCAGCATTGTGTAGCTATAGTTTTTATGTGCTCTTAAAACACAATATTTCCCATATGGAAAATAACCATTTGAATGTAAATGAATTAATCTTGTTTTGATTATAATACCAGAAACCAAACAGTCCACTGATAGTAATGTATAATTATCTATGATGGATTAAAGGCATTTATCCTGGAAGGCTTGTGTAAGCGAACAGGACTTGACAAATGCTAGAGGGAGTGGAAAAACTTTTAGAAATGACTCTCCATAAAAAAGGAGGAGGAACAACTTTTGACTGTCTTGTGTTTTTAAGGGGACAGTTCACCCTAAGTCAGAAACACATATTTTTCCTCTTACCAATGGTGCTATTTATCAATTTCGGTGTGAGCTGCAGAGTGTTGTAGACATCAGCTGTAGAGATGTCTGCCTTCTCTTCAATATAATGGAATACATGGCACTCAGTTTGTGGTGCTCAAAGACCCCAAAACATACATTTGAAAAACTCAACAGCAATGTCTCTTTCCAGAAATTATGATCCAGTTACTCAAGATAATCCACAGGCCTTGTTGTGAGCAGGTTCATGTAGGAACTGTTTTCTTTCTACCAAACTACACCCACTGACTGTATCACCAAACAGAAGGAAGGGTGCATCTGCTGCTAGCTCACCTAGCACCACTAAGCTAGGTAATGCTACAGTTCAGCCAGGAGGAAACCATTAATGCTTACATTTCATGCTATCACAAGCACAAACCTCTCGTCCATGAGTAGATGCACACTTCCTTCTGTCAGTGATACAGTTGTCGGGTGTTGAAAGAAAATAGTTCCTACATAAACCTGCCCACAACAAAGTCTGTGGATTATGTTGAGTAACCGCGTCATGATTTCTAGAGAGAGACACTGCTGTTGAGCTTTTTTACATGTATCTTTTGGCAGTTGAGCACCAGTTTCATACAGTTTTGTTACATTGGAGAGAGGGCAGACATCTCTACAGCCAATATCTTCAACACCTGGCAACTCACACCAAAACAACCTAGCTCAATAGGAACTGTCCCTTTAAGCATCCGCCAGAATCCAGATTGAATATTCAGTACGTCTTTATTTCCAAACCATGAAACAACAGAAAGCTTGTCTCTGATCGTCTGTGATGTTACCTGACGCTCAGCTACTGTCAGGCTGTAAATATATCCCCTCCTTCATAATGACACCCCAGTCTCTGTGTGACGCACAGCGTCAACCTTGCCCTTGACCTCTCTTTATTGGACTTGGGTCCAGTACAATTTTTCCTGATGAGTGAAAATTGCAGACAGAGGAGTGCTGGAAGTTCACTTAGAGAAGAGAGAGACTCCGCTGGCCTCACTTCCTGCTCCACACTCACATCAGCTGGCTTGTTTATGTTTGTTTTAGAGAAGCCAGCCTTCTAGCTGTGCGTCTGAGCCTCGGTCACATGCCCTGGTAATGTGACTGTGTTTGCTGGCATACAGTATGCTGTAGCCAGACTGTGCCTGTGTGCAGGAGACAAAGACTAACAGAGAACATATGAATATAAAGGGAAGTGTTGACAGACTACATGGCCCAAGGTATCAAAGATATAGCCCGGCTCATTATTTCCTGTTACGTAACATGTCGCAATGTATCCCGGTGTCCCTGCATGAATTAATGTGGCAATATTACTGTGCGGATGTCACATTTTAGAGAAAGTGTTTTATTTTTCATTAAAAAATAAATCCTGAAGATTTACTAAAAGCTGAATCCTCATTAGAAAGACAATTAGCACCAAAATTGCAGAAAGCCTAAGCAAAGCATGTCTTAACAAAAGCAATAAATCACAACGAGATGTCACACAAAAACCTCTGTAAGCACTATTATGGTGAGCTACATTGCATTTAGCTCTGTGGAGCTATTGCCATTAATCACCACAGGAGGACTGAATCTGATTTAGCATATTTGTTTAGCAATAAGACTTTGATAAACATATTGTCCTGTGATGTATGTGAGTATGTAGAACTAGAATAATCCTGAACTGGGACTGAAATAAATCTTTTTACCCACCTTGAGTTGCACTGTCAGGGCATTGTGGCACTCCATCCACTGTGTCAAGAGTCTCTGGATTTTCCATCACCTCATCCTCAACATGAGCTCCACAGGATGCTTCATTGTTTGGAGAAGGTGGATCTACTTCTAAAACATTGTCATCTACACTATCCGGAAGAGGAGTGACACCCTGTGACGAAGAGGCATCAGTCTGATTGTCTGAGAGCCTTAATCCCTCATCAGGTGACCTCTTATCTGCTGTCATCTCTGAATTCTCCTGTTTGGGTTGCTGTGGCATCAACTGCACATCTTCATTGTTTTCAGCTGAAGCCACTACAGATTTATCACCGGCCTCTGCTGACTGATGGTCTCCTTCAACCAGGCCAATCGCATCACTTTCCTCCGCAGCAGATGGACTGGGTTCACATAAAGCCCCACTGGTGACCTCTGATTGTGAATGCTCAATCCCTGCATTCAGTTGAGAGCTGTTGGCCTCTCTAGTTTCACCTTCATCAACCTCCGTCATTGGAGCGCCCCCGCTTTCTGACAACGACACATCCTCTTTGGAAAGCTCTGCGGTGAGGTTCTCTACTGTCCCCTCAGGATTCAAAGCCTCTATTGTTTGGAGGCTGGGTGACAGTTGTGATTCAGGCTCGGTGCCAGTCTGGCTGTAGTCTGTTTCTGTTGGTGCACTGTCAGTGCCCGGCTCCAAGGGGAGCCCTGCGTCCACGGTTAGTGCATGTTCATTGCTCTCATTAGATTTTGAATCGTTTGGTTCCTTCTCTGCTGTTGTTGACAGTTCTGCTATCTTGTTTTGAAGCAAGTCCTTATCCTCCGTACCAACGTTGTCCTGAGTGGGGTGGAATATTTCTGTTGTGGAGCTTCCGACTGATCGGAAACTGCCATCATCATCACTGGAGAGGCCATGGGTCGTCCCTGACTCTTCATCACCATGTGTATTGCTGGAGCTTGGCATCATTTCAGGTGATGGATCTGTCTGTAATTCTTCCTTGAAATTACCCTCAGTCTGAGAATCAGCTGTATTGTCCGGTTCATCCGTTGGCAAACTAGTACTTTCAATGCTGCTTCCAGAAGGTTCAGCTGCGTCTTCACCATCTAGCTCTTTACTACTCACTGTTCCAGTACTATTCCCAGAATGACAACCAGTTTCTGGAGCCAAGCCCCTTTGCTGATCTGTAGCGTAATCCCGACCAGCTGTTTCCTGGTTTTGTTCCAGGCTGTTTATGTCTGGTGGAGGTTCCCCCTCGTGGAGGCCTTCTATCAAGAGACGTGGAACAGCAGATTCAGGCTCCTTGATTACATCACCGCCGTCTATCAGCGATGGGCTTGGGAGGTCCCCTGGGGTTAAGATGGGGTCTGTTAACCCTTCACTCTCTGCCTTCTCCTCATCTAAAGAGAGTCCTTCACAGTGCTCCTGGCTTAGTTTCTCCTCAGTCTCTTCTTCCTGACAGCACTCCTTCGTTTCAGAATCAGAGTTGTCAGATACCTCTGAGCCCTCTGACGACGGGGACTGGCCCATATCCGAAGCTTTTGTGTCTCCACTAGTTATAAAATCTGTGGACTCTGTCTCCTCCCCCTCCTTCCTTGTAGCTGTGCTGTCCTGTGCTTCCTGCTCTGATGTGTCCTTTCCCTCCGTGGCCTCCTGTCCTTCCCAGATCACAGCCTCTTCTCTATCAGTTTCCTCTGCCTGTTTATCACAGCCTTCTGGTGGCAGGATTCCCACAGTGAGGCTCTCTCCTTCTGCCCCACTCTGTGCTCCTTCACTCCTGTCACGCAAACTCAAACTCTGGGTGGGAACAACAGGCTGCTCCCCACCCTCCTGCTCTGCTTGGCAGTAATCTCTCCCACTGCTTGAGCTGAGACACACCCAGTCCGCTGGGGGGCCGAGGCCATGCTCCTGGGGGTGTATTTCTGACACTGGAGTACTCACAGACAAACTCCAGTCTCTCTCTGCATTCCCAGTCTCACCATGTCCACAATCAACACCACTGTGGCTTTCCACTGAGAAGTTTTCTCCCCAGTTCCATCCTGTTGCTGTATCCAGGCACTCTGGTGCTGTAGCAGGCAGCTGTAGTCGCTCCAGACAGGTTATCTCTGTTTCTACACCATCACAACATTCAGCAGCTGTGTGCAGAGAATCAAACTGCAGCTCCAGAACAGAAACTCCCTGCAGAATATAGAAGAGGAGGAGGATAAACGTTAGCTTTTCCCTCAGAGAAACCAACAGAGCTGCTCTCTAGCTCTTATCAATCACCAACTCTGTGATTGCATAAGGTGTTCCGCCGGTTATACAAACTAAGCTTGAAGGTTAAAAAAATGAGGGCAGTGAAAAGACAAACAATCCAACAATGTTCAGCAGCAGCAGAGCTCCTGGATGAAGCCAACGTGAGTAGAGATAACGTGCTAAAAGGGCAGGGTGCTGTGACTCACCTTGGCATGGAGATGGCATATCAAGTGCAGCAGCTGCTCCACGCTCCTCTGAAGGCTCGGAGGGTCGTGGCCGGGGTGGTTGCTCAGCGTCAGAGTGTGTGTGTTCAGCCTGGGGAGGTGACAAACTACCCGGGCGTCCGTAGACGCCAGCTGAAGAGTCTCAGTCCCTTTGTCCGTCTCAGCCCTGCCGTGAAATAAACACTTAGATCATCCCGAACGGCCTGCAGCGTGATTGGCTAACACAGCACAAAACTGCTTCAAGAGAAGGTTTGAACAGTGATGTCAGCCGATCCACACTCCCCCCCTTTCTTTTAATAATCCACGTGCAGTGCTGTTTCTTTTTCTCCAGAGTGGGAAAGTCCATTGGTCAAATGCTGTGGTTGTTTTGTATCTATTCTAGCTGTTTAGCAGGTAATCAAGCGACCTATAGAGAAGCTGTTGAGTGCTAAATAGCTGGTACATGTTAAAAATTTCCAGACGCTGTGGCGAGTCAACCAAAAATGTTACTTTCCTTCCCTGTAGTAAAATACACCCTGCCATACCCCATTTGAAGACCACTCCTACTCGATAAGCTTTCCCAGAAAACTTCACTCCCCCTTCTGCATGTGCTCCAAGCGCTGAAGGTAAAAGTATGTGCAGTGTTTTTCTTCATAAAGATAAGTGCTGTAAAGAGGAGACACCTCCCAGTCAGTCAGATCTGTTTGCGTAATCCTGGGCGGACTGCCTTAGCTGCGAGGCCCGCCGGCTGAGGTCACCAGCCAGGCTGCTAGTGACTTCACTTTTCATGAGGGAAATGTAATTACCAGCACATAAAGAGAGAGCTGTAAGTTGTAAAGCAACTTCAGTGCACGCTTGGCAATGAGCAGGCTCACTAAGTGGTAGTTGTCTTTCAGCTTGTGGCATCTTCATTTTGAGTTAAGTGAAAACTATTCTGCAGCAGATAAGTAGAGTGCCTAAAAGACATAAAAAAGGGTCCATTTCCACTTTACGCCATGTCTCAGTCCATTTAGCAAGAAGCAGTTTTTTCCCCCCGCAGTTTAATGTTTCACTAGAAAGGGATGAGAAGAATCTGACCTCACTCGTCACTCAGAGAACGCATTATTAAGGATAATACCTGACAACTGCAAACAAAACACATACATCCTCTTGCTGTTAAGCCCTGTAGAGACAACATTGCAGTGTGTGTGGGTTAAAGTAAAGTTACACATAGTGAGATGTTGTGGTTCTACAACAGGTCAGTAAACACAGGAGTGGTAATCAAGGCTTTTGTGTTGCGGAATAGTTTCCCATCTCTCTGGATTCTCTTGGAACAATACTGGCAGCCCACAACTTTTCAATTTGCCCTCAACTATCTGGCTGCAGCTGAAAGTGCTAAGCTAGGCTGCAGTGGGCTTTGTGGTGATGCTCTTTGGATACTTCTATTGTTCCGTGAAGACAACAGACAAACAAGGTTGCCCTAAAGGGCCTGGAGGAACCACGCCATCTGCCCTCTGATATATTAACATGAGAGTGTTTGCACAGTAAGAGGGCAATGTTCAATGAAACTCAGAGCTCGAATCACACTTTATAGACTTTTCTAATTGCTTTTGAATTAAGCTGAAACTGACAACACCTTACTATCACACAGCGCTTAACTGTCATGAAAGCTGTAGTTGGTAACTTTAAAAACATTTCGACATATGTGCTGAAACTGTCACTTTGTCCACACAGTAGTACGTGAGACAGATCATCTGTGAAAAAAGCAGGCTCCTCTGCCTCCTCGTAGTGCCTCTAATGGCATCTGCAAGAATCCAAGAGAACAAAAACAACCAATCAGAGCAGAGGAGCCTCTAAAGCAGCTGTCAGTCATGTCAATCAATGCTCATGAATTGCTGTCAAACTAGGCAGCGCTGATCAGATATGAATCAAGATTCTGTTACTGCATTGTCTATTTCATGCCTCAAATGTTTTCAGAGACATTTTTTAGCATTCTGTTGAGCTGTGAAATGAGAAAGTTTGTGACCCGGCTCCCAATTTGAAAACAAGCGAGCCAAAACCAAGCTCTAACTCCTGCACGGGTCACAAACGTTCTCATTTTACAGCTAAACTGTACACTAAAATATGTTCATAAAAACATCTGAGGTGAGAGATAGGCGCAGTAAGAGAATCTTGCTCCATATATGATCAGCGCTGTCTATTCTGACAATTTTGACTGCAGGTCACAAGACGTGATTGACTCCTTGGAGACTCACTCCTCTGCTCTGATTGGTTGTTTTCATTCACATGGATTCTTGCAAATGCCATTAGAAGCATTACAAGGAGGCAGGTCTCATATAACACTGTGTGGATGTAGTGACATATTCAGCAAACATGACAAAAAATTCTTTTGATAAAACTGTAGCTTTAAAGGTAGAGTACTTACTGTGTGAGGAGCTCGTGGAGGCGTTCGTGTCCTCGCAGGGCTGCAATGGCGGCTGGGGTGTGGCCTTGTCTGTTGGCCAATCGCAGGGCGTCTTTCGCTCCAGACTGCTGCAGCAAGAAGCGCGTAACCCGAAGAAGACCTCGACGTGCTGAGAAATGCAGCAGAGTCTCCTGAGGATTCAGGTCTGAGGAAGACAGGGGACGAGAGATACGGAAATAAATAAACAAACAAGAGAAAGAAACAGAGAGAGACAGAAAAGTACAGCAGTCCAAACAGGCAATTTGTGGTGCAGTAGCCGGCATACCACCACTTGCTGCAGCTTGGCAACACCACGGCGCCATCTAATTAAACCAGTACAGGGTCCACAGTGACCCAGTAAAGAAGAGACCTTTACACATTTACAGACTGATAAAACTGCAGCTTGTCTCTCTCTCTATTCAACATTAGATCAGCCAATACTGTTTTTTTGGATTGAAGCCAACATGCCAATCGACAGTATTTTTAAACTGGTCATTTCTGTGCACGAAATTACAGAATATGTCAATATTTTGTGTTTCCATGACAAAGTACTTGTATTCCAGTCAGTGTAGAAAAGCCTGTGAAGCAGCATCCAGTATGGGATAATAAAACTAATAGCAACAACAACAACAACAATAATGCATGTGACTAAATCAAACCACACCATTTCATTCCGGCAGAGGTGAGCAACACTAAGTGCATCACACTCCCATTTTTAATTTAAGTCCATTATTGGCCCCATATATCAATCGAACTCCTAATAACACCATCAAACACTGAAACCCTCCCCTTTACACATCCACAAAGACAATAATGAAGATTCATGCTCATGCACACACACACACACACACACACACACACACACACACACACACACACACACACACACACACACACACACACACACACAGACCCCCATATTTCTGCCAAAGCCACAAGAACTCACAGAGGCTCCCTTTAGCATCCAGGATAAGCGGCTGTTGGTTATTCCAGAGGGCCATCTCAAATTGAATCTGCGTAATTAAATCCCTCTCTACATTTACTGGAAAATATTATTAGAACATGTCTTGGTCTATATGCCAAACCCTTTTTTGTTAATATTAATATCTTTTACTGCCCGACCACTGGCAAATGTATTGTCAATTTCAAAGGGAATCGTGAGATAAGAGGTAAGCTTGTTTAAAAGGGGAAAGTGAGTCCTGCACTTCAATAAATTGTAATTTCAAAATGAGGAGGAACATATAGCTCATCAGAGAGACATAAAAAGCTTCATAAGTTAAAACCGGTGAGTTAAAACACTGGACAAGTGAATGTGGTGAAAGTGGTGCGGTGTTTGAAATAGTACCCAGATGTCTTGTAATGCAGAGTCAGTACACCGCAAACAGAATGCTCAGGTTTATCAAACCAGCTGGTCTGTGGTTATTTATAACAGCAGAAAGTGCAGGAAGGAGAAAGATAAAACATCTACAGTACTGTTGCTGAGTCCAGATTTCTCTGGACAGAGTGTTTCTTCCCTGTTATGACAAAGATTGTGTTTTACTCCTGAGCTTTCATTTGTCACTGCCAGAGGATTTTCTTCCTCCAGTGTCCATACACAAAACCGGATATTTATTTGAGGAAAAAAAAAAAATCATGTTTTTCACTTCGGCACAGACAGGCAGTTAGGTCTATACTGCAACTCCTCTGTGATTTCTTCTGAGTCTTTTTAGCTGTGCCTTGTGCAGATTGCAACAGTAAGATAAAATCAGCTGAACAAAAAAGAAAAACACAGCGGCAAACTGCAAAGGCACAGAAAACATATTTTGCTGTCTGTTATCAGCACCACAATGACCATTAGGCAACATTTACAATGCTGGTTGTGTGTGCTGATGAGAGGTTTCACTCCATTTAACGCAGACCAGTCTGCACCAGCCTGCCCTGATGAATCTCAAGCTAATGGGTCAAATTTAATGCTCCACTTGGCCGAGCTGGGCCGGACTGGAATGTGAGGTGCCAAACACCAGCAGGAAATGCTTTACTGCTGGGTTTGATGGTGGTTTCTCTAAACTGGCTGCCATAACATCCATGACATTCTGGCACTATGGCATCTGGGAGAGTCAACTGGGAGATGTAGTTACAGCTATTTGCTGCAGTACAGAAATTACCAACATGCAGTTTGTTGAGTCACCATGAGCCACCAAAACAGCTTCACTGCTCCGTATCAGAGATCCCAGCTAGCTGGCTCTAGTTAGCTCCACTAGTTATGCAATGGTCAAATGTTTTCCTTAGGCCTCGATCACACAGAAAACACCTTGCAGGTTGCAAAACGCAAGGCACACCACACTGCCTTTCTTTCTTTTTTTTTAGATTGAATGCCACCAGTAAAAAAAAAAAATGGTTGCTGCACCTTTTTATTGTTGCTAGGCAACCACCCCATTACCTGCATACTTAAACCTTCCCATGTAATCAATCTACCACTTATTTTATTATTATCATTATTTCATTTCACAGTAATTAGTAGCTAGTTCCTAAAATGGACAGGCACAGGGTCTATCTAGCTCTGGTTGAGGGTGACAGCCTGTCAGCAAATTGTTTGTTGGGCACACAGAGAAAAAGAGATCTGTGTGGGTTCATGACACTCTACAAAAGAGGGTGGATCACAGGGAGCACCACCAGTTGGTCCAGAAACTTCATCTCGACTACGGCTGTTTTCAGGCACATTTTAGGATGACTCGGGGGCAGTCAGCTGTGCGACTGAGCACCACCAGTGTCTGCTCCATTGTTTACCAACTGTAAACTTGTTGTTGTCACCACCACAGAAATCATCCAATTGGACAATGGAAAAAAGCTGAGATGACGTGGGGTGCTCTTCCACTCTGAGTTGATTTTTTTTTTTTTCAACCAAAAGAGTTCAGAGCGCTTGGGCAAAAATGCCAGGCACCCAGAGCGCAGGAACGCGAGGTGTGTAGCAACACAAAAACAGCAAGCAAAAAGCTTAATTCTCATTAGAAACAATTACCACAAGGCACCTCCAGCTAAAACACTCTCTCTGTGATCAGGGCCTACTTGTCCGGGCAAATTACATAACCAAAATAAACTGCTGACTAATTTGCTCATTTGTGCAAAAAACTAGCACTTCTAAAAAACACAAAGCTCTTTCATTTTAATCGAAATATATAGTACATTTTTTATGGGTTTTTTTCATATTGTTTTTGTTTTTTATTTTATTCTATTCTATATTTATATTTCTTGATTTTGTTATACTTGCTTTAAAATTTAATTTAATTTCCTCTTACTATGTTAATGCTACACACCAATATACCACAGTAAATTCCTTGCATGTGAAAACCTACTTAGCAATAAACCAGATTCTGATGCTGATTTTAACAAACCTGGGGCTGCAACAATTATTTTCATTATCTATCAATCTGTCAATTATTTCCCTGAGTCCACAATTAAGTTTTGCTACTTTTGTTCAACCAACAGACTGACAATATTCAGTCTGAAATGAAATTAAATAGGGAAAGCAATAAGCTTTAATTTATTCAAGACTTTGGTTTATGACTTAATTGATGGCATTCCCATTAGCCTTAGTTATACTTTATGTTTCGTTGGCATCCTGAAATGGTAAAAATTATTATGCCTGCTAAATATCAGCAAGCTTGCTGATATTAGCATTTAGCACAAGGCACTGCTGTGCTTTCGTACAGCCTTGCAGAGCCGCTCACAGCCTCTCAGTCTTATTGATGAATGATTCAAACAATTATTAGACCATCAAAAACCCCACCCTCTTCATGAAACACTTCAGGTCTATATGTCAAAGTTAAAAGCTGGGTGCACTCCATATTGCAAATAATGAGTGTAAATAAACTGAGGGGATTTACCATTTATGTTTGTTGAGAATACAGATCACTATGTCATTTACTAAAATTATACTGACTGGCAAACCATAGGCTACAGATAATTTGACACTTAATGCTGCCAGTAAATTAGCTGGGTGTTGTTCACCATTTTCATTGACACACACAGTCCTTCCAGGTGAAAGTGATTGTCCCCGAGGACAATAAATGGCTGGCTATGGTGAGATCAGTGACTGCTGCGTGTCCACAGCGTGAAGGATGACTGAGATAAACCACCACCACCTCCACCTATAGTCTGCTGCTATCCATCATCTGACAGATCTGATAAATGGAGAGCAGAGTTACACTCCTCTTCCCTCCCCGCAGTTCACCGCAGCTGAACGTCTTGTATTGAAGCGGTGACATATTGTGAAGCACAGCCTATTAGAGCACACATCACTCACCACTGCAGGAAGACGCCTTCCACATCAACAACATGACAACTGACTTCAATGCAAAGGAGCCTCAGGTTTGTGTGTGTGTGTGTGTGTGTGTGTGTGTGTGTGTGTGTGTGTGTGTGTGTGTGTGTGTGCATCCATCTCTAAAAAAGCCATACACTTTTCTCAACAGTAACAAGCAGATCTAATCAGTAGGGAGGTCATTACTGAAAATTTGATTTGATAACTTTTCTTTTCAGGCTCCGAACAAAAAATGATTAAAACATTTTTAAAAATGTGTGGGCTTTCAGTTCTTCACTATACATTTACTGAATCTTCATTTTTGTCAGAGGCCCTGCTGGTTTTGCTGGTTCGATCTAATATCCAAGTCCAAGTTAAACTATAAGCTATTATCTTAACAATAGCCCGAGGCAGAGGCAGCACTCTAACTACTCCCAAAAGTCTTGTTTATGCTGCTTCACAGAGAGCAATTACCTCGCCGAGTTTATCATCCACATCAGCTCGTTTGGCTTCCTTTAACTGATTAAAGTCATCAGAGTCAATGGCTGGAGAAAATTGCCACTTTAATTTTAATAAAAATGTATGTTTGTTTGCACTGACATAGTTATTTCTCACAGCCCTAACTACTGTCTGGCCGGACTGCAGCACAGAGATACGCCGCACTGTTTGATCACACTAATACCAGAGTCAGATGAAAGTCCATGTGGAGACATGTTTTCATGTAAGTCTGTTAATATGAGCTACCAGCTAATACCACAGTGACACCAGCCTTCTATGTGTGACTGCAGAGAGATGTTGATGGCCGCCATTATTTCCACTGAGTGTCAAGCAGTGCTTAATAAAAGATTACAGGAATATCTATCATTCAGTCATTTATCGGGAAAAATACTGAGATATGCTGGTTACAGCTTTAAAAATACTAGGATTTACTTACATGTCCCTAGTGCCTGAAAAGTTTATATTTTGGCTACTGCTCTGACTAAAGCCATGTTGTTTCTTAATCATATTCCACAGTAACTGTGCTTACATTCTTTCATTTACGATGCAGTGACTGTGGGTTCTGCATTTACCTTTATAACGAGACTTACCATGCATCCAGGTATTCTATTTCACGTTTTCTTATTATTGACTAGGTGACTACTGCAGTGCAATCCCAGTAATCGGTTCATCAAATTCAGTATTGGTCACTGAAATATTGTGGAAAATAAACACAGCTGAAGCCTTTATGTCAGGAGTGCACACCTGCCTTAGGTGTGTTCACACACATTGGACATGAGTCTAGCTTCAGTTTACTATATGTTTCCAGCATTTTGCAAGATTCTGGTTGTTTTAATAAGAAACAACTGATCCAATAATTCGTTTACAATGGAAAAGTCTATCGTTTACAGAAGTATACAAGCTGCCATTACTGTGATGGCACCTCACTTGTAAACCTGCTCATGAACACTGTAATGTGTGTAAAGAAGATTTTATTTTTAGGCGCCTTTGCCTAGAAATCTGTCCAGGAGATGCTAGAGAACAGGTTACATGTTGAAAATCCAGATCTGTTGCCAAAATAAAAATGCTGGCATTGTACATTTCTGCAAACCCAGAATCAGAATCAGAGTAAGAAAAGGATTTACTGCAAAGCAGGTTTTCACTTACAAGTAATTTGCTTTAGTTTTTTGGTGCACATAAGAAAATACCATAAACATATTAAGACAAATAAAAATATGAATGAAATAATTCTTTAAAAAAAAAGTTCTACAGCATAGCAAATATGTACAATAAAGCTGTTTATAGTTGTACCAGTATAGGGTGTACAGTTTGTGCAGAAGGTGCAAAAAATATTAGTCAGACAATGTGCAAAAGTTCCCTGTGGCAGTGCACTGTGTAAAGTGCCAATAGCCAAGGATGTGTGTGCATGTAATGCATACAAACAGTGAATATGGTATATGGGGGAGTAAAGTCCATGTCCGTGGGGGTCGTGGACCTTATTGATTAGGCCGACTACAGTCGATATTAAACTGATTTTGTGGCATGAGGTATTGGTCCTGATGGACCACAGCCTCCTGCCAGAGGGAGTCTAAAAAAGAGTTTTTCACCAGGGTGGGAGGTGTCGGCCATGATCTTTCCTGCCCACCTCAAGGTCCTGGAGGGATGGCAGACTGCAGCCAATCACCATGTCAGCAGAGCAAATTATACCATAGAAACCCCATATTATGTTACATTTTCACATTTCATATATGACTTCCAATTACATGTGTATGAGCTAAGATTTTCATCAGGAGGAGGGAGGGATGGTGGATGGTGTAACATGGCGACCAAGCAGCACACAGTAGCAGACCACTGTTCGTGACCAAGAAACGAAGGTGTTTTATAATGAGAGTTCAGGAGCTTTCCAGATGTTTTTAAGACAAACAAAAGGGGCATTTTAAACTAAAACATGATGTTTTCCTAACCTTAACCAAGTGCCTTTTGTGCCTAACCCTTACCACACCTTTACCACTGTCTCAAAATCTTACATTTTAACGTATCTGCTACATATGAAATCTATAAATGAAACATCCATGGTTTGAAGAAATGTACAATGCAGAGAAACATTTTTTCTGACGATCCGACTGCAAAATAAAGTCACCAAATATCATTTAAATTGAGGGTATAATCTAGAAAATTTTCAATTCTCAATGAAATTCAGTCCAATTATAACAGACCGCTTGACATCTTTTCTGGGCTTTTCTGTTATCAGCTGCTTTAGTCAACAAACTGTGACTTTGAAGAAAAAAAATAAAGTCGAGGCCACAAGCCCATGCTCCATGAAATCAATTTTACTCACATAAATCTCCATTACATACTCATGTTCCCATTGCATTCCAAGCAGTTTGCTGACAAAGGACGAACCAGGAACCACTAAAAACCGAGCAATCTGCACACTCAGGGCCAACGGTGAACACCTACCCAGCATATCTCTTGCTAGCTCGGTGCTATTTCAGCTCACAGAGATTGCACTTTTACATCAGCTGCTGCATTCCTTCTGCTTACAATGAAGAAAGTGTAGAGTTTGAACATATAAATCATAACCTAGCGAGTAACTCCTGCTAGGTTCAACTAGCTGACGCACTCCACACAGCACTGAACTGTGGAGGTCGGACAGAAGCGGTAACTTAATGTCAGTGTAAAATGTGTTCAGTTCCACTCTGCTACTGCACACACTGCATCACATAAATCAGCAGCCAGATTAGTCTATAAAGGTAGAGTTAAACAGGAGTCATGTCTACTAATTAGCAGTAGGAGACACAAGCACACTGCCAAGAACACACACACACACACACACACACATACACACACACACACACACAAAACATGGAAACTGTTAACTGAATGTTGTGTGTCAATATGCACTCTTCTGCACTGATCTGTAATAAAGTCTCATTTCCCTCATAGGCCAAGAAGCAGAACATGCTGTCGAGAGTGATCTGTCTTCCCAGTTTCACTGACATCAGGTCAACACTGTGACATGTCTTGCATGTGACATGTAGACAAACACACAAACAGAGGTGCCATGCGTGTAATTATGTGCTGTACAGCTATAATTTTCCAGGATGTTTCTGCATCATCTCAGAAACATTCTGTCTGACTCTTGGACATTTTATTGTGTGAAGAAATTACACGCCACAGACAGCCGACTGCCCTCCAGTCTCACCAGTGCTGTTGGTTAGTTTGTTTCCCAGTAAGCTCCATCCCGGAGGCAGTGCGAGGTGGTGCAGGGCCAGCGCCAGGCTCTCATCCAGACGTTCACACTCCTGCAGGGGAATCTGACACTCATCCAGCAGCAGCGCCCCATCGAGGCCGTCAGATCGGCCCGCCGTGCTCACCTGTGTGGAGGGTGATTACAAAGACGAGTCAAGTCTTACACGGGTGGAGCTGCAGTCTATTGGAAGCACTCACTTAAAGACGTTCAGCCTAAGAGTATTAACAACATGCCTAAAATGTAAGATGCAAATGCAGGAAGACACATCCCCATGCATCTATCAGCACTAAGCTCGATTTGGGGCTGACAAAAACAAATCGTATTCAGATTTAAAAAAAAGGGAAGTTTGAGTGCCTAAGACAGTTACATTATCTTGCTCTCCTCCTTGGCAAAGCAAAATTTATATTAAACGTCTATGTGATGATAAATTGTGCTGAAAAGAATTCATTAATTGAATACCAAGGACTGTGAGACATCAAGCCTTGTCAAGGGAAGAAACAATAACATGGCAATCTTTTGTCTTACTGTCACGTTGCCCACATTGCTGTATCACTTGTCACCAATGGTAACCACTTCTCTCCTGTTCTGTGACAAGCCTCAGTCTGTGTGGTTATTTCATTGCTCACTTGGAAATGACTGGTCTTTTTGCTCACCAGGAACTGGGCCATGTCAAAAGCCAAATCCTGGACAAAGCTGAATCGATGCTCGGCCAATGGAGCCACGTGACCCAGACAGGGCTTTGGGTCCTCGGGGGCCTTGGGGACACCTCGGCTGACTGAACACAAGGTGACCAGCACCACCTCGCAACAGTCATGAGCTACAAGACAACAGAAGGAGAGATACAGAAGATAATGGTGAGAGGAAGGAAGAAAGGAGAGGGCAGAGAATAACTGTAAAACACTGTAGATTTAAAACTTGACTTGACACACAGAGATGCGAGTGACGGCTGGCTTGACCACAGTCTTTTACTTGGTCAGCTCCTGTGCTTCTTGGGTGGTCCAGAGACAGCATCTCATGTTTCTGTGTCTCACTGGCCGTCAGTTTGATAGAGCTCATTTCTCTCTAAGAACTTAAATAAAATGCATCTTGCCTCAGCTTTGAATGATACAACTGAAGTGAATAATGTGCAAACTTTGAAAGATAAACATCAATAAAAAAAGATAAACAACATTTCCACAAGAAATAACACCTCAACATTCAGAAACGTAAAGTTTACTAGTTCAGTGGTGTTCATTATGTCTTTAGTTTCTGATAATGACTTTAGTTGTTCTTTTATCTCAGACACGTTAGGATGTTACATACCTTGACATGTTTCAGCGGAAACTTCTGCCTACCTCAGAAGTGTCCCTTGTTTGTGCTGATCTGAAGCTGATAAAGACGCATCACAACCACCAAGTGACACTTCTGAGGAAGGCGGAAGTTTCCACCGAAACTCGTCAAGGTATGTAACATCCTAACGTGTCTGAGATAAAAGAACAACTTAAGTCAGTCTTAGTAAGTTAAAGGATCGATACAGCGTAGTATCGCAATATTTTGTGTGGCGATACTGTATCGATATTCGGACGCAAAGTATTCATCTTTTATTATATATATTATTCATTTTTGCAAAGACACTGTATTTGGTACAGTATTTATTACAACTTTTGGTACTAGAATAAGAAAATTAATTGCTTTTTTCGGTCAACTACATGGTGCAGTTTTTTTTTCCTGGTAAAGAAGCAGAGGTCTCAGTCAGTGGCATTTGGTGAGATGTTCTTCAAAACAAAGAAGCATCGGACAAAGAAATCAGAAATCACCTTTTGAATGAAATGTCTGGGGAAATTTTCTTTGGGGGAACAATTTACAGTTGTAAAAACAGGTAATGAATCACAATATATTGCAATATATTGTATCACAATACTCAGCATATCACAATAATATCGTATTGTGACATAAATATCGTGATAATATGGTATTATGGGTCCTCTGGTGAGTCCCACCCTTTTTAAGTTACTGTATGTTGTAAGTGCTACTTATCTGAAACTAGGGGTGAGTCCGTCCATATACATGTGTAAACGTGTACATGTGTTTGAGATCATAAATGGTTATGAAAAATTAGTACACGAAAAATGTTTTTGTTTTGTTTTTTTAGGGGGGAGGGGGGTGACACTAATTGTTGACTAACTAGGATAGACTGTGAATATAACAAGAAATGGTATGAGACCTGGTTTGGCAACAGGTCAGTAGCCTACATGCTCCGTTCTATTAAAATGGCGTGTTCGTTAAGGGGGTCGTTCACCAGTGGGCTACAATGAGTACTGGGCCATCAAATCACAGCAGTGAGAGAACACGAAATTGTTTGCGCTTTTATGCAAGGGTCGGTGAAGTGCCGCACATGACTCGTGCTACAGATGGATGGACGGACGAGCCATGTATCTCGGTGCCGCTTAAAAACAGGTAATACATCTGGCTACATCTTTCCCACATCAAATATCCGTGATCGCCTAGACCCGCATGCGTAAAAGCGCACACAATTATGTGTCCTCTCACCGCGGATGCTGTGATTTAATGCCCCGGTACTCATTGTAGCCCACTCTTATAAGACCCAATAATAATAATAAGTTACTGTAGACCTATATGCCATGCTTTTTAATAAAATTACCAGAGGAGTTCACTGAAAAACAGGTAAAGTAAAGCTTACTGTCAGGACTCAGGGACCAGAATTCGGGATTGCTGATATAATGCAATAACACCACCCAGCGGTGAAACCCGTGTACACGTTTACAAGAAAAAAATTACCCAGAGAGATTTTTAGAGATTTTTGTACACGAACTCACCCCTATCTGAAACAGTGTAGAATCAACTTGTGACAATAATATGTTAATGTCCCACCCTCCAGGAAAACTTTGTCACTCATTAACCACCTCCCACGAATAATTAGACTGTAGAAATGTATTTACCACCTACGTGCTTCGAAAAATCATGAATGAACCGCAAATCTGAAATGTTCTTTACATAAGCAGTGTATTTCAGCCAGGTTTATCAGGGAGAGACGTCATTTGACATGACACAACCTTTAACTGCTTGTCAACAATTATCAGCTGCAATACAGTGCAGATTTGCACTGTATTGGGGGGAATGCACAATACACAATATGTTATACATATTGAGAGGCATGTGAATATTACTTTACTTAATGGAAGGTGTTTCAATTTATCTCACTAATACCTATTCAGCAGTCACAAATCAAACGGGACAACAAATGAACAACATGTTATCAGTTGAATGAAAATTTATGCAAATGAGTTTTCAGTTGTCATAACAAAAACAATGAACAAAGAGGACTGCAGTCCACATACAGGGTCAGTGTCAAAACACAACTAACAGGTAATAAAGGCTTTGATGGATGTGGTTTAAACGCATACTGTGCTGACATCTCTGCTTCTAATTTACAGGGCACATGACCTTCTGCATTAATTTATTTCCACTTCAAATACCAAGATGAACACTGCAGATGCAGGACTCCTTGTCATCCTACTCACATCACCATGAGCTGACCATTAAAAACACCGCCTGCCTGTCGCTACAAACATAGCTGGTTTGTTGTTGTCGGTCACTTGGCAGCTCTGCTTGAATATTAAGTTTACAATGCCTTGCTCAAGGGCACCTCCATCTAAGCCAAAGTAGTGATTCAGTGTATTTGTAGCCATTTTCCCAGGCAGCTTGGGAATTCTATCCCGCGACCTTCTGCTTGGTCACAGGACGGGTCCTTCGGAGCTCTGTGTGTACTGATGGAGGGAGCAGTGAAGCACAACTAATCTGTTAGTAGAGAGTACACCCCCCTCCCACCCGCCTCAGATGGCTGTAATTCAGCCAAGCTCTTAACAAGATAACGCTGTTTAACATGTTACGCCTGCTTTTTTCCTGACTGGAACGCAGACACTTGAGGACAACAATATCAATAATATCTTTTACATTTATCCCTTCAGCTCAAACTTAATGTCTTTCCCAAGATCCATGTTTATTACAACACCACACATATTCTGTATTTTTAACACCCATTTGCTGTGTAGGGTGACCTTTGACTCTTGATTTCCATACTGCCTGTTGTTGCTCATTCACCTCACGGGAAGTTTCTTTGACTTCAGCATGTGTTCAATTTTGCAACTAGAATAAGTGGGATGTGCTCCAGGAGTAGTGATGAATGAGCAGGGCTCTAGAAAAAGTCAAATGAGGTGATTTCTCTCTCTCCAACACACAACATTAGTTTAAAATGAGGACAGTGGTGGTGGATGATTAATCATTTATTACTTCGACTTTTTTCCCCGGCTATAATAACTCCTGACTGCCCTCTGCTTTCTATGTGATGTGGGGGAAGAATAATACCATCCCCTTCTTAAATACAAGTTTGGTTTTGAAACAGTCTGCAACATTTTGGCATGCTTTAGCACACCCTAAAGGACAGTTGACTCCCAAAATTGAAAATACATATTTTTCCTCTTGCATATAGTTCTATTCATCAGTCTAGATTGTTTTGGAGTGAGTGTTGGAGATATCAGCCGTAAAGATGTCTGCGTTCTCTTAAATATAATGGGGCTAGATGGAACTCAGCCTGAGGTGCTCAAAGGACCAAAAACTATAACAAATTATAGTTATAAAGGATTAACCAACACAGGAGTTCTGACTTTTTATGATTTATTTTATTCTTTTAGATGACTTTGAATGCCACGACGCTACTTTCACAGAACCCTCACGTCAGTTTGTCTTTGTTTATCAACAACTACTCAGGGTAATTCAAAGGGTATCTGAAACAAGGTCTGTGCTATCAGTTAACACAGGCAGACATGACAGCACAATTAAAAATAGATTCAACATGTATCAGATGCTGTGGGTGGAGCCGCCTTGTCAACGGCTCATTAGAGGGAGGAAAGGAAGCTGCAAGGCGTTGTGGGTGGAGTGGTTTACCGGGACACAGCGCCTGCAAGGTGTCATGACTGCTCCTGAGGGTGCTGGTCAGGTGCCTCTGTGTGCTGCCAACAAACAGCAGGAAGTAGTCCACACCCTCCTCATCCGCAGCCAGCTCGTCATCAGCGAGCTGCACTGTGATAACACACCGCCCCTGCAGAGAGGGAGAGAGAGAGACAGGAAGGAGAGGGAGGAAGAAAGAAGAGAAAAGAAAGAGCACCAAGAAAGTTAGATTGACAATAGTGCAGGAAACAAAAACAGATATTCAGAGAGAGTACGTATGTATGTTTGTATTAACTGCATCATAAAAAAAGTGGAGAGAATTACTGTAGTAAGTACTTTTTGACTAGGTAAGCTGATGATAAGTTGAACCTCTATGTTAAAAACGTCAATAAAGTTCACTGTCAAGTCTTAATTGAGAAACATTTCCTGTTCACACTTGGTGCAGCGGTGCATCTTGGCTGATCCAAAATCAAACAAACAGCTCTAAATAAATGCACTGAATTACAATTATCATGCAACATTTGGAGCTGCTTACATAAAACAGTGTGCACAAAAACGCTTAAGAACACAAATGCATCCCTTACATAATTTTCTACAGCCTAGACAGTGTGTGCAGAGGACAACGAACCCCAAACAACTGCGACTCCTAAGCCAAAAGGCCAAAAAGTTCTTCTCTAACTCCTCCTCACTAGCTGAGAGAAAATGTGCATATCAGTCTCCCATAGATAAAATCAAAAGCAATCAGGAGATTCAAAAATCCAATCACAGTTGGTCACTTTGGTGCATTCAAGACAAACACTGATGCCAGATGTGAACTATAATCCTTCACCACTGGATCTAGTTACAGATCTGATATCTGGATGCAAATCTAAACAGGGCCATGGCGTAAGACTCTGTGTGGAGGCTGCCAGTTTTCTCTGCACCACACTTGTTTACCACAATTACACAAACGGCTCAAAGATAATATGGTAATGATTTATTGATTTTAAAATGCTACTCATCGCATCATTAGCAAAAAGACGGGGAGGCAGCAGACTGCGCTGAAACACGGAGGAGCAGCTTGACTTTCTGCCGAGCACCGTCAGGTTCAGACCGCAGAGGAGGAGGACGATGAAACTATTTTACCAAAGCAGGAGGCAGCATGATTAACAGCTTCTGTATAAGTGCTTTTTCTCAACGAAATCCAGCTTTTAACACTTGTGCATCCATGGAACATTAATCAAGGTCTACCCTCTTCTCCAGAGCCCTACTTCACCCTTGGAGCTTCTCTTCTTCTCTGCGAAGGAGTGACTATGCATTTATAGAGACTGGACAGCTGTGAATTTTTTTTTTGTCTTTGCACCACCAAAAACACAAGAGAATAAGCGCAACCATAGTAACCAAGCCTCACTTCCTACGCTTAGGAACACATCATAAATAACTACTTCATTTGTGACATTACATGTTGCATTTAGAAAAACTCAGTTCACAAAAAGAACATGCACTGTGGTATTTCCCCACTGTGAGGAGGCCAGTTCTGAAAGCTTCCAGAGTGTGGGCAACGGCAGCAGCTGTGTCCTGCTCTTATTGGATTTGGGGAACTTTATACTCCTGCAATCCCAGCTGACATTACTCGAAATAGTGCAGTGTTTATCATACACATTGCTTAGTCCTCATCCAAACATTGAAAATGAAATATACAATTATACTGATAATCTGAACAAGCAAAGCATCCAGGGATACGATAAAATAAATTAACAGTCTGCTCTTATAATTTTCAGTAGCATTAGAATTTCTAAGTGTATGCACAACAACAAGATGCTCTGTGGAAAGTTTGTAGCAAAACACTAATTTGCAACACCTGTCCACTAATGTAGGACGATATGGAGAAAATCAAATGTCATGATATTTTTGAGCAAATATCTTGTTATTGATAGTGAGAAGACATTGTGGGGTTGACAAGTGGTGCTTTCACAAAATTAGATTTTTGATCAATAATAACCAGTAATGTCGATTTAATGACTAAGTGGGTAAAGACAAATATGAAGTTCATTTCATTTTTATATTTGTTCCGCTCATGTTAATGCACAACAATCAGATTCACAATCAAAATAACAACGCTAATACACATTCCAATTTAGAAAACTACATCACTCAACTGTAATGCCGCCTTTAAAACTAGGAACAGAAAACACTTACAATATTACAATATCAAAAACCTAAGAAGATGTCTAGTCTGATGAGGATGCTAACTGATTTTGCCTGGGGCGTGCAACTTCAGCCTGTCTTTTAGCACAGTGTCATGTGTGCAGACATCAACCCCCTCTACAGAATGCTCGTTCTGAAAAGAGTCAGCTGAAACAGTCAGTCGGTGGCTTAGTGGATAGAGCAGGCGCCCCATGTACAAGGCTGTTGCCGCAGCGGCCCGGATTCGACTCTAACCTGTGGCCCTTTGCTGCATGTCATTCTCTTTCTCTCCCTCCCCCTTCATGCTTACCTGTCCTGTCAATTAAAGGCATAATTGCCCCAAAAAAAAAATTGTAAAAAAAAAAAAGAAGAAAAAGTCAGCAACAGTTGTCTTATCCGCGATGATTGCTAGCTGAGAGCCTGCTTTTTTTTTTATATCTGTGTCTGAAATCAAGGACACATCGTTTCAAAATTTTGTAAGTTTGTAATTCTGAGTGGTAAATTTGCCAGTGTTATTGTAAACTGGATTTGTGTTGTGCAAGAACAGCAAAGGTTTGTGTAGCTTTGGTAACTGAGGGATCAGGGCTTAGTAACGAGTAAATTATTTGTGATTTTGGGAACAAAATTCAACCTATTGGCTACACAATGCTTACTATTTCATATCATGTGTCTTGCTAATTTGCAAATAATTTCAGTGTGAAAATACAGTTATGCAGTTACAAATACAAAGTCTATTGTGCAATGTGCTTTTTTTTCTAAAGTAACAATTGGCTATGTTGTGGCTGGATTGTTGTGGGCAATGATGTGGTGTCATCCGGGGACAGACTGAGGAGGAGGAGAAGCAACAACAAAATGGGGATATTGTTCAAAATTAGCTGTCTTCCACTGGGGGACTGCAGCTTGTTGACACCGAGGAGGGATAATGGGACATTTCATCCCACTTAATCTGACCAGTGTTGCAATCTTTTCAGCAGCTCGGTCCAACACGAACAGCCTGACGTCGAGGCCGATGATGGCCGGTGTCAAGGAGAGCTTAACAGTAAGGGTTAAAGGTGCATCCTCCTTCTCTTATACAGCGGTAGCCTCAGGGCCTTGTTCCATACAGGGGGGGATCAGCAGGTTGACAGCAGCGAGGTTAACCAGCAGCCGTGGGATTGGCAAGTCTCTGTTTGGCAAGCCCCTGCTGCTGCTGAGCAATGTGAGGGGGAAAAATGTGTTCAAAGGCGACCACATAGCCCAGAGGCCACAGGAAGAGAGACTGCCTGCAGTAACCTTCAGAGAGCTGGGACTAAATACACCGACTTGCAGCATGAAGGATGCAGGCTTTGCTATGCACAGGGAGTCTCAGCTTTAACAAGCAGAGCAGGGGCACTGGCATAAATGAGTTGTAGATGGGTGGAAGCCAGCAGGCATGACATTCTCTCCATTAAAAACTCATCTCTTATCCGTAGCCCAGATTGGAAATTAGGACTTGGTGATACTGAACTGGATTGGTAACTCAGTGGATTTGGGACTTTGCACTCCATGTGTAAATGAAAACGTTTTAGTGTGAAATAAGTTGCACATTCTCACTATGAACAAAAGAAAAGCAAAATGAGAGGTTATTTTCTTCTGCTGCTAAAGGCTGGTGGCAAATCACCTAAATCACAAAATCAACTTGCTGCATTAGGCACCTAAGCTACTCAAATTATTTCTGACAGCATGAAAGCAGTATCTAATTTTATGAAACATTAATATCCATCCATAAATAACATCATAAGCTACTGATTTTTTTAAAAACTGTACTGAAAACAGATTAAATGAAGTCCTAAAATTGTGCCTGCATAATGCATTTTTACTCTCCTGTTTGTTTTTTTTTACCTCCTCAGTTATGATTGCTGCGTGGAATCAATCTGTGATCTATGAATTCAGACTTATTTGAATAAAAAGAGTGAGAGCAGAATGGGATATCGACTGAATAGGATCATTGTCAGTCCTTTAAGAGGCAAATGTGTTGGCAGGGGGTGGAGGAGGAGAAACAGAGATGTGAAACATCTGCTGGAGACTGCAGGAAACACAGCTGCACACAGCGGCCTTTGTAAAACATGCAAACAAGCACACACACACACACACGCACACACACACACACACACACACACATGGAAACTAAAGCTACTGACATTAAGTCTAATAATAACGATAACCAAAATGCAAAACAGAGAAAGTTCTCTCTCGCGACGGGCTCAATTCAGAAAAACAAATCAGCGGTTTTGAAGTCGTGTGACGTGCACAAATGGATATCTTTCAGTCACACTGTATGACTGTGCTCTCTGCTGGTAATAAGTACTTAACAAAGTGACCTGCTGGGGTATTGACCTGCTAATCATGGCACTTCAGTGGGGAACAGGCAACTATTAAGCAACATCAAAAGAACAGCTGGAGGCTATGAACCCAGCCCCCTCTTTTTAAATATGCATGTGTGAGCGAGTGCAGTCTTTTCCCTCACATCCTGCAACTGTACCGGGTTCAAGTCTCCAGGTGAGGCAGAGTGATTTTAGGCCCTCACGCTTACTGTTATGAATTCTAACCAAAGCTGCTTTTAATGATGAATTTAGAAACTTATTATGCAGTTTAAATTAATGTTTATCCCCCTGGCTGGATTTCTGACTATAGGTGGCACAATGTGGAAGTTTGCTCCACTTCAGCACCCAAACTAATTGTCAAGACATCCCATGGCACCTTTGAGATTGTCTCTCATCATTAATTACTGTAAATGCAATAGACCTACCTTTCTAGCTTTTACTGTTCTGTAGCATAGAGGCTGCTATAATGAAAAAAATATATATTATGAACAACTTGTCGAATTTGATGATCCGTAAAGAGCTTTCGTGATAGAAAGTTAAAGGTTTATGGCTACACTTGCATGACAGTGTGATTCATTCCTGCTGGCAATCACAAAGCAGAATACTGCAACCCTCTGCGTGATTTACCCAGAAACGCTGCTGCTTTTGTTCCCACTGGATAATTTAGAAGACAATTTATGGAAATGGCTCTGGAACTTTCGAGAGACAGACACACATCAAATCAGCTCCTGTTCACACATGACAAAATTTGCCAGAGCATTTACTAATCAAACTGTGCACAACATCCAACTTAAAAAAAAAAGGCTGCTGACATTTGGAGCATCCTTCATCCCTGCAGCAGTGCAGCTGCAGACCATGACATAGCAGAGAGGTCACTCGCTCTATCGCCACAACTGCTTCTGTGCCCACAGTCATGCGTCCTGTGTTAGAGCCTGAACCCCTACCTGCTCATCTAATTGTACGCCACTCTGGGAAACATTGTCTGCTAAATGCCAAGAATGTAAATGGCATGTTAACTCACAGTCAGAGCTGCAAAATCAGTCTCTGTTATTGAAAGAAAAATCAACAAGTCTTCTACCCAACAAATCACATAACCCTTTCTACTCGCTCGAATGGGTTGTTTGCAATCGCATGACTCTGATGACGGAGGGCACAGGTGAAAAATCCACATACTGTGTGGACTGAATATAGAGAGTGACTACATAAAAGGGTTGGATGAGCCTGCAGGCAGTGGGTATTGTCAGAAAAATTTAAACTCTTGTTGGGTGTGATCCATACACAATGAAGAAAAGTGATTTTTCCCACAACTTGACCAATTTGCCTGGTGTTGTTATGACTGTTGTTACAAACCAGCTCATCCTCCAGACCTCCTAACGTTACTTATGTTACAGTGCGAGCCAATGAAAGCGTACAGGAGTCTATTGGACTATAACTGTTTTGTCTGTAGTTGTGTCCAGGCTGTCAGGGGGTGTCAAAGGGTACCGATGATCCCAGCCCAAGGCCAAAGGGGGTCCATGAAAAGTCCTATGGTTGACCCATAAAGCTATATGTATTTACATGATAAATACATGTCATTTTATAATTAAAACACATTTCAGCATGCCATCTGGTACTAAGTGGTTTTGACTGGAAAAGTAAGAAATCTTGGTGTCATGTTCAACATGTCACTAAGCTTGTCCAGTGATGCTTTTATCACCTCAGAATTATTGCTAAAATAAGATCTATTTTAACTTTTATAGATTCAGAAACTGTTATTCATGCTCTTATCTCTTCACGTCTTGATTATTGCAACAGCCTTTATTACTGTCTCAGTCAAAAAATCTTGCAATCTTATTAATTACTTTTAAGGCTCTTTCAGACCTGTTAGTCCTGTATGAACCTTCACGTAGTTTGAGATCCTCGGGCAGAGGCCTTCTGCTTGTCCCAGAGTCCAGACTGGAGACCAAAGGGGACAGAGCTTTAACCACCAGGTTAGCCCCGAGGCCTACGGAATGACCTGCCCGAGGATATAAGGCTGTCTGAGTCACTAGCTTCGCTTAAGTCTCTCCTAAAATCATACTTCTGTTGGGAAGCATATCCTGACTTTATCTGAGCTGTTCATTTTATTGCTCTCTTTATTTCCCATTTATTATCTTGATTTTAGCTTTGGCCTTCTTCATTTTATCTTTAACTAGATAACATTTTATGACATGTTATTTGTTTTATCCATCTTGTGTTGTAATTGTGTTTTGTTATTGTACAGCACTTTGTAACTGTGTTTTGAAATGTGCTATTGAATAAAGTTTATTATCATTATGTAAGAGTTGATAGCCAGATACTCTTTAAACTATTTCAGTTCTGCACACAATTTAACCAGTATTTAATTAAAGTAGCCCTCAAGATTTAATGAATGGGACTAAATGATTTGATTTTATGATTTAATAGGTGCAGTAATTTCCTCAGTCAATGTCTGATTTTTCTTTTCTCTAATTATTCACTGGATGGCATTTTTTAAGCCCAGGACACACATGTGACTACCTCTGCTTTTCAAAATAAGGAAACAAGGTTTTAACAGTAGATACAAGTCCAAGTAGATACAAAATACATACGGAAATATGATTAATTGGGGTAGATATCGCAGGACATACCCACTTTTGAAAGTGTTGTGCCCCCTGCCTGTATTTACATCTGGCCTGGTTGTGTCCACGGCGACTACCTTGTTTTTGTCCGGGTGACTAAACCTGTTTGAGTGTAAATGTCTTTTATATTTCAACTCTGTACATGGATGCACCGTTGTCAGGCTAAATGTTACTAGGTAACAATAGGTGACTTAGTCAACCATTCCCAAAGGTCTGGTGTAACGCCTTTACAAAAGTCATGGCTTAAAATACAAAGAAGTTCACTCAGTTCATCCAACTCGAGGTATGTTTAGCACAACGCTTTATTGTTTAAGTTTTAAATTAGCTGGCTCTGCTCCTCCAGACTGAAGACGGAGGTTTTTGATCCACATCTGCCACTGTTTCTCAGTGACTTTTTTTTACTTCTCCCCTTTACGTGCGACTATTTTCAGGATTTAAAGTGGCTTTTGTTTTCTCCCAGTGTGACCTATTGGAACTGCTGTAAACAGCATAAATCACAGGCATTTGTGCAGTGTTAGTAGTCTTTCCCTCCAGTTGCCTGCCCTCCATCTGGACAGCAGACCAATGTCTGACGTCATTATGCAAAGAAGCTACTGCTCTCCAAAACAATTTCTGTGCTCATCACTTCCTTATTAAAAATCATTCTTTGGCAACAACATCAAAGGTCTTGACCTCTTTGCTACTGGTCGTTTCTACAGTTGGTGATCTTGGTTTTTAGACTTACAAACTGTGGCTGCTATTATCAGTCACTTTGGATGGCAGAGTCCCCTAAATATTATATTTTTTAAGAGGTACAATTACAGGCCGACTACTTAACCCCTATGAGCTATCTGGCTGAGAATTGCTGTGATAAGTGTCTAAAATCTGATGTCTAATGAGGCCTGACTGCCCGCCTGGTTCCACTGAAGAGTCTGACTGTAAATCACAGATAAGGTTGTCTGAGTGGTTAATGTGTGAACCTCTCTAGCCTTCAGACACACACACACACACACACACACACACACACACACACACACACACACACACACACGCACACACACACACGTAAACACACATGTCTCTGACTTATCTCATTTCCTGTGTGCCTTCCTCACCTGCTAGTGATAGGGAGCCAGTGGAAACCACTCAGACACTCACTCAGAAATGTCTCACACTCACACACATACACACACACCTCATATATAAAAGAATGCAGGTGCCATAATGGCAAACTGAAGACATTTTAGGATCATTTTAAAACTACTAAATGGTCATTATAAGAAAAAGGACAACTGGAAATTGCCTGAGGCCAGGATGTATTTCTGGGGAAAAAATGACTTGTTCTGTCAAACTTAAACCCGAAAATGTCTCTCACTTACACACACAGACACACACACACCTCAATACGCACCTCACAATACCAGAAATTTAGCTGCTAACAATAGCAAAGAATTTCCATTTTTCTCGATACCCAATTTGATATCACGTAAAAAAGCCTACAGCATACAGTATATTAACATATTTCTCCTTCATCATTGTTGTGGCTTAGCACTTGTACATGTAAGACGTGAGGGTTGGTCTTCGCGGTAGGCCATTTGTCCCGCCCCTCCTCCACTGTGATTGGATGGCTGGGTAAAAGTAACAGTGACAAGTGCAGCGCTTTACCATTTTAGTTTAACATTTTTCCGCTCTTGGCAACCAGAAAAAAAATGCCAAACGTGCAATGCTCAGTGCAGAATAAATGCTCAGCACTCTGTCACGCTGCTGCTATTTGTAGCAGAGTGTAAATATGCGGAGCTCCCATTGCAAACAATTAACAAAATATGCAGGCCTTGAGAAAAACACTTTACTTTTGGATGAGTTGAGGCAGAGCAGTCGCTGCAGCTGGACTTGTCGCTGTCTTCTACATGTTATTGTTTTCTTTGATGGTGGCCATCCTTCTTCTTTCAGCATATAACGACAGACTAGAACACTTGTAGGCATAAATGTTGCCCTGCCAGGCCCAGAAGAATTGCATCTCTGGTACCTGTGGCACCTAAGGTACTGAAGACAAATGAGTACCATTATGCTTTCAGAATATTGGCATCAACTTCTTACCAAAGTATCTGTTCCCATGACATCCCTACAGCTTGTGTAAGAGAAGACAGACTCTATAATCCCCAAGGAGAAATTAAATGTTTTCACATCACATTGTCACATACACACATACCCTAAATACACACACATGCACAAACAGGACCTATACATGCATTTCTTGGAGGGATGCCAGAGTAAGGGGGCTGCCCGTGGATGGGTGCCCTGAGCAGTTGGGGGTACGGTGCCTTCCTAAGGGGCACCTCAGCAGTGCACCTCTCCAGCTACCAGTCCACACTCCATATTTGGTTTGGTCGGGGACTTGAACCAGTTCCCAACCAAAGTCCCTGTGGACTCAGCCACTGCCACCCCAGTGTATCAAAGAATGCAGGCGCCTTGATGGTAAACTGAAGACATTTCAGGATAATGTTAACAGTTCCAGTAAGTCTAAACAAGACAAATTCAGAACACCATAAAATAGGCCGACAAAACCAGCCTGTTTGTAATCAGTCAGTAATTCAGACTTATGAAAGAGCCATAAATGGTCACTATAAGAAAAAGGACAACATGAAATTGTTGGAGGCCATGATGCTGTATTCTTGTTTGCTTGTTCTAACCAACTGAAGGGGGCAATCAGGCATCTTAGGGCATTATTGACAAGTTAGAGTAAGAGGGATCATGAGATTGACCACTTCTTAGGGGCACCGAGTGCAGAGAGCTGCACAGTATAATAACTTTATACTGTGATGATAAGATTGTTATGTGTTTTAATGTATTTTATATTGTAATTGCATATTTTATGTGTACCGTATTGATTTTTTATTTTATTTTTAGGAACTATGCTGACAAACATCTGGCAGGGGGACTACCAATGTAAATCATCCCTTGGCTGCAATTGGGTGCATCTACATTTTTCTTTTTTTCTTTAAAAGGAATGTTTATTGATGTACACTGTCCCTTATTAAACAAATAAATTATTTGAAAATTTGAACCTGCAATAACAATCAGGAATATGAACCACAAAGCAATGCTTTCAGCTTATAAGATGACCCTCAAGCTTTGGGTAGACACAAAGAATAAGATGGGAGATTTGAAGCTGCCAAGATAGCATCTGCAGGGTTATTGCTACATTCTGGATGGCACGGTGAGTAGGTCACCAATCACAGAGGACCTCAGCAACAAGCTGCACCCATATACTACCTGAATCGTATTATCTTGCTCAAAGGCTGCACCCTGAATTAGACTGAAGTCATTCTGAAAAAATTTACAAACTTGGGGCAAAGGATGTCAGCGTTAACATGCAACCCAGATCCAGGTAAGTGCTTACAACATGGATGGTTTGATACATGGTAGTTGAGATATTAAAAAGCTTGAGAAACTCATCTACAGAGTCTCTCTTGTTGCTCAGTCATTTAGGAAATAAACGGTCTGTCTGGCACGGCGGAGACCTTTTACTTCTTTATCCGACATCCTATAGTCCAGTGGACCTTGGTTCCTGGACAAAAGCAACTTTGCAGTACAACATGTTCATTTATACACACAGACAGTCTGCATAATTAAACCGTTTCAGCTCACAATTAACAAGAACACCCAGGAATCAAGAGGTCAGATGTCCTCTTCACAGAAGGCACCAAGCTCTTTGCTGTAATGATTCATGTATTGATTTGGACAAATGGCACAAGTCCAGTTAAACTAGGCCTCAATTTGTTCTTTTCAGAACAATTATTTAAGCTCCAAGGCCCTTAACTGTATGATTACCTATTCTTTAATAAAACTGTGAGCACTGCTGTATGCTCCTTTCACCCAATCTGAGCCAAGACAAAGCCAGTGTCGCTTTGACAATGTAGATTTGATTTGATTTGATTTGATTTTATTGAGATCCCCATTAGCTGCTACACCTGGAAGCAGCTACTCTTCCTGGGGTCCATTAAAAAGGACATCAAATAATCAAATGTACATAAAATAAAACTAGATTACAACTAATATGAAAATCTGCATGGTACCCAGATGCCCTTCTTACATTGATGGGGGTGCAAGACAAAAACAAATTGAAGAACTGGAACTACCATGTCAAATGTTCCGAGAAAATAACTTGAATAGAAAGACAGGAGATGTGTAATGAAGAACAGTTTCATGTCGTCAAGGTGATAGTCTTGTTTTGTGTCATGTATGTCTTTTCCTTATTAGTTACCTGGGTCTATTTTTGTAATATCTGTTTACCAAGTGGTTCCTGTATCATGCCATTGACAGCATGTAAAACATGAGCGCTAAACACACAACAGAGGACAGTGAGCAGAGTGCAAACGGTTATAAATATTTGCCAGTCAGCAAACATTAAATAGCCAGTTTATTTGCATGCAGTCTGATATTGTGTTCTCCACTCTCTGCCCCTGAACATCCACACACTTGTTTTCAGTTATTCCAGTTAATTAGACCTGTCTGACGTTGGAGTCAGTCAGAGCTATTCAACAAACTACATGAGGTCATCTAACTCCATATACAGTGCTTATTAGGATGATAATTGTGTCACTTGTTCCGCCCTTACAGGTGCAACAAACAGCACAGTCTGTACACACGTACAGTATACAGTCCTTGATGAGGTCTAATTAAGCACATTGAAAACACCAGTGGGTGGACAAACAGTGTGTGAATGGTGACACTTACATATAGTGGAGCTTGCTGTGGATTGAGTTTCATGTCCCTGGACACTGTAAAGACAAAAACAAATGAGAGGTTACAGCTTAGCGGTATGTTAAAATACTGTATGTTAACAAGATGATGGGCCCTATGTAGATGGTCTAAAACGCAAAGCGCAAGGCGTGCAAGTGCATGGGCGTGTCCCAGTCACTTGCTAGTTAGACAGCGCGTTTTCAGACTGTGCACCATGGCGGAGAGTCTAAAAGGGTTGGACTTACTCTGTGAATTAGTCATGGGTGTGTTTTGGGCGTATTATTCAATAAGCCAATCAGAGTGTCACCTCTCATTCCGTTTAAATGAGGTGCGATTGGAGCACACGACGGAGAGCTAGTTAGATGGCGGACCTACCAATTGGAAAGAGTGAGCGTTTTACAGCTGAGGAGACCATAAATGCATCTGTATATCGACTGTCCCGTCACATCTGATGTCAGATCAAAGGGGATTGGCACCATTTGGCACGCGTAATGGAAACCCAACCTGATTTGATTAACACAGCTGAGTTCACATCCCTCTCAGTCAGCCACAAACAGCCACAGCATCAGATAGGGAGTGTATTCAGCATCTGTCATCTTAGAAAAGCCAAAAGAAAAGAAACAGAGTGAGACTGCAAGAGAGAAAGAGAGAGAGCGCGCGCATGAGAGAAACGTTGTCAACAAATGAATGTAAATTATTCAATTTATTTTATTTTAACCCGGGAGATTAGAGAGCCCAGCTCCCTCTCCAGCATCCTGAGCAGTTCCATTTATTCGGACACTGTGAGCAGACCTCCCGAATTATGATGATCATTATTACTGCGATTAGATCATTCTGATTAATGACTGACCATTAAGATGTGTTTCTGATAAATATTTTAATGTGCGCAATAATAACCTTTCACATTGTAATCATATTTTTATTTGTTATCTTTTGCATATGTGTGGCTGCTTCGTGTGTGTCTGAGCAGAGAGCATGCGCGTTGTGCACCCGCCTACAGACGCATATTACTAACTTGTTTAACAACGAAATACTGCGCCGTTGACTTTAGACCAGGTTTTTGTTGGTCACTGGTGCATTTGCTTTTTACGCCATCTAACTAGCAACACACCATGACTGCGCCTGACCACTCCTCATTTTTAGACCAACACACCCAGAGAAGCGCAAGTTCATTTGCTAGTTAGACGACAAGAGCGCAGGGCGTGAAAATGACAACTGCGCCTGCATCTAAATAGAAATGACACTTAATTGCGACATGGACTATGCGCCCTCCGCCGTCCGCTTTAGACCATCTAAATAGGGCCGGATGTGTTCAAGCAGTGCAACATGATGTTAACACAACATTAAAGGGACAGTTTACCCCCAGTTGAAAAACATGTATTTTTCTTCTTACCTGTGGTGCTTTTTATTAGTAATAGTTGTTTTGGTGTGAGTTGCTGATTGATGGAAATGTCTGCCTTCTCTCAAATATAATGGAATGGCACTCGGCTTGTGGTGCTCAAAGGGACAAAAAAAACAACCATCTGAAAAGCTCAACAGCAATGTCTCTATCCAGAAATCATACCTTAGTTAATCCACAGACCTTGTTAGGAGCACTTTAATGTGGGAACTATGTTCTCCTACACGCACCAACTGTATCACTGCGTAAACGGACATGTGCAGCTACTCATAGACAAGGGGCTCGTGCTCATGACAGTGCGACATGTGTCCTGTGTCCTATTTGGCTGAGCTTAAATGTTAGCTAGCATTGGCAGGAGGCAGTGTGCATCTACTCATGGACAAGAGACTCGTGCTTGTGAAAGTGGCAGAAAATTAATGGCGTCCTTCTCAGCTGAGCTGTAACGCAAGTTAGCTCTGTGGTGCTACATGAGCCAACAGTAGATTCACACTCCCTTCTGCGTGGTGATATGGTTGGCAGTTGTAGTTCTGCAGAAAGAAAATAGTTCCTACATGAAAGTGCTCACAACAAGGTCTCTGGATTATCTTAAGTAACCAGGTCATTACTTATGGGAAGAGACATTGCTGTTGAGTTTTTCAAACATACTTTTTTTGGTACTTTGAGCACCACAAGCCAAGTACTATCTAGTTCCATTATATTGCAGAGAAGGCAGACATCTGTACAGTCAATATCTCCAACACAACTCAGACCATAACAATTTAGGTTGATCAAAAGCACTTCAGGTAAGACGAAAAATACATTTGTTTGATTTTGGGGGGAACTATCCCTTGAAAATATTAATAAAGTTGATATGGCTCCTGAGCTTGATGCCTATTTAGCAGCAGACGAGGAGTGACAATAGTATTCATTTACAGTCATTTTTCTGTTTTTCTAAAAAATGTAAGTCCAATATTCACTCCTTTAGTTGCGGTTTGAATGTGGGAAAACATAAAATGAGCCAGAATTGAGTTTTGCTGAAATAAAACCCTGCAAACACTAGACATCAAAGGTTTTTCTTTACAAAATGCATGTATATCAGCTCTAGCAGCATCAGAACATTGTTGCTGACAAGGTGACAGTTAAGCTTGACCCTGGCAGTAGTCCCAACACTCTGTGGGAGGTTAATAGTGCATGAGTACAGAACAGACACACACTGAATCACACGCGGGAAAACACACACTCATCATCCAACCAAAACTGCCAAGTCTCTATTTGTGCTTGTTTATTCAAAGACAGCCGCGGCAATGATGACAAACAGTTTGTGCGCTCCTGCCTCCTCCGATCGCCCATTAGCTGTTCCCCAAGCAAAAAGCAAAAAGGAGGTTCAGCACCAAAACACACTTCTTTGCCGCTTCTACAAGGGTTTATGCCGGGAAGATCAGTTAGCAGGATTTACCGGCTCATGTTCACGTTTGATTCCCTACTCCCAGTCTGGGACGCAGGCCTCAAAGCTGTTTTCTGGGCACAAGGTCAGAAGCGGTGGGTGTGTAATTGCATCCAAAAAAATACATTATAGCTGTAGACTTGAGAACGAATGGATTGGAAACCTTTTTGTTGAACTTTCTTGAGGAGATATTGGCCTGCTTGCATTCATCAATGAGTCAAGGGACTGGTCGGCTTTGAGAGCCTGTGTTCTCCTCAGTTATTTGGAGAGACAATTTTCTTTTGTCCGCCGTTCCCTGGCACTAAAACAAGTCCTTGCTGCTGGCCTCAGTGGTCAGCAGTGCATTAATCACATGAACCCCACAGCGGGGGAGGCGGCGACAAAAGGCCAGGACCTAATGAGTTCAGCAGAAAACACCAAAAGAGTCAATGCTGGACTCGACGGAGCGCGGCGAGGCCAATTCACTTTCTGCAACCAAATCCAAACATTTTTCCTCCTTTCTGCTAAATAAATAGGCTCGAGCTAGAATTAGGCGCATCAGGTAAGGGGATAATCAGTAGCTCTAATAATACTCTGGAGTCTAATCCTCTTGCCTTAAGTGCACTGGGCCAGGGACCAGCTTCTTCACCACATGCATGACTTTGACTGATAAGACTCTCACATAATGTCCCCCACAGGCTCACTGGTTCTTTTATATATGGATATTTGGACATTTCTCATCTGTTGGTGCTCTCTTTACAACTACTCCACAGTACATGAGCAGGCATGGGTTAATGTTTTACTCACTGTGCTTCAAACCAAGTTTGGCATCAGTGTTCGCAAACATTTCATTTTACGTGACACCTTATTGACCACCAGGCGGCCCACCACATTGCACAGTAAGAAAATATTTGGTAGGCAGTAGGTACGTTGCTACACAAAGTTTTCACTGTTGAGAACAAAGTTGATAACATTTTTTCACCCAGGGAAGGTTTCTGTGACCTTTTTCAGTTCCAACCTGCTTTACATTCTCTGCGCATTCACACCTGACAGCTAAACACAACAGCTCAGTCTGCCACTGCAATGGCCACTTCTTTGCAGTTGTTAATGGAGAGGAAAGCCCTTGTGATACCCTGATTTTCCCACCCACCAAGGAAAAGCTTCTTCTGTGATTTTTTAATGTATCTATTAGATATTGTTAGGCTACATTTGCAGTTTCAGCTTCATCAATCACAACATAAGTGTTAGGGAGATTTAGACTGGCGGGTTCTACCAAAATTTGTAACCATTTGATGTCAGTCTGACATGAGAATACCTTTAGAGAGACACTGACATCAGTTAAATTGAGGCAGGTGGCAGAATGAATAATTCTTTGCTGTAAAACTTCAGAAATGTCAATTTAATCAGAATAAGTGGCGTGACAGGTCATCTGATCTGACAGTGAGTCAGTACATTAAACAGTAGACACAGGGTTTAATTTTCACCATTACAGCTTGCAACTGTGACATGTCAAATAGCTTATATTTTTTACATTTTAGGAATCAACCTGACAGAAAGAATTATAATGAGTGTGCAGGTGGAGCTTGAATATCACAGTTAAACACACTGCAGCCACGAACACATTGGCTAACATGACCTTTAACCACTGGCTTTTTCAAAACAAGCCACCTGCTCTCTGACCACTGGATCACAATGCGACCGTCCATCTGATTCTCTACTTTGGTCACATCCGCTTCTGTGTTTTTTTGGTTTTGTTTTTAAATATGATGCAGATATGGAAGTTAGATACAGCACAAAGGAAGCTGATTCAGTATCCTGCATCATCACAGGATGTAATTGCTCCACTGCTTGCTTCACATTCATAGACAGGCCTGCAACATTACCACATACTTCCAAAACTTCCACTTTGGTGTGACTGTAAGGCTAAAGTAATTAGCCACTCTACAGCACAGGCTGTGGGTGCGTTCAGAATCGCAAACTTTTTCTTTTTACTTTTAATCGATACTACAGCTGACCTTATAAAATACGTACTGGTGCATGCAGTATGAACACAATCAGGACATACTACTTTCTCATTACATTACACCCTAAACTTTGACCCTCTTACTAATATATCCTTTATCATGGAGATAAAACAAAATGCCGTTCACCGAGCTCACTATAGACGGAGGTCAACCCGGACAGCTCTGATGTTGTTATTTTGCAATAAGTAGGCTAATGGAACATCCTGGTATTTTTGACTTGCTGCATTTGACATAATATAAATATTTTTCCTGGCATACTATATAGTATGGTAGTATGGGTATTGGAACGTAGAGCAGATATAAAGATTGGCGACATGACAGCTTACCGTAAGGGATGGCAATGGAAGCAAAAACATCTTCATTGCCCCCTGGTTGCTGGCTGCAGAACCCCCACCCCCTATACGTTCGCGGATGCGACACGGTCCAAACTAACAAACCAAAGTAGCCTTGATGTCTAATATTTGTTTCCAAAGATGGTTTCTGTCATTTGATTTCATGCTGATTTGGGTGTGACATCATGATTGACAGCTGTGTGTGTCATTCTGTGTGCTTGCTATTGAGTTGGGCCAATAGCACTGACTTGGGCAGACACATGGGCAGGATCTCGATTCAGGGATCAGAGAGAGATCAGTAGCCTGAACACTACTGTGCAGACTCTGCCACCAAATCACATCACCAGCACAAGATGGCTGCAGCCCTATCTGGGATATTTTGGCTTTACTTTTGTACAATGGGAGGAAGTGGAGACACGTTGTCCATCTTTATATACAGTCTGTGGTCTAAAGTAGTGAACACGTCCTGCCATCAGAGGAGGAAGCTGTGGGCCTGTGTAATCAAGCTTAAATATAGTTGGAAGGGTCCCATTATGGTCTACTTCAGAGCTGTTTCTGTTAAGGATAAAAGTTGTAGGGGAAATACTAATGCCTAGGGGACAATTCACAAACTACTATTTCAGGCTACGGTCTTTATCTTTTTGTCTATAGTGCAATTTAAAACTGCAGGACCTTCAGATGCATTAGTTGTTGACATAACGCTAATAATGCTTTCAATAGTAAGGGAATTTTTTTAACATCAGTGTACCAAATGACTCCAAAACACCCTCACAGAAACACAGCCCTGCCAAGCTGATGTGAGTAATAAAGTACTTCAGGCTAACATGTTCACAAATAATTGCTTTAAGTCGGCTTTCTTTAGCAGCCCTATTTAGCTGTTTTGTGCTAAACAGCTAGTGTGCACTCAGCTCGTCTGAGCTTGTTTGCTGCAACTGTCTGCCAACTGTTTTAGGGGTTGATCAGAGAAGTGGGATTTAACCAAACAATAAATCAAACCAAAGTAAAACAATGAGCTAAAAAAGGCTACAAGCTGTGTGGAGCCGCAGAGTTTGGGTGTTAATTCTCTGTGTTCATCACCACAAGAGACTCTTTCACAAGACAAGGAGTCACTTGATTCTATGATAACATCAAAAATATCCTTTAATGCAGGTTTGATATCTGTTCAGCAGACTGTCTTGAATCTATTTTCTATGGTTGACCCCCACGGTTGTACAGTACAGTGGGTCTGACAAATAGTCCCTCTTGGGCAGCAGCAATCATTCAGACAGTCCCCGGGGGACTTCTAAAACAGGTACATCTGTAGGTCATTTCTAACTACAACTCCAGGAAACTACAGAAATCACAAGACTCAATACACTGATATCTGTGTCACAAAAAGCTAAAGAGCTTTTCCCAGAGGTAAACAAATTCGAGGCAATTTACTGCGACAAGATATTTTGGTGCTGTGGATAATACCTGGGCTTATGGGTCAAGTTACAGTGTACATGTCAGGTAATGTCTGCTACAATGGTGGAGAAAAAAAATCTATTTGTATTTTTGTGATGGAAATAACACTATCTTACAATTACATGGTTTTTCATGAAGCCAGAGTTAAATGAAACTCAACAAAGGCGAACTTTTAGAGCTCCATTCTTCTGTTAAATTAAGAGGGGAATGGGCCTGGGTGAAACTAATGCTTTTAGTGAAACCCATTATCCTCACACAATAATTGACTCAGAGTCTGCACCGAATCACAGCATCAAACATAGATTCTTCGTATTTGCAATCTGTTCTCTTTAAACAAGAAAGGTAAATAAAAACCCATGCATTGTCCACGTACTTCGAGAAAAGGCCTTGTATCCAAACCAAACTCTGTTTCCTTTTCTGGTAACAGAAGAACCTTGAGAAATGACATCCCCTAAGCTCACCCTACGGCCACCCGACACCTGCTTATAGAGATTACACAACCCATTAACTCCATCTAAAACACTGGGTGCAGCCAGCCTTCAGCCGAGCTCCTTAAGAGTCTCCATTATGGCAGAAACTGCCTTTGAACTGCTGTTAAAACTGAATTTTCTTCCACTGCAGCAGGACGGCCACAAAGAAGCAGCCACGTTCAAGTGCACAGCCATCACAAATGAGCCAATAAATCAAGAGACAAAAGCCCCTCAATGCAGGGATAGGAGCAGTGATACGCCGAGTCAGGGTTGTGAATGGACCTGTTATGGCTTCTGCAGGTCCCCTGGCTATCAAAATAAGCCATGATAGCCATGTGACTGCAGCGTGAATGGGAGGATGAACAGGATTAGCTTCACAACTCATTAATCGGACTACATCCTTCCCAATCAACAGCTGAGAATTCCCAAACACAACCACATGAACAGGAAAGACTAAGACTACTGTGCACTGCCTAATATTAAAAACTTGTTTTGCGGCTTTGTCTCTGAATGTGTTGCTTCTGTCTGTGACAAGGTCTCTCTTGGGGGGGGGGATACTTGCTCTCAGTGGGACTCGCCAGCTTGCCATCACCCATGATTCAATAATCCTCTCTGGATAGAGATGCATCCAATGACGTTTAATGTCACAGTCAAGTAAACACCACTTTGGGTCCAATATGAGCCACAGGAACAGCTTCACTGAGTGTAGTTACTGGGATAAGGTGTCTTTTTGGAAGATGATTGTATTCCGACAAAACTTAAAGGTGCCCTCTAGAGTTTTCTTGTTAATAAAGTTTCTATTGTTTGAGTGAACCAAGGTGTTGACAAAACAAACATTGATGCATTCATGCTTGGAAACCATAGTATAACAAATCTAATGCAAATTTATACAAATATTCAGGGGTTTTTCATACGATGCATGCCTCTATTTCTCCTACATGTGTCTTTGGCATCATCCTCTAAAAGCATGTAATCATCTTACAAGGTAACCTTTTTAAAAATCTTCCAAATCAAAGAGAATTTACTATCGGATCACTCTGAATATGCAAGCGAACAATAAATTGAAGGTAAGAGCAGTAAACAGTGGGTAGATCAGATTATCAACATAATCCTTACTGTCAGCACCACTCCCTCTGAGACTTCCTGTAGGAACACCTCTGTCCTCCTGTCCAAAGGCCACATCTCTTTAAACTACTAAAACAAATGCACGTGCTAAGTGCAGGTCAGGGTTTTCCTGTTGCTGGGAGACCATTAGGCCTAAGTATTTCACCACCAAAACACTTCAGGAAATAAAAACAGTATGATTTCAAGCATGACCCACAAGTGCTAACCAGACTCCACGTGCCAATTTGCAGCAGCCTGTTCAGTGATTTACAGGGTCATTATCACACCTGTGGTGGATGGTGGCCTACTTATCTTATCAAGAAAATGGCATCAATATTGGGAAATTAAGTTCACAATGGCTATAATCATCACTGCACTTGCTGCCCTCACCTTGAAATCAATAGGATATTTTGTTAATATGCATTTTTAACCGACCAAGCTATCAGGCCTTTCCTGCAAATCAGAGTCGGCAGTCGTGAGCTTAGAGGAGTGAAAACCACCTGATTCTGGATAAGGTAGGGAAAATGATCACTAACTGCCACTGAGCAATGCACATAATGTGATCATACTGATCAACTCCAAGGTTAATATCTTAACATCATCAGTCCTTTCCTGGTTTAATAATGCCAAAAAGCATAAAGTAGAAGCTAGTAGCTGCCCAGATTTACATAGTGCAGAATCCAGTACAGCTACTTAAAATTAAAACAGGTCACATTGTTTGAACTCAACATACATAACAGGCAATGTACAACTATACATCAGTGTTTTATCACCTCAGAGCTTCATGCTGCAATCTTTCTGGGTCAAAAACCTCCCACTGGCCATTAATTAACCTGAAGAATGCCAATGCCGATCCATGCTATGGGGACATTAGTTACCTGGGGCTGCTTCTTCATGAAGCTTTTTGAATTAGGCTGTGTGCTATGTGTGCAGAGAGCTGCAGTCAAGGACATGGAGACACCCGTAAAAAGGGACAGAAGCCCAATTTAGACCCGAGTTGTCATCCAACACCAGGGCTCCATGATGACAACAGAGACAGGACCTAAGTCTCAGAGACAGGCAGGACTAAGTTTGTACCTCACCTATGCAGGCGTACCCACTCTAAAATGTGACAAGGACAACCTGGCCTGAATACTTTACTCTTTCTGCTGGTTTTGGTCTATTTTTCCATAGATACATGAATCTGACAAACACACAAAACATCACCAACAGGCATCTTCGTCTCGACATAAAATCCACAAGGAATTGTTTTCCAACACTAAGAGCCTTTGACAAACAAGGTTTAGAGGTTCAATACCCAACTGGGCATCTTGCTTTAGATGTAAGGCCTCATGGTGCAGTAAGGAGCTTTGGATAAAAACCTCCACCAAATGGCAGATACAGAGTGCCAGGGAGAGCTTTCAGGCTGATTTAAGCCTAGTGAGAGACAGAGTTCATATGAACTGTCCAACAGTTCATTCTTAACTCCTCTTAACGTCCCTTTCTTCTTGTATTATCAACCTGTCTTATCCATGTCATTCCCTTTTTATTAGAATTGGATATGGACTTCAAATCAAATTTTGCAGTTTTGCTGAAAGACTAAATGAGACTAGACATTTTTTGGCTGAAAGGCTTGTTTGCCTTTTCTGTCCAAATAAGAGTTTCATTCCAAACATGAACAACGTCTGACTCATAATGCGAGGCTTCTAAGACTCTCAACAACCATATCACTCAAATTCAAGAAGAATTCACAGGTACATTCTTGTAAGCAGCTAGTTTCCAAAGTGGATACATAACATTTGAAATCACAGCTTTCAAATGTGTCACACTGAGGGAGGATTAAGGCTCTGTGTGGCTCAGCTGGGTTTGATATTTAACTCAGACGTTTGTTTAACCTCTCACGCTTTCTCCCCTGGTTAACCACTAGTTACTGGCCTACCACTACAACATGTCACACACTGACTAAAATCCCCTCTAGCACAAAACCCCAGAAAGTGTGTCTGCTCTGTGTTAAATGCTTGTGTGATTCTTTTTACAGTTCACTATCAGCCCTGCTCTTCTGGGGAACAGCTAAATTAGTCAGGGCTACGTCACCTCCTCAGCAACGCCACCACAGCAACTTGGACACACAATGTTGACTACTATTTAGATAGTCACGGCTGTTTGATTTAATCAAACCTAGCTATTGTCTCCATGGACAGATATGAGGCCATCGTGGTGATGTGACCTCACCCTGCTACACAAAAGCCGCCTCTGTGCAGAGACTGCACACAAACGCTGGCTGACAGCACAAGGCAGGGGGATGAAAGGTCTCCTCAGTGTTTGGTGACAGTTATTACCCTCTCCACTGAAACCAAATACCTGTGGGCCCAGATAGCATTATCTTATTGTGAGGCACACTGGGGGCTGGCCTGTAATCAGGGCCTGGGCCTTGATCAGTACTCCTCCCCAGGTTTGATGCCACCCCCTCCCCTCTGTTTCCACACCATGCCACGAGGTGCTCTGTAGACATTTTTATAGGAGTGGTTCAATAATTTGGGAAATCTTTTTAAGTGCTTTTATGCCAAGAGTTAGACTAATACCTCTGTCACATCCCTACGGTAAATATGAAGATAGCAGCCAGCTAACATCGGGGAAAGGGCTGCACAGGAACTATCCAAAGCACCTCTAAAGCTCACTAAGATGTTGTATTTTCAGTACAAAAACCAAAATGTAAATTGACGATTTGTAGATTTATCGTGGGGGGTTACATGCCAAACTACTTCCTTGTCAGGACCTGCTGCTAGGCAACCAGGAAGTTACTGATCCCAGCCAAGAAAGTGGCTGAAACACAACTAACCATAAACCCAGGGAATGTCGTAGCTGTTCGCCCTTGTTTCCAGTCTTTATGCTAAGCTAAGCTAAGCTAGCTGGCTGCTGGTGGTAGCTGCATACTTATCACAAACTGTTTTCCACCAAAATCATCGCATGTATCTGGGTTCTTTACATGGGGATTTCAATTGCCAGTAGACGAGAATGCCTTTTTGTTTTCTTTCTGGTGAATTACATTCAACATCGCAGACGCGCTGGAAAACAGGGTCAGTAAACAGTAGAAAGCAGCATGGAGGTGAGTGAAAATGTTACAATGTACTATCTTTCTCTTTCAAATTTGGCGTCAACTAATCTGGAATGGCTGGAATTGGTGACTGAGAAGCTACTGATGGAGGACACGTGTCATAGCAACCTGCATCATTCGTCATTCTCATCACCTGAAAAGGGGCAGAAATGTGAGTGTCTACCCTGATGTCATGTTTCCATTCCTGCCATCGAACCCAGAGCCAATAAAAACCTGTGACAACTGCAAAGTCATTTATCCCGGGTGTGAATGCCGATTGTAGCTGATTGTAGCCTTTCCCAAAAAGGACATAAGCCTGATGTTAAAGGGGTTTTTTTTTCCAGTAGGAAAGGGGATATATAGACATGTGAGTGGTATCAATCCTCTTGTCTTCCTCTTAGCAACAAAAGCAAAACACAGATTTCCTACAATATGAGACTTTTCCTTTAAGCAAATACGAGTGCTGCTGCTGCCTGTCTAAGGATGACCCCATCAGAAAGAAGAGGCATGGGCTAACATTTAGAGTGATATTTGAAAGGTGTCATGGCTGTCCGATTCACTGAACACTTAAACGTGGCCCAGAACCTGCAAAAGGATAAATATGCTGTATACCTTTGCCCGCGTGTAAACGTTCAACACATTACAAAATCAACAGGGCAATTTCTGTTACTTGAATTCAGCTGCACTTGGCAATCCAATTTTTCACAGGATCCTGATGGGTGATAGCTGGGTGAGCGATGTGGATTTCAACTTATTTACAGAGGCAGACACTAGTGCGAAATCTCTCAAAATGATCAATACAACATTGCACCGTCAACTTGCTGCACTTACTCATTGAACCGTGGTGTGTGAAATAACAAACTGATGTTGAAAAGAAGACAAAATAGGGGCTGGGGAGAAAAGAAAACACACAGAAAGACAGGATACATCAGAATTTGAGAAAAGGAAAGTGGCTGTTTGTTCCCATTTGAGAGGTAAGAGGTTTAGCCTGGAGAATCCTGAGCAAGGCAAACCTCAGTCTCACAGCAGGCCTGATCAGATTAACATTACCTCCACGGCAGGAATGGCTGATTTGTATTGTTACATCATGTCAATTAACAAACCATACGACATGCATGATAAAAGCATGTACATCTCCAAATCATGACCTCATAGAGACTTTTTGGTTAGTACTATCATCTCACTGTGAGAAGGCTCCAAGGTTGAACCTCTGCTCCAAGTTTGGTCAATCAGAAACTCTAAATTGCCCACAAATATGTGTGTGTGTGTGTCTGTGTGTGTGTGTGTCTGTGTGTTTACCCAGTGATAAACTGGTGACCTCTGTAGGGTCTTTCCAACATCTCCACCTACAACCACATGACACAATTCAACCCACTCTCTGTTTCTTTCGAAATTGTTAAGAAAATGGCCAAAGAAGTGTGAAACTAAAACCACTGCAGTGGTTTTGGGAACTGAATTGCCAGTTTTGTACATGAGTTGCTCACTTCCCCCACTGATTGCCGGTCTATGTAACATGCATCAGCCCACAGGAACGCTCTACTTCTCCAACAGGAAATGTATAAAGGGATGGACTTCTAACTGAGACTACTTGTGATCTAACTGCGCTGAAGTAGTCCACCTCAAGAAGTTCTGTAACTGCTGATTGTTAAAGAACATCAGCTTAAGTATTAGATCAAATTCCAAATATACTGAATAGAAGATCCTGTCTTATCACTAAAGGAACTATTGACACATGCTCTGTATCTTTAAAAGGGGAACTCCACCAATTTTACCCATTAAGATCAGTTTACTCATCACAAGGAGTACAACACAGCCTGTGAAAACAGTTGTAAGACGTCTTTTGTGGCCCTGATGGAACTTCCTAAAGTCCAATAAGGTACCTCTGATGATGTCATCATTTAATTAAGTATCACATTAAAAGTAAGAACCATGTAGTTCATCACAATGTGTCATGACACCCTTGTGATTTTACATTTTCACAACATTTGACAATATGTAATTACCTACATTCCAGTCCCTTTATCTTATACAAAGCACACTGGTTACTTGTGACCCATCACAGCCTTTGAATGCACAACATAAACCATGTGACCAACAAGAAAAATAGAGAACAGAAAAACACAGACCACCTTAAAAAAAAAAAACCCGTGAACAAAGTGTAACAGCCCAAAACCTCAAAGATGTCTTTTTTTTTTCATTTGAGGAACTTTTATAACTAATTTTGTTATAAAAGAAATCTTCAATTAAAATGAACGAGGCCACCATTCCATCTTTTCAGAAATATATCCGGTATTTCATAATAACCATAACAACAAGTAGTTTTATGTAATACGGTAGGTATTAATTCATAGCCTTCACACACAAACAACTGGCTTTTGATGAAATGTTTGTTCAGAAATAAAATGTTAATTTCCCATAAGCAGAGCACACTCACAACCTAATTTAACAGCAGACTCTTTGGTCACAAATGTTGTTATCAAAACCATTAAGCGTTATCAAGAGGCAGATGTTGCTAGGCACGGAAGGTGCATCACAGTCAAACTTTGCCCTGGGGAATATTATCAAAACACAAACAAGCATGAAAACCTTCAGAAACAGTGTGTAACTTCATACATAATAATGCTTCGCTTTAGTTGACATCACCACCTATAACCTGAGAGCTGCTTGTTAAATTGTTTGTCTGTCACCTCACACTGCTGAGCAACTTTTAAAGCAGCACACAAATGTATGGCAACCTTACCCGCAGTGTATTTGATGATGACGGCTGCGAGCAGACTCCTTCAGGTACACATTAAAATCATTTTAAGTCCATCAGAGAGAGCAGGTGTGTTTATACTAGGTAGGTATCCTGAGTAGCGGGCATGCAAGCTCTCACCACACTGATTACACTGAGCTAAATATGGCTTTGTGCTAACACAGACAGTAGGCAGATCAAAGCCCTGATGTCAGAGCAGAGAGGCGGAGCCTTCAGGCCACAGGTCAGGTGTCTGTTGCAACTGCAATGGTGGAACTATCGCTATCTTGCCTCTGCCTTGTGAACATATCCTTAATAAAAGTGTTGAAGTTTGGAGCATGTGCAGACACACACTCATCTGTCTCCTATCTCTCTGTCAATCAGACCAAATAATCAGCAGCAGTGAGAGTGCTATGCTAGGATAACATACAGAGAGGGGTTCAAGGCCGTGTTTTGGTGTTGGTGGAAAAATCCATTAAACAGCATGGTCAACAGCTGCTCAACCTCAACCATTTAATTATAGGGAGACTGAGATACATTACATATTGGTCATGATTTTCATGTTTTTCTGAAAAAGTACCAGACAAGCAAAACAGGCCAGTGGTGGAAAAGTATTCACATTATTTACTTAGGTAAGAGCTGCAATGCTACACTAGAACAGAACTGCTGTTAAAGATGCAACCTTTACCTAATTACTCAATTAAACCCTTGACTGAAAATGTATCTGCAACAATTCTGATAATCACTTAATTATGTCAATTTAAAAAAACAGAACCAAAAATCCAGGTTCTCAGACGTAAGACTAGATGAGTGTCTATTTCTTGAAAAAATAATAGGCAGCTTAATCAATAACAAAAATAATCACGATTGCAACTTTAAATAGCAGCATAGTGTACTTTAAGTATCAAAATTGAATGAACTCATTATGAAGCATCGTCTCTGTCAGTGCATTAACATGGAAACAACTTTAATGTTGCATCTGGCTGATTTAAATTATAACTGGGGTTATTTTTCCTTTTTTGTGGGTACTGAAATCTATCACAATGCAAAATATGTTATAAGACGATCATATATTTTGTAGGTGCAGTCTCAATCTGCAAAGTAACTAGTAGCTATAATGCTATTTTAAAAGTGTAGTAGAGTAAAACAATATTTACCTCAGAAATCTAGTGGAGTAGTAGTATAGTATAATTTATTGAGAAGTAGCCTAAAATGGAAATCCTAAAGTAATGTACAACAGCCATTCAAAAATACATGTTTTTCTCTTATCTGTAGTGCTATTTATCAGTCTAGATTGTTTAGGTGTGAGCTGCTGAGTGTTAAAGACATCGGCTGTAGAGACGTCTACCTTCTCTCCAGGATTATGGAACTAGATGGCACTTGGCTTGCGGTGCTAAAAACACCCAAAAAAAATCCATTTGAAAAACTCAATAGTAAAATCTCTTTGAGCAGTTTCACATAGGAACTATGTTCTGTCTTACCAACTACACCCGCCAACTATATCACTGTGCAGAAGGAAGTGTGCATCTACTCATGGACAAGAGACTCATCCCTGTGAAAGCAGCAGATATAAGCGTTAATGGCGTCCTTCTCAGCTGAGCTGTAGCGTTAGCTAGCTCAGTGGTGCTACGTGAACTAACAGTACATTCACACTTCCTTCTGTGTGATCATATGGTTGGTGGGTGTAGTTCAGTAGAAAGAAAATAGTTCCTACATGAAACTGCTCACAACGAGATCTGTGGATTTTCATTAGTAACCAGGTCATGATTTCTGGAAAGAGACATTGCTGCTGAGTTTTTGAAATGTATTTTTGTCTCTTTGAGCACCACATGCTGAGTGCCATCTAGTTCCATTATACTTATACTTATAGAGAAGGGAGGCATCTCTACGACTGATATCCCCGACACTCGGCAAGTCACACCAAAACAATCTAGACTAATAAACAGCTCTACGGGTACAAGGAAAAATATTTTTGATTTTAGGGTGACCTGTCCCTTTAACAATGTTCTGTGTTGAGTTGTAGATGCTGACTATGAACCACAATGTCCCCAGTTTGAATTTGGCTGGCAGCCTTTGTACTCCTGTCAAGTCTCCACTATCGCTATCTAATAAAGTCATAAAATGCCAAAGAAATATTTTCTAAAATGTACTATGTGCTGGACAGAATACATTTTTTATCAGCAGTATAGAGGGATCTTGGTGTCTGGGGAGTCTGAAAATCTCTTCCTACAAGGAACAAACTTTGTCCCTGTCACGCAGCAGACAGTGTGTCCTTCTCTATACCTGGAATTAATGTAATTTCCATCCATACTGTGTGTGGCTAGATTCAGTTCACAGGTAGGAAACACCACCTGTATACATACTGAAATCTGATTTCAATATGTCCACAGGAGAAGACCTCCTTCGGATAGCTTTGAACCAAACAGTAAATAACCCAGCAGGTTTGTACTCCATCCATCCTGACAGTCCAGTTTTTGCAAGTATCTATTTGCATCATTGTATTTGAGCCCCCACCATCTTCTGTTTGTTTTGTGTTTGCTTCCTGGTGAGTCAGCACACAAAGGTTTATTTCGGTCTATATGGAGACTTCAGTCAGTTAATCATTGTTGTCATTGCAATGAAATGCAAGTCTGGCCACTTCTGGAGGATACTTTCTATTATCAGACCTCTGTGTGATTACACTTTATGCATTTGTTACAACATCCAGTCTGGTCAGAGTGCAGATGTAAACAGTATTGTGTCATGGGTAATGTACAGCACAGCACTGCACATACATATGCAGCAACTGAAACAAGCAACAAATGTCTTATTTTTTTAGCATGCTTTGATCAGAAATTTGATTTAAATTCACATTTAGACAACTTTAATAGAGTTAAGTTTTTGAATGGTATTGTTTTGGTATCGGTGCCACAATTCAGGTATTTTATCTGCACTATCTTTCAGAAGTTTCACGATACACTGCCCTACCTTTGGAAACAGGTCTTTCAAACGCCATCCTGTTTACCTGCTGCATATTTTCCTATGAGAGATTCATAAGCAACAGAAACTTTACTTCAAAACAAACTTCTGGCTAGCAAAGTTGACAATTTTTTAAAGAACAATGTGGTAGCACCACAGGCACGGTAACAATTAACAGCAAAGTCTGCCCGATGAGTCCCGAGAGGAAAGAGACACCACCCCGGGGGCACAAAATGTGCATGAGCTGCAAAGATGGCTGCTGTTTTGGAACAGTGAGTGCGGCTGCTGTTTGGCGTGCTGAGAGGATTCCAGTCTTAACAAAAACTGAGTCAAGGCCTTATTGTGAATATCAGCGGGGAATTAAGCAGTCGCCCTCCCAGGCATACAAAACCCATCCCACATCATGAACTAGTACCTGTTAGACTTCCTCTAATGCTTCCATTCTATAGTAAATACAGTGTAATTACAAGGCTGACACTGTGCAAATCCTCCATCATCATTAAATTAGGGGGTTTGTGAAGATGAGAAATTGGCTGGGTTCAGCTTGGAGCCAGCAGAATCCTCATGGTAATTTACAGTACTCTCAATGGGAGGCCAACTCCTCTTTCATTTGTCTCTTGTACTGGAGCTAAATACTTATTTCTGACTGGGACGGCCTCACCACTGCGCCTAAAGTTTGCTGAAAGAGACACATAAAGAGTAGACTAATAAGCTTTTGTTAAATGGAATCACTGTGTAGTGCTCTACTGATAGCCTTGTGAATAAAAATGTATTTGCGTATGGATGTTTGGCAATCTAAGAACTCAACTGCAGCCCCGTCTGCTGCTGCTTACTGATGCTTGTAGTCAGTAAAATGTGTTAATATTTCATTTTGGGATGAAATTCTTGCTTTCATATTTCTAAGATTGCCATTATAGACTTACCCAGTGATTAACAACTTGACACAGACTCTGACAACATAATGGCTCTGATATTTAAGACATTTTGGAGTAAATGGGTTTCTTTAAAAGACAGCAGCACTTACTATAACTTCTTAAATTCAACATTTCAAAACTAAAACCTTAACCTGTTCATTTAAATCACTGTACTGTGAAAACCCTATAATCTTAATTGTGGAGACCTAATTTTGGAAACCTACACCTTGAACCAACCTTAAAAATGTACTTGTTAATTTCAGTCTTGGAAAGTAGACATCATTGAGATTTTTTTCCCCAATGTTGCCAAATTACACAAACATGTGCATATTAGACTGGCTCTAAAGAGCAGAGTCAAAATGTGGCAAATGAAGGTTAATGATCTGAATGTTCAATGGTTCAAATCCAAGGACTTACTGAACACTCTTCCCTCTACAACTGGCCAACATCCTAATAAGCAAGGCACGGAAAGCCAACAATCTCCACTGGGGCGTCTCTGTAGCAGCCACCAGTAGATCACTAAAGATGTAATGGACTATTCCCTGTTTGGAACTGAATGTTAATGTGAAGCTCAAGCAAACCTCCTTTAAGATATAAAAGTTAAAAATTAGCAAAGCATTTCTGGTGATACTGTAAATCAGGCACACCCTTGAGACATTTCAGGAAGGAGTATGAACAGGTGTATTTCCTCCTTTCACATTGTCACGTCCTCTGCAGAATATCATATGAGGATGGTGAATACTTGGCCTACATACAAAGGCTGAGACTCACAGGCCAGTCCCACAGTGGAAAGCATCCACATGGAGAAACGGACAGAGGCAGATGACTAGGCTGCCCACTAGACTACAGAGTCGCAGAGACTGAGTCAACACTGACTGTAAGAATCTCTGCAATGTTTGACGAGTCAAAACCAGTGACTACAAGGGTCATACCACTACAGTCTGCTGGAGAGGCGATAATATGTGTGGCCATTCATTGTAATCCATACTCTCTGACAGAAAATAAAGAAACATTTCTATGAAGTAGGAGGTAATAAAACAGGTTTTACATGCTCTAATCCTTCCAGCTGCTCCCTCCTGCTCATTGTTATTAGTAGTGTGCTTGTTAAGACAGTGTAAAGCATACAAACATTTGTCAGATTAGTATCAATTTTGAGGCAAAATATCATTTTTAAAGAGGCCAGAATGATATAACATCAGAGCATCCTAACATTTCGAACTGTCTTTAAGGAAATGAGCTTCTCAGTCTTAACTGGCTACTACACATCTTCACTGGAGCAATTTCCTGCACTGAGTGGAATATGGCCCAAATAATCCTGGAAGTGAAGATGTACTCCGTGTTGCGACTTCTGAGCGAACCTATGGGTGTGTTACAACATGGGAAACCAGAGGGCGGCCATGTTTATGCGCCTGGCTCTTTGAACATGTTTGAGTGGGTGAGGTCAAGCGAGTGTAAATGAATTAGTAGGCTACTGTTTTTCTTTACATGTGTGCAGTTCCTCCCACTATCGTGAAAAATAAAGCTTGTGCAACTGAACTTCCTTGATGAGGAAAGAATAGCTCCGTAGAGATTTGAAGTGTGTCTGCGCAGCCAGACGCTGACTTTATAATGATCTTATTGTGCTTAATGAAAGGTTTATATAAGCTATTGGTAATTACTCCAATATGGACGGTTAAATAGGGTGAAGTCAGGTAAAATGGGACAAATAAGGTTTACATCTTGGACTCTTACAGCAGCCAGCCACCAAACATATTATTGCATTGTAACTACAAATGTGCTTTACATGAAACAATGATTCTGATTGGTCTGAAATGATTAGGTTGCCAGGTGAGCCATGCTGCATGTTGATTTGAATTAATTTTTCTATAATAAGAGCAGTACAGCTAAAACAATAAGGGTATAACCCCAAAAATGGTTGTAGGATCTTGCATTTTATCAGCTGTTTGACTTATAATTAGGGGTGTAACGATACATCGATCCACATCGATGCATCGATTCATTGATTAACGATCCGATTATATTGATGCAAAATGAAAACATCAATCCATATCGTCATCTTAAAGATACACATTTATTTTGAAATTCACATAGCACGTCTGTGTCACCATGTCTGGGCAAGCGTTCCTCCGCTCAAACAACAAACAGAGCTCAGAAATAAAATGGTCAAATCATATTCTACTTGTTTTTGTGAGTTGATGTAAATGATTGTGTTAGATGGGCATATGATATCGCGTCATATCGAACGCAGGCTCCTGAATCAAATCAAATCAAAATCGTATCATGCCAGACTTTGTGATATCGGCAAACATCGTATCATCATCCAAACAAATCGATACAATATCGTATCGTGATGAAGCTGGTGATTTACACCCCTACTTATAATCAAAATCTTTTCACTATAAACTTTACTTTTCATTGGAAAGGGTAAAATGGCACATTTAAGTGATGTAAAACCAGCATGTTTTTAGGCTGCCTGGTCCAATAACATTATGACTGAAATTATTGTCTGCCACCCTGTCATTTTACATACATTTTTAGTGTTTTAGTGTCACTTAAAAGATAAACAAAAAATCAAAGATGATGCAGTGAGTCCATGTCAGCCACAACACCTTATTATAAGCAATTATTGTCACACACATGCAAGCACACGCACATGCATGCCCATGTCCATTGTAGACAATATGGCACCAAGAAAACAGACGGCTAAAAAACAAAACACGGAAGACACGGTACAAAAGTTGGATGACCTTTTTGATGAATAGTGAGGTGACTTCATGATTTAATAAATGAATGAGGGAGCTGATAAATGGATTTAACCATTAATAGAACAAGAGAACATGACTGTCCCATTTTACCTGAACATGTCATCAGAGTGAGGTAGAAGTTATTGATGTGTTTGACCAGCCAAGGTTTCTTAAGTATTTTACTTAGCAAAATATTTTCCTTATATAAATATACCAGAAATATGTAACAAGTTGTAAAAGTGACACTTGAGGTATGCTTCAGAATTTATTTATTTTTTTTATAATCTACCAAAAAGTGTCCAAAATCACCTGACTTTATCATATATCTGCATTCATCTCATATTATTAGTCATGTAACGGGATTTTATATAATATCTGGAGCCTACTGATTAATCATGCAAAGCATTCAGTGAGTCTAATATCTCCCAGACTGATTTCTGAAATACTTGAGCATGACATAGCTATTAAAATGATTTCCCCGTTTGACGTTATCACCATACAGTGACTCAACATCACGTGTGATTTCTCCTAACATGTACAATGAGATAGTAACATATCAGTAGTAAGGTTCTCCGCTCGTAGTGTCAATTACTTCCCCATGTGTAGTTTTATGTATCTCATATTGAATTTATCCATGCTTAGTGTGTTTATCTGAGAGAATAATAGGCCACTCCTTAACGGCGTTAACAAGTTTAGTGCTAACGAGGTGGTGTCGGGTCATGTTAGCACACTTTTAACTCGTGTTGAATGAATATTACGTGTTTTACAGCTCTTGTGTGGCGGGCTATCATTTTACATTTGTGTGGGACAACTGGGTTCGTCCTCGCTGTCGCTGAGTTCACAGAAACGTGAGAAGTTCCCACATCGGCCCTGCAGGCTGTGTATGAGGATGTCATGGCTACCAAGCAACAAGTTAATAACCGAGCGAGCAGCAGCCATTAAATAACTCGCCCCTGTGTAAAACACACCGCTGAGAGGTAACAGCAACAGCAACAAAGTAACGCCGGGGCTGTGTTCATATCAGTGTACAGTTAACGACGGGCTCCATTATAAATGACTCGTCTTACCTCAAGCAGATGAAGCTCAGTGTGAAGAAGAAGCAGCAGCAGTTTGTGGACGCATAATATTCCTGCTGATGGATGGAGCCGCAGTGTTTTGAAGCTGGGCCCAAGTGTCCTGTATAAAAAGTTTGCTCTGTAAAGTGAGATGGATGAGCGGCGGTGTGCCCGGTCACGAACAGGACGGTTCAGTCCACTTTCTTACAGTTGTTAGTGTTTCCCAGGACAACTCAGTGGGAGGAGTCTGCACGAGGGCTAGGCTATTATAAGCACTGTTTGCATTGGGTTTCTCTCAGGAGTCGAGTTCATGCTAGAGGAAGTTAATTTTAAGTCATGAGGGAAGTCAGACTAACCTAAAGTGATGTAAAAAGTGTGCAGACAACTTGAGGTGGGGTTTTATTATTGGGCTGTTCCCGTTCAAGTCTCGTGGTCGCTCTTCCGTGGCAGGATGAAGCTAGAGAAGTTTTACTGTCATCCTGCGTGTGTGGTTTTCACAATAAAAGGAGGAACTTCAGTAAAGTTTGACTCGCCCCATGAAGATGACTGACGTACGCCTCGCATTGGGTTAGAGATATGTTTTCAAACTTGCTTTGACTTATTCTTGTTTCCGTTGTATTGTGTGTCGATTCTGCATCATTGGGATCTTGGGATCAGGGGTGTGGCACTATATTCTGGGGCCTATGCATAAGCAGTCTCTGTGGGCCCCCCCACCCTTCCTCCGGTAGCATAAGCAGTCACTCACCATTCAGAGCCTTTAATGGGAATGGGGGCCTCACAGAGCGTCCACTATTTTCCTATAAAACGTTCAGTCTTTATACCAATTTATTCATCAAATTTTAATTTAGTTAGGCACTTACTACTCAGATAAAAATTAAATAATAAGAATAATAAAATAAAAAACAAGGCCAGACTTTTTCCATGGGAGCCCCTGAGTAATCAGTCCCACTTTCTCTCCACTACAACGCTCTTGCTAGGGGTGCTAATGATTAATTGATGATCGAAAAATAATTTGATCGATTTGATGTGACACTTAATCGATCAAATAAAGATCTGATTCTGAAATTTTTTTAAAAACTGTGTAGTCTCCTATTATGCTCTAGCTATCAGTAGAAGGATGTATTTCGAAACCCTGACCAGCATTGGCAAACAAAAGGCGCAATATAACTACTTTATGACAAGCCAGCCATCTTGAGGTCTAGAAGAAATGCGCCGTGGTGACACTGGGAAATGAAACAGGCAAAGCAAAGCATTATTCAGTTATATTAAATGTGTTTCATATGTCTTTGCTGTGATTGAGGAAAAAAGGCATTTGGTATTGTCTGGTATAAGCAAAGTTTTTCTGTACTATGGTTGACAATGATCAATTAAGGAAAGTGCTTACAAATTGCAACCCTATCAGCTACACTTATAGCTGTGTAAAATAGGCCACAAAAATGGTTTCGGATCAACACAGGAAATACACTTGGTTGCTCTGGGCAACTTCAATGTCGTTTTGGACAATAGATTATTTGTTTTGTGAGTTTGTTGGTGTCTGTGTGTTTTTGTGTGTGTGTGTGTGTGTGCAAGACTCCATATCACACAGGCGGGCCTAGAGTAGCCTCAACCCCCCCCCTAGCTCAGTAACTGTGGTCATTAAAACTTTGCTTTTATTTTGAAGGCAAGCCTTAAAGCTGCAAATGATGACACTACCAACTCCCATGGCCTCAATTGACAAAGATCTTACCATGTTTCCAGTCATAAATAAATGAATAAGGAAGACAGAAGTATGAAGACATTGTTATTGCACAATACGTTCACTGTTAGTTGTAGTGTTATTAAAATATAATCACCCTGCTGTGCTGTTCAGACCCGCTCTGGCTTCACTTTGATGGAGCCAGTTTCCAACATCTCTGTACTTTCTCCACCGCTGGAACTGTCATCTACTTTTCTGAAAGAGCGACCATACATCTTATCATTTAGAGGCTATAGTGATACTATATAAGGATCAAATCGCATTAACTTGTAAGGTCACCAAGTCCAGTACAGATACTGTGTCTGAATATCATGTGAAATGCCATGGTGACTGCACACCACACAGTACAATAAGGTCACTGATCCCAGCACACACATTATCCTGCACGAATCTGTGGGAATAGTTTTTCTTTCTTTCTTTCTTTCTTTTGTTCTTTCTTTTGTTCTTTCTTTCTTTCTTTCTTTCATAGGTGAGTAATGTATCAAGCAGTGGTCCAAGTGGTCACACTAACCAACCAGTGTGAATCACAGATATTTGGACTGCAAAGTGGTGCAAACATTAGGTGTCAGTAACGCTGTATACAGAGGTTTCATCGCTGTCTCATCGTGACTGCATGAGGTATATCACCTTTTAGGCACAGGGGGACAAAAACTCTTGTGGTTTGAACTGCCCTCTGCTGGTTCAGAAGGCCTTCTGCAATGATCTGTGAAAGCAGGGCCACATCCGGGAATGTGGTGTGAAGTAAAGGCTCCCAAAATCTCCTGAGGCATTTGCACGATAGGTTTTAATTGAGGGTGGAAGCCACTGGGCAAATAGTTTTGTTAAATAGTACTGAATTGAATTGAATTGAAGAGTAATGGAAAAATTAAAATGCTTTTGCTCTGAAATGCTTTCTTGGATGTTTGCCTTGTGAGAAGGTTAAAGTTTGCACTCTTTTTTTATTTATTATACAGACCCATAGACCAATGGGAAAGCAGTCTCAAGCAGAGAGCAACAAAACAAGTCATGAAGGTTGTGCACTTGAGTAAAATGGTTTCCTTATATTCAGAAATGATTCCTCACCTCTGACGAGCCCCAAACTGCCTCTGTTCTTCAGCAGCCCATTAGTGCTAAGTGTGTTCAGTTCAACATGTGTCAACTGTACAAAGATTAGACCTTGTGTGTTTGTTATACACACAGCTATTCATAAAGGATGCCGTGTTCAGAATAACCTCACTTTTCATCAGGTTCCTGTGCATAATTGCATGTATGAGTGCAACGATGGCAGCGCTGAAAAGGAGCATTCATTCCTTAGCTGCAGTTGACCAAATAAAGGTATGTTATTTATACCTAACTTCAGAAATCAATAGGCTTCATTAAAGCTTTTAAAACATCCCATATTGAAAACGGGTAAGACGAAGAAGTGTTTAAAATCCTTCCTTTACAGAGCGCAGACTCATCTGACTGGCATCTTTTGAGTGACATAAATCGAACAGAGATTTTATTATGTGGCTTTGAAAAAAAAAAAAAGCGGCTTTCAGCTGAGCCTTGCGAGCATGTGAGCCCACACTTACAGATGAAATCATTGCTAATAATGTCAGAATGGCCCCAAGACAAGGAAGAGAGGAAGTTTTTTTTCATGAAACAGAGGGGGTCTTGACAACTGCACATCCTTAAAGATTTCCACAAGTGTATTTTGATCATTTTATGAGCCAACTAGGAGTCCACACTGATGGCTGTGAGAGCAGACTGACCTATTAAGAGTAAGACACAGATTTCTGAGACTTCGTTCCCAACTCAGACTGTAGGTTTGAGTCTGTCTCTCACTCTCAGCGTTGCTTATCTGCTGTTACGGGTCATAACTGTGACAAAAGCATTACTGATGAATCACACCATCGTCTGCTGGCTTTTCCAAATAAGTGCCTGTTGCCAGAAAGAGAAAAAACACAATAAATCCTCGGCTGCAGCAGGCAGAACATAGAGACTTAGATTAGGCCTGATAGATAGAGAAGTAAAAATAAATATTAGAAAATTTTTAAACTAAAATGAAATTACTGCACATTTTAGGAACAGTGGTTATTACTTTTTTCATTTCTGTGCCAACAAGAAAATGAAAGCGCTGTTGATTTCGAAAGAATAAGAGCAGTTATTGTTGTTGGAACCGAGAAATTGTACAAATGCTAAACCTTATTTTATCTTTTGTTTTTTCAAACTGACATCATGACTTTGACTTGAACTTGCGCTCACATACTGCAGCAGCTAAAGCTACAAAACTGTGCAGCCAACTATGTAACGCTGTCTAAACCTCAACTTTCTGTGTCTGACACCTCATCAAACACATGCACACAGTGTTAGAAACACAACAGGTATACGGTTTCCATCACTGTACGTGAAATTGAACCACAGAAAGGTTGTTTCGGAGGCCCAGCAGGCAGCCGGGCCTTCCTCCCATCGCAAGCATCTGTGCTCGGAGCTTTGTGTCTATCCTCCACCTGTAACCAGCCAAGGGTTAGATAAATGGCAGGTGGTATTGAAAAGAGTCCCCATTCACCGCCATGCTGAGCTGCACTTAGACACATTATTGCAGTCTGGAGGAGGAGTGGAGGGACGTGGGGGGAATGTTGAAGCAGGGCGGTCTGCAGACTGCCAGAACACAAGCGAGACAGGGAAACAAGAACGACACAAAGAAGTACATAGCTGCCTTTGTGCGGCAGTAAAAGGAGGTTTTGTAAGTTGGAGGACTTGGATGGAAGAGGATGGAAGAGATAGCGCAGAAAACCCCCCCAGCCAGAGTAAACACTTGGATAGAGAGACAAAAACACACTAGTTGCAAGAGAAGGGAGGAGGGAGACAGAGAGAAGGAGCGAGAGGCATATCATTTGGCTGAAGTGCCTTCAGAGTGCTGCACACACACTGTCTCGCAATTCAGTGGAAAGCTTCTTACACTCGGCAGCACTGTCCACATTTCCTCTCGCTCAGTCTGGGCCTTGAGGATTTCGTTGGTTTTCTTCAGCTGCACTGGGAAAGTTTTGCAGCCCAAAATGCCAACACATGGGAAATGCTTGAAAGTTTGAACTTAAATACTCAAACTATCAAACACTTGTCAATAGACTGCCAGTTAAGCTGCTCATGCACAACATACTGGCCAGTCTGCAGTGATGTTTGGATTTCATACTCAGGCTTTGAATGTCAGTTCAGATGATTTCAAACCAATGTCAATATCAAACACCTGAATAAAAGCTGGCAAAATAATGTTACTTCAAGGTCCATTTAGTAGCTGCCCTGGGGCTTTCAGTCATACCACATGATCTTTACCAGTGGATGGGGTTTGCCCAGGTATCATGACATTTCTATTCTCTCTGAGCACATGGCTTTTCACCCATGTTGGCTTTAAAGTTGAGAGTCAGTGTTTAATTTTGATCATGGCTTTTGATCATATCACATGATCTTCGTCTTGTTTTGTCAGTTGTTGTTTCCAAGGTCAAAATGAGCTTAGTTAATGTATTCCTGTGAAATAAATATATTTTTCCCCCCACAATTATTATCATTACTTTATGAATTGCCCTGCCTGTTTTTAATATGCTCTTAGCCTATTTCTTTTTTTTAATTTTTGTGACCTTGTCATGGTGTGCTATTTGGCCAGCTGTTCCTCGCAAAAGAGATTTTAATCTCAAGGGACTTCCTGTTAGAATAAAGGTTAAATGGAAAACAAATTTTAAATAGTCTTGAACTTGAGCATTTGCACAATTGGGAAGCCAAACAGAAAACATACATTGCTTTTATTGTCCACTTAGACAACACAAAATTACATCCAAAAAGTACATTACGTTATTTTGTGGCAAATGTTATTTAACAGTTACCTGTTTACACAGCCAGCAGACAATTAGCAATATCAATATTCATTTTGGAGTCATGTTTTTGGCCGCCTGGCAAACGTCACTCTCACTCTTCTCACACTCCTGCCATTTAATTTTAGTTTGTGTTGAAATCAGCCGCCTACTGTGGCTTGAAACAAAACTGATGAGAGTGCAGAGACTGAACCAAACCTGTAGAGATGTGGTAAGTAAAACCAAAGCAGTAAGCTAAAAGATGCTAAAATGCCCTGTTGAGCAGATGGAAACTGCAAAGTTGGTTGATAATTGCCTGTGGGTTCATCACTATGTGTGATCCCTCTCACATTAGAGTCATTTGATCCATTGTTAATGCAGCTTTAAGTTAATGGAAACCATCTATTTGCGAAATGTATCAAGGCTGCAGAAAAAAAAATCTCTCTGCGAGTAAATATCTGATTTGTATACTGTATAAAAAGATCACAACACAATATCTTGACTGTTTTTTCTTTAAAGTTTCTCATCATTGTTATTTTGGCAAAGTTGACACACGTTCAGAATAAAAACTTCTGACAGCATAAAGACCAAAAAGATCTCTGAAAGCTTCCCCTAGGTTGGAGCTGTCTGTTTTCTTGGCAACACAGTTCACTCAACTGCCACCCACCATTTGTTTTAGTGGGGCTTTTTACATGCTAACCCTACAGGTAAAACAATCCTCCGAGGATTTCACACAGAGTCTCTGTAACTGTCAGCTTTAAATTGACTCGGCTTGTAAGAATGTCTCAGAGCATCAAAACGTACCTCAGAATTATCTCGATACTGTGTGGTGTAATTGCACAGATAACAGTACACCAGTCATGCTGCTGTCATTCAGCCGGTAACATCCAACACTGCCATGCCAGACCCAATGTGTGTGTTCCTGTTAACAGATAAATCTGCTAATATTCTGTGTTGTTGTTGGGTCTTTTTAATTGTTAACAATTCCTGTGAAAACACCGAAACCAACTATGAATTTTCACCCACTAACAAGTACTGCCTGTGTATCCAAAGCCCGATATCGCTTACTCCTCTCTGCAGTGCCTCCACTGTTGTTCAAAAACTATTAAGAACACAGAAATGAGTCATGCTGGTGCAGTGGGTGAAATTGTCCTTGATAACAATAAATATGAACACTTTATTTCGAGGCAATCCCACAAACTGCTTGTGCCAGAAATACCCATGAGAGCACTAAATGTGTAAATACACAATTTACTCCAAAATTTAAACAACACGTTTATATATAACATCTTCTGTACAACCGGACCATCAGCACCGGTTCCCCTTAAGGCTGCATCCTTTCCCCTCTGGGTTTCTCCCTGTAGACCAACAGCTGTCAAGCTCCTGACACAGTGGAGATGATCGTGGATTTCTGGAGGAACGCAGTCCCACACGCCCCTATCTCCCTGTGTGACTTTCCAGTCGACGTCGTGAAATCTTTCCACTTCCTGGGCTCCCTCATCAGTCACGGTCTCATCAAAAAGGCACAATGGAGGATGTACTTCATCCTGCCAAAGACAATGATGCGGCACTGCCATCATTGAGTCCATCCTCGTCCCCTCAGTCACCACCTGGTACGTTGCTGCCACTGCCAAAGACAAGGGCAGACTGCAGTGCACCATTCATTCTGCTCAGAAGGTGATTGGCAATCTGCCGTTCCTCCAGGACCTGTGCGCCTCCAGGACCCTCAGGCAGACAGGAGAGTTTTAATGTATGCATTTAAAAAAAGCAAATTTCTTGTAAGTGAAAAACCTACTTGGTAATAAATTCTGATTCTGATTTTGACACCAAAGAGTTTGTGTCGTAACGCAAAAACATTTTTGGTATTGGTCTTTTTATGGGATTTGTTGGCAGCAAGAAAAAAATAGAAAAAATGTTATCCTGTTCAAGAATTTGACAGTTTTTGGATTCGTCATTCACCATGGAGGCATGACAGAAAAAACATAGTTGTCTTCCTGAATTCAGTGTAACATGGGGTAAATGATTTACAAAGTGGGTGTCATATTCCTTTAGACTGATCTTAAACATGCTTATGAACTCTTTTAAAGTGCAGGAAATCATGGTTGTACGTCTATTGTGTTGAGTATTGGAATATCACTGTGATCAAAACATTGTTGGCACTAATGTGTGCATCAAGGTGAGGCATGGTGCAGCTATATTAGCGAGCTATATGCTGACAATATTTACTAAAAACAGACATTTATTATGAAGTCGACAGTTAAAACATGAAGTAAAAACATCTCCAGGAAGAGACAGAGGGAAAGCAACAGACCTTCCACTGCCACTGGTCACAATTCAGATACAAATGATATGTGATGATGAGATAAATCAATCATGTGTTTGTAATTACATTAAAAGCATTCACGAATCATTTCAGTCCCTGTCATGTCCACAAGATGTCAGTGTCTGTGGTGCTGCAGGTCAGTAAATCCAGATGATCCCATCAACTGGGATTTGCTCTTTGTGGAGTCTAAACACACCACAATACAAATCACTGTCACACAAACAGTGTGTGTGTGTGTGTGTGTGTGTGTGTGTGTGTGTGTGTGTGTGTGTGTGTGTGTGTGTGTGTATTCCACCAATCATACTGAATGGTGGAAACCCATTTTCAGACCTAACAATGGAGGGCTCAAATGATTTTCAAAATAGTAAAACTATGATTGAATTGTGTTTGCACAGTTCGCCTGTGTTCCACTGTTCGCCTCACACTGCCTGTGTTTATGTCAGAGTTTACAAACCTTTGTCTAAGTCCACATGTACGAAAACATGTTGTGTATGTGTCCACACATGCATTCCTGGGTGCACGCCAGAGACCAGGTTAAGTGACTTAAGCCGCGCAGACGTGTCCAACCAAATGAGAGGGATTTTGGGAGGTCGGACCCACGCCGCCTCCCACCCACCTCTACGTCCAACCTCCATTCACTGAAGCCCAGCAGATTAACTCCCTCAGATCTCTCATCTGTAATTAGGAGCAAACAGGAGGAGTGAAGTAGCGCCGCTACTCCAGAGAGAAAATAGTATGGGAAATAAACAGAGAAGACCTGATTTATTGTTGCTGACACATGATCTCAAATTTCATCTCTCTGAATAGTTCTATATAAATACATTAGTCTAGTGCTATTTCAAATATTGTATAAACTCATACAGTTTAAGCAGTGTGGGAAAGGAGAGGATGCAGTCATAAAGTTAATCACTTTCGCGTTTGGATTATGTTTCGCATTATCAATTGTGTCAGAGACAGCAACATTTTCACATAGGGTTTTTAACTCCTTACCCAATGCACATCGTACAGATAGATAAAATGAGCCACAACAAAGCCTCCAGGACGGTTCCAGGACTTGCCCTGGCCCTGAGAGCCAACATAATGCTCTACAACTATTTTAAAAAGCAACATCCACCCTAAAAAAATGTGACACTGACTCAATTTAGGCCCAGTCAGCAGAGAAAAAGTAGCACAAAACTACGTGGCAGTAATTGTACCAGCAGGGTTTTGTTTTCTGTGTCTCTCCTCTGCCTTGTTATCTTAAAGTTATTTCGTGCCCACATACAGAAGATGAGGCACTTAAAAAAAGAAGAGAACTGAAACATGAGTAGGTGACACCAGAACCCTGAGGGGCTTATAAACAATATTTCAGAAACATCTGACAGAAAGCAAACAACACTAACATTTATCAAGTGTTCATGTTTGACAAGAAAAGAAGAGAAAGTAAATAATACCCCGAGTCAAAACAACCCATGCTATATTTTAAATTGTGTGCATTTTACTGACTGCTTTTAATGCCAGCTCATCAACAAGCAGCTAATTGCAAGGATGTCAGCGGTGAGGAAACAAACATTTATATGACCCTCACATTTCCATCTTTCAAGTTAGACCAGTTAGAAAAGGAACGCATGCAGTGGGTTTTATCGCTTTTTCCCAGAATCCTCCCCCAGGAAGCTATTAATTTCCTGGATGTTTGCATGAGACGCTTCTGCGACCCAGCTTGCTCGCCATTGCAGGGATTGTGTGGGCCAGGCCCCTCCTCCTGAGGCAGGCCTAGCAGCCACCATCAACCGTAATCCCAATGTGTTCACCAGAGGACGAAGCTCTGCAGATGAAGGGCAGAGACGTCAGTGTACGTTAGCAGCCAAACGCTAACTTCCCCTCTAAGGATACCTCACATCTACACGACCACATCAAGATGTGACTTCACACTTTATCATTAATATTAACAGGATTCAGGAGCTGACTGTCGGGACTAGATACTGGATTATTCAGTTGGAGTGGTCCAAAAATGTCATGATGGTGTTATGATGAATGTAGCATGTGAGTGGTGGATGGTGCGTCTGGATAAATGGGTAAAAGCAGTCAAGGGCGGGGCTTGGAGGAGGGGTTAAATGTAGAATGGTGAAGACAGAGAGTGGGGGCTAAATTTAGCCAATGGCTCTGCTGGGGTGGAGCTAATCCTCTTTGCACTCGAATTATCTGGCCTTCGGATTAGAGAGCTTTGCCTCTATGCAAGACATCTACTCTCTATAATGATGTCCCATAGCAGGCCATACCATGTCCCCTGGTGGGGGTGGATGGGTTGCCAGACTGAATGAAGAACTTGTTTAATGGGGCAAAATCATTCACTGTTTGCTGGTGTGAGCACCATTTTATAGTGTTTTCCATATAGTGACAATTTATGTGATGTAATGTAGTGAGCAAGTAATTGCAACAGATTGTACACAGTTAGCACACAATATTGTTTCTGGACAACTTAGACACTGTAGAATCTCCTACACAGAATACATTGTATTGGAAATTATTGATAGTGAAACTTGAACATGTATCAATAAAGAGCTATGGAAGTATAAAGGAACAGCTGTAAGTAGGATTTAGCTGGATCTAATGATATGTAGCCTACTGCTGCATACTGACTTACATAACAATTGATATTCGTGTCTTACTGTCTCACATTCTGGGCAGGTGGATCTGTAGAGTGACGGTTTGCAATGTGGGGGTCAAGACTCAAATCCCAAAGGATTTGTATAATACAGGGGAAAAACCCTCTTTGATCACAGCTGCAAGACTAATGCAACAAGTGCAGAGGGGTCACATGTAGACATCTCCTAATTTTAAAGGGTCACAAGCCAAAAACGTTGTGAGGCACTGCTGCAGAGGATGAGCAGAATTGCCACTGCTCTTTTCCATGCTACAAATGTGTACATTCGGGTTACTGCATTGTGCATCAGAATATGACAATGTCTACCACTAGTGTTAGATTAACTGTGTAAATCTTTAAAAATTGACCCTTCACTAAGTGCCGCCCCCGGACGCAGACTGGCCAATCATAATGCAGCGTCGGGCCTGCTCAGACCAGGGTCTGACAACAACACAGCTGTGCTCCATTGACTCTAATGCAGTCGTTGCAGATTTCCTTCATTTTCAGGCTGGTTTTGTGGATTTGGAGCTAAATGTTGTGCCTGGGGCACGTCGTGTATTAATGATACTCTAATTAATGATACTGATAACTAACATCAGACCCTGGAGATCCCTGCCTATCCAGCAATTGAGGTCTGGGTGCTGGCAGTGGCATAGGGGTGAAGCCAAACACCGTTCATGTGCACACACTGAGATGCCACACAGCTGGTACACTTTGGGTTGGTGGTGGTGGTGAACCACCAACCAAAAGTGTTGGTATTTGAGGACAGGGAATGAGACTCAGTAATCCACTGTCTTTTTTCAGACAGTTACAGACAGCACTTTTAAGTAAAGTAGAAACAATAGTTGCAGTAAAGTACTAAAGAATAAGCATCAAAACTTACTTAAGTATCAAAAGTATGCATCAGCAGAATGGCCCCTGTCAGCGTTATATAGTGAAACACCTAATGTATGCATGAGCAGGATATTAATGCTATAGAAATTTTTTTTTTTTTTCTGGCAAAAGTGCAAAACAATTTCTTGTACCAACTTGTCACTGTTGAGCACTTTCAGCTTTTTTTTTTCTTATGTAATAGAAAACTGAAGATCTGCAAGTTTTCGACCGTTCATCAAATATAACAAGCTATTTGAAGATGGCACCTTGGGCTTAAGAAACTTGTGACAGGCATTTTTCACAATTTTTGACTTTTATCGACATAAAACAATAATCAACTAATACTCAGAATAATTCAATAATCCATGGAAATATATATATTTATGTATTTTGTTACATGTAATGTCCACCACACAGTAGACATTCTGGAGATTAAGTGTCTTGATGCATATTTGGATGCATCAAGCTTTTCACTTTCACATTATGGGAGGACAGTGTAAACACTCCCAGTAAAGACAAACTACATAAAGATGTTTTGGCAGAGTAAGACTGCAGACAGCAAGCAGTGAAGGCCTCTTGAGGCCTAAGCAATAGATCCATATATTAAAAGCTTATGATGTTATATAATATACTATCATTTGGGAAGAGCCTGGCACCAGTACACCAACTATAACTGCTTTTCTCTCTGTGGCAGCCCTCTTCAATCTGTATATTTTCTGTATGTAAACCACAGGAATGATATGTGGTGCAGGAGAGCTATGATTATCCATCTCCAGCAGTCAGTGCCACTCAGACACATCCATTATCACCTCTGCACTCAACCACGCCCAGCAAAATGAACCGCCAGGCCTTCCTTCCTCTGCAAGGGAGGAGGAATATTTTAGTCATTTCTGCTGATGTGCTCATCCGGAGTCGGGATGGATGAGCAGCTGCAGTGATCTGATGGACCTGTTTACACCTGGTGTTGACATCATAGACTGTATAAAATAATGGACGTAGTCTCCGTGACGTCACACGTCCGTTTCTGCAGAGTGGATTTGAAGCTCAAAATACTCCGCTCTGGACGTCGCCATCTTGGCAGTGCCTGACTCCGCCCAACTCCCGGACAATCAAAAATGGGCAAAGAGGCGGGCCGAAGGAAGCCTGGTTGCTTTAACACGCCCACCTCGCCCGGCGCTACTAAGTTAGCTGAGGCTAACAAGCTAGGCTAAGAAGCTACGAGGCTAAGAAGCTACGCTACTTTGGCTAGCCCTGTGGCAGCTCCCTCACGAAACTTGAGGTAAGTTGAGTTTAGCTTAAACTAACATTATACAACAAACCTTGAAACAATGATTCAGCTGTTACCAGCCCTTACCTTTTTTTTTTTTTAAATATATAATGCTTATTATTTATTACACTCATTTTACTTTCATATGCACAGTGTGGAGCACTGGTGACAGCTTTGTCCGGCGTGGTGTCCAGAGAGCTGCAGAGACCTTGGGAAGCACCCTCAGCATGCCGGGCGTCCATGTCTGCTGGTTTGGCTGGGGTGGACTGCAGAGAGGCCTTCTCTCCTTTTTTCCCCACTCCCTGCGAGGAAGAGCAGCACCAGATGTCCTCATCATCCACTGTGGCGGCAATGACATGGGGAAGGTCAGCAGTGTCAAGCTGGTCAGCATGATGAAGGAGGACCTGCACCAGCTTCACCTCCAGCATCCTGGCATTAAGATAATATTTTCTTCGTTGGCCCAAAGGTGCAGGTGGGAGGCTGGTGGCAATCCAGCAAAGATTGATAAGGCCAGGAAATGTGTTTACAGTGTTATGGCTACATTTCTTCATAGTTTAAATGGTGCCATAATTGAGCACCCTCACATCAGACACAGTCATCTCACACCTAGGACAAATTATATGTTTTTAAATAAATTAGGTAATTGTCTTAAAGACCACCTCCAAATGCAGTGAACTGCTTACAGTAGTGCCACTGCTTTTGAATTTGGCCTTTAGGACACATTTTGTTAGGCCTGAACATAGCCCAGGCTGTCATGGCCAATGTTGAGTTTTTATATTCATCTATAACTTGTTTAAAATTTCAATAAATTCTATTTACATTTGCACTCCTTTTGTCTTTGTTACTGACTGAATGTTGTATTTCACAATCAAATCTGACTGTCAATTGAAAGGACAAACAAATCATACACTACAGATAAAACAAAGCATTAATGTTTAACATTGTCAGACAAAATTAGGCAGTCCAATTCTGTATGGGCCTGATTATTTTAACTCTGTACTTGAAGATAACTAGCACCTTACACCCAGCAGCAGAGCCTGAGAAGATTTTGGAGAGTAATCTTTGTTTGCTGCTCTGTTAGAAGTCTAGTTTTAACACAGAAGAATGTGACTGGATAAAAGGGCTCAAAATGAAAAACAAACAATTAGCTGGACACAACAGTTTTGAAGCCCCCAAGGAGGTATCACTTGTTCGCTATGTTGCCAACTCTGAGAGGGTCTTCCTCAGACAAAGGTATCGTGACGTTTTTATAGTGAGGCAAACAGAAAGATAATCAGCCAATTATGTGTTGTTGTTTTTTTTAGCCTCACTATATAAGCCTCAATACCGAGCAATACCCACAGAACCTTCTCATATGTCACAATGTCACAAATAAATAACACCTCCTACGGGACTTAAAATTATTCAATGTACAGATAATTCCTTGTTTTTCACAAAAGGAGAATAGTTTCTCAGTGAATTTTCTTCATTTGTCTTCAAGAAATGTTAAAACAAAACCAGCACATAACATCAGCTTTTCTTTTCTTTTTTTTACATTCTGCTAAGATAAATGCAAACTTGGGTAAATGTTAAGACATAAATGAAAACATTAAGATGCCATTAATAACGATTATATTTTGTTAATGGTTTAAATCACCACTACATTTCCAATCATCACAGGAAACTGATGAATGACAGCTTTCAATTTTTTTTTGCTTTTACTCTAAAGTAAATTTTGTCTGATCCACTTTATATCACAAAAAATCTAACCATTACAAAAACAGTTTAACAAAATTAAGTCAAAGCTTGCATTCATGAAATCATCACTATTAAAAGGTTACAAAAAGTACACATGAAATAAATGAAAAGATTTGTAACAGTAATTATAAAACATATGAATTAGGACCCAGTGTCATAATTTGCAAAATCTTAATTTCTTGTGAAACAACCTCTTTACTGTGGAGTAAATATCACGTTGGTCGAGGCGTTGTAACTTTCCTCAAGTGTCCTACAAGACAGAAAGATGACAGGTTAAAAACACAGGTACAAAACATTGACTACAGCCTGTCTTGGTTAAAAGCCCACTCACCACCAAAATGATCTTATTGCTGAGTAAGTGGCTGTCATTCATAAAATAGTTTTGTGTTTAAGTTCTGTAGATATTCAACTTTATATTTGAATTTGATTTTAAATTTAACTGTACTATCAAAACAACTGGAGTATGAATGTACAGTATGCAGTTCATCCACATTAACATAATTGTTGCTATCAAAAGGAAACTGAACTGTTCTCAAAGCTCACTGCCACTGTGAGCTCACGCTATGTTCGGCTGTCTCATTATGAGAATATTTTTTCCATTGGTTCTTCACAGACTGTGTGTGGGGAAAAAAGGTAGTAATTCTCACTTTGATAAAGGGTCTTTGCATAAAAGGCATTAAAATGTTAAAGTTGGTAAATACATGTCATGTTCCTTAATTGATAAAATCTTCATTTGGCCTTCTGCATCAGGGGAACACTAAACTGCACTGGTGTGTCAGTGTGTCATTTCACCTTATCAGTAATAGTACAGAGCAAGCTGTGCCCTCATCGAGTACTTAGTAATGTATGACAATTAGTAATATATGTCATGCATTTCATTGTATTATGGACAATAATTCATCATTTTAAACTAATAAGTTTCTTGACTCTTTGTGAGGTACTGTATGAAAAAAGGTGTCTTTATCCTGGAGTCAGTGCTGAAGTGATGACTCTCAAAGTGTTCACTGCACAGACATGAAGTCTTGTTTGGAGTCCAGTTCTGTCTCCTGGTGTTGAGTGTCCACTGGTCCAGTCTGTCTGGGTCACCTAGAGGAAAACTTTACACAGAAATATATGTGTTAGCTACCTACTTTGCAGACACATTTACATGCAAACAATACAATTTAAATTACTTAAACGTTCAACAGATCATAATCAACTTAATTTAGCAAAACAAAAAGGTGGTGACCATCACAGTCCCCATATTCTGTCTGTGCATTATCTATTGTTGTGTAACTACAGGTCTATATCATACACTAATCTTCTTAATATTTTATGTGTGACAATCAAATGTCACATTAGCTTTTTTTTAATTACGTTACACACCTTATTGTAATTTCACACAGTTCGCCACTTTTTAATTTACATACACAAGTATAGCCTTAATGTTACGTTAACGTTACACTGCTCATATGACAACGTTAACATTGCATCACATTAGCTAACTAACGTGGTGGACCTTTATTTTCAAACCTCACACAGCCTTTTGTTCAAAATATTCTCTCCCTAAATGCCTAACGTTAAATCCTAACACTTCTCTGTCAGGCTCTGACTTCAATGCATCCCGGACTGGCGTCTTGCTTGAAGGCTAACCGTTAGCTAGCTGGTTAGCTAGTTAACGAGCTCAGCTTGTGTTGTATCGTATTGTCTGTGGCTCTGTAATTTGATGTGGATGTTGCTGCTGTGATACAGGTCGCACTTGAAAATGAGACCTCCGGTATCAACGTGAGTTTACATGTATTAAATAAAGGCTTAATAATATAATAATAAGCTGACAGCTAGGTGGTGACCGCAGACACCGATACACGCTGCTGACAAGCTAGGTGGTGACCGTAGTGACCGCAGACACTGATACCTGCTGCTAATTAGTGCTAACATATAAACACAATTAAAATAATACTAGAATTTCCAAATTTCACTTACCGAAAAACCTGGAGCACGGACTTCTTGGACGGTCTGTTGGTATAATTAATCGAACAGCAAGCCATATTACTCCAATATTTGCCTGAAAAAATATCCAATAGGCAAAGACCCGGCTGAGAGGACAGGTTCAATGCCTTGAACATGAGCATGAAGTGGCTGAGATAACGCCGAGCAGACGGCATCTCCGCACAGCAGAGCCAGCGGCTAGTTAGCATGCTAGTTAGCCACCCGTGATGGTGCGACCTGTCACTCAAAGTGACCACGCTCTTAATTATGCGCAATTTCAAACCTTAATAACATTTAAACGGAGGAGTTAGAAAAAAATTCACCCCCCTCAGAGTTGTCATGAAAGGGGAAATTAACTATAGAGACCAAAACCATTTTTTGTACCAGGCTGTAAACATGTTTATTTCTGCTCTAAAGTTGGGCATTTTAACATGGGGGTCTATGGGAATTTGCTCACTTCCGGAGCCAGCCTCAAGTGGACAGTCGGTGAACTGCAGTTTTTGGCACTTCCGCATTGGTCTCACTCGTCTCCACCGGAGGTTGGGGCTTGGTTGACATGCGACTTGGCTGATGCAGTTACAAGTGAAGCATTTTCAGTCTGTCTGTCATTTCACACCTGGCGTTAGAAAGTGTCTCCGCATGCGTATCTAGTGAACACTTGGAATTGGATCTCACTTCCCCACTCCATATGCAGATAAACACAATATCATTTCCATTTGCGAAGATCGAATGTTCTTCTTAACCAGTGGGAAGTGGTGATGCACTTCCTGTGCCTAGTGGCCGGGAATTAAAAGACAAGAAGAAGAAGAAGAAGAAGAAGACAAGAAAAATATCAGACAAAGAAGATGAAGAAGACAAAGAAGTGAACCTCCCTTGAAAGAGAATGTTCCTCAGCCCAAATAGAAGTCAGACAGCAAGTTTCGTGCATACTTCATCCACAAGAATCCATTTTGCCTGTTGTTGTGGCTTCTTCTTTTTGTTTAACACTTTAACACTTTCTGTACCTCCGCTTTGCTGAAACAATATGGCCCAATATGCGGCCCAGACCACCTCTGAATGTGGTCTTAGCGATTGGATCTTAGAACGCACTGAGGAGGCATTGGGTGCATCACGCCTGTACTTTGCAGTGTCCACTTGTGTTGCCATCACCAAAGACATATGTTAATTCCAGGTGTAAACAGGGCCGATGAAAGGACATACAGTTATTGCAGGGATGTGCAATCTACTTATGGGCCAGAAGTGCCCATCCCGGCTAGTGTAACTTTAGACAACCATTATCTAAATATGCTGTCACAGTCCACTACTATGATGACACACTACACCTGGGGTAGTGAATGAAATCTAAATTGCACACACTCTTGGGGATCTCTTGACAATGACCACAGACTACTGAAGGCCTAGACTCAAGTCTCAAGGAATACAGTATGTCTACCAGCTCCAGCACTGCTGCTCTGCCAGCTGACGATGACCTCTGACCTCTCTGTAGAGGAGCGTTTTTAGAGATCAAGAGTATCACTAAAAAGCCAGGAGAGTGCATCCACAGTTTGCAGTCACGATCAGTAGAGCCTGTTGCTCGTTACGCTTGAAGGACTGTACCATTGGGTCCCAGAGATGGGGGGGGGGTTAGTTCCGGGGAGTTTCCTGTAGGGATGAGCTCTGGCGTGGGAGGGGTGGTGGCGGGGGATCGTGAGGTTGGATTCTAATCCCTTAGCCTCCACTGCAGCACGGCCTTAGGATAAACTGACATGTAGGCTTTGGACATTAGAACATGCTACTTGGACTTTAGCAGTTTTTTTAATGTTTATTTTGTTCACAAGTTATTTTTTGTATTAAGGGAATGCCAACTCTGGTAAGACATCAATTTTTTTCTTAAATGTTTGCTGCATTGTGTTTTTTAATTTACCCATGGTGCCATCGTTTGTTTTTCAAGTTTTATCCTTTGCAACATCAAATTTGTAGCAGCAGGTCTTTTTTTCAGCCACCAACATCACGGTGCTTATAACAGAATTGAAACATCTAAATAGACAGGTCCCAGTCCATGAAAAAAAATTTATTTTATCAGCCCAAAGTCACCCTCGTACTTTAAAAATAGTCCTTAGAAATTTGGCTACACATTGTACCATTTGTCAAATTCCTCAGCTTTTGCTTAAAGCTAATGCACAGAGATGTGAGGGAAAGAGGATACACTCAAACCAGTTTCAATGTCTTCCATATTTGATAAGGCCCACAATGGCACCTCTTGCGCTGTAACTGACCCAGTGACAGTATTTGACTCAGAAACATGTTGCTGATAAATGTCTTCGACAGGTTAGTGGACAGGTAGTCCCCAGAAATCACGGAGGATTGTCCTTTGACATCTTTAGGTCACAGAGGAGCTGAGATTAAAATGAATTCACAGTTTTGACAGCTGGACTAAACACCAACAGACACAATGCATGTAGTAGATCCAGTCTGATACATGCTTAATTTTAACAGTATGTGTTTTTGTAATATATCTGGCCTCAGTGGGAATCAGACCCCTAATCCTGTTGTTTAGAGGAACCCTGATGGTACAAACTAGTTGAAAGTGTAGGCCATTTTTGCACTGGGACAAATGTAAATCAGGTTATACAGTTATGCTGATGACACCATATGCAGTTTTGGTAATTGTAAAGCATAAAAAGCATGTTTTAATTCCCCAAGAAAGTGTTGAGGTGCATTATTTCTCATGCACATATGTTAAAGCAAATCAGCTGTCAGGTTCAGATCAAATACCTGCATTGTAGTTGCACTGAGGCCTTTTTCTTTTAATCAGCTCCCTTGATTCAGTTCCAAGTTTGGCATAGATTTAAAGCACAATGAAAGCAGACTGAGTGAATGAAATAACTAGTACAAAGCATACAGATATGATGGAGTCACCCTGAGGGGCTGATTGTTAAAACATTTCATGCAGAAAAAGGAAGAAAAAGGATCAAGGTTATAAAAAAAAACATGACATTTGACACACATGTGGTTAAAAAAGTAATTATAACCCTGACCGTGGCAGATAATTAATGAAATGTTCTGCAAAAAGCTGTGATTTTTATCATTTTATACATTTCTATACTTTCCAAAGATAATTACAGCTTACATTCCTGTCCCTGGCAGTGCATATATGGGTGAAGAAAATGAATAAATAAACACAACTCTCAGTAATTACCAATGGAAAGTCAGAGCAAGGCAGTGGGATCTGCTCTGTGACCGGCAGCAGAGGACTGTGGTTATACTAAGTGAATTCCAGGTGACTGGATGAATGAAAATGAGGCTAAAGCTGCCCCAGAGCAGCTCCACTGTTGTGTCTGTTGTGTGTTTATACAGCTATTCTTCCAAATGCTGTTAGCGTTGCATTAATATGTTACTTCACAAGAACAAGCTGCAGAAACTGAAGGAGCAAAGACGACAGGGTTCAGCTCGGTCAATCTCATGATCAGTCTCAGTCTCAGTCAGTCAATGATCAGAATGGTTAAAGGTCACTTGTGAAATTGAGATACCTTCTGTAAATTACCCAGTGACCTATCTGCTTCCTGTTAAACCTCAGACTCACATTGATTTTCATGATTCAAAGGAGCTCTTTGACTTTTCAACACAGGCGACACTATCAGAGGAAGGCAGATCATGACCTATTCAAACTCTGCGCAGGCATAAATGCTGACTTGACATCTGAATTAATGTGTGTTGAGGGTAAGGGTGGTCAGGTTGATACATTCATAAACACAAAAACTGATCAATGAGTTTGGAGAGAAGTGAGAGGGATGGAAACAGAGGGGAAAAGAGAGAGTGCAGGCAGCCCAACTGTTATGTAAGCACCAGCTGTGTGAGTAAAGGCGCTGCAGCAGGATGATGAAAGCAACACCGCTTCCCTTAACCAGACTGAGCATCCACCCTCTCACTTTCTCTCCTGAGTTGTTCATGTATTATTCAGGTTACTGAAGGAAACAACAAATGAAAAGGAAAAAAAAAACCTACAGCATGACATACTCATACAATCATGATCACATCATATGGGTTCCGCTCATTACTCCTGGCAACAAAACCAATCAATACATATGTTTCAGCACTGACTTTGGGATTTCAAAACTACATATCCAAGAGCAGCAAATACATTTCAGTGCATCAATCCAGACGTCCTAATCCACTGTCAGCCACCTCTGTGACTTTCGTGATGAAACAATAATGTGAGGCAACAGGGGCAAAATGAAAAAAAATCTGCAGTCTTAATCTGGATTAAATTACAGTGTTCGTCATCCTGGCTCCAAACCAGGACAGACTGACCCAAACCAAACTAACCATCCAGTTGTCAGACAATGAGAGTACAATTTTTTCTGGATCAAGCAAGTAGCCTAATACACATGTAATGACTAATACCCATTGGAAATAAGGGACGCCCCAAAAACAGCCTGATTCCGAAAAAAAAAATAAAACATCAGATGGCACAAAATACTTTAAACTGTGAACATAACTGTGCTATAGACAAAGAGAATGTTTTAACCTTGTTGCATAACCTGAATACTTGACAGGCAAAATTTTAACATTTACAAAGATCTTAGTATTTTAGAGATATTCTGGATATTCTGATGTTGAACTAACCAAGCAGTCTACCTAGTAATACATCCACGTTATCAATTATCACTACACCACTGCTCTAAAAAGCAGCTCACCCTTCTTTTTTGGTTCCATAAAACAACCATTTCAGGCACCTTTTATTGTTAAAGTTGATGCAAAACATTGTAACAAACTATCAGATCATTTTTAATCTTCCAAAAAAAAAGGGGGTGCTTTCAAATAGTGGTAATCCGTTGTCAAATATAAAGGAAACATCTTCTCTATAAGCAAGACAGTGCAACTTCTGACTTAAGATGAATTAAGATATAAAAATTTTTTTCTTTCAGATTAAAACTTAAATTTTTAAGCTATAAAACGCACCTTTTGGGGTGTTCTTGCTAACAGCCTTAGCCACTTGGTTCTTGGTCTGGTACGACCAGAGGACAGACTGCTGAATTAAGCCAATAAACATACTGCTGGCTTATACCCGACAACAGTATAGCAGTGCTCAGTGCAAAAAACACATGTATAACTTACATTTGTACAATGCAGCGATGTTCACGTTCGCACAGTCCTCGGTCACTATTTCCAGTTTGAAAAGTGGTTCCTCCCTTTCCGCTACGTAGCCAAGATGGTGACCATTGAGTGCGAGAAGTGTCCATAGTTCCACAACTTCTTGACCGTTTTGAGTGCACCAGCCGGGTACTCATAGTGCACTGCATTTTCCATACTTCTCAGTGTGAACGCACTTATGCACTCAGAATATTAAGTGTAAGTACAGAAGTACGCGATTTGAGACACAGTCATAGATACCAAGTGAAACAGCTTCACCTGCCTGTTCCCTGATGTGATTTTATATATTTAAGATTTCATATGACATCTCCAGCGATTAGGCGATGTCATTTGTCTACTTTGATGGAGACAGACTGACTCATCAAACGCTATGTCTTGAACTTTTTCTATGTAAATGACATAATTGCTTAAAAGCAATTTCCACAGTAAAATTTACATGGCTAACTTTAAGGGTAGTACTACCCAGATGCCCCTGAGCAAGGCACTGAGAACAGTTTTTGTTTTTGCAGGAGAAGTTTGAAATTAAAAAGCACAGTACAGAGCAGAGTTGGACTAGATTGAGCACATAAAAGGTTAAATAAAGGTTTGTGCTATTTTACAGTTTCACAGTGTGACTCTTTTCTCATGAATTGTGTGCTGTATTTGGCATTCAGCTGTGCAGCTTAGTTGTCTGTCACAAAACGTTTCCACAACACGACATCTTTTGTTATCTGTAAATTACAGAGGATCCAGCTTCAGGCTAACAATTGCTGGATTTGGAAGAATATGCGCACAACTTCACTGTGCATGTGTCATTAAATGATGGCAGTAAAGCATGTGACAGCCAGTAACCCTCCTGAAATGCAATATAATTTGTGTTATTGTCCTCCTATTGGTGCCTCCGGCCTCTTGTCACTATAAAAATCAAGACAGATCTGAATGTGTCATCATTGCAGCAGTGCTGTGTGATGGATCAAAATGGCGTCACAGCATCTCAGCGGAGAGACAATGAGATTATCTGGTTGTGTGGCAGGACAAGCAGCCTACAAGGGAGGGAGTCCTGAACTGCCCTTTCCTGCCTAATTTCTGACCAGAATAATAACCTGCGTTTATGTATGATTAAAAGTCATAAATAGAAATAAATGACATAAAATTAATTGAAATTTGGTGACTTAAGCAAAATAACAAAAAAGACTGTCTCAAATGTCTCTGCTCTACAAGTGCATTCTTCTTTGCTGTTCTGCTGACTGGTCATTTGTGATGTGTGGTGTTCACTGTGTTTTAGGTTCAGCATGCAGCACTGTGCAAATCAAGGAAGGTAATAGTCTTTCAACGCAGCCATTGAGGCCTTAAATTTGAGACCAAGACAAAATCCCACGGAATACCTGCAGCAACACTGAGAGCAACTCACAGCTCCTTGGGAGGATTATGCCATTATAGCCGACGACTTGAGCTTTCTCAGAATACGACGGCTACAAGGCAAAGTCAGTCCTGCTCTGCTTACACCCAGCAGGAACCATGGATGACCCCTATCAAAACAACGTGAACCAGCAGATGACAGAGGGTGGAGAATACACCTATACCCAGGATGGAGGAGGTCAAGATGGCTACCCTTACCAGACAGATTACCCTCCCCAGGACGAGGATGCTCGTAGTGATGCTACAGAGGGCGCAGACGATGATGAGCAGATGTATGAGGGGGAGTACCAAGGCATCCCCCACCCCGATGAAATCAAGGAGGCACGGCGAGCAGCTCGGTTGGAGGCCAGGAGGAAAGCCCGTCAGGCTGCCCAGCAGGAAGAGGAGGAGGATAGCTTACCAGAGCAGTACGAGACCATTATGGAGGACTGCGGTCATGGACGCTTCCAGTGGATGCTCTTCATCGTGCTGGGTCTGGCGCTAATGGCTGATGGAGTGGATGGCTTTGTGGTGGGCTTCGTCCTACCTAGTGCTGAGAAAGACATGTGCATATCCAACTCTGACAAAGGCTTGCTGGGTAAGTAACAGTTAAGGGAGGGAGGGTGAAAAGTCTGGGGTTTTCACTGTGTATTTGATGAAAACTTATACAAATCCAAAATGAAATAAGATTTTGCAGCATTGAGAAGAAAAAGATGTTGTTTCTGTGGTTATTAAAAAACTGTTAACTGAAAAGTGCACCCCAAAATCAAAATACATATTTTTACTCCTGACTCCTAACTCTAGTGCTGTTTAGCAGTCTGCATTGTTTTGGTGTGTGTTGCCGAGCGTTGGAGATATCAGCCATAGAGATGTCAGCCTTCACTCAAAACCGAAGGATGGACCACCCACTGTGCCCAAAGTGCAAAAAAAAAAAAAAAAAAATTTGAAAAACCTAATGTCTCTTTCCAGAAATCATGATCCGGTTACTCAAGATAATGCGCAGATCTTGTTATGAGCATGTAAGAACTTTTTTTTCTTCCTAAACACACCCACCAACTGAAGGGTTTCGGACACCAGTCTCGGGGGGAAATGTCCAGAAGAATATTCTGTTTTTCCTCCGTCTTTACTCTCATCACTGTATTGGCATGTGCAAAATACACGGATTTTGCACAAATAACTGGCTCATGATTACAATATGTACAAATTTTGGCGCATTACTTTTTATAGGAAAATGTACCAACAGTGCAGCCTTGCACACAATGACAATGCTAACATGCTGGTGTTTTAATAAATAAAACCAAAGTATTGGACAAATTAAAATCTTGACCCCATGATGGCACAAGTGGAAAAATCAGAGGACCATCAGAGTTTGCTCAATAGATCCTAGGGAGAACATGAATGTCTGTCTCAAAGTTCTTGGTCATCCATTTAATACTTGCCAAGGTTTTTCATCCAAAGGCCACAAATTTCTGCATAAAGATGGTGCTACAGGAAACGTCAAGGGATCACCAAAGTTGACAGAATTCATCCTTTGTACCATAAATGTCTGTAAAGAGTTCCGCAGCAAAATGGTGAACAGACTGACCGACGGACATTGCCACCCCTCGAGCCACACAGCTAGAATGACTAAAAACTGATTTAATAAGTTTCGCCAAAACAGATATGCAGTCTGTTGGTAACCTACAAGACTGGTTAATTATATCTGTCGAAGAGTTCCAATCTCTACCCAGAGGGGAGGAACCCATCAGTGAAATGATCTGCTGTTGTTCCTGGCTGAAATAAAATCCTGCATATGTTTGGCTCTTGATGACAGAAGACTGCGTCAGACAGAAATATCCTTCAGCCGCTGGGAAAAATTATGGGAAAAAAAAACTTGGCTCTTTTTAAGCAAATGCAAAAATTAAGAACATAACCAACATTATGCGTCCTAGTAGAGTATGGGTCCATTGTGAGCCTCCAGATTGAGTCATCAGATAGTGAGCCTTGGCATTGGTACCACAAGCGTCTGGAAGTTGACTTGAGGGACATCACGCAACATGTTAATTTTTTAATTATGTTAAATACCAGACACAGAATTAAGCTCTGCTTTCAATATACTTTGAATGTTAAATATACTATGTATCAAGGATGGTGTTTCATTTATTTCAGTTGCCTGCTAGATTCACTTGTTCCCAAATATTGTACCACAACAATATACATACCAAGCAATGATATTGAAATTTGTATGCAGCATAGACTCAACTTACTGGGAAATGTACCTTGAAAGGCTCTGTTCCTCACTTTCTGTGCAGACAACCAAACTGCAAATTAAAGCCCCTCACCTTATTTCCCAGGCCTCATGTGTAGCCAGGCGATGTGGCAGATTGCACATCGCTCATTTCATCTTAACAACAGGCTCCTGGGATGAGGCATTGCAAGAGATTTATGAGGAACCCGGTGGTGATTGTATTCAGTGTGTGTTCCCAGGCTAATATGGAGCATGTTGCAGCAGTCAGAGAGCCTGGCGGCCTGCAGCGCCCGGTGCAGAGCTGTCAGATACGCTTCAGGCCTCTGACAGGCTGTGGTAGCAGGAGGAAGGCCTGGCGAAAATGAAATCACAGCGTCTGTGCAGAGCGGGAGGGGAGCACTGATCATTGGCTGAGAATATGAAGTAGATCTGCAGAATGATCCTTTTTGATTCATGCTCATGCTCTGTTCACCAGAATCACTGGAGCAGAAATATGTTTAATCTTAACCCTAGTCTTGGATAGCAGATAGACTCCCAAACCTTTTGTTAAAATGAGGAGGATGGTTGGCGCACTTACCCTGAACGGTGGTTTTATTGTTTAATCTATAGATTGAAAATACAAGAGGCTGAGGGTGGGACACAATGCTGAGGACAAAGGAGAGAACGTTCTGGCAGGTTTTAAATTTCAGGTTTGATGTGGTTGCAGCAATTTAACCAGTTATCTCAAGGAAGTTGCTAAACTTGCAATTCAGCTAATGCATTTCTGGAATAGAACTGGACTTGCAATTAAAGAGCTCATGCATAAATTATGAGTTGGTTTTATGATGCTTCCCTGCTGCTATTAAAGGGACAATCAAGAATATATTTGGTGCTTAGCATTAATTGACATACCAAGTCAGTCAGACAATATATTCTGCTTCGTGATGTCTTTTTTCTTTTGATTCACTTTGACTATTTTCAAGATTTATTTCTATGTCCAGTGTAGCAGGCAAATTACCCACCTCCTTCTGCTTACTCCAAAAAAACTGCTGTTGCTGTTGAATTATTTGTAAAATACATCACAAGGGGCCTACGTGTATACCAGGAGACTTCTGGATGAGAGCTGCACATGCAGGTACCTTGTCTTTGGGTGAAAGCAGCTCCTCTAATCTGACACGTGGTAAATTCACTAAACGCCACTATATTGTTGTCGGGTATAAGTCAGCAGTATGTTTATTGGGTTAATTTAGCAGTCTGTAATGATTTGGTACCGCAAACGATAACACGAATGCTAATGCTAGTTTGCTAACTAGCTAATTTGCAGTCGTCATTTCTGCCCTGTTGAAAAAACCAGCATGGACCAGCTGGTCCATGCTGGTTTTTTCAACAGGGCGGTGAGTGCACAACGGCCGCGTTTGGTTTGAGAAAACACTATGCTGTCGAAATCTGGGGAGCGTATCTATGTTTCACAGGTTCTATGTTCCCCACTTAACCCTCCAAAAAATGTTCTATGTTCCCTGCTTACACAAAAAAGGTTTTATGTTTTCCGGGTTCTGTGTTCCCCGCTCAACCGAACAGGAAACATAGAATGACCCCGAAATGTACGCACTACGCCAATGAGTACATAGTGCACATAGTATACTACATAGAAGTGTACTAACGGAAGTATGTGATTTGAGACACAACACATGTTTCAATAAACCAGAGGAAAAGCTTGCTCGCTGCAGCCAGCGCTAGCAAGCTAACTGTTAGCTAACTAAATTTCTTTGTTACAGGTTAGGGTTAACTTGGGATTTTCTTGGCTTTTCCGTAAGTTCTATGTAACTTATGAGTTTAACATCCTTAACTAACCTGTGGTCAAGTGTTGCATCTAGGAATGAGAGGCTAGTGCTTGAGACGCTAACGCTAATGGCGTCCTCCTCGGCTGAGCTGTTACGTTAGGTGAGCTAGATGCTTCTGTTGGTTGGTATGGTTGGCGGGTGTGGTTCGATAGAAAGAAAATAGCTCCTACTGTACATGAAACTGCTCACAGTAAGGTCTATGAATTATCTTGACTATAGGAGTCATGATTTCTGAAAAGACACATTGCTGTAAAATTTTCCAAATGTATTTTTGGCACTTTGAGCACCACGAGCTGAGTGCCATTTAGTTCCATTATATTCAAAAGAGGGCAGACATCTGTATGGACAATATTTTCAACACAGCATCTCACACAAAACAATCTGCATTGAAAAATATGTATTTTTGAGTTTGGTGTAAACTGTCCCTTTAAATCTACACCAGTCAGGTAAAAGCAAACTAACGTTAGTTTTGTAGGCAACAGCCACACCTAGCTGTATAACTACTCCTTATGTAAGGAGTACTGGTGCAGTGCTACCTGTTTTAATTTAGTGATGCATATAATTTCCACTTACGAAGCACTTATGCTATGAAGTCTGAACAGCTGGTTCCAACAGGCTCCGAGCCACCAATTGCAACTTTCATTTTCAATCAATACTATTTTAGTCAATCTCAGAATAGCAGAACTGACATCATAGGACAATGTAGCAGATAATTACTTAAAGGCTTTTCACTGTTATCAAGCCATTGTGGAGGGAAAAAAAAACGCTGACGGATGTCCATCGTTCAGTATTCATAAAACTCATATGGTATATTTTCTGAAATGTTGCCCTCTTGTTTCAGAATAGCTAATGCTGCAACATCATTAATGAGCGTTATTTCTTATACCTAGAATGAAAAATTGAAACAAGTGACAGTAATCTGTACTGAAAAGCCTCACATCCATTCTAATGATGTACACAGCGTTGGCACTTAAAGAGTAGGCTACATATTGTATGTATAGAGTGCACACTCTGCAGTTGTCTGCAGTTTTTTTTTTTATCTGAGTAAATTCATTGTCTCTTCATGTAGATGTGCCAAATGCATTTACAGTGCATTCACTTTCAATACTGAAAGAAAAAGGAAAATTCTTTTTATTTCCCCTCCAGGGATACAGTGTCTCCACTGTGCTCAAGGACACTTAAACAGTAACATAGAAGCTTGTTGCTGCAGGGGTTGATCCTGGGCCTCCACCTGAAGGACAGGCTGTCTAATCACAAGGCCACCCTGTCAAACTGTCCATGTACGTCACTAAGGCATACACATTGCCTTAAGCAAAAACTTGGCCAAGATATTAGGTGACATGTTAGCCTTGACTCTTTGTCTCCTGTTGCCCTTAGCGGTCTCTTGTTGAATGAGTTAGAGATGTGCAGCTTGGCGTGTGGAGCGCCGGAGCATTTGGATAGTCTAGTAATCCACAGGGAAGGTGCACACTATTGCTCCACGTGCAGTTAAGCTGCTTAGTCCCACTGTAATTAGGGCTGTGTGTAGTAAAAACACAGAGCAGGCAGGAGGTATGGCTCTAAAGGTTTGAATAACACGGTGAAGAGGATGGCCGTGGCTGGAGGTTTGAGTCCTGACACTGGCGGCAGGGGAGAGCATATTACTCTCCCTAGAGACATAAAAAGGAAGCACATAATCATTGTTATCTCCGTGGTGCAGTAATGGGCAGCACAGTTGGTCACTGTTAAGAGCTGTTGCTTTACACAAAAAAAAAAGAAAGAAAGAAAGAAATGACAGAGTGGACCACCTGCGTAGTGCATGCTGGGTTGGACTTTAGGTCGCTGTGACTCAGAGTGGGAATCTGCAGATCAAATGCGAAAACATGAATTTTGTATTGATAAAGCATATAATCAGAATAAAAATAAAATGTCATATTTTAAAAAATATGGAGGGTGAATATTTGGAAATGATTGCACTCTTAGATGCCTTAAAATCATTATGACCTTTTTTATTCAGCCCGCTTTCTGGGAATGCTATTGTCACTGTATTTTCTCTCTACATCATTATGAATATTTGGTCGTGTTTTTCAGCATGTAAGGCTGCAGCACACTGAACTACTGCGAAAAGAGTAATGATTTCTCTATTTCTTTGTGTTCATACAAGGGTAAAGGGAGCCCCCTTGTGGACATAAGGACTCCTAGCCTTTAATAACAGATCTTATTATTCCCTCCAATGATGTTTATGTGTGAAAATACATGATGCTGTAGTTGCTGTAGTGATGCTGTTATCACATGTTAAAGGTCAAATGCCTTCCAATAAGGTTTGTGTTTGTGTGTATCTGCAGGTCTGCTGGTGTATGTGGCCATGATGGTGGGAGCGTTGGTGTGGGGGGGTCTGTGCGATAAGATGGGGAGGCGGAAGTGTCTGATCTACGTCCTGACAATCGACCTGGTCTTCTCCTTCCTCTCCTGCTTCGCCCAGGGCTACGGCTTCTTCCTCTTCTTTAGGTTTTGCTCCGGCTTTGGGTGAGACACATTACATTTGTGTTCACATTTACATTTGCAGGGTTTGCTTGAACAAAAGATTGGCTTTTTATAATGACTAACCTTCTCCATTATAATGCTTTTAGTGGAAACGAGCAGGATTTTGGGAGGAAAGAACATCCTTAAATATGTATTTGACAATATTTGTTCTAAAAAAAGACACCTGACATTTAAGTGAGATGAGTAAAGCAAACTGTGGACCTTTAGGAAAAGCCTGAGGAAGAGAGAGGACGTAATTTAAGAACACCATTTCACTCAATTGTTAGCTTATTTTTCTCATCAATATAATACATTTAAATTGTATGCTGCACACAGAGATTTCTGTTTATTTACTTCATTAGAGCATTCCTTTATTATACCAATAAAAACAAGTGAACAATGCTCTTTGCTTGTTTTTAATTTGAGTTTTATTGCTGCCTTCCTGCTGTCGCCAGCAGCTTTTGCGGTGCACAGATTGATTTTGCAGCTTTCAAAGACACATTTCTTTTGATAATGATTGCAGCCTGAGTGTACCCAGACCTGCTTTATTGATGTTTTAGCTTTTTGCTAAGCCAGAGAATACAAGGTCACCAAAATAAAACGTTCAGCTGTTGCTGATTCACTGTGATAATGAGCCCCGTGTTAGTCATTAACACTCACATCTGCTGAGGAACTGTGGCCATTTTGCTGTCTTCTCAAAACACAAGGAGCCGGCAGACTCCAGAGAAACCTTCTGAAATGTCAATGAACATCTTGATGTTAAACCTACTGTGGAAGTCCTGCTTTGAGATTTGCTGCTTTTCATGCAATGTGATCTCTCTACTGTATATAACTGGATATTTTTTCCGTAGCTTAAACTAATTTCAAAATAGGAAATGTCACTAAAATCATATAAAAGAGATTTTTTTCTCTCATAATTTTGGTCCAATAGCTGCTCCAATGATATCTCATATATACAATATCAAATCCATCACTCTAAAAGGAGACACCAAATCTGAGTATGCCCTTGTCCAAGACCAACACAAGAGCTGAAATTGCATCAGACTTCAGCCATAAAACATTAATAAACATTTGATCTCACGATATGAACGATTTCTAAGTCAGTTTTCTGCCAATTTTAATCATATCTTCAGCTTCTTTTTCTGTCGGTCAGTCCTGGTATCACGGAAAGCTGAGAGCCTTTTGGATAAACTGACCACCAGAAACAATCCAAAGTATTTAGTTGTCACCAGTAATCTCACAGAATATGTATCATAAGTACTGAAAACTGATCCTCCAGAATCTGGGTATTTAACTTCAGTATTTTTCTACCTGGTCCCTGTTGTCCCATGTTTTTTGGTCTCAGTGACTAATGGGAAAATGATTTTTGAAAATGGTCCAGTATTGAGCCAGACTGCTGCAGAAAGCATCAGCGAAACAGGCTGTAACGTAATGACTCAATCATGCACTATCAATTTATGTCCACTTAAAGTGCTTGTTTTTGCCTCTGACAGGCTCAGATTGTTATCATTAGTTTCTAACAACTTCCGGAAATGATCCCTGCAGAGGTTGACCTTTCTGTTAAAAGAGTAAGATCTCTTTTTTAACTATAAACAGCCCAAAGGTCGACATAAATTGACAGTGCACAAATGCCCCAAGTGGTTACATTGCAGCCTGTTTTGCAGCTGCTGGCTGCAGCCCTCTTGCTAAATACTGGACCAATTTGAAAATTGCTATCCTTATTAGTCACCTCCACTCAAAAACATGGGAAAATAGGGCTGGTTGAAAAATACTAATGCTACCCTTTAACTTGTAGGTTTTGATTGCTCTTTCAGTGATGGATGGTTACATTCAAAAGGTAAATGTGTGTTAACCTTGGCAATAAAGCTGTGTGTGTGCATTTTTATTAAAGCAGAAAACATTTAGAGTGAGTTTACCCAAATTTTTAGAAGATGGCTGTAAAAGTTTTCTTCACTACAAAGTAATTCTACTGAAAACAGCAGCACACAGGGACATTGTGTCTAATGACTTATTGCTGTTGCATCTATTAAATGTAATATTTAATGTTTGAGCACTAAAAAATGAATTCCATGCACCTCTCATGCATGAGCCCTAGGCAAAGACAGATGTCTCAAAATCTGGACAAATAAAACCACAAGGATCTGCATAGCTAAGCGTCAGTGACAGCATATGTTTTTGTGCAATTTGGGTGAAGTATCCCTCTAAAAAAATCCTATTACCAGTAATATCTTCAGAATACTGAGCTCACAATTCTACATGACTAACATTAAACAAAGGTTGAATGTGTCAAATGCCAGATATTACAGCAAATGATACCCTAAATTCTCTGAGAACGATGGACAGAATAAAATGTGTAGTAAGAAAAAACAGGAGATTTATTTTCTTTATTGTCTTGCGATTCCTCCCCCAGAATTGGCGGCTCCATCCCAATAGTGTACACTTACTTCACCGAGTTCCTGCAGATGGACAAACGTGGAGAACATCTGAGCTGGCTCTGCATGTTCTGGATGCTGGGAGGCCTGTACGCCTCCTTCACCGCCTGGGGAATCATCCCTCACTATGGTAACACACACACACACACACACACATACACACACACACACACACACACACACTGACTCACATAACGAGACACACACATAGCAGACTCACATGAAGGCATGCAAACATTGAGACTAACTGTACGTCAACTCAGAAGGCAGGGAGACTATTTTAAGTGACTGGAGGAGTATTTAGTTGTTTTACATGAGGAACGTTTCTCTTCTCAGTCTGTGTGATGACAAGATGAGGCTAAATTCATTTTTGTGCTTCCCCCAGCAGTCAAATATGAATAATTCACATTAGAATAAGTAAAAATACATTGCCAGTATCTGGAATTGAAAAATAATTTGAAAACAATCCATGCAAATTTTTCAAATGAAAATGACTGACGCAAAAGTAGATACATTGCTGCATAGAATAAATTCTGTATATGCAAAAGATGACAATAAAGATGTGTTTTGTTGCACCACAGTTTTAATGTGATTTGGACATTACTGTAAAATATGCCAGAAAGAAAGGTTTTGAAATATTAACTTGCTCTTCACTGGATGGTTTTTCAGGCTGGGGCTTTGCCATCGGCACAGAGTTCCAGATCCACAGTTGGAGATTATTCATTCTGGTTTGTCTCTTCCCTGCGCTGGCTGCACTTGTTGGAGTCATCTTCATGCCGGAGAGCCCTCGTTTCCTCCTGGAGGTCAGATCCAATGATGCCAGATTAAAACACGCACACTTAAAAAAATGTGGTTTTATTGTCTATTTCAACTGGAAAACATAAAAACACAAATGTACTGGATAAGGGTTAAAGGGTAACTTCTATATTTTTCAACCTTTTTTTCCATGCTTTTTTGTCTAAGTGACTAATGATCAACAATTTTTGAAATTGGTCCATTATTGAGCGAGAACGCTGCAGACAGGAGCAGCGAAACAGGCTGGTCGGGTAACCACTTGGGGCATTTGTGCACTGTGAATTTACGTTCACTAAGAGTGCTTGTTGTTGAGTGTCTGACAACCTCATTACAGAGATTCACCCTTTTGTTGTAGAGGAAGAACCTTTTAAATTAACCAGAGACAGCCTTGAAATCACTACCACCAAACCAACCAGACTCCATTTGAATAAACAGTAAATTTGTCACAGTGAAACACACTTTATTCAAGTAGACAAACAAAAGAATATTCACAAAAACTGTCTTGGCTCAACTTACCACTTTCCAGTCATCACCAACCTTTTTTTTTTTTTTTTTTTAATAAACTCTTAATTTACCTGGTTGGATGTGAAAATATCCTGGTACAATGCATGCTAAAATTACTGTAAATTTAAATGGTGTAGTTGGCGATGGCAGTTTCGGGGCTTTTTTTGGCTAAACAAAAAGGATTTTACTCTTAAAAAATGTCTCTCTCTGCAGGGGTTCTGTCCAAAATGTTGTCAGACACTTCAATAAATTTTATAATCTGAGTCTGTCAGTGACAAAAACAAGCACAATACTGGACCAATACTAGACCAGTTTCAAAAACTGTTGTTCCCGTTAGACTCTTGGACATAAAAACGTGGAGAAAAAGTGTCCAGGTTGATAAATACTGAACTTACCCTTAATTTAATGGTTCTGATTAACAGAAACCATTGTGATGTATTCTATCCCAACACTCATTACGTCAGTGTATAGTATTAAGCATCAAGCTGTGATAGGTTAAAAATTTTGATTCATTGTTAACCACCACAGCAACATCCAACTGCTGTGCAAAGGTAGCGAAAGGCTGCTAAGGCGCCACCAAAACACCACCCACCCCTGTTTCTCCTCCAGGACATTGTCAGACCTCTAACCACATGTGGTATTGTATTTGTATGTTACAGCAGGGCTGCTCCAACATGTTCATATCACACACCCCCAAATTATCACACATACCCCCCATCTGATAAGAGGCAGACATCCTGGGAACGCTGTTACTCAACTGCACGTGGAGACAGTGTTTGTGGAAAATACAAATGCCATAAAGCCTGATAGGTTTCACAGAATGCTCTTGAAATTAGTTATGTAGATATGCATGGATGAGTTTGTGTGTCTTTTTTCAGAGTGCCCGACACGATGAGGCATGGATGGTCCTGCGACAAGTTCATGACACCAACTGGAAGGCTAAAGGGGAACCAGAGAGAGTCTTTACTGTAAGCCTTTATTGACAAAGACACTGCTGTGTTGCCCAGTCACTCAGCATTAGCTGATTCAGCAGCTCATTTTAAATTGGCAGTAAAATCTCGCAGTCAAAATCTGTCTGTGTCTTCAGTGAAAACAGACCCATAGATGAGTTTATAAATGTCAAAACTTGCACAATTTACATACTTTATAATTTGTGTGCATGGTATGGAACAGAAGGTACTCATTATACCAGATGAGCACAGGTGTAAATAATAAAACTAATGATGGTTTAATTCAATTAAGCTGCTTCAGTGTCGGGTTCCTGATATTTTTTATGCTGGCTCACTGTCACCCTGCGCGCTCACTAGGATACTTGAATACAACAAAGCCTCGTAACACCTGTGAATTTCCTGCTATGTGTCTCCTGTGAAAAAGGCCTTAGCTAAGCGAAAAACTATAACAGGTGATATGTATTTAAGAAAAATAAAGGGACAAAAACAAGATAACATTATTAATACAGTATACACTATCTTGTATGAAGTGATATACAAAAGACTAAACAATAATAAGCTCCACAACTTGTTTATAATGAACGTCATATGTTTAATTATCAGTGCAAATGTAGTGCAGATGATTGCTGGGTAATAGCTATGGTGATGTCGTCCAATGTCAAGTCTCTTTTTGATTATGCAATAAGACAAGATGTTACATGGTAGCTACTCTAGGCGCAAAACCTGGCACTGGGGTCCCTCATAATATTCTACACAGGGGCCCATCGTAACTACCTTACGTCACTGGTACATAGCTTCTCTTTCCTAGAGAGAGTTTTCTAGGTTTTTGTTAAATCTAACTTTGCCCTCCTTGTGAAGGTGACCAACATTAAGACACCACAAACTCAAGAAGACGAGTTCATAGAGATCCAGAGCGACACTGGAACTGCCTTTCAGCGCTGGACCGTCAGACACGTGACCATGCTGCAACAGGTCCGCAGATCATACACTAAAGTAGAATAGAAAGTAGAATGAAAAAGTAACCGCTGAACTGGATATGTTTTCACCCCTGTTTTCCTGCAGACTTTATATCTCAGTTGTCTGTCTGTCTCTCTTCCAGGTGATGGCTAACATCATGTCACTGTCAGCCCCAGAGCTCAGACTGCAAGGCCTCTTCCTGGTTATTGTCTGGTTCTGCTTGGCATTCAGGTAGCAACAACTTTATGTAGTCTGTACACCCACGCTGAGATTTAAAGCGAAAACATCCCAATAGAATACACATATACATCCCTACTGGTTGGAATTCAAATCATGCATTTTTGGAATATTTTGAAAGTGGATATTCATAAACTTCACCCAGGCAGAGCTATCTGAAGACAGAGAGAATGTCACTGCTAATATTAAAGGCCCAAATCACTATATATATTCACCTTCCCCTGTGATCATTTCTAGCTATACAGATCATTGTCTTTTCTAATGCTCAGGTTTCTATATTTCTGTGTGTATCAGCTACCACGGGTTGGGAGTGTGGTTCCCTGACATGATCAAATACATGCAGTATGAGGAGTACGAGTCCAAGGTCAGAGTGTTCCACCGGGAACGGGTCGAACGTTTCCACTTTAACTTCTCTCTGGTCAACCAGATCCACCGCGAGGGAGAGTACATTCATGACAAGTAAGTTTCCTCTCCACAACTCACAAACCGTTCATACTACTACCTTATATTATTAATATATTTTTTTTTTTCATTTAGGTTTGCCAACATTGAGATTAAGTCTGTAAAGTTTGAGGATTCTCTGTTTGAAAACTGCTACTTTGAGGATGTCCGGTCAACCAACACCTTCTTTGAGAACTGCACCATCAAAAACACCGTCTTCTATAACACAGGTATCATGCCAAATTAACAATGAATTATAAATAGAATATATAATATATAAATAAATGTAATTTTTTTGCACTTTTATGCTGCCCGCTCCTTAAAGTCTAGGGCTCAATAAACTCAACTAATTAGTGCTATAAGATATATATTCACCGCTGGCCTTAAACAGTCATCTTAGTCAAAGCATTAACACTTTGCAATATGTTTATCCTGCAGTGTTAAGAGGAGAAAACTTCTGTTTACAATATAAAATATAAACCAAAAGCTGTTCGCACTGCGCCCTTCTCTGTCCTCTCCAGACCTCTGGCATGAAAAGTTCAAAGACTGTCGAATGGAAAACACCACCTTCCTCCATCCGAAAAAAGGCTGCCATCTGAACTTCCAGGAGGAGAACGACATCGTTATCTACATGGTCAGCTTCCTGGGCAGTTTGGCTGTGTTGCCTGGCAACATCATCTCAGCACTGTTCATGGACAAGATAGGAAGAATCCGAATAATAGGTGAGATCAGCAGAAAGTGTAAATAGGTGGAATTTTTGTGTAGTTTTGCCAAACCTGTTTCAGTGCATCATCATCTAATTGTCTTTCTAGGTGGTTCTATGTTGGCGTCTTCTGCCTGCACTTTCCTGTTACTGCTAAGCTTCAGTCAAGGAGCTGTTATATGTTGGCAGTGTCTCTTCTATGGCGCCAGCGTGGCAGCCTGGAACGGACTGCAGGTCATTTCTGTGGAACTATACCCCTCTTCTAAAAGGTACAGTCCATCTCTATTACGCTGGTAATACCACATTCATCTTAATTCATTGTTCCAATTAACTTTTCGCTAAACCCCTCATCCAAACAGTTTATGTCCAATCATAGCTTAACAACCGTAGCTAAGCATGGCAGTTCTCTCAGGCTTTGAATTTGTCCTGGCTAAGTGTTTTGCATGGGCTTGTAAAGCTGGGCATGCATTTCTGAACCAGTTTTTGAGGCGCATGACTTGTTTAAGAGTTCGGCCAAATTTCACCTTCAATGGGCATCGTTTGCAAGCGGGGAGCGAGGACTGATCTTGGCATTATGGTATTTTTCTCACTGCGCCTGCACAAAGTGGCAAATAAAGCACCTGAAAGTGCAATGGCAACAACATGCATCATGTGGATGGAAAATATAAAAGTCAGGTTGGTCAAGCTGTGGCAAAAGCATACGACCTTATCGGATGTTTCCTCTTCCTCCAAACACAACTGATATGAAGGAGAGACACGCTGGTGATAATGCATTGTTATGAACCGTGCTGGTGTAATGTTACAAACCTACACAAGAAACAAACTTCTACCTGCCTCACAGCTTTCAAATGAATCTTTATTGACAATTGTCAATAGCCAGAATGGTCCGTAGGGGCCAACGGGCTGTTTTATCTTTCATTTTGCATGTAGAGTGTGAGCACCAGGACCCCAGGAAGTGCACGAGACTTTGAAGCCAATTTGACATCCTGGCTAAGCGGAACTAAAACTTTGGGCCAGTCGTATAATGTCCTAAAACAAGCCTTTTTCCAATCAATAGATAAATTTGTGAGTGTCACAACTGATGTGAAATGAGTCATTAGGGATGTGAGCCATTTGGTCCGATAACATTTGGAAACCCTAGAAGAGCCGCAAGAATGAATCATTTTAACCAAATTACAGTTAGCCCTGAAGTCCCTTGTGCAAATGCTCTGTGGGCCCAACGGTCCTGACGATCCAGGCAATTTAATACCCAGGAATTGGAATGAATGGGGCTCTGCCTCCAACCCTGTATCCAGTTCTCTTTGTACATTCATGGCGAGCACTCAGGCTGCTGCTTGATGATTCGTCCATACAGTGTGAGCACAAAGATCACTGGCTTTGACTCTTTATGACAGACAATGCATTTGTACAGTAAGAGTTGGAATTGTATGACAACATTTGTAAAAGGGGCACTAATCGTTCAGCGTATGCTCAGCTTAAGAGAGACAATTGGTATTTAAGTAGTAGTGATGTCTTTTTTACCTTTCCAAACCAAATACACAAGAGACAATGGATAAGGAATGTATTTAATGGTGTCTTTATCTGTTCTAATATAAGTTGCCAATGTGAGCATGCCCAGCTAACTACCTTCCAACCTACAGTATTGATGTATTGTTACTTTCAAAGGCAAGCGGGATGTTGCTTGCTAACCACGTTATTCTGTGGGGCTGCATTAGGACTGAAACATCCGCTGTGTCAAAATCAAGATGCTGATGTATCAGAGTGGAAGCTAACACTAGTAGCTCTGTCCTCCTCTGACACATTACTGGGACGAATGTAACATTTGTTAAATTCATCAGTTTGTTTTTCTACCGTAAACAAACAGGGTTATGGGTGCTAACTAGCTAGCCTGCTAACTACAGATGCAACAGCATTTTCTCCAGTGAAATGAATGCTTGTTATAAGCCTGTTCACTTTCATATGAAATCAAAGACCAATTGTTTCAGAAATGACAGTTTAGCTTGGTAAACATCTTCTTATTTTATCATTGTAAACTGCATGACAAGAACAGGAACAGTAACTAAGGGGGATGAGATTTATGAATGGTCTATTTAACACCTCTTTTAAAAGCTAAATGCCTTAAAAAGTATGGTGCAACTCTAATTTCTTGCGCCAAAAGTGGAGGACAATTCTGTCTCCCAGCTAAGAATTGAAAAGGAAATCTCAATCAACCGGACAAAGGCAATGAGTCATCTGATATGATAACTTCATTCTTTCTTCTATAATCTTTTTTATTCATGAGTCACAGAGCAATTCACTCTCAGCAACAAAAAGAGATACACTGTCAAAACATATTCAATTCATCAGTCAGTCACGTAATCTCTGTCTTTGTGATTCTGCAGAGGGACAGCGTTCGGTATCCTGAATGGGATCTGTAAGTTTGCTGCCATCCTTGCATCCTTCATCTTTGCAGCCTTCATCGGCATCACTAAGATTATCCCTATCTTCCTGGCCTTCGCCGCCCTCGTCTGTGGAGGTCTGGTAGCTCTCAAGCTGCCCGAAACCCGGGAGAAAATCCTCTCTTGAAAAGCCAAACTCCTGCAGCCTCCAGGCCTAAGCCGCGGTGTAGCTCTGGGGAAAGCTTTTTGGGAGTGAATCATCTTAAACTTTACTGGAAAGACAAAGAAGAGAGGCCGTGCTGCGCTAGCTGTGTTTATGAGTTCTAATTAAAAGTGTTGAAAACCTGTCTGGTTGCCTACGTGAACCTGTGGTTGCTTTTATTCCCTCTGTAAGCTCCTCAGGCTGCCCAGCGTTTCTGTCACGTCATATAAAACTATTGTTTGTTAAGTTCCCTTTTATCATTTACTACCCCTCCTCTTCTCACACACATACACACACAATTTAGCAGCATTTGTTTTGTTTGAGATTTGTGTAAAAGAAAGATTAATATAAGATGAAAATATGTCTGTACTTGAAAGGTGATGTAGTTCATGTTACCATGTTGTGCTTTGATTTCATTCCCTGTTGGAATAAAAGGAAAGAGGGAGGACTTGTAGTCATAATAACTTGAACTGGATTTGAATCCTGTTGTATTCATGCAGAGGCTCTGCAGCAATAATACTGCTGGTGTTGTTATGTTATTCGCCCAGTCTTTATTCATTCTGCTCTGTCCCATGGTGTATAGTCTTATCTTTAGTTCACATGTTGATGCTTGGTTCGATCTCTCTAGACATAAACCTGGATTGACCATTTTATTAAATGTAGGAGGTATTTGTTTTTTATCATTTCTCCTAGCTGATCCAAATCCAAACCAAACAGCCGACTGGATTCTCCTCCTGTTTGCCCTCTTGTCTTCGACTGAGACGTCCTGTCTGTACTTAACTGTAGAGCTGTGTTCTGTAGGTGGTGATAACGTAGAGTCTTACCTGTCACATTTTGCCATGACAACGTGTAAGGAATTGTTCTGTTTGTTTATTGATTTACTTTCTCGTCTTTTTTTCTAAAAAGGAGAATGATACAAAACTGTGAGATTAGATGTTTTGATATGATGCTCTCATTTTAATGTTCTGATGAAGAACAGTTTTACAGAACCTGCTGCATTTCTGACGATGTGTGTCAAGATTTCTAAGGAGCATGTTACTTTTTTTGGCATGACTGACTGTGTGTGTGCGTGTGTGTGGGCGGTTGTTATCCACGTCTGTGAATTTACACAATAGTCTGACTACCAATACTCTATCTGTTGTTGTACATACTGTAGACCTGTGTATATTAGTTGTAAAATAGTAGCTCCATCATGACTTGAATAAAGCTGAAGGCTTATGATCCAGTGTCCTGAATAATAATTGATCCTGAATGTGTAATGAATTCTAAAACAAAAATCAGTGCATTCACCCAAGCGTTATATTTCCACCAATACCTGTGTCTATTTAGCCCCATTTCCACCAAGCAATATGGAACGGTACAGTTCAGTTCGGTGCGCTTTTTTTCCGTTTCCACTGTGAAAAGTTGTGCATGGTACCCCATTTTTGGTCACCCTTCTGTTGGGTTCCCTAGCACACTGATCTGGTACTAAAAGATGGAGCTGTGGACACTGCAGTCCACTGACTGTTCAATAGCTGACGGTCACTCTGCTCAGGGCTGAGTTGTGGCTGGTTTTGAAACTCATGTAACCACTGTTCATACTGTGGAGAGTTTTATTAATAAACTATAACTAAAAAATGAAAGGATGTTTTGCTGCTTCTTGCAGCAGCTGTAGTCAGAGAAAAATAACTTAACTCACAGGGCTCACTGCGGGCAACTTTTAAGGTGGAACATTTACTTGTAATGCTACTCAATGAATGAGTTGAGGACGTAAATTGATCAACACACCTTAAATTTCACTGTGACAACTTTGACCATCACTTTAGTTTTTATATGACATACACTTTTCCGGCCGGGTTATGTGAACAGCATATTCTAATCCTCACTTGGAATAAAAAGCGTTGTGGAGTGTCGTTCCTCTGGGCTCTGGCAACACTAAACTCCTTAGCTTGCCTGAGAAGAACTCTTGCTACTAGCTGCTTGCTAATTCCTGCTATCAGCTGTTTCCTGTTTATCCACCGCCAGTGGCCCACATGTTTGGCGTCATCAACAGCTCCTCCCATAAGTCTTCAGCAGCCCCTCCTGTTACGGAAGGCTGCCTCGGTCTGTTTAAACTGAAAGGGTTCTGCCAATATGACTACCCTACGAGGCAGAAAATTGGGCACCTCGGATCAACTCGCCAATCCAGCTCTGTGTGTCTAAACACTTGCAGCATTCCAGCAAAACGGCCCAACATTTGTGGAGAATCTGGCAGTGTAAAAGGGGCTAGTGAGTGCTGGACAGAGCAGTGAGTGACAACAACCCCGCCCACATTTAAGAGTACTGTTTGCAGTGAAAACACTAGGGTCTAGGTACCATGAAGTGAAGTGTGTGTGCTTGGTGGAAATGGGGCTTTTTTTTTACCTGGGTATGAATGCCAATTGTAACGTTCCCATTACTTATGAAAGCCAGATGAGTGGTAGTAGATTTTTTTGGTAAAGGGGCTTTATAGAATTTCAGATTTGACTGAGCACTTAACTATTCGGGGAAATATGAGAGTTAAATGAGAAGATTACTAACACTCTCAACATGAGAAGTGGTATCAGTTACCTCATCTTGTTCAAGAAAGTGAATAAGCTCACATCCCAAAATGCTGACCCTTTTGATGTTGCCTGACAACTGTGCGCCTAACAGATATGCATCATTTATGAAATACAGTCACAGAGGATGAATTTTCATTGTTGTACTCATGAAATTTAATTGAACAATTTCAGGGTGGATTAAGCAAAAAACATTCCTCTTAAATTAACAGTGTGTAAGATTGAGAGAGATTTAGTGGTATCTAGTGGTGAGGACTGCAGATTACAACCAGCTGAAACATCCTTCAGTGTTCATTATTCAGGAGGTTTTTGCCGGGAGCTGAATTATCCACAGAGGTCTCTTCCTCTCTAAAACAACAGACGGGGTGATTTAAATCAGTAAAAACACTAAATAAAGCAGTTTCATGTGACAAATCAGTGTTTCTCCAACGTTGTTTGGCATGTCAGAGACAGGCTGCTAGCCCAACACCTGGTAATGTGTGCTCACCATTTTTCTTTGATAACTTAGGATCCATTTTAGGAGGTTTTTTTAAAGGGAGCTGAATTATCTGCAGAGGTCTCTTACTTTCCAAAACCAATGGACCCAGTGATTTAAACTAGTAAAAATACTGAATTGTGGAGTCGCAGAAGGCTTTCTAACTTTGGCGGCCGATATGAAATTGCGAATAGCCCAATCTAGAGCCAGTGGTTGAACAGATGAAAACATGCTCTCAAATGAAAGTTCGGTTGTAATATTCATGATGTAAACTCACAAATACAGTTGGAAAGTTTAAACATTTACAGCGTTAGAGTATATCAGCATTGCAGTGTTGCACTATCTGTGTCAGCAGAGGAAGAAGAACCTTGAAATCTCTGTTTTGTTCTGTCACGTAAAAATAATTTTGTTCTGTCAAGTCAAATCCGTTCTCAAACATGTTATATTTCAGGCCTGATAGCAGTGAGTGGGAGCTGAATATAACTGTTCCCATGTCAGTGGCAGCTGTGTGTCGGGGGGGTAGGCGAGGAGGGCTTGTAAAAACATGGCAGCACACAAGTGTGAGCAAGTGCCGTTAGTAGGAGGATGTGTTTACTCTGGCTGAGGTGTGAAAGACACTCTGCTGATCTGTCCACCAGGTTTATCAGGATGTCAAACTAGAGGGCAGCAAACAGAACACACACTGGAACTAATGATTTAATATGATGTAGTTTGACCTCAGAGATTTGGCTCATTAACGTAACGTTAGATTTAGGTTTCTATACTCAAGGTGGTCTGGAGTAATAAAATATTATCAACACACCCTACAAGTCAACACTCAGTCCTTCCTCTCTACTTTCGGTTTCACCAATTACATTTTTGTCAGGTGATTGTGTAAAGTTTTTCTGTTGAATGTTATGTTGCGAATGTCACCCTCTTACAATTAGAGGAAATTTACTGTCCACCTCTGGCTGACCCCTCCGGCTCCAGCGATGTTTCACACCTAGGGTGCAGAATGTATCCCCCTCACCTGCTACCTCACTCACTGACATGCATACCACACAAGTTTAAGAAAAACTTGTCACACTCAACTTAAAGTGTATTTTTATCTGCCTGTGTTTTAAGTCAGTGAGTAAGTCTTAATTATCTTCATCATTTTTATCATTCCAATAATGTGACTTCATCTCATTGCCGAAAAGTCAACTGTGATGTCACAGAACAAGGAACCACAGGGCACATTTTGGGAAATATGATTGTTTTGGGAAACATCTTCATGTCCATGACGCCTCATGATTGTCTTTCACGTGTGCAGTAGTGAACCAACTGTTGTGTGAGCAGATATAAATGGATTACGAATGAAAAGGAAACACCAACATAGTGTCCTGATGTCATGGGCGGATCATGAGACAATATGAAAAAGGCCCCACCACATCTCCTACATTTGTGTCTCCTTGTGGTTATTTTGGCCCTTTTTGTAGTTCCTTTGCAACTGTTTGTGGTCATTTTGAGTCTCTTCCTGGTCGGTATGCATTCCTTTGAGTGACATTTCGCAGGTGAAGACAAGGGGGGGGGGGGGCCCTCACACTTTGGGCCCCTAGGCTGTGCCCTGTAGGCCTGTTCAGAAATCCACCTATGCTTGGAGGCTTTTTGCCTTTTGTTTAACTTATTCATTTCTAATTTCTTCTTCAATAACATAATTATAACAACTGGGAGCATTTTGTGTTCTTGAATATTAACCAAAAAATATAGTTTATTATTTATCCTCAAGGATGAAATTTTTTCCACATTAAGTGCAAAAATAAATAAGGCATGCGAAATTATACAAACAATATACAAAGGAGTCACAGACATGGATCGGCATTCTACACACCACATACTGGATTTCTTGTACAGCTAAAACAAGATTACAAATCTCTTGATAAAATGGACCTCTCTGCACATGGGTAGCTGATACCTGTGTCCAGAAACAAAGGGGAGTCAAGTTCTGGTGGAGAGGATGATCTGGATCCTTTGTGACTGTGAGTGCTTTTCAGATCAGGGATGAGGTGACACAATCGGACAGGTCTTGGGGACAAAAGCAGCATGTTCCAATAGATTATTCCGCCATGCTGTGGCTGTGATCTTTTATTCTTTGCTGTGTCACCGTTTACCGTGGCACCAACAGGTCCCCGCCGCTACCATTGAAATGATGTCTAATTTGATTTTATTCCAAGCAGAGGGAGCACACTGGAGGTCATGGTGGGGTTGATGCACTCAGGAGGGCCCAGACAGGTGGCAGGCAGCCCAGCCTCAGAGCCTGCTGTGGGTGCGTCGTCCACCCAGAGGTGCCAAACTCCCAGTCAGGCTCCCACAGCCTCGCCTTGGTCAGGGTGACTGGCAGGGTCACAGTGTGGGTTCAACCCCAGTTCACCCTGCCCTCAGCCTGACATAACACACATCTTACAATTATTTTGTTTAGCGTGTCTTATATTTTATCTTTTTCCACCTCACCACCCCTCACCGTTCAACCTAGTTTTCATTATTTAGGCCTACTGGAGCTGGCAGGGCTTCAGTGTTCCGGTCAAAGGAACTAAAAAAGGCTCCAAGCTGAAGGACACCCTCTATAAAAACCGGACAAATTCAGCATTTTGGACCCTTTTGTGTTTCATGTTTTTGTTTCACAGAGTATTTTTTTTTTAGTTATCTGCATTGCTGCAAGCCATTTCTCCATCAGGGATGATAAAACCCTTCATACCGAGCCAACTACAAAGTGCTGCTGTTTTCATGGAAACTGAACTGTGAAAAATCAGAACTGTCCACTGTGTTGAATATAGATGAGATTTATGTCAGGAGTGATGTTACAATGATTTAATAAACATAGATTGATAAATAACACAGACAGCTTGCCTCATGGCTCAAAAAAGCAGCTGCATGCACTCAGAGCGGTTTGGGAAAAACAAAGTGAAAAGCATAACTTCACTGACTCAGCATTCACCCACACATTATTTAAGGAAGAACTGAAAACTTGAGCTGGTGGTTATATTGATTTTCTCTAAAATTCAAAATATCCCATCTCTATATGGTCTAATTTGACCAACTAAGCACTTTAGTTCAATATTGTCCATGTCAAATATCTGAGTGTGCTCCTGCAAAGCAACAAACATCACCATTTCTGAATTCAAATGCATCACTCTTTCTAAATAGATTTGATGCTAAAAACAAAACCAGGTGAAACACAGGGAAACACAGGGAGAAGAGGGGTGAGATGGGGACAGAGAGAGGGTAGTGGCAGTATTTTCCAGCGTTCTTGGTTCTCACAGCTGAGGTGTGAAGTGACACCTCCAGACTCATCAGTTCTCATCAGCGTGAAACCATCACGCCTCTGCTTTAACTGGATAATACACCTCATTAAGCTTCATTATAAAAAGTATTTACATTTACATTTCAGCCATGTAGGACACAGGTTTCTATCCAGAAGCACATACAGCAGGAGCAGCAGCAGTAGCAATGGAGGAAGCTTCACTCCCAAGATCAAGATAAAGATAGTGAAGGGCTCAGAGATCACAGTCTGACTCGCTGTGACAATAAAATGATCATGTTGGTGAGAAGTGCTGGGATATAAAGTGAAGGAGATCAAGTGAAGGGCACAACACACTGATGTCAGGTTCAAGGTTGGAGTGAGGTGAGGAGGAAGAAGCATGAGAAGGCAGTTTCACCCTACAAAGAGGACGTGAATCATCTCTGCTCTCTTGCAGCAATAATGAGAAATCTCCTGACTTCTCAGACACAGACATAATGATATATATCTTCAGTGCTTTGGTTTGCCTGCTTATGTACGTTTACAAAATAATCTAAAATTTATTTATGTTGTGGCTCAGGCACAAAGCATGCTGCATTGACGCAGAGCTGACACCATAACCTACGCCATAGCCTGACATGCACCTCCCTAGAAATAACTACACTTTGCTGCGATGCAGACCCCCTGTCTCATTTTGTAAACCGAAACCATTTCCCTCAGTGGAAATGAAGCTTTTACTTACTTTTAGTTCACAGAGAAGAAACAGAAATTGTGAAGACAATAATGCCTCCACAAAATAGCATTTTAAGTCTTGTGTGATTTATCCTGGCATCATATGGGTAGAGGAAATCTCTGCTAGTTGCTAGGCTAATTAAGACAATGTAAAATGGCATACACTTGTGCTAATAATGTTAGCATGTTGTATTTGTTTGGAAAATGTGTTTGGTCTAAGACATATATTTTGCCAGTGAACCTTGTGAGTAGTAATGGAGCCCAATTTTGTAATGTTACCTTTGTTTAATGTTGCTGTTGTCCTTAGTGTCATATAAGTAGAGCTAATCTTCACTAATCGCTAGGCTAATTTATACAATGTATAATGCCATAGGCTTGTGCTAATATCATTAGCATGTTATATTTGTGGGGAAAATGTGTCCAGCAAAAGACAAGTATTTTGTCTGTGAATCTTGCAAGTTATAATGAAGCCAATTTGTGTACTTGTAATTGAAATTGTCTCTACTAGGCCATGTTTAATGTGTGTTTTGGGTGTGTTTTGAATCAACTAAATACAAAGCACAAGTATGAATGCTCACAATGGCGTAGGCCACATGCCTAAGCTATGGCGTAGGCTCTGTATAGAGCTGACACACGAGTACAAATCAGCCTCACGCTTACACCTTCTTGATAAAACTGGGACGAAATCTTCCGCCCAGTCAGTGGCAGGCGTAAAGTAAAATATCTTGGCCCTTTCTATCAGCAGCCTGATAAAGCCTTGAACACAAGAGTGACAAACCTTGAATGACAACCTGCATTAGCTTTCATGTTGAAGTCTTTTCCCCCTCTCACTTACTTACAATCATTGTTGAACAGGCTGACATTCACGATGAAAAGTGCACTGCTAATGTCAGTTATCAAGCTAGATAGCTGGCGCATTAGCTGGTCAGATGCAGCACGTTTAGAAGCAGTATATAAATGTACCTGCAAATGGCACATGGTCCTTACTCGTTAACAGCTCTCACAGCACATCTGACCTTAAATTGTAAGCTACAGTCAATTTTGTTTGCTAAGACTAAGATTAAGTGTGGCTGGTGCAACCAATATTAAGTCCATTCTGAAGACCAACTCAGCACCAGGCTTAGTAAAGACCAGCTGATGCCACCGGCTCCATGAATCATAATTCAGAGATGCAAATTCTGAACGACAACTTAAAAAGGGAGACATGATCCATATCTGCAGTCCTCTTGATATAAATGTTAACATCAGACCATCTCTGTGATGTTCATTTAATTAACAAACCTTTTTTCTATCACAGCATGTAGGCCTAGTGCTATAGTAAGTTACCCTCATGTGAACGTATACTGTCTTTCAAGATTAATAACAATTTATTACTGGTGGAAGAGACACTTAATTGAGGTAAAATTAGCAGTATTACAAAGTAAAAATACTTTGTTGCAAGTAAAAGTCCTACATTCACAGTTATATTACAGTACCCCAGTATAGCAAAATGTCAGAGTATCAAAAGTATCACAAGTAAAAGCAGGGCGCTGCAGTTGCTCTCCACCGACTGCACCGCCTGGCTCTCACCTGATCTAACAGCTGATTGGTTCAGATGTCGACTCAACAAGATGACGTTTTAGATAAACTTTTCATTTTTGTTGAATTTTAGAGATTAAGATTGTATTTGTCTGATCTGAAGGTTTATTCTGTAACAGAAAACATGGTGTGTGACTGATGGTGAAGTTTAGTTGACAGAGACTAAACACATTTATCATAAACTATACAGAGTCTAATGTAGGCCTACTATGTTAATATTGGACTTTTTTAAATACTAACTTGTTCATTTGCACATCCTTTTGTTTGTTTTGCACAATGTGTACAATTTGTTGTTTGCTATTTATATTAGTAAGATGTTCATTTTCACTATCTTTTTGTTCGTTTTGATAATGAACACGTTCCTTTGCAGCACATACATTTCTATTTCTTTATTTTGTGACCGCAACACCAAGCCCCCCGCAGATTTCAGACACACAAATCTTACTTGCTCCACATTTCAGGCACAATTTTTTTCTTGCTTTAACCCCTGTACATATAGAAATATATACATATATATGTATATATTTTTACATTATTAGTGATGGGATTTTATTTGTGTTTTACTGGTGCAGAAACAAGTAAAGTTAACATTTGATCACAAGTTGGAAAAAACACTGAAACATCATCAAGTGCTGAATAAAGATTATGGGAGTTTTAACCTGGTGTGACATTGCCTGTGTCTATCCAGGTATAAAACAATAGATTTATAGTTTTATTTTTGCAGTGGATGACTTCTTTACACTTTCCTATTTATTGTCCACTTCGGTGACTAGTATTTTGACTTTGAAAAGTGAATGTGGGAGAAATCAGATCTTTCAAAACAAACCCTGTCCCTTAAACATGTGCAAAATGCATCTGGGTTGCTGCAGGGACAAAAAGCAAAAACTGTTTATTGTTTTGAGCAGGAGTCAAAATTCACACTTCCACTCCTGTAGCTGAATTTTCCCAGACACAGAGAGGGAGAGGAACTGAGACAAGGTCCCAGTGAGGGAGTGTGTGTGTGTGTGTTCAGGGGCAGTGGCCTCTGCTGTAGACAGTGATGGTTTGTGAGAATCTGCAGAGGTGTCACTTCACACCTCTGTGGCCTGGCCTGGACTTAAAAACCAGTGCCACAGACCTGAGCAGCACTCCCAGCCTCAGTCTCTGCACACAACATGGATACCTCCTCAGTGCCTCTGCTCAACTACGGCCTGCAGTACCAGTGGTGTTCTGACTCGGATCTCTCCAGCATCTCCTCTTCAGAAACCCTCTCCCCTGTTCCCTCTATGGATTCCAGCCTCTCTCCTTCCTACCAGCAGCTGCCACAGTCCACTCCTAAAGCAGCCAAGACTGGATATTCCCAGACTCTCAAATCCTCACCCTGCTCCCATTCTGGACGTGGCCGGAAGACGGGCCGAGCCACCCGGATGCGCAGCAAGCAGAGGGAGAGCGCCAGCGAGAAGGAAAAGCTGAGGATGAGGGATCTGACCAAGGCTCTGCATCACCTCAGGTCCTACCTCCCGCCCTCGGTGGCCCCTGCCGGACAGACTCTGACAAAGATAGAGACCCTCCGCCTTACCATCCGCTACATCTCCTACCTGTCGGCCCAGCTGGGCCTCAGCGAGGAGGTGCTGTTTCAAAGGAGGGAACAAGGAGACACCTCGGCCAGTGACATGTCCTCACCTGACATCCTCAGCTACTTCCAGCACGGGTCCATGGGAGGACAGGGGGCCCAGCTGCAGAACCAGAGCCTGTACCCGGCCCAGTGTCACAGCCAGAACACCATGCTGCATTCTGGGAACTGTAGTTTTGGTGTGGATCAGTACAGTGGACAGTACATTGAAGCTGCTCAGGGAGACATGAGCATGGATACCATCCTGCAGTCACCTCCAGCAACACAGCCCTGCTGTCAGGTATGTCAACATTTACTCATTAACATAATTCATATAGATATCACACATCATGCTTCTTTTTTTATATATAAAAAAATACAAAATACTAATCAAATTTCCTGTTGATTCTTTAATACAGATGTGTGGCAAAGACTTCTGCATGCCGCTGGTTCCCAGAGAATATTGGGGTTAAACACCCCAACACATCATCATCACCCCCATCATCTTCATCATCCAACAACAGACACAAACTCTGTTTTAACTGCCTCACTGTGAAACAAGTAATTTATTTATAATATATATGCTATACTACATTTTATTTATTTTGTCCTGTGAAATGTTCCATGTAAATATTGATATGTCTAACAACTATTTTTATATTTCTTTATACCACTATTTATAATAAAAATGTTAAAACGCCTCATGTGTTGTCATCATTTGAAGTCTTGTCTTCATGATGCAGTGCAGTTTAACTCGTGTTTGTTCTGGTTAGCTCCCAGTTTGTATGTGAATGTGAGGTAGGATGGGGACCCAATGAGAAATAAATGCTACAGTGCGCCCTCTGCTGGTCATGAAGGCACACTGGCACCTCACAAGATGAGAGCAGCTTCTCATCTAGATGATGGTTCTCAGTGGGAAACATAAAAATACACAAATACCATAAAATGTCAAGCCTAACTATAAATTGAAGAGATTAAATATTGGGTTGTGAGGTGGTTATAAATGATATTTTTACTATAATAATGTATCAAATAACAACATGACAATGTGAAATGGGTTGCTTGTAGTGATTAAGCTTCAGAAAATTACCAGACAGCAGACAGACACAGTAAGAGATGAATTGGTGAATATAAAGTGGTGTATTTAGCAGCTAAAGAGGCAGCCATTCACTCAGGAGTTGTTAAAGACCAAAAACTGACCTGACAGGAATGCCGCTGTTACTCTGTAGGTGTGTAAATAAGCAACAAGTTCGCCATATCAACTTAAACAGTGATGATAGGTCAATGTTGTTTTCAGAACTTGTTTCCACTGTTCAGAAGTGGCCCCCAAAAAATTAGTTATTACAGGTTTAAGGATTGTCTAAGTGGTTATTGTGCGCACTTGCAGATGACTTAAGACGGTTAATATTTTATAATATTAAGTAACACAATTGATATTTCAATTTAGAGGATGTGTTCATTTGCAATTCTCAAAAACACTTAAACTCATAACTCCTACTAAAAAAAGCCCCCATAGATCACTACTCCAAAATTGTCTAAACCTCCTGAGACCCTGTGTCCTCATATGGGGACATCACAGTTTGGGTTTACTTAACCTTATACTTCATTCTGCTTAACTTAGACCTGTTGCAGTCTGCAGCTGATCCCAACACAAAAGTGGACAAGGTGTGTACAATGTTCATAGTGCCATACAAATTTCACCAATTTAAGCAACAGTAACAAGATAATATGCTTTTAATTAGAAAGTACTCATTGGATATTGGGACTTATTTATCACCTCGTTTAAGGACATTAGGACTTAATTATCATTGACAATATTTCATTTTTTTTTATACCTATCAGGTCCTACTGATCTCAAATAGCTGGGAGAAAGTTTGGGTCTTATGAGGTTAAAGGATAAGCTGAAATTTCAAATATTTCAAATATGTCTAAAATCAATATTCAGATGCCCATATAAACACTGAAACAGCATTTACTTCTCCCTTGCTTCCAGTGTGTTGAAGTGAGGTGGGGCAAAAATGCAAAAGTGTATTCCAAACTTTCCCTGAGGCTTATATGAGGCTTCAAATCATGTTGATAGTTTCCAGAGTTACAGTCTTTTTAGTACAAAACTCAGCTTAAGAAAAGGAATTTCATACCAGAAAGGTTGTTACATTGAAACATACTTGCTTTCTTTGATAAACTTAGACAGCTGAGGTCTCATGTTATCTTCAGATAATCCTCTGAATATATTTTTGCACAAAAGGAGAACTCTTGATTTGATCACTTGCATTGACTACATAAAAAAAATCTTTCATTGTTTATATAGTCACCGGAAACACTAAAAATTGTGAAGCTAATTCTTTCTTACCACTTTGTCTGAATGAATCATATATATTCTGTATCAGCTTGTTACAGTACATCTCCTCACTGGAGCTACAGCACATGTTTACACACTGAGTGACATATTCCTCCCCAATTTAATAATGATGGCACCATTCAGGCACATGGAAATATTGTGATGGCTGCCTGGTGGCCTGAAGGTTGAGACAGCTATCATGAAACTCAGTTTGAATCCATCCAGTGGCCTGTGTTGAATACCATCAAAGCCCTCTGAGCCAGAGATAAGTTCCCCCAAAGGGACAATACAGTATTTATTATCTTCTCTCTCTCCTTCCCTAGTGTTTCCTGTCAGCATCTTTGCTGTAAGCTATCTAATTAAGAAAAAACGCCAACTAATAATCTTTTAGAAAATAAGGAAGTATTCCCGAGGTCTTGTGCATCATTTTTGTTCACATTTTTGACAAACAAAATAAAAGCTTTTTTCACGGCGGCCATGTCGACCTGTCATAGTGCAGCAGGAAAAGCACAGGTGTTAGTATTAACTTTAATGACGGCACCCTCAAACTGAAGCCGAAACGATAATTCTGTTATTTACACCTTTGCTTTTCCTACTGTGACATGTCAACATGTCCTCTGTGAAAACAACAATTCTTCACAAATCATACACGCTATAAATGTCAAAGGCAAAAAAAAAAAATGCCACAGAGAAGCCATGCATATGTAAATAAAATAGGTTACAAAAATACCTTAAGCATGGAATTAAGTAACATTACCAAATCAGGAAGTCCTTCAAGACACCTTATAATAGTTTCCTCTCATGGTCTGAAGCCTGTGATAAATGAGTTGTCTGAGGTTTGTTCCACAGCAGACCAGAGATCAGCCTCTGTCACAGGTTATCTAGTTTATTTAGTGTATCTTTGTTAATGGGGCTCTGCAAACACAGAGAGGTCCTTGGCACCGCTAAGTCTAGACTAAGATATAAGATCCTCCCTGCTCATTCCCCCTTTCTCTCACCTACAGCCCTAATTACCTGCTAGAGCCAACAGAGAGGGCTTTAATATTCATAGAGAAGTGTGGACCTGCATAGCAGGCAGGGGAATTAGGCCCGAGTGTTTAGTTTGCCACATACATGCAGTTCATTTGATATACAAGCAGCAAACCTGAGGAGACAAAGCCTAATATACTCACCTAGGTCTTTCATCACAGAAAAGCTAATAAAGTCTCTGGCCTAAAAGGGTTTGGGATGAAAGGGTTAACACTGCTGTGCTGATTATTCACTCATTACATGTGAGTAAACATCATCAGAGCTAATGTGGATTAAAAGAAGACAGATCCCCTGCATCATCAGCCTGGGAGGGAAAGAAGAGAGCTGACAGCTGGGGAAACTCTGCGGAGGGTTTACACTGGAAAATAATTATCAGCTCATAGTTTATCATTTCAAACAAATACAAAGTGATGAAAAAATATGCACAAATATTTAGAAGAATACCAATTGTTCATACTTTAATCAACAAAAGACTTAAGTGCTAGAATTAGTTGTAATAAGTGCTTTCAGTTATTTTATGAGTACCACTCTCATCAGACGAGAGATAATTCAGTTTTCAGTGCTTGTGTTAAATAAGTAACCTGTGTGTTACAGAGCAACAGGTCAGTGGAAGGAAAATGACAATTGTTCATGTAACAAAAACAGATTAAGAGTGGGAGTGGTAGAAATATAAACGGCGAGTTTTCTCTGGCAGTATTTTAATGTCACATAATGACGTGGGTGGAGGTCAAAGGTCACTGTGGGAACTGGTCCTCCGGTCAGCTGTCAAGTCTGTTGTCACCCCACACACTCTTCAACGCAAGACAAATAAAAAAACACTAAACCAGCTTCAGCAGAATCTGTTTTAGTGGCTTTTAGAAAAGTTGGTTTTCAAATAATGTCCCATGTTTGCTCTGGATGTTTATCTGGATTCAGATGTCTGTTTTTCCTGCATGACTGAGGTGGTGCAGAGCTGTGCGAGAGCAGTTCACACATCCTGCTCATAGGTTTCACCTCTGCTGCAGAGCAGGAGTCAAATGTGACGCGGCAGTTTGTGGGAACACTGCCCAGGACTGAGATCCACAGTCGACACCTGACGATCAAATCCACAGAAATATCAGAGAGAATCCAGTGATCTGTGAGTTCTTCTTACAGCATGGAAGATTTCGAAAATTGAGGAGTCTTGTTTTGAACATCTTAATTTGGATACCAACAAATCACTGAGAAGGTCAGGACTGACTCTATTAAGGATCTGTAAAGATACACCATCAACTTCCTGTCAGCCTTAAACACATTTAACCACTGCGCAAAATGGGCTGTACTTTGGTGTATTTTACTTTATGTTATTTTAACTATCCAAACTTAAATACACATGCAGAAAACTGTACACCAATATTTACACACTTAGATGAAATACAGCAGTTAGTAAACTAGAACATTTCGGAGATCAGTGGTAAGAGATGCTACAATAAAATAAGCATAAAATCACTAAAGAACAAACAGGTTTTTCATTAGCCAAATCTCTTCCTCTGCAACACAAATGGAACAGGCAATTATAACTGGTAGAAAAACTGAGAAAATCTGTTTCACGTTACAAATCAGAGCTTCTCCAATGCTGTTTGGCATGTCAGAGAAGGGCAGCTTACCCACCACATGCCATGGTGTGCTCACTCTTAATCTGATCCAAACCTTTAGGAGGTTCTTACTGGGAATCAAATGATTAACGGAGGCCACCTCCTCTCCAAAACAAACAGACCCTGTGATTTAAGCAGGTAAAAACACTGAATAAAGCAATTTCACATTATAATTCATAATTTTTCTGATACTGGTGGTCGCAGATGGGCTTCTAACTACTGTGGCTGACTTGAAAACGAGAAAACAAGAAAACTTGAATGGCCCCATCTAGAGCTAGTGTTTGGTTTGTTTGTTCTGCGCTACTGTAGAAACATTACGGCGAACATGGGTCGGAAATCTCTTTTGAAAGGGAGACCTGGACAGGACAGTGTTCTTAGTGATAAATAACTAAATGGCCAAGTTCAGTCCAATATAAAGCGTGTCAGTAGTCCTGCACATTCTTCCAGGTGGATCAGAGTTCCCAGGACAGTGAGGCCTACTGCTGTCCAAACAGGATGAAGTGTAAACTTCTCACACCTCACAGCTGCCTTGGCACACTTCTCCAGCCTGACCTTGTAGGGGACATCAGGGCAGAAAGAGAGAGCGGCTCTAACGAGAGGCAGAACTGCCATCTAACTTCAGTGTAAAGAACATTTAATGTACATGAATGATGATGGGGTATAGTATTGACCACTGTGTTTGATTGAACTGGAGACCTTACAGTTACAGGGCAATGCTTATGGATCATTGGATATTTCTGGTCACAGATCATGTAGCTGCTTCCAGTCACAGCCCGTGGCACTTCAGATTCCTGATAAAAAATCCTCAGGAGGATTTGGAGACAGACCTGTGACCCAGGTGAAGCCCCTGTCATGGCAGGGTCATGTTCCCAGGCTGCAGGAGTGTGTGGTGTGAATTTGCCATGATGCCTGTGCGAGCTGCCAGGTCACACCTTGTGCTGGAGCTGGCATGTTTCCCATGGGACCCCCTGGCCTAGGTGTCGGCCCTGCTCCCAGAGCTTCTCAGGACCAGAGGTGGCTGCTGGAGGTGCAACCTCACACCTCCCACCACATATATGGAGCAGCCTCTCTAGTCCTCCTCACTATCCTCTGCCTGCCTCACCAGCGACACACTGACAGCTCACTGCTCAGGGAAGAGCTTACAACCACAGCATCGACTTCACCCACGACTACAACAGCAGCTATGGATGTGTCCTACTGCTCTCCTCTCCAGCTCCAGGATGACTCTTTCCTGATTGACTGCAAGACCCTGCTGGACAAGTCTTATGATCCTCTGGCCTATGATCCATCCTCAGATCCTGGTTACTTCAGTGCTGGCAGCAGCCTGTCTCCCACCTCTTCTGTGGACTCCTTCTGCTTCTCCCCCTCCTCCCTCCAGGCTGCTGGAATTGAACAAAATGCTTTGGAGTGTTTTCTCTTCCAAAGCCCTGCAGCGCCTGGTCTTACCCATGAGAATCAGACTCTGCACTGCTCCAAATCCTCCACAGCTGCCTCCACTACGAAGAAATCCAGGTCCAGGTATCCGGGGAAGAAGCGCCAGACAGCCAGTGAGAGGGAGAAGCTGAGGATGAGGGATCTGACCAAGGCCCTGCATCACCTCAGGAAATACCTGCCGCCCTCAGTGGCACCAGCCGGACAGACCCTGACCAAGATCGAGACGCTGCGCCTCACCATCCGCTACATCTCCTACCTGTCCGCTCAGCTGGGCCTCAGCGAGGAGGTGCTGGAGCACAGATCCTCAGGCTTTGTGGAGCAGCCCCCAACCCTCAGCCAGTTCCTGGGTCAGCCAATGGCCAGCTACAGCCCACAGGAACCAGGCTGTCACACAGTGAGCACAGCCCAGCTGTCCTCTCTGCAGCCCTCATATCAGGTATGTTCATGTCATGGGCATTAAACTTTACACTTTCTAATAATTAATGGGTAACCTAAAGAGAATTCGCTTTACAATGGCCGTGTTTATTCATAACCTACTCTTGTAGAATCCAGAGTGTTAGCTGAATGAGTTCATGACCCAAATCTGTTTTCTGTTGTCAGGTTCCTAGCGGAGTTTGCTTCACCAGTCAGCAGTACTGGATGCCACAGCAACAACTTCAAAATGCCACCTTCTCTGGACAGTGCTGAGACATACAGCAATCTGTCCACTCAATTATCTTCATTGCAACAATGACCTTTAAGGACAAAAATTCTTGTTTTTTGTTATTTTGAACAAAATATATTTCTGTGTATTTTTGTATTAAACTGTATATTTATTGAGCTTTCACCATGTGAACAGAATAAACGTAATTTATCAAAAATAATCCTTGAGTTTCTTGCATTCATCCAACATGCATTCATGTTTTTCTCTTTCTGGTTTATGATTTCTTATGTATTAATCAAATGAAATTATACAGACTTGGTGCTTGGCCTCTACTTCCTTACACAAACACTGCAGCTGTCAGCAGGGCAATGAGGTGCTAAACAGCGAGCACATCCCCTCTAAAGTCCTTAAGGAAAGACCCCCACTGAGAGAAGTGACAGCTGAACTAGGACCAGTTAATTGGCACCTTTTCTATCCTGTGTAAACATGGCTGCTAGGTGACACCATGGAAGAAACCTCATGATAAATATCCGGCCCAGGATAAAGGGATAGTTCAGACAGCCCGTTCCAACACCTTCAGTTCTCATAAAAGGCTTTCATCAAGCCACCAGACTTCATTAAAAAAAAAAACAGTAATTTTGGCTCTCTCAACATGGAAGCTGCTGGTTGTCCACTGCCTCAATCAGTTAGTTTGTTTATGCTATTGTGCAACTTTAGTGAATCTAAAGTATCCCTTTTACATGCCAAAATCACAATACAGTCGAAATAAACTGACTGAATAAGGCCGCAGTTGACCAGAAGCCCCTGTGTGTGTCAAGCTATGTAAAATCTCTGTTTTTCTCAATGGACCTGGCTTTGAGGAGAACGGCTTCAGTTCCCCATTGGAAATTGCTGTCTGATGGTGAGGTAAAGCACTGAAATATTCTAAATTTAGTGTACACTTAAACTGATAATGTTGTTTTTGGGACTTGGGTGACTGAAATACATTTTGTTGCTGACTCTGGCCACAGCAGGAGATTACTTAATGTCTGTGTTGGGCTCCAGCCTGTTTCTCCAAACTGGGGACATGCTGACCACAATTTATGTAATACACTGACTATGGATACATTTCTCATACTGCCCAACTGCAAAAGATCTCAGCTATCCCTGCTAAACTGGTTTTATTTCTCTTCAAGTTCAGATAGCCACTTCCTGTTCTAAGGTGTTTCTCTGTACTGTGCATGTAAAATGTATTTATAACTTAATATGGGTAAATTGTGTCTTGGCCACTGAAGATAGCTGGGTCATTTTGTGGAATCATGTTTTAAACTGTTGCTATGTCAACACTGTGATCTATGATGTTCCTGAGATGCCTCGGGCAACTATACTTAAAGGGTCAAAAGGCGAAATTGTTTCACCGCTAGGTTTGCTGTTGTGCACTGCCTGTAGACCACAACAAAGTGTGTCATGAGCCACACCTCCCTCTACCTCTGCTCTCCACCCCTCACCCCCCACTCGCTTAGTTACCTATCTGTGCAGCCGAGCACTGCAGCACTACAGCGTTGCCACTGGTGTACGATAATTATCGTATTTGTACGACAATTTGGCCCTCCGTACGATGTATGATCAATAATCCCAAAAAAGGCCAAATGTACGATAATTTGACCATTTCATGAATGTGTGGCTGTAATCAGTATGAGTTTTTTTGTGAGCCCTGAAGGCATCTGTTCCCATGTGACATGTTTCCAGCCAATCGCACTTTGCTTAGCATGCGATACGGGTAACGTTTGTCTCTGAACAATGAGCACGATTGGCTGAATGGTCAGCTGTACCCGCCCCATGGTCTGCTGTACCCGCCCCACGAGGAACTAGGATCCATCAGGAAGTTGAGCGAAAATGAGATTCAAAACAGAAGAAAAAGAAGAGGAAAAATAGAAGCAAGGAAAATGGGGGGAAAAAGTAAACACAAGAGTGACTATATTTAAGCAATACCACACGAGAGGGAGTGATGTTGCAATGTATAGCGTCACGGCTGTGATTCGGTCATAGGTCATAGACCGAATCACAGCCGTGACGATATACAACATCACGACCTCGAGTGTGATATTGCTTTTATACAACAGTTCAAAAACAGCTTAAACAGCAATGATGAGTAAGGAAATGTTAACAAAAGGTGATGAAATAAATTATTGAAGTATGTTGTGTAGCTCCACAAAAACAAACACTTCCCCCAGTCCGTTGCCAGGCAACGCAGCACACGTCAGGAACTCACAAGCTACTTTGTATTTACATTGATCTGCAACTGTGTAACTTCGTCCAGTTCGGCTGATGAAACGTTGGCAAAGCTGGATGTTGGCACGGCCGGATTCAGCTTCCACTCTCCCTCATCCTCATCAGATGATCATTCATAATTGTGTGCTAATTGTTTGCTGCATTTTTGCTCCTCTCCAGTTTGTCGAGCTCGGCTGATGTTACACAAACACATCTGGAGGTCTGCACAGAAGATTCCTGGTTTTCTTTTTCCTCGTCCTCTCCTGACGACCACTCATAATTTAATTCAAATGTAATTTTGGGGAAAATATCCATCTTCTTGGTGTAACGCTATAGTGTCAGTTTGTGTCAATGTAGCGAGTGTGACAGTTGTACAATTGTAAGATGAGTGATTTTACTGTTACATGTCCCAGTGATGGGCGGCACGGTGGTGTGGTGGATAGCACCCTTGCCTCACAGCAAGAGGGTAACCGGTTCGATCCCGGGTGTGGGAGCCCTTCTGTGTGGAGTTTGCATGTTCTCCCCGTGTCAGCGTGGGTTCTCTCCGGGTACTACCACAGTCCAAAGACATGCGATTTGGGGACTAGGTTAATTGATAACTCTACATTGTCCATAGGTGTGAATGGTTGTCTGTCTCTATGTGTCAGCCCTGCGATGGTCTGGCGAACTGTCCAGGGTGTGCCTCTCGCCCGATGTCAGCTGGGATAGGCTCCAGCCCCCCCCGCGACCCTCACGAGGAAGAAGTGGTTAGAAGATGAATGAATGAATGTCCCAGTGATGTTATACTAACAGCAACGATATCTTAAAGGTAGGGTCCAAAGTGTTGTTCGTTGCGGTTTGTAACGTTAAACAAAATATTCAACCTGGGTCCCTTCTCTCGGGCTAAGCCTACTGTGCAGCCTCCTGCCCCTGACAGCAGCAGCAGCCGCAGCCGCTAATGTACAGCAGCAGTTGTCAGAAAAGCAAAATCAAGAAACAGTCCAAGGAGCTGGGGACTGATAGCTGGCAGTCACTGACAGCGGGAGCCTCGAGCGTTAACGAGCAGGGAAGAAGGTGTTAGCCGGGGCGGCTAGCTTCCGCCGCTAGCATTAGCTTCCCAGTTCACAACAACAGCGCTCCTATTTGTTATCGCTCCGGTTCGCGCATCAGCATAAATAGACCTGGGGTCTGTTTCACAAAGCAGGTTTAGTGAAAACTCAGAGTCTGTTAACCCTGAAATGAGGGAAACTCTGAGTTTTCTGTTTCAAAAAGGGAGGTAACTCAAACCAGAGAAAGAGGGGTAACTCTAGCCTGTTTCAGAGACAGAGGTAACTTAAGCTCTCGGATAGTTACCGCAGTAACAGACTCTATGAACCTAACCTGGTCGGGAGCAGGTTTTTCTCAATGAACCTCGAGTTTCTCTCTGTCTCCGCCCTCTTTCAGAGCCACACACTCCATTTGATTTCCTCAGTCATTCAGTCAGCAGGCGAGTTTTGGCATAGCCTAGTTCTGCCGTCTGTCATTTAAAACAATCATTAAAAAAGTCAGTATATTAGAAGTCCATTAGGGCACAGTAGGTGGCGACTTTTTTCACTAACACGGCATGTCCTTTTGATAATGATCCAGTGGATGAAGGTGCAGCATTACTGCGCAGAGAATTAAATATTCGTCAGGAGATGGTTATCAGACCGCGCATTTCCACACAATTATCTTTTTGAGCTGTACCGTTTCACGTCACAGTCCATCGTCTACATACACAACCTAATCCTTGCTTACATTTGCACCAATCGTATGCTCTCACATCCCAGCAGATAGTGTGTGTTGCGCTCTGTTTCTTTGCAAATGGAAGTTTTTTGTACAATGTCGGAGATGCTGAGCACTTGAGAAGGCAACTGTATGCAGGGCGGTCAGAAAAGTGTGCTCGTTTTACAGGCATCTGCCTTCTTTCTGATGGCTGAATAGAAGTCTGTGTTAGTTTAAATAGGCTTAATTATTTAACAGAACATGATATAGATGAGGAGACATTTATGTGTGTGAAAACAGCATTATGTTGGGGATAAAACAACTGCACAGTCAAACAGCCACTTAATATTAACTTTACAATGCAAAACGTGATCAAAATGAGGTACCCCCATGAGATTATGCCGAGGTCTTAACCTGTTTGAACAATTTTTTTATATTTCAGCCTAAGCTGCTGCCAAGTGCGCTTCTCCCCCGCGGGATGGCACCTAAATGAAATAAATTAATAGGCTACCATTCAAGCAGTTTTCCCCTGTAATATTATTGTGATTGCAAAGGACTACATTTAAACTTGTGCACTTCTTTTTGAAAATGTGTGCAAACTCGCCGTATGAGCGCATTAAGATTTCTATTTCTAGTGGGGTGAAAAACGCAGCCCTCCTCTTCCCCGTTGCCATGGCCTGGCAACGCTGCAGCACTACGCTGCAGTGTTTCCTCCGCAGGCTGGCTGTGCTTCCCTCTGGTCATGCTCCCAGCTAGCTCCGGTTTGTTATTCAGGTTTAAGTGTGAAGAAGCAGCGGATCTGTCAGGCAGCTGAGTGAAGTGGAGCCTGAGGAGGAAGCACTGGTTAGCCCCGGTTTCACTACAGGCAGATTCACTTGCTACAGGGGCGAGGGAATAAAACCTAAACAGCCAACTTAGTTTGGCTTAGTTTAGCAGTTAGCAATGTCTTTCACTCTCGGTCTCTGCTGTGTCTCTGCCTACTTCAGTGATGATGGTACCTGTAATAATCCAATCCTAGTCATCTTTAGGTGAATGTTTCGTTCCGCTCTCCGCCATTTCGCTTCGAAAATACGCGCTGCCATCGCTCACTGGCTGTAGCATTTTATAGGGAGGGAGGGCCAAGGGCTCTGAGAGGAGGGAGGAGACGGCGATTCACATGAACGTACATGAACGCGCAGCTGGACCGGCTTGTAAACAATGGGCTGGAGATCAACACAGAGAGAGGGTGTGTGACGACATGCTATACTCCAGATGAAATTACACCTCTAGTTCTTCACATAGAAATTTTTTAATTCCTTCGATCTAGAAATGATGAATTTCCGCTTATTGCTCCTTTAATAACTGAAACTGTGTGGACTTTTATTTTTTAGTTGTGCATTTTACATTTAAATGGACTTTATTTTCCCTGAAGTGCTTATTTTCTTACAGAACACAAACTGGGGTCACACAACCTTTGTAAAATCTCCAGGGTGGCCTCAAAGAAAGTTTCTGTCTTCTCGCTGTTTCTTTCAGAGGAGATAAATATCCAAGCTGATTCAAAATACTATTTAAATGTGCAGGTAAAAAATGTCAAATCTTATTACAGCTTTAATTTGATGACAAATTAAATGATGACACAAGATGCAGAAAATATTTGTGTGAGCACAGAATATCATACTTCTGTGTTGTGACATTTATTCAAACTCTTTCAAATGCTGACAGTATGTACAGTACATTTGGTTCCAGCTGGAGAACACGTCAGTAAAAATAATCATACATTTGAAAACTGTGGAGAGTGTTAAACTGGAGAACCAGTTAAGCACCTGTTCCTTGTTCATGGCCACCCAGACACAGGTGATTCTGATTAGCTGATTAAACCTCCACTAGGTCTTGCTTGTTTCTGTATTACTACTGCTACTACTACAACTACTGCTGCTACTACAACTACTGCTACTACAACTACTGCTACGACTACTACAACTACTGCTGCTGCTGCTGCTACTACAACTACTGCTGCTACTACTGCTATTCTAACAGAACTACTACAACTACAACTAGTAGTACTAATAACCTGCTTCTACTATTACTACTATTTCTGCATTTTCAACTGTGGAGAGTGTCACTCTGGAGAGGAAGCTTCGCTGGTGAACCAGTTGAGCACCTGTTCCTTGTTCATGGCCACCCAGTTGATGTTGGCCTTGGTTTTCTCCAGTGCCTGATCAAGAGCTGTGGTGGCTGTGCCCAACTGCCCTGCGTTGTCTTCTTTGAACTGCAGCAACTGGAGAGGAACGAGGGGAGGGCATTAGTGGGATTCAATTTTTCATGTACAGTACAGCACTAAAAAGTATGTCACCATGAACACAATTAAATGAAATACAGGATTAGGATATAAGAACTTGTTCTCCATATTCATATCTATTTAACAATGCATGGAGTATATGTTTGTCCTGTACCAGATACACAGCACCTTGCAAACATTAGTCTAGTTACTAATATTAAATAACTTTTTTAATATGAAACGACACGCTAGGTCATTAGGTCAGTTAGCATCCATAAATATTACAGAAACTGTACCTGATTGTATTCAGACTCAGAGGAGAATCGTTTGGTCACTCCATTAATTAGTTTGTGAAAGGGAAATGAGTCACCACCATAGCTGAAGAAAAGCAAAAACAAGACAGGCTTTGATCATTTTGCAAACATCTACAGGCTGCGTAACCAAAACTGTTTAGTTGGACATTTTGATATCATAACTAAAAAGACAAGACTGGAAGTCTACAATGCAGTGCTAACATGCAAATGTTTACCAGGTATCATGTTCACCATGTAGCATGTTAGCATGTTAATGCTAACTAGCAGAGGATTACATCTTGATGGGAATGGCATTAGTTGCTGGGATTTGGTCGTAAACCAAAGTACTGGACAAAGTAAAATATTGTTAGGTAAAAATCAGAGGATTAGCAAACTATCCAAGATTGATCCTTTGGACACTGTGGACATCTGTGCCAAGTTTCATGGCAAACCATCCAAAAGTTTTTAGATAGATAATGTAGTCTGGACAATCACCACCTAAAAATCATCCTTTTGGCTCTATAGCATCATGTTTAACCCTGACCTCTACCAGCTGAGTTTACTGTAACATTATAAACATAAGTGCATCAGGGAAAACTCACTCATGGTATATGTAGTCCCATTTGGCTCTGACAAAGTCCCATGCCAGAGGTTGACCAATGGGGTTACTAGCAATGGAACTTATGGTGGAGGTGGCATCTTGCTTACGGATCATCTCTGGTTCCAGACAATACTCAAGATACCTGAAACACACACACAGAGTGAGGACAAAAGCCTACTGTGTCAACTGCACTATTTCCTGCAGTTTTTAACGCAGGACCATTGAAATCCTGCAGTAACCATTCTCCAATCCATTCAACCATTCATGCTGCAGAGTGCAAAATGACCTGAAGGAGAGCAATAAGGGAACAAACATCATCCAGCATGATGGTAACACTACTGACCTGTTCAGCAGCCAGGGCTCTTTGGTGCAGGACAGAGCAGACATGAGTTTTCTAGCCTCTGAAGCCATGGTGGCGTTCTTGTACATGGACCAAGCAAAGTCCCACTCATCCACTCCTCCTGCTGCAATCGCACTGCAGTACACTGTCAACTTCAGGTTGGGACTAATGCTAAAAACAGTTGATGGAGATGATAGAGAGTGACAGTGTCAGACCCCTCACTCCTCAGCATTTATATATTGTTGGTGCCACTGTTGCAAAGACAATCAGATCGCTATCCTCTTTCCTCAGAGCCTGAGGCCCTGTTTAGACAACAACAGTCTCTCTAAAAACAGAAAAGTCTGTCCTTTGCGTTTTAAAAAACTTCTATGTTTATATGACGACGCTATTGAAACGATCCCCGTTCACACAGAGCCGCAAAATCTACTGGAAACATTGTAGTATGCACGCCAGACCAATGGGTGACAGTGTAAATTTGCAAAGCAACACCACGGCATGACACCATGCACCTGCGCTGAAGCGTCTTCCTTCACAACGTGGTGATTACAAACCAAAACAAAGAAGACACAATGGCGAAAGCATGCACAGATAAATTTGTCTGGATGGACGACGAGGTGGAGTTGCTACAGTAACAGATTTACACTTCTACACACGATGCTGCCGCTTCCAAAAAATTGCACTCTGGAACCCATTCTCAAAACATTGCATTTTCAGGCACCCAAAACTCATCGGCCAAAACGCAACTAAAGTTTACTGTTTTCAGTTAATTGTTGTCGTATGAACGGGACCTAAAACTACCAACAACACACAGCATTCTGTTTTTCATTGTTACTTCGATTGTTCTGCCGTCTGTCATTTCCACTGCTGGGGCTAATGTTGATACTCCCTGTTAACTGGGGATGGCTACCAATGGCTACCGGGGAAAATAACAGTGCTATCCTGTTTTGATAACACAATGATTGATGCACTTCCTTTGGGCTGTAAATCAAGATGCCATTTTCTAAGGAGATGGCACCCGGTGGCAGACAAAATTGCATCGTGAAGGCAAGGCTGATAGGAAACCAGTCTAACTCAGATGGTGTCACTATTCTATAGTGATTACACTGTACCATCAACATTCACTTGGTAATTATAAGTTAAAGCAAAAGAACTTGTCTATGTCCACTTTGAGAGAGTATGGAAAAGAAAGAAAGAATGAAAGGAAAGTGTGGGATGTGAACATACTTGTTGATAGCTGGGTGTTTCATCCACTCTCTGAACCAGCCAGTGGTCAGCTCCTTACAACCTTCCACACCAGTTTTGCAGGCCAAGGAGATAGCATTTATCTGGTTGTACCTGGACATGAGATAATACAACGGTCAAAAGAATGTTTGAGAAGGGTAAAACCTCAGGACTCCAAGTGTGCAACCTAGTGGGAAGAGAGTTGGGTTCCCATGTGTGATATGGTACGCTTGCTTCCTTGTAGATTTTTTATTTTTCCAGTTTATTTTTATCAGTGGTGTGCATAATGTGTAAATGGATTTAGTTACATTGACAAACAAAATCACCATGCAGCACAAGATAAATTTTAACAGCACAGTAGCTGACCAACAATTAATGTTAGCATTCAGTTGGATCCGACTCTATTTATTCCCCACACCATGCTAATGTTAAAATGCTAATTGTGTTAGCTACAATCATCTTTATAAAAGCCTAAAAGTTACGTTTTCTCTGCCCAGTAATATCTTTATATTTCACTCTTTGTGTGGCTTTCAAGGCTTTTTATTTCACTTTTAGCTGATGTTTTTTACACAGAAGACGCTGATCCCCTCTCATTCTGAACAAAGAAGTTAAATTAACTATAAAAGTAGTAGTTTATGTGCTATTATACTTTTGAGGCAGACAGGGAAGTGACACATCTTATGTACAAATGTTAGCAATGTAATTTTAGTCAGTTGAATGTGCTTGGTTATCAGCCTCATGCGTACTGGTTAGAAGGGGGCTGCTTCACCTAGTAGTAGGATCAAGGGCCTATATGAGCCCATTAAACGGCTGTTATCAATTGCAAATAGGAGCATAAGTATGAAAACTTTAATTGTTAGGCGGTGACATCCAGTGGCTGCAGTAATTATGACAGGAGCAAAGAAGGGAAGTCACCATGTAAAGCCAAAAGTCAACATTATTGTAGAGTGCCTAAATTATGTCACGTAATGTTACGTAACAAACGTACCTAATTTAACCCCACCACAATCTTTTTCTAAACTTTGTCACGTAGTTTTGATGCCTAAATCTGATGAAAATTGAAACTGAAACCTAATGGTTACTTATTGGGCTGATAATTCTTCTGAACCTGCTAGTAGGTGTAGCAGGCCCCTTCTGACTCATATGCTTGAGGCTGATAACAGCTTTTAATGAGCTGATAACACTCGAAATACGTGTCTTGATGGGGACCCTTCTCTCTTCCCATTGGCTTTCCGACAATGGCTGTCAAGACGAGAGGACTGCAGTTGGACCATCTCTGAATGGTGATGCTTTAAGTATTGATTCAAACATTAAACTGCGCAGACTTTTTTCTGGAGTGAGAATGTCAGTGAAAAAGTAAATATAGATTCAGGAGGTAAAATATGTGTCGATAATGATTAATGTAAATTAGAATAATCACCTTAAAGAGAGACAGTGTGCAGAAGGTTACTTTAGGTCTTACAAAAAAGGATGGGTATTGGGCATTGGGCATTATCTAGTTTTCCCATGGGGTTGATTGAAGTTTTATGAAATCTACATTGCATTCATACACATGGATCTGGCTTACTATGGCAATGTAAAATGTGAACAATTACATGTCTGGCATGTTAACATCCTTACTGGTCAGTGTGCTTTTCTGGGATCTTTGTCCAGTTGAGGGTGAGCTCTTTGAAGTAGTTAAACAGAGGGGTGACCTGTTTCTTTAGGTAAGCCTGAGGGATGAAGATACACATATTTTGTTAAATTGCTGTCAAACATAGAGATGTGTGCAAGACGTGCATTCAAATTTTGTTGGATATGTCCAGTTATCTCTTTCCCAGCCCATCTGTCAGAGGAAAAAGTGGGCATTGTACATTTCTGTAAACCATGGATGGATGTTACATTTGCACCTTTCATACGTATTATATCAACATTTCTAAAGTGATGTAGTATAAGCTTATTTGACGCCTAGGTAAGATGTGTGCCAGGCTGCAGACAATCGTTTGAGATCAACAAACAACAGCGCCAGTTGTGATTTAGCGAGTCATTGCTGGGGAAATCAACTAGTTGATTTTCCCATGTTAACCAATCTGCCTTCCTTCATAAACAGCTTTTTGGGGTCAGTATTTAAATTAATTTATTGAAGAAACATAAGAAATTATAACCATTCATCACAAACCTGCATGGGTCCATACACTTTACTGCGGTCGAACATCAGGGAGAAGTAGTCCAAGTTGCGGCGGGCTGTCTTCCAGGGCATGTATTCAACTTCTTTACTGAGGAACTTGGTAGTTGTCAAAGCCAGAGTTGTGTTCACCATCTTTGCCCTGAATATGGCACATACAATTGTTCAGTTCTCTATTTCAATATTTGACAACAATGCTTTGTAAGAAATAAAAAAAACAACTCACCTTGCAAGGTTAAAGGCATCATCGATAATTTGAACTCGGTTGATCACTGGAATATCCTGAAAAGTAAACAAGGAATTGAGCTTGGAGGCTTGGATAATTCTTTTAAAGCACTGCTTAAGTAATGCAGCATTCTTTCCAGTGGGAGGTGTTGTACCTGATGTTCAGAGCTCAGCTTGGCGAGGAGACGCTCCCAGTTTTTAGAGTCATAGTTGACTCTGTAGAAGCCCCTCATATTTATGTTGGCCACCAACCACTCATCAGCACCAAGAGTCATATTTGTGTTTGTTGCTGTTTGGATGGAGACGAAAAACGCATCTCTTTTTACTGTGTTCATCCGCCTTGCAATGCTCTGAACGTACACCTGAAACAAATCTTACCTTCTTTGTCAACAAGCCAGAACATCTCTTCAGCTCCACCAGACTTAATCCACGTAATGGGGACAATCCACTCATAACTAGAGCCACATCCACCCAGCCATACATGTGTACATAAACACAGAGTATATGGAGAGAGCAGGTGAGTTCCTTATGACAGGGTTAAATATGAGCACATACAGTATATTCAGCACATTCACATGAAACATTAAGAATGTTTCCTACTTGTATGGTGAGGGTCTGTCCACTTCAGAGTCTGGGTCCAACAGGAAGTGTTTCTGGGTAATTTTTCCAGTCTGGGTGTCGATGGTGACCACTGGGAAACCCATCTGTAGTATCCAGCGGTTCATGATATCCTCCAAAGAGTGGGGCAGATCTATACCTGCTTCATCCACTGCCTGATAAAAGGAACATTAAAATATACTATATAGTATTATGACTCTTTGCTGCTCCCTGCAGAGGAATCCTTTTACTTTTTATATATAATAATATTTCTTCAAGGTGTCATGACCTTTTTCCTCACTGAACACAGGAGCTGCTGGTCTTCAAGAGTCTATATTGGTAGTTTGATTGTGTTATTGTGTGATATTAGGTGTTGCAAAAGGTTAGTTAGGGTTAGTTTGAATTCACAATAAAATTACGGTTTTTGTGAACGGAGTTTGGCTTTGAAGAGAGCATAGATAAGTTTTGCTTTTATTTCAGTTCCCCGCCGGAAAAAATAACGCCTGTTTGGGAAGTACTGAGCATACAACTGGAATAATGAGACTTGGGTTGTGAAAGTTGTGTGAGAGTTTGTAAAAGAAGGCTTTGATATAGTTGTGACGCTGGTAAATATAGGACTTCAACAGGAGTTTTCTCCGTTTATAGATTCTTCATTCACTGGAGGTATACAAGAAAAAACATGCATGTGAAAAGTTTCCTTCACAAATTCAATATAACACAGGATGAGTAACTGATACACAGATTTTTCTGGTACCCAGAAACATGACTCCAAATGAATATGAATGCTTGTTTGCTGCTGGGTGTTTAAAAAGGCAACTGTTTGCTAACATGTTAGCCAGCGAGATGATAATACATCACTTTTGTGTTAACAGCTTGTTGGGCTGCCCTGAAGTTGACAAAAATCTGTTACCATTGCTTTATAGGAACACTGTGAATAATGAACACAGTGTTCATTATTCAGGAGGTTTTCACCGAGAGCCGAACTATCCAAAGAGGTCTCCTCTCCAAAAAAATGGACCAGCTGATTTAAACTGAATAAAGCAGTTAATATTAAAAAAAATATCTGTTTTATTCTGACGCTCTTGTCAGAGAGGGACTGTGCGCTCAGTGGCCAACACAAAAATGCAAATGGTCCTGTCTAGAGCCAGTGTTTGTTTTGTCTGTTCTCAGCCACTGTAGAAACATAGTGGTGCAACATGGCCATCTCTGTGGATGAGGACCTGCTCCCTATGTCGGCTCATTCTAAGGTAACGAAAACAGAACTCTTTTTAATTTCAGGTTAATATACACTAAAGAAAACATACTTGTTACATTATATTCCTCTTCTGCCAATATTTTCCCTTAAATCCTACACACCGGACCTTTAACATAAATTAAGAGGTACCTCACAATGATTTTAAAGGCATTTTCGTTTGAAGTAGCTGTTTTGTGGAGCATAAGCAGTCATTATGATGATGCTATCTTACCATCTGCAGGTGCTTCCAGAGGTCTGTGTAGACTGCGTTCTTGTACTTGAACTCCTCTAAGTATGTCTGCAGACAGATAACACAACGACCTACTGGTTATGCTCGAGTTGTGTGTTTTGTGGTGAACAAAAGAATCAGTTGATGTTCATAAAATTGTGTTCCAAGCACATTAACAAAATACTTAACAAATTGTAATCTGTTGTACTCACACTAAGTCCTTTGGAAAAGACAGTCTCAGTGATAAACTCTGAGAGCATCCTGAGAACTGCAGCTCCCTGTAATGAAACACATGAGGATATTAGCAGTGTCAGTGGGTGATATATCAGATGGGACAGAATTACAGCATTCTGTTAATGAGGATCAGTGATTCATTAGGACTTTAATTCTGTAGCTCCCAAAGAGTGTCAAGAGTCCTTGATTAGGGTCACTCGGGGAATGTGAACATTTTAATTCATTCATTCACAATACATTCGGGTGAGGAAGTTGTGATGTATTGTCCTCAATTATACCACACCTTGCTGTATGTGATGGGGTCAAACAGTTGTTTGATGTCCGCTGGCGTCAGGATGTCCTCCTCTGGGGAGGAGAGGGGGTGGGAGGAGGCCAAGGCATCCTCACCCATCACAACAATGATCTCATTCAGAACTATTAAATCTGCCTGTAATATACACAGAAATATTTGTTATGTTTTGCAATATGGCATGAGTGGACACAATTTCCAGTCAACATGTGTGTTCAGTATATCCAGCAGGTCTCAACTTGGATGTGTTTCCAGAAGAGAACACAACTCACCATATTCCACAGTGGTTCAGCATAGTTGGCTCCAAGATAAGAGACGTATGTGGCAAAGCCCTCATTGAGCCACAGGTCATTCCACCACCTCGTGGTCACCAAGTTTCCAAACCACTGAGAGAACAGAGTTTTATTTTAATACAAGTTTTTAAAACCCATTTCAAAGCTAGACACAGTTACGATCAAAGATATGACTGGCAGTACACCACTGAATGTCCTCATACCATATGAGCGAGCTCATGCGAGATGGTATTTGCCACCCACTCCTTGTCTCCATTGGATGACACGCCTTGATTATATAGGAGGGAAGTTTCTCTGTAGGTGATCAGGCCCCAGTTCTCCATGGCTCCAGCACCGAAGTCAGGAAGTGCGATCTGATCTAAAAACAGGTAAAGTATTAATGTAAAAATGCAGTCTCTGCAGACACCCAATCTAAATATAATGTAATATTGGTAAGTGCTTAGGAGCATTACGATATACCACTATTGAGAATAATCATGATATCTAAAAATTAAATATTGCTATCATGTTATCATGTTAATAACACACATAAAATAATATCATGTAAATAATCCAGCATCAATTAAATAATTTCCATTTCTTTCCGTTGTGTCCTTCCTTCAGTGCCAGCTGGTTGGCTTTTAACTATCCATTAAGTGTAACTGTTCTTTCCTGAAGCTTTTGTAGTTATGGTAACAGACTCTCTCTCCAGCTCCCTATACTCGTATTTTGAGTGTATTTAGTTTGCCACAAAAGAGATGCTCAACAAACAGTTAAAGATGAAGCTGGCTGATAGCGTTGGTATTATTAATATATCTAATTGTAACTGTCCTTGAGTTGGTCTGTGTGTGTGTGTGCGCACGTGTGTACGTGTGTGTGTGTGTGTGTGTGTGTGTGTGTGTGGTTCCTACCTGACTTGCTCAGAGGGTAACGAACGTTGTAGTACTTCTCAAAGAATGCCAGTATGGGCCCAGTCTTCTCTAGGGCATAGTTTCCCTGGCCATCCTCTATAGCCTTCCTGCGAGCCCAGATCCTGATCTGAACACAAACCATTCCTTATTAATTTGACAGAATAAAAAGGTAAGCCAGAGATCTGAGCTGAGCTTTAACTCCAGCAGAGGGCAGCACAAAAACACTGTGACCATCAGGAAGGCAAACGACAGACAAGCCCACATCTTGTGTTTACACTGGTTGTGGCAGTGCAAGATGGTGGTAGTGGCAATTGTTAATAAAACCGCTTTTATAATGGCTGATAACAAATTGTGATTGAAATACACAATTAAAATTAAACCACTGTATGAACCAGTCATAACTAGTGTTTAGTGGACTAATCCATGGTATGAGGGATCCTAGTTCACAGTGGACCTGTTCCACCAACAGCTTGAATGCCAGGAAAATTCCTAATTTTAACTTTGATGCATTACTTCCTGAAATTAATGCAGCAATTCTCCTTATGTTCCCTCTCAAACTGGGCATCAGCATACAGATCAGATAAGTTGGGCACATGTTCATTTAAGACCTATGAATGTGAATATTGTAGATGTTGTGTACCCATATCCATCTGCAGGGTTTTGACTGTAGGATGTAATAAATAATTACCAAAACTTTTGCATCAGGAGTCGATGTTTTGTATGCAAAATCGGACACAATAAAAGCCAGCAAGTAGGTTGACATAATCGGGGTGGGTTCAAAGCTTGTCTGAATGTGTCCGTCCACAGGAGCGTTAACAGGCTCTGTGTGGGGAAAGAGACAGCAACAGATTAATTACAAATGAAAAATGAGGACAAATAAGCTACCTGTGTGAAGCAGAATATGTTAGTTGTTTGCTATTGTTGTAAATTAAATTAGGACATACAAAAATGTAGTTGAGGACAGGTACGTTGCACTTTAAGTTTTACGTCACTGAGAAACGTTGCACATAGACAGTTCACATGTAAAATGCTGCACTGGGCACTGACACACACTGAAACTTGCCGTAGTTCATGCCGTTGGACAGAGCCACAGTGTCATGGGGGTGAATGAGAGTCATGTGAAAGACAGCTTTCATAGTGGGCTCATCAAAGCAGGGGAAGGCTTTCCTGGCATACGTTGGCTCCATTTTAGTCGTGGCCACAACTCTGACAATAGCAGATACTCATAATTAACACCCACATCAAAAGTTAAAGGAACCCTCGATCCTTAGATACTCTCACACAGTAATATAACCCCTGTTCAGTCTCTTCTGAGTTATTATGTAATATGGTGGTTGTCAGTTTTGTGGTGTACCCACTTTCCCATCAATTTTAAGAATACATTTACTGTTTACACATCTACTGTATTTAATACACTGACTGCGGACAAAACCCCTCTTCAAAAAATCCTAACTATCCCTTTAAATTAAAGTCTGGTTTAAATCCCTGCCTGTTAAGTTGTTAAAATCCTGCATTCCTCCATATTAATATTTACACATTGTATAAATCTTCACAATGGCAGATTTCTTAAAACTAAATATTTAAAATAAATTTAATTTAAAAAAGAGACCATCATACTTTTTCACCCCATCTTCCATGTATTCACTCCTGTAAAATCCTCCCAGTTGGTCAGCCAGCTCTCCAACAAACTCAGTGAAAAGCTCGTACATGCTGCCGGCCTGCAGTGGGCTGTTGAGTTGGATCACCAGGTACTGGGTGGGAATCTCCAGCCAGGTGCCTTTCAGGCTCGGCGCAGTGGCTCCATCGAGGCCCCTCAGCTGGGCTAAGTATCCCTCGAAGCTGGTGAGGTTCAGCTTGTTGGAGTGGATGAGGATGAGATCGGTCTCCTTCACACATCTGAAGATCACTGTGGAGTTTCCAGTGAAGATGTACAGGCCGTCTGCATTGGGCTCCAGCCGGGGCCACAGGATGATATTGTAGGAGACAGGAGACAGGGAATCTGGAAGTCTGTACTGCTGCCAGGGCTCCTTTGGGTTGGATGGTGGGGTGGACACTTCATGCTCTGCCTCCTCCTGACCGTAAACCACAGACAAGGCTGTGGTGGTGGTCACAGCAGCGATGGCTGCAACCAAACAGGTTAAAGCTACTGCTTTGCTGATGAAGAGGCCCTTCCCCATGTCTCCACCAGAGAAAAAGAAGACAGAAGTTAGTGGCTGATTTCCTGGGTGGAGAAATACTGAACCTAACTGCAGTAACTTTACAATAATTACATAACGTTATGTTAAATATGTATGTCATTCAGGTGTCATTTTATACCCTATTCTGTGCAGGTATATTCACGTGTATCCTCACATAAGTATAATTCCATTCTACAAGGCTGTTAAACCCACATCAGAGCTACATGGAAGAACACACATTAATTCCAGTGAGGCCCCTGTGTTACATAGAGGGAAAAATAATGCATGGTTGTTTGGCACAAAGTTTATCCGGGTTCAACTTTTGCTGCAGAGCAATGCGTTATAATCAAACAATGTGCTGCCAGTCTAGTGTCTAGCTCACTAATAGTTAAGAGGGGATAAAATTATCGTCACAGTGCATCTGTCAAATCTGTCTCAGAAAACACAACATTTGATGTCTATCAAACCTTCAGACTCAAAGATCTAACTCTCACACTGGCTTTTCTGGATCATATGTCATTATCTCTCTGTTGTGTTTTTTATTCTGAATACCTCAGAAATAAAACAAAATAGCCATACCACTCTAAAGCGCCACATCACATTCTGACAGACACACAGCATTTAACATCAAATTACAGTTTGATGCAATGACAGCTTGGTAATCTTCTTACCTTGTATGTAGGTAGTATGGACTCTAGATTATATGGCCTTTTCACCTGTTGATTGTGGAGTCAGATTTTAAAGCAGTGTTGTCTGCTACACTGTACTCACTTGTAGCACTTCAGCTGCCCGTCTGCTCGCGCCAAGAAATGCGGCAGATCTCCACTCTAAAAAAGCATCCTGAAGAGTTTGAGTTTGTTGTCAAAGGGGAGTACTATTTATACCAGATCAGGCAAAATCTGTAACTCCCCCCATAGAACCAAGTTGAGTCTTTGCAAAAAACAGCAACATATTGCACAATCTTCAACCACAAAATACAATCATTGGACCGCCCATGAACTTGTTGTGTCTTGAATATAAATCCAATGTGTGCAGGAGTATTGCACAATGAACTATTGCCAAGTCTAAAACCTTTAATAAAAGTCATTAGTCGTGGAGAAAGGACAGCATTACTGTGGACCTTTTTTTTTTTTTTTTTTTTTAGCCTTTAACCTTTTCCTCTTTAGCACGCACCATGTTCCATGCTAGCTGATACCGTGCAGCATTGAGAATTCTTGGTAAATTTTTTGGAACAACCGGATCTGCTTTTCTGACTGATGTTTAAAAGTGTTTCACTTCTGCTTGTAAAGCTCAGTAGTTTTGGGAAGGTTAAAGGTTCAGTTTGTAAGATTTGGGGGGATATATTGGCAGATATAAAATATAATATGATAACTATGTTTTCTTTAGTTTCTAATCATCTGAAAATAAGAACAGTTGTTTTTGTTACCATATAAACAATTGTATTCAATAGGAGGACAAAAAGGAGTTGCAAAACAGCTATCAATCAGAGGAATGGCCATGGCTTTTAAGTGTCGACTGTGCTGCACATAGGCTAGCTCTAGCCTGTGAGGATGCATCTGAAGAGGTGCCTTACATGGCTACATCTAGAGACCACTTGGAACAGCTGCACCTGTACTTCAGAAACAGTGCAAACCGCTCTGCTTCTCTGAAAGCTGCAGCAGAGACACACTCCCTGACGACACTGACGAGGATACTGGTGGAGAGGTTTTGTTCCCGTGTCGATTTTGGCACAGTCCTTGAAGAATGGGCCTCTCTCAAGGAGCAAGTGGTCTCTGGTCAACTCAAGGTAATTTCAAAATGTGACACTATACTGTGTTACTGATATCATTTTGAACCTTTTCAGATCAAGACAAAGCTCGCCATACTGTCTGAACTGTCCTCAAAATATGAGGAGTTTGGTGTTCTGTACCCAACTGAGCCTGCTGGCTTCCATTGCCCCGATGGTCCCGGTCAGCATTGTAAACTGTGAGAGGGACTTCTCAACCATGAACAGGGTAATAAATATTTGCTGGGATTTGCTGGTTTAAGCTATCAGCTATCACTTTTAAAGCCTAACAGTTAATGTATTTGCAGGTCAAGACAAACATCCACATTTGGCTGCAAGGATCCTGGAGCCTGCATGCGGGTCTCAGTAAATGGGTCAAAAGTGTCTGACTTCAAGAGGCTCTGGAAATGTTCTTCCAGAGGCCCAGAAAGATGCACTGCAGTGACAAAAGCTGCACACTTTGTGGATAATTGTCATAAAAAGAAATGTTCCTGTGTTTAGTTCAATGTACAGTTCAAATAATTGTTCAGTTTTTATGTTGACTGCTGTCATTAAAAGAAACACATGAACACCATGATTCCTTGAAGTGTTTCTGTCTATGTATGTCCTAAGTTTGTTCATGGTTTTTATGGTGCATGTCTGGGCTAAATTTGAACAACAGCCAACATGTATAGTATTGTAATAATGCAGAAACACATTGATTGCTTTGCTAGAATTTGTAATTAATTACAGGACTATTTCTATATTAGCTTGAATCAACAACATGAATGATTGAACAAATGTTGCCATTCTTGAACATTTGACAATGAAGGATAAACAACAAATATTAACAGTTTGTGCTTTCTGGTGTATTTTTTCTGACATTTATTATGACACTGAAAAACACTAATTTTCCAAAGTGTCCTTTTGGGTTTATTACAAAGCCTATGGTGAATCTAAGATAAACCAGACCAGAGTGTTCTGTAGGAACTGGAAAATGCACTCAGTACTGTTAAAAAAGGCATTAAACACTTTTTGAACCATGCTGAAATGTGACATTAATATTTTTTACACATACAACTTAATGTAACCACACACAGTCTCCACCTTTTTAATGTAACATAACCGTTGCTACTGCAGCCTAGAATTAACGTTACTTCCATGTTATGTTGCCACTATGGCAAGTATATCGCTTACATATCATAACTTTATCTGACAAACGTTAACGTGGTGGAGCTTTATTTTCTAACCTCACACAGACGCCCTTTGTTTAAAAGTATTAGCACCCTAAATTCTAACACTTCTGTATTAAGTTTGGACTTCGGGTCTTGCAGGTTAGCAGATGGAACGAGGCTGAAGTTGGCATCCGATTCACAGCTTCTGATTGGAATTTTCCGGTCCACCTTAAAAGTGTCATAACGCCTGTAGATGGCGGTATTCAGTCGTTTTCCTAATTCATGAACTGAGAGCATAAAACATTGAGGGAGGATGAAAAGAGAATCAACCCTTCATTGCAACGTATTTAATTCATCTAAAAACCAGGATTTTATTTATTTTAGTTGTAGATCTACTCTCTAATATGTGTAACTCACAGTAAAATGTAAATGATGTATTTCTATGTCTTTTTCTGATCTACATCACATTAGACCTGTTCCTGATATAAAACCACAACACTTAGACTTCTCAAATCTGGACTAGATTATTAAACAGAGTCAATACATTCATAAAAACACTGTCTCTGATTTGTGAAACCTTTATTTTATTTGTGAAAATGCAAAAAAGGCGCATTTCACTGCTTTTTTCTCATCTAGACCACATTAGACCAGGTCCAGGTCTAAAACCGCTACACTTAGACTCCTCAAATCTGGACTGAATTATTCTACAGGGTCTATACATTCATAAAAACACCGTCTCTGATTTGTGAAACCTTTATTCTATTTGTGAAAATGCAAAAAAGGCGCATTTCACGGTTTTTTTCTCATCTAGACCACAATAGACCAGGTCCAGGTCTAGAACCGCTACACTTAGACTCCTCAAATCTGGACTGAATTATTCTACAGGGTCTATACATTCATAAAAACACCGTCTCTGATTTGTGAAACCTTTATTCTATTTGTGAAAATGCAAAAAAGGTGCATTTCACTGCTTTTTTCTCATCTAGACCACATTAGACCAGGTCCAGGTCTACAACCGCTACACTTAGACTCCTCAAATCTGGACTGAATTATTCTACAGGGTCTATACATTCATAAAAACACTGTCTCTGATTTGTGAAACCTTTATTCTATTTGTGAAAATGCAAAAAAAGGCGCATTTCACGTTTTTTTTCTCATCTAGACCACATTAGACCAGGTCCAGGTCTACAACCGCTACACTTAGACTCCTCAAATCTGGACTGAATTATTCTACAGGGTCTATACATTCATAAAAACACTGTCTCTGATTTGTGAAACCTTTATTCTATTTGTGAAAATGCAAAAAAGGCGCATTTCAGTATTTCTTAACATCTTTATTTTCATTTTTATTATTGGTGAGATTTGAGGACTCTAAGTGTAGCGGTTCTAGACCTGGACCTGGTCTAATGTGGTCTAGATGAAAAAGAAGCAGTGAAATGCACCTTTTTTGCATTTTCACAAATAGAATAAAGGTTTCACAAATCAGAGACTGTGTTTTTATGAATGTATAGACCCTGTAGAATAATTCAGTCCAGATTTGAGGAGTCTAAGTGTAGCGGTTGTAGACCTGGACCTGGTCTAATGTGGTCTAGATGAGAAAGAAGCCGTGAAATGCGCCTTTTTTGCATTTTCACAAATAGAATAAAGGTTTCACAAATCAGAGACAGTGTTTTTATGAATGTATAGACCCTGTAGAATAATTCAGTCCAGATTTGAGGAGTCTAAGTGTAGCGGTTGTAGACCTGGACCTGGTCTAATGTGGTCTAGATGAGAAAAAAGACGTGAAATGCGCCTTTTTTGCATTTTCACAAATAAAATAAAGGTTTCACAAATCAGAGACTGTGTTTTTATGAATGTATAGACCCTGTAGAATAATTCAGTCCAGATTTGAGGACTCTAAGTGTAGCGGTTGTAGACCTGGACCTGGTCTAATGTGGTCTAGATGAGAAAAAAGCAGTGAAATGCACCTTTGTTGCATTTTCACAAATAGAATAAAGGTTTCACAAATCAGAGACTGTGTTTTTATGAATGTATAGACCCTGTAGAATAATTCAGTCCAGATTTGAGGAGTCTAAGTGTAGCGGTTGTAGACCTGGACCTGGTCTAATGTGGTCTAGATGAGAAAAAAGCAGTGAAATGCGCCTTTTTTGCATTTTCACAAATAAAATAAAGGTTTCACAAATCAGAGACAGTGTTTTTATGAATGTATAGACCCTGTAGAATAATTCAGTCCAGATTTGAGGAGTCTAAGTGTTGTGGTTTTATATCAGGAACAGGTCTAATGTGATGTAGATCAGAAAAAGACATAGAAATACATCATTTACATTTTACTGTGAGTTACACATATGAGAGAGTAGATCTACAACTAAAATAAATAAAATCCTGGTTTTTAGATGAATTAAATACCGTTGCAATGAAGGGTTGATTCTCTTTTCATCCTCCCTCAATGTTTCATGCTCTCAGTTCATGAATTAGGAAAACGACTGAATACCGCCATCTACAGGCGTTATGACACTTTTAAGGTGGACCGGAAAATTCCAATCAGAAGCTGTGAATCGGATGCCAACTTCAGCCTCGTGCAGATGGATAGAAAGACGAGCTAAGCTAACAAGCCAGACAAACAATGATACCTGCTAATTACATATAACAACATATAAGTAAAATAACAACAGAATGTCACTTACAGATAAACTGGAGCACTGGTGTCTTGGACGGTCAGTTAGTACAATTATCTGTACAGTAAGCCTTGCTGACCAAACGTCCTCTTTTGCCCGGACATGTCCACTTTTCACGTCCGTCCAGGGCGTCCGGGTTTTTTTTATAAATTGATGATAATGTCCGCTTTTCCGTGTGTGTGTGTGTGTGTGTGTGTGTTAGAGTGCGGCACGGGCCTCATATCTCTGTCCGTAACTAAACCGAGCCCGACATTACTTAATGACTAAAGCACTGAGTTTGTGTCACACAGTTGTTATGGCAACAGGCTATTTAACAGACCGGATGTGCTCCGCGGAGAGGGAGACCTCCGTGTTGGAGACGGGAGCGCGAGGCGGGAGGTCCGAGGCTTCCAGCGAGAGGAGAGGGAGACACAAACAGCCAATGTGTGTGTGTTGTGTTCAGGTGTTGTCACGTAAACAACAGTGCCCGAGCAATAAACAGGACAGACAATAGGATTTTATTTATTTTTACACTCCATGTTCACTGAAAGCTGAACGAATCCAACCCCAGCCCGAATACAATTTATACATTTTTGATAAACCCCACCCGACCCGTCGGACCCGTCGGGCTTGGATCGGGTAGCCACACTCTAGTGTGTGTGTGTATGTGTCCCTTATCTATAGGGCCTGTCTGAATTTCTGTCTTTGAGAGATATTATTTTGTAATATAACTGAATTTTCTATCCGTACATATAAACTTTAAATATATTAAAATTATAAGTCATCGGACTTCCGGTTCCAGTTGAGAGGGGATGGCAGCTTAGCAAAGGAGCTCCTGACGAGTGTAATTGAAACTGCCCCAATATAAAATATTAACCAGCGAAGTAACGTGGCTGAGAATAAACGGGGGCTAGGATGGCATCTAGCAAAAAGAAGTTAAGTAAAAAAACAGGCAACATGCAAGTTGAAGACGGCGAGTCGCAGCTAGCAGATGAAGCTAATATTAGCTTGCGTGGGTGCGCCGACGCCGCTAATTCCCCTCCGCTTGACCATGACGACGGGGGAATTGAGTTTGATGACGGGGCAGTGAACCTATCCCTTATACTGAAGGAGTTGCGAAGTGTTGGTAAAGAGGTGAAGGACTTTAGGAAAGACAATAATCAACAGTTGACAGAGCTTAAGGGGGAATTGGCCAGAACCAACGCAAGGCTTGAGGACGTAGAAACCAGGGTGGCCGAGCATGAAGACAAGCTACAAAACTCAAACGATGTTCTGGCTGAGATGCTAACGATGCAGGAGACGCTCCAATCAAAGCTATTTTCGCTGGAATCTTACTCAAGGAGAGGGACACTGAGGATATACAGGGTTCCTGAGGGATCAGAATCGGGCTCACAGTCTATGATTCATTTAATTGAGAAACTACTGAGAGACAATCTTAACATCCCCACGTCCACAGCGCTGCAGATTCATCGAGCACATCGCGCTCTAGCGGCTCCTCCACCCGACGGCTCTCAGCCCAGATCAACAACAGGTTTCAAGGAGAGGCTGCAGATGTTTAGGCGAGAGGAGAGATAGTCTGATTCCTCTTTTTTTGAGTTACAGATGCCTTTGTGAATTAAGTTTCTCGTCGAGTCACAAAAAGAAAAAAGGGGACTTTCTTTCTGCAGAGTTACCATCAGGGACTGAAGGCCCTCTTGCTCTGGTAGCCAATAGAGGTTTTCCTTCAAGACTAAGGGAAGCAGTGTCATTGATCCACTGCTGGAAGTGCAGCTAACACACTGATGTTTCAGTTACTTATTATATATTCTCGTTTATTTGTTTGTTCTTACTGTTCTTGTATGTTCATTGGGGGTGTCCTACCTGCTGCTGTCTGGGGTTTATTGTTCACCCAGGTAATCTTGTTCACAATTTCATGCAAAGTAGTCCAGTGAAAATGATCTCGTTCAATGTAAATGGGGTTTTGAATCCAGTTAAAAGGAGTAAAATATTATCAAAGCTGAAGAAAGAAAAAGCACAGATTGCCTTACTCCAGGAGACTCACATGAGTCAGACAGAACATGCCAAGTTGAAAAGAATGGGTTTTAAATATGTATTTTCCTCCTCTGCTAAGTCTAAACACAACAGGGGTGTGGCTACTCTTATCTCTAGTACAGTTAACTATGAACACATTTCAGAGATCTGTGATGAGGAAGGAAGATTTATTAGGATAACTGGGAAAATAGAGGGTTTTGAATTAACAATCCTGAACGTATATGTCCCACCGGGAAGTGATTGGATATTTTATAGGAATGTTTTTGACCTAATGGTCAATTCTCAAGGAATGGTTGTCTGTGGAGGAGATTTTAATATTAGACTCAATCCTAAATTAGACTCCTTCATTTTGCCTAATCAAAATAACCCGCTTATAAGAAAAGTTACATCATATATTGAGGAGCTGGGTATAGTTGATGTGTGGCGAGAGCTACATCCCTCCACCAGGGATTTTACCTTTTATTCCTGCCCGAATACAGTTTATACCAGAATTGACTACTTTTTTATGTTTAAAGTGGATAGATGTAGGATTGAAGAATGTAGCCCTATTTCTATCTCTTTATTTGTGGCTAGGAGAGAACGTAATACTCTTTGGAAGTTTAACTCCCATATATTGAATGACCAAACCATAGTATCTAAGGTAAAGGAGGATATTAAAGAATATTTGGAATTTAATGACACCGGGGAGGTTTCTCCAATTTTTTTGTGCGATGCGTTAAAGGCAGTGTTAAGGGGGAAATTGATCTCCACTACCTCCTTCCTTAAAAAAATGAAAGGACAGAAATGATCAGACCTACAAAGTAAGTTAAAGCAGAAATTACATGAGGATATCAACAGCCCAAACCCAAGCCTAAAACAAGAAATAAGGAAAATTCAGGGTGAAATTAATGACATTTATACACAAGAAGCCCAAAAGAATTTGACTTTTATGAAACAAAAATATTATGAGATCGGAGGAAAATCTGCAAAGTATTTGGCGTATAAATTACGTAAACAACTAGAGGAGAGTTCAATATACAAAATAAAGAACCCCAAAACAAGAGTAATAGAAACCAAAACAGAGAAAATTCAAGAATGTTTCGAGATTTTCTATAGGGAGTTGTACTCTCGTTCCCCAGCTTCCGAGGAGATTTATATAGATGCATTTCTCGACTCTCTAGACTTGCCCTTGCTTTCTGACTCACAAAATATTGATTTGATCAAGCCAATTTCTGTTGAGGAAATAAATAAAGCCATTTCTAGATTAAAATCTGGGAAGGCGGTGGGAGCAGATGGTTACAACTCGCAATTCTACCGTACCTTTAGGTCTGAATTGGTGCCATTATTACACAGAACATTTAATTGGGTCCTACAAGAGGGAAAGATCCCTCCCTCTTGGAGGGAGGCAATAATTTCTATAATTCCTAAGGAGGGAAAAGATAAGCAAGAATGTGGGAATTATCGACCAATTAGTGTCCTCAATCTGGATTATAAATTATTTACCTCTATTTTTGCCAGTAGACTGGAAAAACTCCTACCTGACCTCATCAACTTAGATCAGACCGGATTCATTCGATACAGACAAACCACTGATAACATAAGAAGAACACTACATATCCTAAATCAACTACATAGAGACAAAATCCGATCCATCATTGTGAGTCTTGATGCGGAGAAAGCCTTTGACTCTGTTAGATGGGCATTTTTATATAAGGTACTGGGAAAATTTGGGTTCCATGACAATTGTATTAAAGTGATTCAGGCTCTCTATGATAAGCCCTCAGCCCGCATTAAGGTTAATGGCGACCTCTCAGATTCCTTTATTTTGGAACGGAGTTGTAGACAGGGCTGTGCAGTTTCACCCCTTCTTTTTGATTTATTTTTAGAACCATTAGGTCAGTTGATCAGGCAAAATCATAATATCAAAGGTATTGAGATGCTGGGAGTAGTCCACAAGGTGGCAATGTTCGCAGATGATGTCTTGGTCTGCCTGGGTGAACCTGAGAGGTCATTTCCTGAATTGATGGCTGTTTTGAATTCTTTTGGCAAATTGTCCGGATATAAAGTTAACATTTCAAAAACTCAAGTGATGACTCTCAACTACACACCATCTGCAACTTTGCAGGATAGATTTAAGTTAAATTGGGAAAATGAGAAAATTAAATATCTAGGAATAAATATAACAAGGGACCCCTTGGGGCTCTTTCAGGCGAATTATGATCCGTTATCTTTAAAGATAAAAGCAGATTTACACAGATGGAGTCTAGTTCCTTTCCTGAGCCTGGGTTCAAGAATAAGTGCTATCAAAATGAATATTCTTCCCCGATTGCTATACCTGTTTAGGAACCTACCAATTGAAGTCCCCAATAGTCAGTTTAGTGAATGGGATAAGTGGCTGTCTAGATTCATATGGCAGGGCCAAAGACCAAGAATTAGGTACACAACTCTCCAGTTGGCTAAGGAGAAGGGAGGGTTCGGCCTCCCCTGCCTGAATAATTATTATGTTGCTGCACAGTTAGTTCCACTGCTTTTCCACTATAATGAATCATACCAGGCAAAATGGAAGGAACTGGAGTCCAGTCTCTCCAGACAGTTCCCCATCCAAGCGGCTTTTGCTGACAGGGGCCTGATTTCTTGTTTGGAGAGGGTGGGGAACCCATTGTTAAACCACACACTTAGAGTTCGGATGAAAGTGAATGACACATGTGAGATGCATAAAATGATGAGACTCTTCAGATGGTTTGCATATGACTCAGATTTTATCCCGAACAGAGGTGACTCCAATTTTAAATCATGGTCAAGGACTGGTCTTACAACATATCTCACACTAATGCAAAAGAATTCTGTTCACTGTTTTGATTTTCTGCATGAGAAACATGGTTTAGAACGATGTGATTTCCACAGATATTTTCAATTAAGGTCTTATGTTGAACATGAATGTAAATCAGCAGATTTTTCAGAGTTGGAGTCAAAAATTCTATGACATTATAAACTCTGCTATCCAAAGGACCCCATCTAACTCCATCTCAAAACTGTATACCGCTTTATGCCTGACTGGTAATAAGAATACCTTTTACATAAAAGACAAATGGGAAAAAGAAGCAGGTATTGTATTATCCGAGGAGACCTGGAACAAGATCTGGAACTTTCAGTGGACATCATCTAACTCTGGTGATTGGAGGGAGCACTGCTGGAAAAATATTATTCGGTTTTTCAAGACACCTTACCAGGAGAAATATAAAGATGCCAACAGGCCCTGCTGGAGACAATGTGACTCGACGGCGGCCAACCATTTTCATATTTTCTGGGATTGTCCCAAACTGAAATTATTCTGGAGAGACATTCAGCAATCTCTAAGCAAAGTCTTTAACACTCAAGTACCTCTGAGCTTTGAATGTCTTTATCTGGGTCACGTTTCTTTTTTGGAATTGAGAAGGGATATAAAGTTAATACAAATTCTTTTGATGGCAAGCAAAAAATCAATCACCAGGAAATGGCTAAACCCTATCCCACCCACATTAGAGGAGTGGGTCGGTATTGTTCTGGAAATATTTAGAATGGAAAAGCTTACTTATTTACTTAGAAACCAGAAAGATAAATTTTACAAAATGTGGGAGAATTGGATAATTTTTATAACCCCAACCCGAGCAGATTTCATCTGATCACACAGGTAATATGATTTATAATTTTTTAATTTAATCTAATTTAATTTACTCTCTTTCGCTGGACTATGTGGCCATGGCAGTGGCAGGTGGGCCCCCCCCAACAGTTCTTTTGAATAGTTCCTGGAGTTGATAACCTGTGTTAGGGCAGGTTATAAATGGGTATGTCCAGGGACAGCAATGTACCTCATTGATATGTGGCATTTTCTACATTATTATCAATCTGTTCTAAATCTTGCTATTTGAACATGAATGAATATAACATGATGATGTATGCAATAACGGTCAACTCCTAGATAAGATGGGATTCACATGGAGTAAAGGAGAAATCGATTTAGGTCACATTCCCATCCTTACGTGCCCTGACTGACTGTTCAACATTACACTCTGGTCTGTTCTCTCCCTTAAAAAGGAAAGGGAAACAATCAATGTGTATGTATTTTGTCTTGTTTAATACCTGCACTTTCTAAATAAAAATAAAATTTTAAAAAAAATAAATTATAAGGCATCTTTGAGTAAATATGGTCACCCAACCTTACTACATACCTGTCAAGTTTTGGATTTGATAAAAAGGGAAATTTTTCGGCACTTGCCGCGAGACATGGGAGTCTATGGGGATTTGCTCTGTTTTGCAATCAGCCCCCAGAGGCCAGTTGAGAAGTACTCACAGCAGGTGCTGGGTGAGCGGCCTGTCTGTAATGTGCCAAACAGCGTAAAAGAAACACTGATTTGTAACTTGATACTGGTTTATAAAATGGTTTTACTGGTTTTAATCATCTGGTCCATTTGTCATCTTTTATGTACAGCTGTGACTCATTGCCCAGATCCTACTGTCTGCATGTCTTCGTATCCTTTGGCAAGATAATGTGGCTGTGCCACTGGTGTGTGAGTGGTAGCCGCTGTTACTGGTGTATCAATGTGTACCCAAATGGGTTAATGTGGCAAGTACTGTTAAAGCACTTTGAGAGGTTGGAAGACTAGATGATGTTATGCAAGGGCAAGTTCATTCAAGTCTTTTTCATACATAATTACCTGTTTTCAGTTTAAAATTCATAGCCAAGTCTTCAAGACCATGCCTGGATGCCCTTAGGTTGTTTTCTCCACAGACAACATTACACAACAGTTTTCACACGCTTTGCAGTAGGTCCTGTGATTAGTAGATTGACTTTGTCAGTTTCTTTAATCATTTTATTGTTTTTAACTTTATACAGGTCATAAAAAGTCTGTAAACTGTCTTATTAGCTCATGCCTTCACTTTGGATTGTCAAAACATCTGTTTAAAACAGACTGACAGGGTAACATGGTCCGTGTGGAGCCTTTGATTTTATCACTTTCAAAAATCACCTTCAAGTTTAAGTGTAGTGCGCAGACTGAACAGCGGTCATCAGTTTCTGGTTTTGTCAGGGGAAAAAGAAAACAGAGAAACACAGACACAGACCTCAGGTTTTTCTGAGCGTTTCTTATTTATTTCACCACTGAGTCTTTGCAAAGAATTAGAAAACAGTTAAACACAAAAAACAGACAGAAAAACTGAATTTCTACATTTTTCTTTCAAATTACAGCTTAAAGGATAAGGTTGCATAGTTTGCCCTCGTATATATCGTACCCTGTTTTCTTCCGGCAACAAGCAAAGCTCTCGCGAGATGACGTCAGGCCGGGAAGAGGTGAGGGGTCAGGGAAACGCTTCGTATGCTATTTGCAGAGATAGCACTGGCGATCTGAACCAGTCAATGGCGAAAAAAAGCACTTTTAATACTCAAACTTATACGGGACGCATTTGCCCCCATATCTACCTCACGGCTGCCGGCTCCCTCAATACTGAACCAATTTTAGAACGAGTTGTACCTATGAATCATACGCACACATACACATGGGGAAATAGGGCCCAGGTTGAAAAATACCGAAGTTGTCCTTTAATGCAATGACAGCTTGGTAATCATCTTACCTTGTTTTTAATAGTTTTGACTCTGGATTCTGTGGCCTTCTTACCTGTTGATTGTGGAGTCAGACTTTAAAGCAGTGCTGTACTCACTTTTAGCACTGCAGCTGCCCGTCTGCTTGTGGCAAGAAATGCAGCAGATCTCTACTTTGAAAATGCGTCCTGAAGAGTTTCAGTTTGCTTCCAAAGGGTAATACTATTTACACCAGGTCAGGCAAAATCTGTAACTCCCCCCATTGAACCAAGTTGAGTCTTTCCAAAAAAAAAACAGCAACATATTGCACAATCCTCAACCACAAAATACAATCATTGGACCGCCCCTGAACTTGTTGTGTCTTGAATATAAATCCAATGTGTGCAGGAGTATTGCACAATGAACTAATGCCAAGTCTAAAACTGTAAACTTCCAAATGTAGCCAGAGGTCATCTCCATCCCTGTCACTGCAAGTCACTGTGCCAAGCTTACTGGCATATTAAGTGCTGGGCGGCGTTGTGCGCACCTGGCAGAGGTGACAGAGCCAAAACCAACATGGAGGTTGTTTTCTTTGAGTTTCTTCAGCTGATCCCGCTGATGAGGTTAGAGAAGGAAAATGATCCACCCCCATACCTAATAAAGTAAAGAAATATGGTTTTACACTTTAAAAGTGTAGTGATATAATGATGGTGATTAGCAGAAAGAAATTGTGTATATCCTGCTGTTGACCCCACTGAACATCTTTCTGGGAAAACAACAGATAAAAAATACCTATAAACAGAGAAGTCTGCAAATAAAGGCTGGTGCTGTTGGTGTGAAGGCTAAAAAAAACCAAAACCAGTTCAACATTTTTAGCACTTAATATAGTTATTCATGCTTCATTGTCAAAGACTTGACTATTTTCCAAGCTAACTCAAAAAGGGAGGGCTTGAAGAAATGCTTGCACACTCAGCAAACTGGGTGAGTAAGTTAAGGATAAAAAGCACCATATGTGCAGCTGGAGAAGTTACATTTCTACCTAGAAATCCTCAGCATTTTTAACTTTTACACTCAGCTGACACCTGCTGTGGATTCTGTGTATTAAATATTCTACTGACCTTAATTCATTCCTTGAGAGTGCTGACTGTTTTTCCATCAAACCCTCCCTGAGGAGTGATTTCTTACAGCTGGGAAATCTGGCTCCATCTTGCTCTGACCAAGTTTAAAGCCAGCGGCATCCCCACAACATTTCCGCCGATGTTCTGGATGGTAGAGAGGGCGTCTTGCCTGCGGACTTTACTTACTTCTACGTCCCACCTGGCAGGTGCAAGTGACCCCTGCATCCATGGTGACTCCTGCTGATGGAAGTATTTTGCATCCGTGCTCCTGCTCCTAGACAATTTCAACTACAGGATCAATAAGGGTAAGGCACGTAATTAGTTACACACAGGGTATGATAATCTAGCGATGTTTTCGACTGCATCCTTCTAGTGTAGGCCTACCGCTCAATGTAACAGGTTAGGCTCGTAACAACGTTAGTTGACAAATGTGTATGGGCATGATGTCAGTTGTCAGGTAACATTAAACTAACAGTTTTTTTCCATCATGCTGGACATCGTTACTCATCACAAATTTGTCAGCTAACATTGTTACAACCATTGCAACCATTGCAAAAACATGTTCATATGGGGCCTTTTTTTTCTTTTTTCAAAAAGATACATAAAGGAACTTTGCAGTTGTGACTATACATGTGTAGGCGTCACATGAGGCTAGTGGAAAAGGTAACAATAGAATATCAAATATTGCACTGAATTGCTTTCCCAAATGGTAAGTCACCTTTTTGTTTAAAAATACATCTTCTGGTATACAAATTGTCACTGGTCAGCGTGTCGCCACAGAACATCAGACTTTCACAAGGCAGCTGAGAAAACAAGGCCAAAGTGAAAACGATGGAACGATGATGAGGGATCAGTTTTTGATCACTGACATGTGTTTAGAACTGTATATAAAATCGCAAAATCCGGAAGGCCACACACTGACCTAGAAAAAGACATAGACCTCCAAGTCCTGAATGGATTGGACATGGGAAGGTCTTTACATTCTGATAAATCTTGTGCAAATATTACCCAGCACATAGCAACAGAAATGACACTGCAAGTAATTGCAAGCGTTTTAGAAAGCGAGTTAAAGATTTCCATTATGGTTGATGAGTCAACCACCATAAGCAAAAAATCAGTACTAATAATCTGTGTCAAAGCATGTGTAGGCAACAGCGAAGAGCCACTGACATAATTTTTAGATATTGTAGAGCTCCCGTCCACCACTGCAGAGGTAATTCATACAGAATTGCTCAATAACCTATCTCACCATGGTTTTACAGAAGACATACTAAAGGAGCAGCTTGTTTGTTTTGCATGTGATGGTGCCTCAGTCATGCTTGGAAGAAAGTCAGGTGGGGCAACCAGAATGATCAACCAGTTCCCCGGCATTGTCATCTGGCACTGTATGAACCACCGCTTGGAGTTTGAGCGTAGGAGATGCTGTTGAGGAGGCTGCAGGTCTTAATCAATTTCAGTCTTTCTTTGATAAACTCTACAGCCTCTATCATGCTTCTGCTAAAAACCAAAGAGAGCTGACCGCATGTTGTGAGACACTTTTCAATACAGAACTGTGAGAGCTGTCTGGCAACAGTACTCCGCCCTATACAAGCACATTTCAGAAGCACCTGTGGCCCAAAGCTGAAGCCCTACAGAAGGGTCATGTTTCGAGGGTTGATGTCAAAGGCTATGTAGTCCAACCTTTGTGCTCAACCTAGGACTCATGTGTGATGCCTTGGAAGAACTGTCTGACTTCTCTCTCTCCCTGCAAGATAGGAGTATGACAGATGCATCACTCGGTCAGCTGATTCGGGTAGTGAAATCCATGGCTGCCTCCCCAGGTCTGAAAACACAGGAGGCACAGCGGGCAGTGCAGCTACGTAACTTTAAAACAGTTGCTCTAGAAACAAATGTCAGATATGACCGTGCAATTAACCAGGAGTTGTTTTTTAATACCCTGGCTGGAAGTCTTGAGCAAAGAATGGGGTGTCTACCAGGCAGGCTGCACAACAGTGAGACATTTCAGCAGTTCCTCTCCAGTATCAAAACTCTGCAGCCCTCCAACTGGCCAGAGGAGTGTGGGGTGAGATATGCTGAAGGAGAAGTGCAGGAGCTCTGCACTTTCTTTAAGCTTGATAGTCGAGAGGCACAGAGAGGTATGCGGGAATACATTGACACAGTCAAGGCCAGTGGTGAGAAAAGTAGTCGTCCTCCAGAAGAGCTTAAGCCTCTCCTACAAGCAGTCAACACACTTGTCATCTCCACTGCAGAATTTGGCTTCAGCCAAATGAACATTATAAGTGAAATGAGGCCCACCCTGGAACTCAGAAGTTTATCAGCTTTGATTTTCATTAAATGCGCTGGTTTTTCCCCAGGACGTTATATAAAGTCTTGGCTTCAAAAAAAACATGTCTTGGTAGTAACATCCAATTCCGATTCACATGAACGTACATGAACGCGTAGCTGGACCGGCTTGTAAACAACGGGCTGGAGATCAACACAGAGAGAGGGTGTGTGAGGTCATGCTATACTCCAGATGAAATTACACCTCTAGTTCTTCACATAGAAATTTTTTAATTCCTTCGATCTAGAAATGATGAATTTCCACTTATTGCCCCTTTAAAGGGCCAGTGTGTAAAATGGGTTGAAAACCGTTGAAAACAGTGACATCAGTGGTCAAATTCTAGATTGCAGGGCTCACTCGCTCACCCCTCCAGTCGGTAATTGACGGTGGCCTCGTAGGGACAAAAAGGCTTGCGCAGACACGAGTTTTTCAGGAGTAGGTCTATCTAGCAACTAGGTGAATGTATAATGAATCCCTCACGAGCAGGACACCAGGGTAGCGTTCGGGAAAAAGGCCTGTTTATTTGAGCACTTCAAAAACTCCGGTAACACTCCAGAGGGTAAAAGACTCCAAACTCTTCTAGAGTAACACACATACTTAATGCACACATACTCGTTTACAGTACCTAGCGGGGACCCCCCTCCCCTCTCTGCTCAGCTGTTTGTTTAGCCTAGCAATATCTCTGGACTGTAGCAGCTGCAATGGACGACTTTGAACGCGATTTTGAAGAGTTTCTTGTAGCGGACACAGATCCAGAGCCATACCTGTTTGAGCCGGAGCACACAGATGAGGAACTCCATGTGTTGGAAGCTGCCGAGGAGAGAGGCTGAATCCTCCGCTCCCATTGTGCTGCACAGAGTGGGATTCGGTGCTGCTATCGATGGGGAGATATATCATCAGGGGGAAAAGCGCAGCAGAGAGTGTATCACCATCATCAAGGAGTGAAGTTGCGTCTTCTTTTCCTCGCAGATGACGGTTCGGGTTTCATTCTCTCCTGTTGCATGGTAAGTGTGGTCCATTCACAAACTTTATAACTACAAAAAACTTTTCACTACTCTCTCTGGACGAACTACTAACACTCTCTGCTGTTTTTCTTCCTTCCTTCCGCTGTCTTTGTTGGTTTATTTATACACGCGAAACGCGTTCTCTGGCTGGCTGGATTGTCTGCTCGGTCTGCCGTACATACATGGCGGTGAAAGATGGCGATCTCTCGAAAGCAAGGCCTTTGCTATATATAAAAGCATAATTATAAGACTACGAAAACTAAACAAATTTTATTTTATAGCCATTATACACTTATATAAACATATTAATGGGTAGAATATTCAGATTCAGACTCAGATTTGATAATAAACCATGCCAAATATTACACACTGGCCCTTTAATCACTGAAACTGTGTGGACTTTTATTTTTTAGTTGTGCATTTTACATTTAAATGGACTTTATTTTCCCTGAAGTGCTTATTTTCTTACAGAACACAAACTGGGGTCACAACCTTTGTAAAATCTCCAGAGTGGCCTCAAAGAAAGTTTCTGTCTTCTCGCTGTTTCTTTCAGAGGAGATAAATATCCAAGCTGATTCAAAATACTATTTAAATGTGCAGGTAAAAAATGTTAAATCTTATTACAGCTTTAATTTCATATGATGACACAAGATGCAGAAAATATTTGGGTGAGCACAGAATATCATACTTCTGTGTTGTGACATTTATTCAAACTCTTTCAAATGCTGACAGTATGTACAGTACATTTGGTTCCAGCTGGAGAACATGTCAGTAAAAATAATCATACATTTGAAAACTGTGGAGAGTGTTAAACTGGAGAACCAGTTAAGCACCTGTTCCTTGTTCATGGCCACCCAGACACAGGTGATTCTGATTAGCTGATTAAACCTCCACTAGGTCTTGCTTGTTTCTGTATTACTACTGCTACTACAACTACTGCTACGACTACTACAACTACTGCTGCTGCTGCTGCTACTACAACTACTGCTACTACTACTGCTGCTACAACTACTGCTACGACTACTACAACTACTGCTGCTGCTGCTGCTACTACAACTACTGCTACTACTACTACTGCTACTACAACTACTGCTACTACTGCTGCTGCTACAACTACTGCTACTACTGCTGCTGCTACAACTACTGCTGCTGCTGCTGCTACTGCTGCTACTACAACTACTGCTACTACTGCTGCTGCTACAACTACTGCTGCTGCTGCTGCTACTGCTGCTACTACAACTACTACAACTACTGCTACTACTGCTGCTGCTACTACTACTGCTGCTGCTGCTGCTACTACAACTACTGCTGCTGCTGCTGCTACTGCTGCTACTACAACTACTACAACTACTGCTACTACTGCTGCTGCTACTACTACTGCTGCTGCTGCTACTACAACTACTACAACTACTGCTACTACTGCTGCTGCTACTACAACTACTGCTGCTGCTGCTACTGCTGCTGCTGCTGCTGCTACTACAACTACTACAACTACTGCTACTACTGCTGCTGCTACTACTACAACTACTGCTGCTGCTACTACTACAACTACTGCTGCTGCTACTACAACTACTGCTGCTGCTACTACTACAACTACTGCTGCTGCTACTACTACAACTACTGCTGCTGCTGCTGCTGCTGCTACTACAACTACTACAACTACTGCTACTACTGCTGCTGCTGCTACTACAACTACTACAACTACTGCTGCTACTACAACTACTGCTGCTGCTGCTACTACAACTACTGCTACTACTACTACTGCTGCTACTACAACTACTGCTACTACAACTACTGCTGCTGCTACTACTGCTACTACTACTACTGCTGCTACTACAACTACTACTACTACTGCTGCTACTACAACTACTGCTACTACTGCTGCTACTACTGCTACTACTACTACTGCTGCTACTACAACTACTACTGCTACTACTACTACTGCTGCTACTACAACTACTGCTGCTGCTGCTGCTACTACTACTACTGCTGCTACTACAACTACTGCTGCTACTACAACTACTGCTACTGCTACTACTGCTGCTACTACAACTACTGCTGCTGCTGCTGCTGCTGCTACTACTACTGCTACTACTACTACTACTGCTGCTACTACAACTACTGCTGCTGCTACTACTACTGCTACTACTACTACTACTGCTACTGCTACTACTGCTGCTACTACAACTACTGCTGCTGCTGCTGCTACTACTACTGCTACTACTACTACTGCTGCTACTACAACTACTGCTGCTGCTGCTGCTGCTACTGCTACTGCTACTACTACTACTACTGCTGCTACTACTACTACTGCTGCTACTACAACTATTGCTGCTGCTGCTACTACTACTACTGCTGCTACTACTACTACTACTACTACTACAACTACTGCTACAACTACCACTGCTGCTACTACAACTACTACTGCTGCTACTACAACTACTACTGCTGCTACTACAACTACTGCTGCTGCTACTACTACTGCTGCTGCTGCTACTGCTGCTGCTGCTACTGCTACTACTGCTACTACTACTACTGCTACTACTACTACTGCTACTACTACTGCTGCTACGACTACTGCTACTACTACTACTGCTGCTACTACAACTACTGCTGCTGCTGCTACTACTACTACTGCTGCTACTACAACTACTGCTGCTACTACAACTACTGCTGCTGCTGCTACTACTACTACTGCTACTACTACTACTGCTGCTACTACTACTACTGCTGCTACTGCTACTACTACTACTGCTGCTGCTACTACTGCTATTCTAACAGAACTACTACAACTACAACTAGTAGTACTACTAAAACTGCTTCTACTATTACTACTATTTCTGCATTTTCAACTGTGGAGAGTGTCACTCTGGAGAGGAAGCTTCGCTGGTGAACCAGTTGAGCACCTGTTCCTTGTTCATGGCCACCCAGTTGATGTTGGCCTTGGTTTTCTCCAGTGCCTGATCAAGAGCTGTGGTGGCTGAGCCCAACTGCCCTGTGTTGTCTTCTTTGAACTGCAGCAACTGGAGAGGAACGAGGGGAGGGCATTAGTGGGATTCAATTTTGCATGTACAGTACAGCACTAAAAAGTATGTCACCATGAACACAATTAAATGAAATACAGGATTAGGAAATAAGAACTTGTTCTCCATATTTATATCTATTTAACAATGAGTATATGTTTGTCCTGTACCAGATACACAGCACCTTGCAAACATTAGTCTAGTTACTAATATTAAATAACTTTTTTAATATGAAACGACACGCTAGGTCATTAGGTCAGTTAGCATCCATAAATATTACAGAAACTGTACCTGATTGTATTCAGACTCAGAGGAGAATCGTTTGGTCACTCCATTAATTAGTTTGTGAAAGGGAAATGAGTCACCACCATAGCTGAAGAAAAGCAAAAACAAGACAGGCTTTGATCATTTTGCAAACATCTACAGGCTGCGTAACCAAAACTGTTTAGTTGGACATTTTGATATCATGACTAAAAAGACAAGACTGGAAGTCTACAATGCAGTGCTAACATGCAAATGTTTACCAGGTATAATGTTAACCATGTAGCGTGTTAGCATGTTAATGCTAACTAGCAGAGGATTACATCTTGATGGGAATGGCATTAGTTGCTGGGATTTGGGCGTAAACCAAAGTATTGGACAAAGTAAAATATTGTTGGATAAAAATCAGAGGATTAGCAAACTATCCAAGATTGATCCTTTGGACACTGTGGACATCTGTGCCAAGTTTCATGGCAAACCATCCAAAAGTTTTTAGATAGATAATGTAGTCTGGACAATCACCACCTAAAAATCATCCTTTTGCCTCTATAGCATCATGTTTAACCCTGACCTCTACCAGCTGAGTTTACTGTAACATTATAAACATAAGTGCATCAGGGAAAACTCACTCATGGTATATGTAGTCCCATTTGGCTCTGACAAAGTCCCATGCCAGAGGTTGACCAATGGGGTTACTAGCAATGGAACTTATGGTGAAGGTGGCATCTTGCTTACGGATCATCTCTGGTTCCAGACAATACTCAAGATACCTGAAACACACACACAGAGTGAGGACAAAAGCCTACTGTGTCAACTGCACTATTTCCTGCAGTTTTTAACACAGGACCATTGAAATCCTGCAGTAACCATTCTCCAATCCATTCAACCATTCATGCTGCAGAGTGCAAAATGACCTGAAGGAGAGCAATGAGGGAACAAACATCATCCAGCATGATGGTAACACTACTGACCTGTTCAGCAGCCAGGGCTCTTTGGTGCAGGACAGAGCAGACATGAGTTTATCAGCCTCTGAAGCCATGGTGGCGTTCTTGTACATGGACCAAGCAAAGTCCCACTCATCCACTCCTCCTGCTGCAATCGCACTGCAGTACACTGTGTACTTCAAGTTGGGACTAATGCTAAAAACAGTTGATGGAGATGATAGAGAGTTACAGTGTCAGACCCCTCACTCCTCAGCATTTATATATTGTTGGTGCCACTGTTGCAAAAACAATCAGATCGCTTTTCTCTTTCCTCAGAACCTGAGGCCCTGTTTAGACAACAACAGTCTCTCTAAAAACAGAAAAGTCTGTCCTTTGCGTTTTAAATAACTTCTGCGTTTATATGACAACGTTATTGAAAAGATCCCCGTTCACACAGAGCCGCAAAATCTATTGGAAACGTTGTAGTATGCACGCCAGACCAATGGGTGGAAACAAAGAAGACACAATGGCGAAAGCATGCACAGATAACTTTGTCTGGATGGACAACGAGGTGGAGTTGCTGCAATAACAGATCTACACTTCACTGCAAATCAACAGGGTGAGCAGCACAAACAGAGCTCGGCATTGTTGTTGTGATGGCCGACTTTCTCGCGCATGCCTAGTGACTGGAAACGTACTGCACATGTGTGAAAAGTTTCCGTTTTCAGATGAACTGCATATTGCAAGTTTACATGACAACGGAGACGCTGCCGCTTCCAAAAAATTGAACCCATTCTCAAAACGTTGCATTTTCAGGCACCCAAAACTCATCGGCCAAAACGCAACTAAAGTTTACCGTTTTCAGTTGAAATCGTTATCTTATAAATGGGACCTAAAACTACCAACAACACACAGCATTCTGTTTTTCATTGTTACTTCGATTGTTCTGCCGTCTGTCATTTCCACTGCTGGGGCTAATGTTGATACTCCCTGTTAACTGGGGATGGCTACCAATGGCTACCGGGGAAAACAACAGTGCTATCCTTCTCCTGTTTTGATAACACAATGATTGATGCACTTCCTTTGGGCTGTAAATCAAGATGCCATTTTCTCAGGAGATGGCACCCGGTGGCAGACAAAATTGTATCGTGAAGGCAAGGCTGATAGGAAACCAGTCTAAACTCAGATGGTGTCACTATTCTATAGTGATTACACTGTACTATCAACATTCACTTCGTAATTATAAGTTAAAGCAAAAGAACTTGTCTATGTCCACTTTGAGAGAGTATGGAAAAGAAAGAAAGAATGAAAGGAAAGTGTGGGATGTGAACATACTTGTTGATAGCTGGGTGTTTCATCCACTCTCTGAACCAGCCAGTGGTCAGCTCCTTACAACCTTCCACACCAGTTTTGCAGGCCAAGGAGATAGCATTTATCTGGTTGTACCTGGACATGAGATAATACAACGGTCAAAAGAATGTTTGAGAAGGGTAAAACCTCAGGACTCCAAGTGTGCAACCTAGTGGGAAGAGAGTTGGGTTCCCATGTGTGATATGGTACGCTTGCTTCCTTGTAGATTTTTTATTTTTCCAGTTTATTTTTATCAGTGGTGTGCATAATGTGTAAATGGATTTAGTTACATTGACAAACAAAATCACCATGCAGCACAAGATAAATTTTAACAGCACAGTAGCTGACCAACAATTAATGTTAGCATTCAGTTGGATCCGACTCTATTTATTCCCCACACCGTGCTAATGTTAAAATGCTAATTGTGTTAGCTACAATCATCTTTATAAAAGCCTAAAAGTTAAGTTTTATCTGCCCAGTAATATCTTTATATTTCACTCTTTGTGTGGCTTTCTAGGCTTTTTATTTCACTTTTAGCTGATGTTTTTTACACAGAAGATGCTGATCCCCTCTCATTCTGAACAAAGAAGTTAAATTAACTATAAAAGTAGTAGTTTATGTGCTATTATACTTTTGAGGCAGACAGGGCAGTGACACATCTTATGTACAAATGTTAGCAATGTAATTTTAGTCAGTTGAATGTGCTTGGTTATCAGCCTCATGCGTACTGGTTAGAAGGGGGCTGCTTCACCTAGTAGTAGGATCAAGGGCCTATATGAGCCCATTAAACGGCTGTTATCAGTTGCAAATAGGAGCATAAGTATGAAAACTTTAATTGTTAGGCGGTGACATCCAGTGGCTGCAGTAATTATGACAGGAGCAAAGAAGGGAAGTCACCATGTGAAGCCAAAAGTCAACATTATTGTAGAGTGCCTAAATTATGTCACGTTATGTTACGTAACAAACGTACCTATTTTAACCCTACCACAATCTTTTTCTAAACTTTGTCACATAGTTTTGATGCCTAAATCAGATGAAAATTGAAACTGAAACCTAATGATTACTTATTGGGCTGATAATTCTTCTGAACCTGCTAGTAGGTGTAGCAGGCCCCTTCTGACTCATATGCTTGAGGCTGATAACAGCTTTTAATGGGCTGATAACACTCGAAATACGTGTCTTGATGGGGACCCTTCTCTCTTCCCATTGGCTTTCCGACCATGGCTGTCAAGACGAGAGGACTGCAGTTGGACCCTCTCTGAATGGTGATGCTTTAAGTATTGATTCAAACATTAAACTGCACAGACTTTTTTCTGGAGTGAGAATGTCAGTGAAAAAGTAAATATAGATTCAGGAGGTAAAAGATGTGTCGATAATGATTAATGTAAATTAGAATAATCACCTTAAAGAGAGACAGTGTGCAGAAGGTTACTTTAGGTCTTACAAAAAGGGATGGGTATTGGGCATTGGGCATTATCTATTTTTCCCGTGGGGTTGATTGAAGTTTTATGAAATCTACATTGCATTCACACACATGGATCTGGCTTACTATGGCAATGTAAAATGTGAACAATTACATGTCTGGCATGTTAACATCCTTACTGGTCAGTGTGCTTTTCTGGGATCTTTGTCCAGTTGAGGGTGAGCTCTTTGAAGTAGTTAAACAGAGGGGTGACCTGTTTCTTTAGGTAAGCCTGAGGGATGAAGATACACATATTTTGTTAAATTGCTGTCAAACATAGAGATGTGTGGCATCCAGAAATGATTACCCAAATACATGCATTCAAATTGTGTTGGATATGTCTAGTTATCTCTTTCCCAGCCCATCTGTCAGAGGAAAAAGTGGGCATTGTACATTTCTGTAAACCATGGGTGGATGTTACATTTGCACCTTTCATACGTATTATATCAACATTTCTAAAGTGATGTAGTATAAGTTTATTTGACGCCTAGGTAAGATGTGTGCCAGGCTGCAGACAATCGTTTGAGATCAACAAACAACAGCGCCAGTTGTGATTTTGCGAGTCATTGCTGGGGAAATCAACTAGCCTGGAAATCCAGACTCAAATCTACAAAGATTTTGAGTCTGGATTTCCAGGCTACTTGATTTTCCCATGTTAACCAATCTGCCTTCCTTCATAAACAGCTTTTTGGGGTCAGCATTGGAATTAATCTATTGAAGAAACTTAAGAAATTATGACCATTCATCACAAACCTGCATGGGTCCATACACTTTACTGCGGTCAAACATCAGGGAGAAGTAGTTCAAGTTGCGGCGGGCTGTCTCCCAGGGCATGTATTGGACTTCTTTATTGAGGAACTTGGTAGTTGTCAGAGCCAGAGTTGTGTTCACCATCTTTGCCCTGAATATGGCACATACAATTGTTCAGCTCTCTATTTCAATATTTGACAACAATGCTTTGTAAGAAATAAAAAATAAAAAAAAACTCACCTTGCAAGGTTAAAGGCATCATCGATAATTTGAACTCGGTTGATCACTGGAATATCCTGAAAAGTAAACAAGGAATTGAGCTTGGAGGCTTGGATAATTCTTTTAAAACACTGCTTAAGTAATGCAGCATTCTTTCCAGTGGGAGGTGTTGTACCTGATGTTCAGAGCTCAGCTTGGCGAGGAGACGCTCCCAGTTTTTAGAGTCATAGTTGACTCTGTAGAAGCCCCTCATATTTATGTTGGCCACCAACCACTCATCAGCACCAAGAGTCATATTTGTGTTTGTTGCTGTTTGGATGGAGACGAAAAAAGCATCTCTTTTTACTGTGTTCATCAGCCTTACAATGCTCTGAACGTACACCTGAAACAAATCTTACCTTCTTTGTCAACAAGCCAGAACATCTCTTCAGCTCCACCAGACTTAATCCACGTAATGGGGACAATCCACTCATAACTAGAGCCACATCCACCCAGCCATACATGTGTACATAAACACAGAGTATATGGAGAGAGCAGGTGAGTTCCTTATGACAGGGTTAAATATGAGCACATACAGTATATTCAGCACATTCACATGAAACATTAAGAATGTTTCCTACTTGTATGGTGAGGGTCTGTCCACTTCAGAGTCTGGGTCCAACAGGAAGTGTTTCTGGGTAATTTTTCCAGTCTGGGTGTCGATGGTGACCACTGGGAAACCCATCTGTAGTATCCAGCGGTTCATGATATCCTCCAAAGAGTGGGGCAGATCTATACCTGCTTCATGTGCCGCCTGATAAAAGGAACATTAAAATATTACTATATAGTATTATGACTCTTTGCTGCTTCCTGCAGAGGAATCCTTTTACTTTTTATATATAATAATATTTCTTCAAGGTGTCATGATCTTTTTCCTCACTGAACACAGGAGCTGCTGGTCTTCAAGAGTCTATATTGGTAGTTTGATTGTGTTATTGTGTGATTTGGGTGTTGTAAAAGGTTAGTTTGAATTCACACAATAACACAATCAAACTACCAATATAGACTCTAGTAGACCAGCAGCTCCCATGTTCAACAAGATAAAATTACTGTTTTTGTGAACGGAGTTTGGCTTTGAAGAGAGCATAGATAAGTTTTGCTTTTATTTCAGTTCCCCACCCAAAAAAATAACGCCTGTTTGGGAAGTACTGAGCATACAACTGGAATAATGAGACTTGGGTTGTGAGAGTTGTGTGAGAGTTTGTAAAAGGAGGCTTTGATATGGTTGTGACGCTGGTAAATATAGGACTTCATCAGGAGTTTTCTACATTTATAGATTCTTCATTCACTGGAGGTATACAAGAAAAAACGTGCATGTGAAAAGTTTCCTTCACAAATTCAATGTAACACAGGATGAATAACTGATACACAGATGGTCATTTGTATTCCTAAGTATTCAAAGTATTCCTATAAGTCATACCAGAACAGGCTGTAGCACCAGGCAGACTGAATTATGCAAATGTGCGTTCTATGTCTAATAAAGTCAAAGAAGCATATGCTTACTTTTTCTTTCAAAAGTTATGTAAAAACACTTTACAGCTGCACTGATCAATATTTAATGTTAAAAATTGGTAAATTACATGTTATTGACATATGAATTCATTGTAGACTTTTATGTTGCCTGCCATTTGCCAAACAACAGAGAAAACAAGTTAGCCACTCACATGGTGAACATAGTGGAGAATTTAGCAGCTAAAGGGCCAGATATTTCCTTCAGGAGTTGGTGGAGACCAAAACCAAGCTAATAGGAGAGTGAATATTGGACCTTGATTTTTCTGGTACCCAGAAACATGACTCCAAATGAATATGAATGCTTGTTTGCTGCTGGGTGTTTAAAAAGGCAACTGTTTGCTAACATGTTAGCCAGCGAGATGATAATACATCACTTTTGTGTTAACAGCTTGTTGGGCTGCCCTGAAGTTGACAAAAAATCTGTTACCATTGCTTTATAGGAACACTGTCTTAGATTAAGGGGATTTAGCAGCATCTAGCGATGATTGTAAATTGCAATAAGATAAAAATTCTCCTCCTTAGAATTCAGTCTTTAGTGTTCATTATTCAGGAGGTTTTCACCGAGAGCCAAACTATCCAAAGAGGTCTCCTCTCCAAAAAAATGGACCAGTTGATTTAAACTGGTAAAAGCACTGAATAAAGCAGTTAATGTTTCAAAAAAATATCTGTTTTATTCTGACGCTCTTGTCGCAGAGGGACTGTGTGCTCAGTGGCCAACACAAAAATGCAAATGGTCCTGTCTAGAGCCAGTGTTTGTTTTGTCTGTTCTCAGCCACTGTAGAAACATAGTGGTGCAACATGGTCATCTCTGTGGATGAGGACCTGCTCCCTATGTCGGCTCATTCTAGGGTAACGAAAACACAACTCTTTTTAATTTCAGGTTAATATACACTAAAGAAAACATACTTGTTACATTATATTCCTCTTCTGCCAATATTTCCCCTTAAATCCTACACACCGGACCTTTAACATAAATGAAGAGGTACCTCACAATGATTTTAAAGGCATTTTCGTTTGAAGTAGCTGTTTTGTGGAGCATAAGCAGTCATTATGATGATGCTATCTTACCATCTGCAGGTGCTTCCAGAGGTCTGTGTAGACTGCGTTCTTGTACTTGAACTCCTCTAAGTATGTCTGCAGACAGATAACACAACGACCTACTGGTTATGCTCGAGTTGTGTGTTTTGTGGTGAACAAAAGAATCAGTTGATGGTCATAAAATTGTGTTCCAAGCACATTAACAAAATACTTAACAAATTGTAATCTGTTGTACTCACACTAAGTCCTTTGGAAAAGACAGTCTCAGTGATAAACTCTGAGAGCATCCTGAGAACTGCAGCTCCCTGTAATGAAACACATGAGGATATTAGCAGTGTCAGTGGGTGATATATCAGATGGGACAGAATTACAGCATTCTGTTAGTGAGGATCAGTGATTCATTAGGACTTTAATTCTGTAGCTCCCAAAGAGTGTCAAGAGTCCTTGATTAGGGTCACTCGGGGAAATGTGAACATTTTAATTCATTCATTCACAATACATTCAGGTGAGGAAGTTGTGATGTATTGTCCTCAATTATACCATACCTTGCTGTATGTGATGGGGTCAAACAGTTGTTTGATGTCCGCTGGCGTCAGGATGTCCTCCTCTGGGGAGGAGAGGGGGTGGGAGGAGGCCAAGGCATCCTCACCCATCACAAAAATGATCTCATTCAGAACTATTAAATCTGTCTGTAAAATACACAGAAATATTTGTTATGTTTTGCAATATGGCATGAGTGGACACAATTTCCAGTCAACATGTATGTTCAGTATATCCAGCAGGTCTCAACTTGGATGTGTTTCCAGAAGAGAACACAACTCACCATATTCCACAGTGGTTCAGCATAGTTGGCTCCAAGATAAGAGATGTATCTGGCAAAGCCCTCATTGAGCCACAGGTCATTCCACCACCTCGTGGTCACCAAGTTTCCAAACCACTGAGAGGACAGAGCTTCATTTTAACGCCAAGTTTTTAAAACCCATTTCAAAGCTACACACAGTTACTATCAAAGATATGACTGGCAGTACACCACTGAATGTCCTCATACCATATGAGCGAGCTCATGTGAGATGGTTTTTGCCACCTGCTCCTTGTCTCCACTGGATGACACGCCTTGATTATATAGGAGGGCAGTTTCTCTGTAGGTGATCAGGCCCCAGTTCTCCATGGCTCCAGCACTGAAGTCAGGAAGTGCGATCTGATCTAAAAACAGGTAAAGTATTAATGTAAAAATGCAGTCACCCAATCGTGTGTGTGTGTGTGTGTGTGTGTGTGTGTGTGTGTGTGTGTGTGTGGTTCCTACCTGACTTGCTCAGAGGGTAACGAACGTTGTAGTACTTCTCAAAGAATGCCAGTATGGGCCCAGTCTTCTCTAGGGCATAGTTTCCCTGGCCCTCCTCTATAGCCTTCCTGCGAGCCCAGATCCTGATCTAAACACAAACCATTCCTTATTAATTCGACAGAATAAAAAGGTAAGTCAGAGACCTGAGCTGAGCTTTAACTCCAGCAGAGGGCAGCACAGAAAAACTGTGACCACCAGGAAGGCAAACGACAGACAAGCCCACATCTTGTGTTTACATTGGTAGTCACGGTTGTGGCAGCGGTTAATAAAACTGCCAACCCTAACCCAATCAATTATACGAACAGAAGCTGTTAAATCTAAATAGATGCATAGATACACAATTAAAATTAGACCACTGTATGGTCCAGTCATTACTTTCAAAGCACCTGTTTAGTGGATTAATCCATGGTATGAGGGATCCTAGTTCACAGTGGACCTGTTCCACCAACAGCTTGAATGCCACGAAAATCCATTATATTAAGTTTCATGCATTACTTCCTGAAATTAATGCAGCAACTCTCCTTATGTTCCCTCTCAAACTGGGCATCAGCATACAGATCAGATAAGTTGGGCACATGTTCATTTAAGACCTATGAATGTGAATATTGTAGATGTTGTGTACCCATATCCATCTGCAGGGTTTTGACTGTAGGATGTTATAAATAATTACCAAAACTTCTGCATCAGGAGTCGATGTTTTGTATGCAAAATCGGACACAATAAAAGCCAGCAAGTAGGTTGACATAATCGGGGTGGGTTCAAAGCTTGTCTGAATGTGTCCGTCCACAGGAGCTTTAACAGGCTCTGTGTGGGGAAAGAGACAGCAACAGATTAATTACAAATGAAAAATGAGGACAAATAAGCTACCTGTATGAAGCAGAATATGTTAGTTGTTTGCTGTTGTTGTAAATTAAATTAGGACATACAAAAATGTATTTGAGGACAGGTACGTTGCACTTTAAGTTTTACGTCACTGAGAAACGTTGCACATAGACAGTTCACATGTAAAATGCTGCACTGGGCACTGACACACACTGAAACTTGCCGTAGTTCATGCCGTTGGACAGAGCCACAGTGTCATGGGGGTGAATGAGAGTCATGTGAAAGACAGCTTTCATAGTGGGCTCATCAAAGCAGGGGAAGGCTTTCCTGGCATGCGTTGGCTGCATTTGAGTCGTGGCCACAACTCTGACAATAGCAGATACTCATAATTAACACCCACATCAAAAGTTAAAGCAACCCTCGATCCTTAGATACTCTCACACAGTAATATAACCCCTGTTCAGTCTCTTCTGAGTTATTATGTAATATGGTGGTTGTCAGTTTTGTGGTGTACCCACTTTCCCATCTTTTTCGCATCTCACTCAGGAATTTTAAGAATACATTTACTGTTTACACATCTACTGTATTTAATATACTGACTGCGGACAAAACCCCTCTTCAAAAAATTGTAACTATCCCCCTGAGTTCGCCCACTATTGACAAAATTTGTTCATTTTTTTTCAATCGATCCCGCTTTCCCCACCTCTTTCTCTCTTTCAGTTATTAGATAAAACATTTTCAAATTTCACCTGGAACAATAAACGACCGAGACTCAGGCTTTCTTTGTTATACTTACCTTATGACAGAGGTGGTTTGGAATTACCCAATCTCAGATGGTATTTCTGGGCAGCTCAGATTAGAGCTGCCATGTTTTATTTTGTAAATGACCACCCCCCAGCATGGGTAACAATTGAATCCCAGTCAGTCTCAATCCCTATGAACTTGTGTGTATATTCAGCAATTAAGAAAAAATTAATTAGACAGACAGAAAACCCCTTCTTGAAAAATACAATATTATTTGGGATAATGTTTCAACATATATAGGTGAGACAATTATCTCAGTTTTCACCAATCTTCGGTAACAATGACTTTCACCCAGGCAGAGCGCATCCAGGATTCAGACTCTGGTCCTCTAAAGGTATAGCTAAGGTGTCTGACCTACAAGGAAAATACATTTATGTCATTTGAAGAACTTAGAACCAAATACGATATCCCCACAAAGCACTTTTTCAAATATCTCCAACTACAGAGTTTTATAAGGTCTAGACAGAGTAATAGCGTGGAGCTTCCTCCTCTATCTATACTAGAAGACATCACTTTAAATCACATAAAAAAATAGGGGGCAAGTGACACATTGTATAATCTGCTTGTAAGCAAATGTAAAGAATCCTCAAATGATATCCTACAGGCCTGGAAGATGGATCTGACAGAGAATGTAACGAAGGAGGAATGGTCAGAGGCCTGCTCCCGAGTTCAAACGCAAACAGTAAACACACATTCTAAATTATTACAATATAAATGGCTTGTAAATGGCTAAGTAGACAGTATATCACTCCAGCTAGGTTGCATCACTTTAACCCCAATATCCCTGACACGTGCATCAAATGTAATCACCATAAGGGAACACTGTTTCATTGTATGTGGGAATGCCCTCAGATAACTGGTTTTTGGAGGATGGTCTTGGACCTAACTGGTCATATTATTGGTAAAAAGGTACCCTTTGATCCTAAACTATGTATTTTGAATATTTACACAGATGATTTTGTCATCTAAAACAATGTAAGGGCCTTGTTGAATTTTTGTCTGCTTGAAGCTAAAAGATGTATTGCTCGTGTTTGGAAGGAACGATCTGTCTGTGGAATTTCTCAGTGGCTCAATGGCAGAATTCTTAAAACTAAATATTTAAAATAAATTTAATTTTAAAAAAAAAAGGACCATCATACTTTTTCACCCCATCTTCCATGTATTCACTCCTGTAAAATCCTCCCAGGTCATCGGCCAGCTCTCCAACAAACTCAGTGAAAAGCTCGTACGTGCTGCCGGCCTGCAGTGGGCTGTTGAGTTGGATCACCAGGTACTGGGTGGGAATCTCCAGCCAGGTGCCTTTCAGGCTCGGCGCAGTGGCTCCATCTAGGCCCCTCAGCTGGGCTAAGTATCCCTCGAAGCTGGTGAGGTTCAGCTTGTTGGAGTGGATGAGGATGAGATCGGTCTCCTTCACACATCTGAAGATCACTGTGGAGTTTCCAGTGAAGATGTACAGGCCGTCTGCGTTGGGCTCCAGTCGGGGCCACAGGATGATATTGTAGGAGACAGGAGACAGGGAATCTGGAAGTCTGTACTGCTGCCAGGGCTCCTTTGGGTTGGATGGTGGTGTGGGCACTTCATGCTCTGCCTCCTCCTGACCGTAAACCACAGACAAGGCTGTGGTGGTGGTCACAGCAGCGATGGCTGCAACCAAACAGGTTAAAGCTACTGCTTTGCTGATGAAGAGGCCCTTCCCCATGTCTCCACCAGAGAAAAAGAAGACAGAAGTTAGTGGCTGATTTCCTGGGTGGAGAAATACTGAACCTAACTGCAGTAATTTTACAATAATTACATAACGTTATGTTAAATATGTATGTCATTCAGGTTTCATTTTATACCCTATTCTGTGCAGGTATATTCACGTGTATCCTCACATAAGCATAATTCCATTCTACAAGGCTGTTAAACCCACATCAGAGCTACATGGAAAAACACACATTAATTCCAGTGAGGCCCCTGTGTTACATAGAGGGAAAAATAATACATGGTTGTTTGGCACAAAGTTTATCCGGGTTCAACTTTTACCGCAGAGCAATGCGTTATAATCAAGCAATGTGCTGCCAGTCTAGTGTCTAGCTCACTAATTGTTAAGAGGGTATAGGGTGCTGTTTGTAAAGTGGCTCACGCTGAAAATAACATCAATATTTTGCCCCATTTAGCTTCAAACAATGTTTATAAAAGTGTTGTGTATTTTTTAACGTCACCTTTTACCACATTTACAGCAATATTTGTTAACTTAGAAATATATTTAATCTAAATATTAAATGTGGCACCTAAATGTTAAATCTAAATCTAAATGTTAAATCTAAATGCTAAATCTAAATCTAAACATTAAATCTAAATCTAAATGTTAAATCTAAATGCTAAATCTAAATCTTAATATTAAATCTAAATCTAAATCTAAATATTAAATCTAAATCTAAATCTAAATGTTAAATCTAAATGTTCTGGGTGAAACTAAATACTTAGCTAATATGCGAATTCACACTGCCGGTCACCGGAAGTACTAAAATAAAAGCTCGAGATGGTCAGACTGTGTTTATAGAATCAAATAACGAATTAAAACCAACTACCAACTTATCAGGGGAAATGAACACTTGCACACACATTAGCGTGATAATAACTACCTAAAACAACAAAAAACATGTTTGGAGAAAGTTTATTTGACATGTACTTTGAGTTGTTAGTGTCCCTTCGGAGGGAATCACCTTGTTTAGAGTTTAGAGCAGAGTTTAGTGGTTAGCCCCGTTAGCGGTATCTGTAATAACTCAATAAGCGGTTCGTGAAAAAAATATTTTTTCAGCGGGTGTCTTAGTTACAACATGATTGAGCTAGCAAAGCAGTTTTGTGTTGCTATGTGTGGTATTTATTAAGTTTTGGGAAATCACGATGTCTAGAGAGCATCAGTGGCTGCAGCTGACAGGGACAGCTAACAGCAGCAGCAAAGCTAACATCAGGACGTCATCTGTTAAAAGCCTCCCGTTGTCGGATACGACATGAAACTACTCCAGTTAGCTCAATCATGTTGTAACTAAGACATCCGCTGGAAAAAAAAATTTTTTTTCATGGACCATTCACTGAGTTACTGAGTCATTACAGACACCGCTAATGGTTAGCCCAGCTAATCTATGATAACCATGTTATTAAATACAAACGTGCACACAGAAATAGTAATGTGTGTTCAGTCATTGTGTTTATAGACTTTACAAACATCAGATTAGTCTAAGCGGTGATATAGTGACGTGAAAAATGTGATATACATATGTAGCTAAACTCTGTTGGTTTTCTACCTGCAAGTATTTGAGAACAACAAGGCGATTCCCTGCGAAGGGACACTAACAACTCAAAGTAAACGTCAAATAAACTTTCTCCAAACATGTTTTTTGTTATTTTAGGTAGTTATTATCACGCTAATGTATGTTCAAGTGTCCATTTCCCCCGATAAGTTGGTTTTAATTCGTTATTTGATTCTATAAACACAGTCTGACCATCTCGAGCTTTTGTTTTGGTACTTCCGGTGACCGGCGGTGTGAATTTGCATATTAGTTAAATATTTAGTTTTACCCAGAACATTAAGATTTAACATTTAACATTTTTATTTAGATTTACCATTTAGATTTAGATTTAGCATGTACATTTAAAGAGTAACTAAACCCTAAAACCATTTTTTTCAGCTGATAATCATTGTTTCTGGTAGTGAAGTAGTGTTACTGACTGATCCTGCTCAAAATCTTGACAGTTTAGTGCAAACTGTTGAAAATCTACATTTTATTTTAAAAATGTGGTGTGGAGTGCCCTCTACAGCTTGAAACCTGGTTACTACATTTGAATTTACATTACATTACATTGGAGGCGAATGACTCTTTTTCGAGGCGAATGACGTCACTAACCGTCCACGCTAAACCTGCCCTCCTGCCTTTACTCCTCCCCCCCTTACTATAAAACCATTCTGTCCGCAGTTATCAAACTGATAGCGAGTAGGTTGGATCAGAGCAGAGAGAGCAGTAGAGCAGAGAGAATAGCTAGTAATTTGTCTAATTGTATTGTTAGCATAGTGTATTTTAGTGTAGGATTACAGTTAGTAGTGTGTTCATAGTATTTAGGTTAGTTGGTCAAGGAGAGGCTTGGGAGTATATGTGCGGGACGGCAAGGGAGGGAGGGGTGGAGGGCCGCTGCGCCGTGACAGAGAGCTGAGCCTCGGGGGTATATGTGCGGGGCTGCGAGGGAGGGAGGGGTGGATGGATGCGGTGGGCTGCTGCGCGGTGAGCCCAGGCTCCCAGAGAGGGAGAAAATAAGTCAAAGTGTGGAGAAGGGGACTGGCTGAGCTCCGGCCGCCTTCCCTTCTGCCCGTGTGACACAGCTAGGGTTTTTTTTTCCAAGCCACCATCGGCACAATGAAAGCCCTCTCCTCTCTCCCTGCAGCAAGGGACAATATTCACTCCGCCCCCTTCCTCAGCCGCTTGCCTGCAGATTTAGATTTAACATTTAATATTTAGATTTAACATTTAGGTGCCGCATTTAATATTAAGATTTAACTATTTAATATATTTCTAAGTTAACAAATATTGCTGTAAATATGGTAAAAGGTGACATTAAAAAACTCACAACACTTTCTTAAACATTGTTTAAAGCTAAATGTGGCAAAATGTTGATGTTATTTTCAGCTTGAGCCACTTTACAAACGGCACCCCATAAGAGGGGATAAAATTATCGTCACAGTGCATCTGTCAAATCTGTCTCAGAAAACACAACATTTGATGTCTATCAAATCTTCAGACTCAAAGATCTAACTCTCACACTGGCTTTTCTGGATCATATGTCATCATCTCTCTGTTGTATTTTTTTATTCTGAATACCTCAGAAATAAAACAAAATAGCCATACCACTCTAAAGCGCCACATCACATTCAGACAGACACACAGCATTTAACACCAAATTGCAGTTTGATGCAATGACAGCTTGGTAATCTTCTTACCTTGTATGTAGGTAGTATGGACTCTAGATTATATGGCCTTTTCACCTGTTGATTGTGGAGTCAGATTTTAAAGCAGTGTTGTCTGCTATGCTGTACTCACTTGTAGCACTTAAACTGCCCGTCTGCTCGCGCCAAGAAATGCGGCAGATCTCCACTCTAAAAAAGCATCCTGAAGAGTTTGAGTTTGTTGTCAAAGGGGAGTACTATTTATACCAGATCAGGCAAAATCTGTAACTCCCCCAATAGAACCAAGTTGAGTCTTTGCAAAAAACAGCAACATATTGCACAATCCTCAACCACAAAATACAATCATTGGACCGCCCTTGAACTTGTTGTGTCTTGAATATAAATCCAATGTGTGCAGGAGTATTGCGTAATGAACTAATGCCAAGTCTAAAACCTTTCATAAAAGTCATAAGTCGTGGAGAAAGGACACTCGATGGCTCTCCCAACATGAAGCAGTAAAAAGCCTCCTAAGAAACATACCTGCTGTACTGGGTGCCTTGGTAGAGGAAGTAGAGACCTGCAAATGTCCTGCTGCTAAGGGACTGTATTAATTACTTGCCACCTATCGCCTCATTGCCACCATTCACCTGCAAGCTGATGTGCTCCCTCAACTGGCACGCCTCTCTAAGCTCTTCCAAAAGGGGGATGCCATGACATGTCATGGCAATGGAAGAACAGGTAACTTAAATAACTCAGCTCAGCTGCTAAGTTTTATCTTCATGTTTATTTTGCAGTCAATGTGTTTATTTTCCCAGGTCCCTGTCACTCTGGCCTTCATAAAGGGCATTTAAGATTCTAGTTGTCATCAGCCTGGCTCACACTTGAGTAAGCTGACCCAAAATTTTGATGACCCCTCAGGACTGGGGGCATTCTGCATCTCTGCTGAACAGGAGAGAGGAAGAGGAGGGGATGATGCAGGAGACAGACAGCAGGACTGGCAAATATTTCAATCACAGATATGATTATATGGCTTTTGGCTGACTTTATAGATGTAACTTCAATTTAGTTGTTGCAGTTTTATTTATACTAATAGATTACAGACATTTTTCATGTGTTTGATCAGGTGATTGATCCATATTTGGATGGCCTCATTGCCCATCTCGAGAGACGTATCTGTGAGGTTGACGTGTGGCTGCATTTGGGATACTCGGTCCACAAACAGCTACACTCCCTGACGACACTGACGAGGATACTGGTGGAGAGGTTTTGTTCCTGTGTCAATTTTAGCACAGTCCTTGAGGAATGGGCCTCTCTCAAGGAGCAAGTGGTCTCTGGTCAACTCAAGGTAATTTAAAAATGTGACATTTTCACATGACATTATCATGAACACTATACTGTGTTACTGATATCATTTTGAACCTTTTCAGATCAAGACAAAGCTCGCCATACTGTCTGAACTGTCCTCAAAATATGAGGAGTTTGGTGTTCTGTACCCAACTGAGCCTGCTGGCTTCCATTGCCCCGATGGTCCCGGTCAGCATTGTAAACTGTGAGAGGGACTTCTCAACCATGAACAGGGTAATAAATATTTGCTGGGATTTGCTGGTTTAAGCTATCAGCTATCACTTTTAAAGCCTAACAGTTAATGTATTTGCAGGTCAAGACAAACATCCACATTTGGCTGCAAGGATCCTGGAGCCTGCATGCGGGTCTCAGTAAATGGGTCAAAAGTGTCTGACTTCAAGAGGCTCTGGAAATGTTCTTCCAGAGGCCCAGAAAGATGCACTGCAGTGACAAAAGCTGCACACTTTGTGGATAATTGTCATAAAAAGAAATGTTCCTGTGTTTAGTTCAATGTACAGTTCAAATAATTGTTCAGTTTTTATGTTGACTGCTGTCATTAAAAGAAACACATGAACACCATGATTCCTTGAAGTGTTTCTGTCTATGTATGTCCTAAGTTTGTTCATGGTTTTTATGGTGCATGCCTGGTCTAAATTTGAACAACAGCCAACATGTATAGTATTGTAATAATGCAGAAACACATTGATTACTTTGCTAGAATTTGTAATTAATTACAGGACTATTTCTATATTAGCTTTAATCAACAACATGAATGATTGAACAAATGTTGCCATTCTTGATCATTTGACAATGAAGGATAAACAACAAATATTAACAGTTTGTGCTTTCTGGTGTATTTTTTCTGACATTTATTATGACACTGAAAAACACTAATTTTCCAAAGTGTCCTTTTGGATTTATTACAAGGCCTATGGTGAATTGAAGATAAACCAGACCAGAGTGTTCTGTAGGCACTGGAAAATGCACTCAGTACTGTTAAAAAAGCATTAAACACTTTTTTTCAGTTAATTAATCATTAATTAAACTAATGTACATGAGCTGTACATCACTGACATCTTGTAGGTCTTCATCAAATGAAAAAAAAGGACAGACGTTATGAATTATTGAGCCCAACTGCTTTGAAATTAAAATCTAATAATCAAATCTTCATAACACACAACAGAGTTTGTTTGCCTAATGCATACTCGGTACACAACTATTATCGGAGTCCCATTTTGCTCCTAGGTGCACTTCTGGTTGGCCATTTCCAGCTCCTAATGACGACCTTTTTTGATGTCAAATTGGGAAATGCCTTTAACGTTACCTGTGTAGGTGGTGATTGTGCTTTAGTTGATTCCTAACTAAATTCCAGTTTTTAAACATAATGTAAAAACAATGAATGCAGCTGACAAGCTGCAAACATTTTATGTCAACGTTTTATCCAAGAGCCTACCATTTTAGCAATAATATTGATAAAAATAACAGTCTGGGTTTGTTGACTTTCAGATTTGATGTTTGATGTTAACTTAGCTTGACCAAAGACGCATCATCTAGCCAGAATAAAGTTATTTCTGGAACCATGCTGAAATGTGACATTAATATTTTTTACACATACAACTTAATGTAACCACACACAGTCTCCACCTTTTTAATGTAACATAACCGTTGCTACTGCAGCCTAGAATTAACGTTACTTCCATGTTATGTTGCCACTATGGCAAGTATATCGCTTACATATCATAACTTTATCTGACAAACGTTAACGTGGTGGAGCTTTATTTTCTAACCTCACACAGACGCCCTTTGTTTAAAAGTATTAACACCCTAAATTCTAACACTTCTGTATTAAGTTTGGACTTCGGGTCTTGCAGGTTAGCAGATGGATAGAAAGACGAGCTAAGCTAACAAGCCAGACAAACAATGATACCTGCTAATTACATAAAACAACATATAAGTAAAATAACAACAGAATGTCACTTACCGATAAACTGGAGCACTGGTGTCTTGGACGGTCAGTTAGTACAATTATCTGTACAGTAAGCCTTGCTGACCAAAGTTTTTTTTATAAATTGATGATAATGTCCGCTTTTCCGTGTGTGTGTGTTGTGTTCAGGTGTTGTCACGTAAACAACAGTGCCCGAGCAATAAACAGGACAGACAATAGGATTTTATTTATTTTTACACTCCATGCTCACTGAAAGCTGACCGAATCCAACCCCAGCCTGAATACAATTTATACATTTTTGATAAACCCCACCCGACCCGTCGGGCTCGTCGGGCTTGGATCGGGTAGCCACACTCTAGTGTGTGTGTATGTGTCCCTTATCTATAGGGCCTGTCTGAATTTCTGTCTTTGAGAGATATTATTTTGTAATATAACTGAATTTTCTATCCGTACATATAAATTTTATATATATTAAAATTATAAGGCATCTTTGAGTAAATATGGTCACCCAACCTTACTACATACCTGTCAAGTTTTGGATTTGATAAAAAGGGAAATTTTTCGGCACTTGCCGCGAGACATGGGAGTCTATGGGGATTTGCTCTGTTTTGCAATCAGCCCCCAGAGGCCAGTTGATGAGTACTCACAGCAGGTGCTGGGTGAGCGGCCTGTCTGTAATGTGCCAAACAGCGTTAAAGAAACAGTGATTTGTAACTTGATACTGGTTTATAAAATGGTTTTACTGGTTTTAATCACCTGGTCCATTTGTTTTGGAGAGAACCTCTGTGGATAATGCAGCTCCAGGAAAAATCTCTTGAACTGAAGACAGAGGGAATTTAAATTGGGAGAAGTTTCAGCTGGTTGCATCTACAATCCTTGCCGCTGGACACCACTAAATGTCCATAAATCTTAGACACTGGATCTTTAAGTGGCACAGAGCAGCCATCTTTTATGTACAGCTGTGACTCGTTGCCCAGATCCTACTGTCTGCATGTCTTCGTATCCTTTGGCAAGATAATGTGGCTGTGCCACTGGTGTGTGAGTGGTAGCCTCTGTTACTGGTGTATCAATGTGTACCCAAATGGGTTAATGTGGCAAGTACTGTTAAAGCGCTTTAAGAGGTTGGAAGACTAGATGATGTTATGCAAGGGCAAGTTCATTCAAGTCTTTTTCATACATAAATACCTGTTTTCAGTTTAAAATTCATAGCCAAGTCTTCAAGACCATGCCTGGATGCCCTTAGGTTGTTTTCTCCACAGACAACATTACACAACAGTTTTCACACGCTTTGCAGTAGGTCCTGTGATTAGTAGATTGACTTTGTCAGTTTCTTTAATCATTTTATTGTTTTTAACTTTATACAGGTCATAAAAAGTCTGTAAACTGTCTTATTAGCTCATGCCTTCACTTTGAATTGTCAAAACATCTGTTTAAAACAGACTGACAGGGTAACATGGTCCGTGTGGAGCCTTTGATTTTATCACTTTCAAAAATCACCTTCAAGTTTAAGTGTAGTGCGCAGACTGAACAGCGGTCATCAGTTTCTGGTTTTGTCAGGGGAAAAAGAAAACAGAGAAACACAGACACAGACCTCAGGTTTTTCTGAGCCTTTCTTATTTATTTCACCACTGAATCTTTGCAAAGAATTAGAAAACAGTTAAACACAAAAAACAGACAGAAAAACTGAATTTCTACATTTTTCTTTCAAATTACAGCTTAAAGGATAACTTCGGTATTTTTCAACCTGGGCCCTATTGCCGCATTCGTTTGGCAATCCAGGCCGGTCATTCCTTGTCGAATTTATATGACTGTATGACACGTCTGATCTGAAAGCGTTTCATTGCATTAAACAGCATATATGTGGACAAACTGAGGACAAATAACTTTGTTTACCATTCACAATGTGCGCAGCCATCTTCGTCGTGACGTCAATTCTACCGACTCGGTCTACCTGGACCTTGCCCGAGTTTGATGACGAGACCTCCGGGTAGAACGGGTGTTGTTTTGTACCTTTCCGGACCGGAAACCGTATCAATCCCGGTTCCGGTTACCAATAGAATGCAGCATATTTCCCCATGTGTATGTGTGCGTATGATTCATACGTACAACTCGTTTTAAAATTGGTTCAGTATTGAGGGAGCCGGATGCAGCCGGCAGCCGCAAATGAGCTACACCGATAACGGGGACAAATGCGTCCCGTATAAGTTTGCCGCATTAAAAGTGCTTTTTTTCGTCACTGACCGGTTCAGATCACCAGTGCTATCTCTGTAAATAACATACCAGAGATATTGGATAAAGGAGATACCCCACCGTAGGCTTATCCAATTTTAAGAAAACGGTTACTCTTCCTGTGGGCGTGGTTAGCTCTCCTTCCAATCAGAGCCTGTTCTCCCTCTCCCTGGCTGGAAGTCTTGAGCAAAGAATGGGGTGTCTACCAGGCAGGCTGCTGTGGTGTACTGAGGTCCACTTTGACATTGTGGAATGTGTGACAAGGATGAACAGAGCACGGACAGACAGACAGTCTAGCTGACTTCACTAATTCTTGACCATAGCCATAAATATCTTCTTGACCTTGACCGTGTATGTTTCGGCTTGGGCCCCTAGCTGGTCACCTGTTCCACAATGTCAAAGTGGACCTCAGTACACCACACTGCACAAGACATTTCAGCAGTTCCTCTCCAGTATCAAAACTCTGCAGCCCTCCAACTGGCCAGAGGAGTGTGGGGTGAGATATGCTGAAGGAGAAGTGCAGGAGCTCTGCACTTTCCTCAAGCTTGATAGTCGAGAGGCACAGAGAGGTATGCGGGAATACATTGACACAGTCAAGGCCAGTGGTGAGAAAAGTAGTCGTCCTCCAGAAGAGCTTAAGCCTCTCCTACAAGCAGTCAACACACTTGTCATCTCCACTGCAGAATTTGGCTTCAGCCAAATGAACATTATAAGTGAAATGAGGCCCACCCTGGAACTCAGAAGTTTATCAGCTTTGATTTTCATTAAATGCGCTGGTCCTCCCCTGAAACGTTTTTCCCCAAGACGTTATATAAAGTCTTGGCTTCAAAAAAACATGTCTTGGCTAGTAACATCCAATTCCGATTCACATGAACGTACATGAACGCGCAGCTGGACCAGCTTGTAAAAAAACGGGCTGGAGATAAACACAGAGAGAGGGTGTGTTCGTCATGCTATACTCCAGCTCTCTGCTCCACCAATCTCCATCCAGGACACTGACTGACAGACGTATCCTGTAAACAGAGCTCAGCTGTTTATTTAGCCTAGCAATATCTCCGGACTGTAGTAGCTGCAATGGACGACTTTGAACGCGATTTTGAAGAGTTTCTTGTAGCGGACACAGATCCAGAGCCATACCCGTTTGAGCCGGAGCACACAGATGAGGAACTCCATGTGTTGGAAGCTGCCGAGGAGAGAGGCTGAATCCTCCGCTCCCATTGTGCAGCACAGAATGGGATTCGGTGCTACCATCGATGGGGAGATATATCATCAGGGGGAAAAGCGCAGCAGAGAGTGCATCACCATCATCAAGGAGTGAAGTTGCGTCTTCTTTTCCTCGCAGATGACGGTTCGGGTTTCGTTCTCTCCTGTTTCGTGGTAAGTGTGGTCCATTCACAAACTTTATAACTACAAAAAACTTTTCACTACTCTCTCTGGACGAACTACTAACACTCTCTGCTGTTTTTCTTCCTTCCTTCCGCTGTCTTTGTTGGTTTATTTATACACGTGAAACGCGTTCTCTGGCTGGCTGGATTGTCTGCTCGGTCTGCCGTACATACATGGCGGCGAAAGATGGCGATCTCTCTAAAGCAAGGCCCTTATTCACTTATATATACATATTAATGGGTAGAATATTCAGATTCAGACTCAGATTTGATAATAAACCATGCCAAATATTATACACTGGCCCTTTAATAACTGAAACTGTGTGGACTTTTATTTTTTAGTTGTGCATTTTACATTTAAATGGACTTTATTTTCCCTGAAGTGCTTATTTTCTTACAGAACACAAACTGGGGTCACAACCAATGTTCCCTCTAATTTTAAAAACTCCTGAGCAGACAATCAACTCCTCTGATCACCTACTTGAGCAACTGTGGGGGGCGACATCTGACACGTACACACTACATCCACATAGCGGTGCCATGGCATCACCTCTCCAACACCAAATATCATTACAAGGGAATATTACTATAAAGATTAATGATACGATTATTTTAACAACATGAACTACTGGTCAGTTACAATTAACAATAACAAAACATTGTTTGAGATTAGATAGATTTTGCATTTATTGCCATAATGTGAAGAATTAAGAGAAAAATGTGCTCCATAAAAGTCACTTGGAGACAAAACACAAACATTTAAGAGTGATGGCAACAGAAAGAGCAAACAGCTCGAACACTCTTTAATAGTAATTGCCAACTACTTTAGGCCTCTAAACTGCAACAAATATAATATGCTAGATCAAAAACTAAATGTAAAGTTAAATTGTAGATGTACTACTACAGACAGTGCCACTGTACTGGATGAAAACATTTTCCTGGCAAAAAATATTAGTGGCCAGGCAGTGCAATGAGTGCATGTAAACATACATTGTAAGCAAAAATTGTAGCAGAGCTACTACTGCAGACAGTGCTGTACTGGATGAAGTTTTTACTGGCAAAACATATTGCTGGCCTGGCCAGGTAGTGCAGAAAAATATCAGAATATGTTTATGTTCTAAGTGTTTGTGCATACATTTTCTGTGTGTGTGGGTGTGTGTGTGTGTGTTTGTGTAAACTCACCTTGTACTTTTGCTTCACGTCTTGCACGTCACAACTCCATTCTTGTTGAAAAAGAAAAAATATTGCGTAGTTTTTTGTTTTATCTTAAAATTTCCAGAGGACGAAGCGCCACAGCTCACACATTTAGCCATAGCTACGATGCTATGGCTAACGGCTAACAACAAGTATGACAGCAGCGCATACCCAACATAATGCCATTGATTGGCTGTCAAGCTAAACAACCGTTGCAGGTATTGGCGGGGCAGCACCTGGTGGGCATGTTTTTTAATCATCACTGACTGACAGTTCACTGTCATCTGTCACTCATTGCACAGACAAATGCCCACAGTGGAGTATGTATTTACTATTCAAGTCACAAGACAGCGCAACTTTTTTGTCATCTGCACAAAGAGGTGGGGAGCAGTGCGCAACTGCGCAGTAAAACAGCTTAGAGGGAACAGTGGTCACAACCTTTGTAAAATCTCCAGAGTGGCCTCAAAGAAAGTGTCTGTCTTCTCGCTGTTTCTTTCAGAGGAGATAAATATCCAAGCTGATTCAAAATACTATTTAAATGTGCAGGTAAAAAATGTTAAATCTTATTACAGCTTTAATTTCATATGATGACACAAGATGCAGAAAATATTTGGGTGAGCACAGAATATCATACTTCTGTGTTGTGACATTTATTCAAACTCTTTCAAATGCTGACAGTATGTACAGTACATTTGGTTCCAGCTGGAGTACATGTCAGTAAAAATAATCATACATTTGAAAACTGTGGAGAGTGTTAAACTGGAGAACCAGTTAAGCACCTGTTCCTTGTTCATGGCCACCCAGACACAGGTGATTCTGATTAGCTGATTAAACCTCCACTAGGTCTTGCTTGTTTCTGTATTACTACTGCTGCTACTACAACTACTGCTACGACTATTACAACTACTGCTGCTGCTGCTGCTACTACAACTACTGCTACTACTACTACTGCTGCTGCTACTGCTGCTACTACAACTACTGCTACTACAACTACTGCTACTACAACTACTGCTGCTACTACTGCTATTCTAACAGAACCACTACAACTACAACTAGTAGTACTAATAACCTGCTTCTACTATTACTACTATTTCTGCATTTGAAAACTGTGGAGAGTGTCACTCTGGAGAGGAAGCTTCGCTGGTGAACCAGTTGAGCACCTGTTCCTTGTTCATGGCCACCCAGTTGATGTTGGCCTTGGTTTTCTCCAGTGCCTGATCAAGAGCTGTGGTGGCTGAGCCCAATTGCCCTGCGTTGTCTTCTTTGAACTGCAGCAACTGGAGAGGAACGAGGGGAGGGCATTAGTGGGATTCAATTTTGCATGTACAGTACAGCACTAAAAAGTATGTCACCATGAACACAATTAAATGAAATACAGGATTAGGATATAAGAACTTGTTCTCCATATTCATATCTATTTAACAATGTATGGAGTATATGTTTGTCCTGTACCAGATACACAGCACCTTGCAAACATTAGTCTAGTTACTAATATTAAATAACTTTTTTAATATGAAATGACACGCTAGGTCATTAGGTCCTACAGTTAGCATTCATAAATATAACAGAAACTGTACCTGATTGTATTCAGACTCAGAGGAGAATCGTTTGGTCACTCCATTAATTAGTTTGTGAAAGGGAAATGAGTCACCACCATAGCTGAAGAAAAGCAAAAACAAGACAGGCTTTGATCATTTTGCAAACATCTACAGGCTGCGTAACCAAAACTGTTTAGTTGGACATTTTGATATCATGACTAAAAAGACAAGACTGGAAGTCTACAATGCAGTGCTAACATGCAAATGTTTACCAGGTATCATGTCCACCATGTAGCATGTTAGCATGTTAATGCTAACTAGCAGAGGATTACATCTTGATGGGAATGGCATTAGTTGCTGGGATTTGGTCGTAAACCAAAGTATTGGACAAAGTAAAATGTTGTTAGATAAAAATCAGAGGATTAGCAAACTATCCAAGATTGATCCTTTGGACACTGTGGAAATCTGTGCCAAGTTTCATGGCAAATCATCCAAAAGTTTTTAGATAGATAATGTAGTCTGGACAATCACCACCTAAAAATCATCCTTTTGCCTCTATAGCATCATGTTTAACCCTGACCTCTACCAGCTGAGTTTACTGTAACATTATAAACATAAGTGCATCAGGGAAAACTCACTCATGGTATATGTAGTCCCATTTGGCTCTGACAAAGTCCCATGCCAGAGGTTGACCAATGGGGTTACTAGCAATGTCATTTATGGTGAAGGTGGCATCTTGCTTACGGATCATCTCTGGTTCCAGACAATACTCAAGATACCTGAAACACACACACAGAGTGAGGACAAAAACCTACTGTGTCAACTGCACTATTTCCTGCAGTTTTTAACGCAGGACCATTGAAATCCTGCAGTAACCATTCTCCAATCCATTCAACCATTCATGCTGCAGAGTGCAAAATGACCTGAAGGAGAGCAATGAGGGAACAAACATCATCCAGCATGATGGTAACACTACTGACCTGTTCAGCAGCCAGGGCTCTTTGGTGCAGGACAGAGCAGACATGAGTTTATCAGCCTCTGAAGCCATGGTGGCGTTCTTGTACATGGACCAAGCAAAGTCCCACTCATCCACTCCTCCTGCTGCAATCGCACTGCAGTACACTGTTGACCTCAAGTTGGGACTAATGCTAAAAACAGTTGATGGAGATGATAGAGAGTTACAGTGTCAGACCCCTCACCCCTCAGCATTTATATATTGTCGGTGCCACTGTTGCAAAGACAATCAGATCGCTTTCCTCTTTCCTCAGAGCCTGAGGCCCTGTTTAGACAACAACAGTCTCTCTAAAGACAGAAAAGTCTGTCTGCATTTTAAAAAACTTCTGCGTTTATATGACGACGTTATTGAAACGATCCCCGTTCACACAGAGCCGCAAAATCTATTGGAAACGTTGTAGTATGCACGCCAGACCAATGGGTGGAAACAAAGAAGACACAATGGTGAAAGCATGCACAGATAACTTTGTCTGGATGGACAACGAGGTGGAGTTGCTACAGTAACAGATCTACACTTCACTGCAAATCAACAGGGTGAGCAGCACAAACAGAGCTCGGCATTGTTGTTGTGATGGCCGACTTTCTCGCACATGCCTAGTGACTGGAAACGTACTGCACATGTGTGAAAAGTTTCCGTTTTCAGATGAACTGCATATTACAAGTTTACATGACAACGGAGACGCTGCCGCTTCCAAAAAATTGCACTCTGGAATCCATTTTCAAAACGTTGCATTTTCAGGCAACCAAAACTCATCGGCCAAAATGCAACTAAAGTTTACCGTTTTCAGTTGAAATCGTTGTCGTATTAACGGGACCTAAAACTACCAACAACACACAGCATTCTGTTTTACATTGTTACTTCAATTGTTCTACTGTCTGACACTTCCACTGCTGGGGCTAATGTTGATACTCCCTGTTAACTGGGGATGGCTACCAATGGCTACTGGGGAAAATAACAGTGCTATCCTGTTTTGATTACACAATGATTGATGCACTTCCTTTGGGCTGTAAATCAAGATGCCATTTTCTCAGGAGATGGCACCCGGTGGTAGACAAAATTGCATCGTGAAGGCAAGGCTGATAGGAAACCAGTCTAAACTCAGATGGTGTCACTATTCTATAGTGATTACACTGTACAATCAACATTCACTTTAAGTAATTATAAGTTAAAGCAAAAGAACTTGTCTATGTCCACTTTGAGAGAGTATGGAAAAGAAAGAAAGAATGAAAGGAAAGTCTGGGATGTGAACATACTTGTTGATAGCTGGGTGTTTCATCCACTCTCTGAACCAGCCAGTGGTCAGCTCCTTACAACCTTCCACACCAGTTTTGCAGGCCAAGGAGATAGCATTTATCTGGTTGTACCTGGACATGAGATAATATAACGGTCAAAAGAATGTTTGAGAAGGGTAAAACCTCAGGACTCCAAGTGTGCAACCTAGTGGGAAGAGAGTTGGGTTCCCATGTGTGATATGGTACGCTTGCTTCCTTGTAGATTTTTTATTTTTCCAGTTTATTTTTATCTGTGGTGTGCATAATGTGTAAATGGATTTAGTTACATTGACAAACAAAATCACCATGCAGCACAAGATAAATTTTAACAGCACAGTAGCTGACCAACAATTAATGTTAGCATTCAGTTGGATCCGACTCTATTTATTCCCCACACCATGCTAATGTTAAAATGCTAATTGTGTTAGCTACAATCATCTTTATAAAAGCCTAAAAGTTAAGTTTTCTCTGCCCAGTAATATCTTTATTTATCTTTACTTATCTAAATTAAAGCAGCTGTGCAGAACTTTTCGTTTTCGCTGATTATAGCGCTCCTTTGGTCGAAGCGGTATGACACCCACAGCCTGGTGTCGTAAAGCCGGCATTTACCACATGCATTTGTTTGTGAGAGCGAGAGGATTAACTAATGTCAGGTCAGTCCAAGAAAATAGTGGAAACAGCAAAATTACTCAGTAAATTTTCCTGTCGTGTTTCTGTTTTGATCTAATCTAATCTGTTGTGTATTTTGAGCTACTAAGGCTACCGTAGTAGTGTGAGCTTCAAGTTATTCTGGGTAATGTAGTAACCGTTGTTGTGCTACTGGAAACAATGAGAAGCAGCCGTGTACGTTTCGGTGTAAGGAGGAATAAACAGTTGACAAGTCATCTGCTGAGTCCGCATTATTATATGAAAAGAATACTCCGACGATTTGGGAGTTATGCCCTTTCTCTATCATTTTCATATTGAGACAGCGGTTAGCATGGCACTGTCAGTACATCTTGCGCGGAGGGATACACTGGTGAGCAACAGCTGCAGCTGGCTCTGGGACAGGTAGCTCGGTCACAATTACTCGGACAAAATTACTCACCCGACTGAAAGCTGTCCATCAGCTCCTGCAGGCCTGGGGCGTTTTTTTCCAGTTCATCTTAGGAACATGAAAAAAAGTTTCAATCACGCCAGGATTAGTGATTGCTGCAAGGTTTTCACTCCTTGTGATGCACTCTCTGCGGCGGTTTTCCTCCTGATGATATATCTCCCCAACGATGGCAGCACCGAATCCCATTATGTGCAGGAAATTAATAGCGGAGGATTCAGCCTCTCTCATCTCTGCTCAGCATTCAACACATGGAGTTCCTCATCTGTGTGCTCCGGCTCAAACAGGAATGGCTCTGGATCTGTGTCCGCAACAAGAAACTCTTCAAAACCGCGTTCAAAATCGTCCATTGCAGCTGCTAAAATCCGGAGATATCGCTAGGCTAAATAAACAGCTGAGTTTTGTTTACAAGCTACGTCTGTGCCTGCTCACCGGTGTGTCCCTTTGCGGATCACAGCGCAGGACGTACTGACCCTCTATCAGCGCAATGCTAAAGGCTGAGACCCAGCCACTGGACGTACAGACACAAAAAAGATATTGATCATGTTGTCTCAATATGAAAATGATAGAGAAAGGGCATAACTCCCAAATCATCAGAGTATTCTTTTATGTGAAGATACACAGTGAAGACATAACATAATCCTAACACAGCAAAGCTGTTACCTGCAGCCTTCGCTTGCAAAGCTAACGCTACTAACGTTAGGTCAGTCCAAGTAATTAGTGGAAACATGCTAACATGCTAACGTTACACACAAGTTAGTAGTAAAGTAAGACCTGTTCATAAATGTTCTGGTGTAGCTCTGAATTTCTTATAAACTGAGGACAACTGCCTGCTGTATATTAGTGTTCATGGTCACAGTCACAGATAATTTTACATGATGCTCCTTCGTTATCCGCCATGACATCAAAAGTACAACCAAGTCCTCATAGATACATCTCTGGTAAACTGTTAGGTGTTATGTGTTCAGCAATGCCCATTGTGTACTGAACACTGTAAACACGGCTCCTTCTTCTTCTGTGGTTTAATCGCTGCAGGCTGCTGCAGGGAGCAGAATCACTTCCGCCTCGGGTGCCGTATTCTGGTTTTCTGACTTCCGCTGTGTGTCTGACCTGAGCAAGGCTACGCTAAAAAGCCATATAGAGAAAGGCTTTTTTGTCGCTGTTGGGTTCAAATAAATATGCATATCTCCAAGGAGGGGGTGATACGAACTAGGGACAGTTTTATTAATGGTAAAAAGCTCCGCACAGCTGCTTCAACTATAAAAGTAGTAGTTTATGTGCTATTATACTTTTGAGGCAGACAGGGCAGTGACACATCTTATGTACAAATGTTAGCAATGTAATTTTAGTCAGTTGAATGTGCTTGGTTATCAGCCTCATGCGTACTGGTTAGAAGGGGGCTGCTTCACCTAGTAGTAGGATCAAGGGCCTATATGAGCCCATTAAACGGCTGTTATCAGTTGCAAATAGGAGCATAAGTATGAAAACTTTAATTGTTAGGCGGTGACATCCAGTGGCTGCAGTAATTATGACAGGAGCAAAGAAGGGAAGTCACCATGTAAAGCCAAAAGTCAACATTATTGTAGAGTGCCTAAATTATGTCACGTTATGTTACGTAACAAACGTACCTATTTTAACCCTACCACAATCTTTTTCTAAACTTTGTCACATAGTTTTGATGCCTAATTCTGATGAAAATTGAAACTGAAACCTAATGGTTACTTATTGGGCTGATAATTCTTCTGAACCTCCTAGTGGGTGTAGCAGGCCCCTTCTGACTCATATGCTTGAGGCTGATAACAGCTTTTAATGGGCTGATAACACTCGAAATACGTGTCTTGATGGGGACCCTTCTCTCTTCCCATTGGCTTTCCGACAATGGCTGTCAAGACGAGAGGACTGCAGTTGGACCCTCTCTGAATGGTGATGCTTTAAGTATTGATTCAAACATTAAACTGCACAGACTTTTTTCTGGAGTGAGAATGTCAGTGAAAAAGTAAATATAGATTCAGGAGGTACTTTAGGTCTTACAAAAAGGGATGGGTATTGGGCATTGGGCATTATCTAGTTTTCCCGTGGGGTTGATTGAAGTTTTATGAAATCTACATTGCATTCATACACATGGATCTGGCTTACTATGGCAATGTAAAATGTGAACAATTACATGTCTGGCATGTTAACATCCTTACTGGTCAGTGTGCTTTTCTGGGATCTTTGTCCAGTTGAGGGTGAGCTCTTTGAAGTAGTTAAACAGAGGGGTGACCTGTTTCTTTAGGTAAGCCTGAGGGATGAAGATACACACATTTTGTTAAATTGCTGTCAAACATAGAGATGTGTGGCATCCAGAAATGATTACCCAAAGACATGCATTCAAATTGTGTTGGATATGTCCAGTTATCTCTTTCCCAGCCCATCTGTCAGAGGAAAAAGTGGGCATTGTACATTTCTGTAAACCATGGATGGATGTTACATTTGCACCTTTCATACGTATTATATCAGCATTACTAAAGTGATGTAGTATAAGTTTACTTGACGCCTAGGTAAGATGTGTGCCAGGCTGCAGACAATCGTTTGAGATCAACAAACAACAGCGCCAGTTGTGATTTAGCGAGTCATTGCTGTTTCCAGCGGCTTTTTAGGCACCAAACATGGGTGTTTTGTAGCGACTCATTTGATGTTTTTCCAGCGGCTTTCTTAGCACAAAATGTAGGTGTTTTGTACCGACCAGTTGCTAGGCTACATTTTTAATGTACCTGCTATATAATGACATGAAAATGTAACATACCCGTGGTTTGCCAAAATTTATAATACAAACATTTTGCGGGGGATTGGGTTAACCTGGAAATCCAGATGCCCCACCCCTAGCAAATTCGAATTTGCTCTGCACAGGGATCTGGCCCCGACAAGCACAGACAGTGTCCAGAGGCCGTTGTATTCTCTTATATTGTTATATTACTCAAAATCTTTCTAGATTTGAGTCTGGATTTCCAGGCTACTTGATTTCTCATGTTAACCAATCTGCCTTCCTTCATAAACAGCTTTTTGGGGTCAGTATTTAAATTAATTTATTGAAGAAACATAAGAAATTATGACCATTCATCACAAACCTGCATGGGTCCATACACTTTACTGCGGTCAAACATCAGGGAGAAGTAGTTCAAGTTGCGGCGGGCTGTCTCCCAGGGCATGTACTCGACTTCTTTATTGAGGAACTTGGTAATTGTCAAAGCCAGAGTTGTGTTCACCATCTTTGCCCTGAATATGGCACATACAATTGTTCAGCTCTCTATTTCAATATTTGACAACAATGCTTTGTAAGAAATAAAAAAAACAACTCACCTTGCAAGGTTAAAGGCATCATCGATAATTTGAACTCGGGTGATCACTGGAATATCCTGAAAAGTAAACAAGGAATTGAGCTTGGAGGCTTGGATAATTCTTTTAAAGCACTGCTTAAGTAATGCAGCATTCTTTCCAGTGGGAGGTGATGTACCTGATGTTCAGAGCTCAGCTTGGCGAGGAGACGCTCCCAGTTTTTAGAGTCATAGTTGACTCTGTAGAAGCCCCTCATATTTATGTTGGCCACCAACCACTCATCAGCACCAAGAGTCATATTTGTGTTTGTTGCTGTTTGGATGGAGACGAAAAAAGCATCTGTTTTTACTGTGTTCATCAGCCTTGCAATGCTCTGAACGTACACCTGAAACAAATCTTACCCTCTTTGTCAACAAGCCAGAACATCTCTTCAGCTCCACCAGACTTAATCCACGTAATGGGGACAATCCACTCATAACTAGAGCCACATCCATCCAGCCATACATGTGTACATAAACACAGAGTATATGGAAAGAGCAGGTGAGTTCCCTATGACAAGGTTAAATATGAGCACATACAGTATATTCAGCACATTCACATGAAACATTAAGAATGTTTCCTACTTGTATGGTGAGGGTCTGTCCACTTCAGAGTCTGGGTCCAATAGGAAGTGTTTCTGGGTAATTTTTCCAGTCTGGGTGTCGATGGTGACCACTGGGAAACCCATCTGTAGTATCCAGCGGTTCATGATATCCTCCAAAGAGTGGGGCAGATCTATACCTGCTTCATGCGCCGCCTGATAAAAGGAACATTAAAATATTACTATATAGTATTATGACTCTTTGCTGCTTCCTGCAGAGGAATCCTTTTACTTTTTATATATAATAATATTTCTTCAAGGTGTCATGATCTTTTTCCTCACTGAACATAGGAGCTGCTGGTCTTCTAGAGTCTATATTGGTAGTTTGATTGTGTTATTGTGTGATTTGGGTGTTGTAAAAGGTTAGTTTGAATTCACACAATAACACAATCAAACTACCAATATAGACTCTAGTAGACCAGCAGCTCCTGTGTTCAACAAGATAAAATTACTGTTTTTGTGAACGGAGTTTGGCTTTGAAGAGAGCATAGGTAAGTTTTGCTTTTATTTCAGTTCCCCACCCAAAAAAATAACGACTGTTTGGGAAGTACTGAGCATACAACTGGAATAATGAGACTTGGGTTGTGAGAGTTGTGTGAGAGTTTGTAAAAGGAGGCTTTGATATAGTTGTGACGCTGGTAAATATAGGACTTCATCAGGAGTTTTCTCCGTTTATAGATTCTTCATTCACTGGAGGTATACAAGAAAAAACGTGCATGTGAAAAGTTTCCTTCACAAATTCAATGTAACACAGGATGAGTAACTGATACACAGATGGTCATTTGTATTCCTAAGTATTCAAAGTATTCCTATAAGTCATACCAGAACAGGCTGTAGCACCAGGCAGACTGAATTATGCAAATGTGCGTTCTATGTCTAATAAATTCAAAGAAGCACATGCTTACTTTTTCTTTCAAAAGTTATGTAAAAACACTTTACAGCTGCACTGATCAATATTTAATATTAAAAATTGGTAAATTACATGTTATTGACATATGAATTCATTGTAGACTTTTATGTTGCCTGCCATTTGCCAAACAACGGAGAAAACAAGTTAGCCACTCACATGGTGAACATAGTGGAGAATTTAGCAGCTAAAGGGCCAGATATTTCCTTCAGGAGTTGGTGGAGACCAAAACCAAGCTAATAGGAGAGTGAATATTGGACCTTGATTTTTCTGGTACCCAGAAACATGACTCCAAATGAATATGAATGCTTGTTTGCTGCTGGGTGTTTAAAAAGGCAACTGTTTGCTAACATGTTAGCCAGCGAGATGATAATACATCACTTTTGTGTTAACAGCTTGTTGGGCTGCCCTGAAGTTGACAAAAATCTGTTACCATTGCTTTATAGGAACACTGTCTTAGATTAAGGGGATTTAGCAGCATCTAGCGATGATTGTAAATTGCAATAAGATAAAAATTCTCCTCCTTAGAATTCAGTCTTCAGTGTTCATTATTCAGGAGGTTTTTACCGAGAGCCAAACTATCCAAAGAGGTCTCCTCTCCAAAAAAATGGACCAGCTGATTTAAACTGGTAAAAGCACTGAATAAAGCAGTTAATATTAAAAAAAATATCTGTTTTATTCTGACGCTCTTGTCAGAGAGGGACTGTGTGCTCAGTGGCCAACACAAAAATGCAAATGGTCCTGTCTAGAGCCAGTGTTTGGTTTGTCTGTTCTCAGCCACTGTAGAAACATAGTGGTGCAACATGGCCATCTCTGTGGATGAGGACCTGCTCCCTATGTCGGCTCATTCTAAGGTAACGAAAACACAACTCTTTTTAATTTCAGGTTAATATACACTAAAGAAAACATACTTGTTACATTATATTCCTCTTCTGCCAATATTTTCCCTTAAATCCTACACACTGGACCTTTAACCTAAATGAAGAGGTACCTCACAATGATTTTAAAGGCATTTTCGTTTGAAGTAGCTGTTTTGTGGAGCATAAGCAGTCATTATGATGATGCTATCTTACCATCTGCAGGTGCTTCCAGAGGTCTGTGTAGACTGCGTTCTTGTACTTGAACTCCTCTAAGTATGTCTGCAGACAGATAACACAACGACCTACTGGTTATGCTCGAGTTGTGTGTTTTGTGGTGAACAAAAGAATCAGTTGATGGTCATAAAATTGTGTTCCAAGAACATTAACAAAATACTTAACAAATTGTAATTTGTTGTACTCACACTAAGTCCTTTGGAAAAGACAGTCTCAGTGATAAACTCTGAGAGCATCCTGAGAACTGCAGCTCCCTGTAATGAAACACATGAGGATATTAGCAGTGTCAGTGGGTGATATATAAGATGGGACAGAATTACAGCATTCTGTTAGTGAGGATCAGTGATTCATTAGGACTTTAATTCTGTAGCTCCCAAAGAGTGTCAAGAGTCCTTGATTAGGGTCACTCGGGGAAATGTGAACATTTTAATTCATTCATTCACAATACATTCAGGTGAGGAAGTTGTGATGTGTTGTCCTCAATTATACCACACCTTGCTGTATGTGATGGGGTCAAATAGTTTAGTGATGTCCGCTGGCGTCAGGACGTCCTCCTCTGGGGAGGAGAGGGGGTGGGAGGAGGCCAAGGCATCCACACCCATCACACCAATGATCTCATTCAGAACTATTAAATCTGCCTGTAAAATACACAGAAATATTTGTTATGTTTTGCAATATGGCATGAGTGGACACAATTTCCAGTCAACATGTATGTTCAGTATATCCAGCAGGTCTCAACTTGGATGTGTTTCCAGAAGAGAACACAACTCACCATATTCCACAGTGGTTCAGCATAGTTGGCTCCAAGATAAGAGACGTATGTGGCAAAGCCCTCATTGAGCCACAGGTCATTCCACCACCTTGTGGTCACCAAGTTTCCAAACCACTGAGAGGACAGAGCTTCATTTTAATGCCAGGTTTTTAAAACCCATTTCAAAGCTAGACACAGTTACTATCAAAGATATGACTGGCAGTACACCACTGAATGTCCTCATACCATATGAGCGAGCTCATGCGAGATGACTGTTGCCACTCGCTCCTTGTTTCTATTGGATGACACGCCTTGATTATATAGGAGGGCAGTTTCTCTGTAGGTGATCAGGCCCCAGTTCTCCATGGCTCCAGCATTGAAGTCAGGAAGTGCGATCTGATCTAAAAACAGGTAAAGTATTAATGTAAAAATGCAGTCTCTGCAGACACCCAATCTAAATATAATGTATATTGGTAAGTGCTTAGGAGCATTACGATATACCACTATTGAGAATAATCATGATATCTAAAAATTAAATATTGCTATCATGTTAATAACACACATAAAATAATATCATGTAAATAATGATCATCAATTAAATTATTTCCATTTCTTTCCGTTGTGTCCTTCCTTCAGTGCCAACTGGTTGGCTTTTAACTATCCATTAAGTGTAACTGTTCTTTCTTTAAGCTTTTGTAGTTATGGTTACAGACTCTCTCTCCAGCTCCCTATACTCGTATTTTGAGTGTATTTCATTTGCCACAAAAGAGATGCTCAACAAACAAAGTTAAAGATGAAGCTGGCTGATAGCGTTGGTATTATTAATATATCTAACTGTAACTGTCCTTGAGTTGGTCTATGTGTGTGTGTGCGCGCACGTGTGTACGTGTGTGTGTGTGTGTGTGTGTGTGTGTGTGTGTGGTTCCTACCTGACTTGCTCAGAGGGTAAGGAACATTGTAGTACTTGTCAAAGAATGCCAGTATGGGCCCAGTCTTCTCTAGGGCATAGTTTCCCTGGCCATCCTCTATAGCCTTCCTGCGAGCCCAGATCCTGATCTGAACACAAACCATTCCTTATTAATTTGACAGAATAAAAAGGTAAGCCAGAGATCTGAGCTGAGCTTTAACTCCAGCAGAGGGCAGCACAGAAAACTGTGACCACCAGGAAGGCAAACGACAGACAAGCCCACATCTTGTGTTTACACTGGTTGTGGCAGTGCAAGATGGTGGTAATAGTGGCAATTGTTAATAAAACCGCTTTTATAATGGCTAATAACAAATTGTGATTGAAATACACAATTAAAATTAAACCACTGTATGAACCAGTCATAACTAGTGTTTAGTGGACTAATCCATGGTATGAGGGATCCTAGTTCACAGTGGACCTGTTCCACCAACAGCTTGAATGCCACGAAAATTCCTAATTTTCACTTTGATGCATTACTTCCTGAAATGAATGCAGCAATTCTCCTTATGTTCCCTCTCAAACTGGGCATCAGCGTACAGATCAGATAAGTTGGGCACATGTTCATTTAAGACCTATGAATGTGAATATTGTAGATGTTGTGTACCCATATCCATCTGCAGGGTTTTGACTGTAGGATGTTATAAATAATTACCAAAACTTTTGCATCAGGAGTCGATGTTTTGTATGCAAAATCGGACACAATAAAAGCCAGCAAGTAGGTTGACATAATCGGGGTGGGTTCAAAGCTTGTCTGAATGTGTCCGTCCACAGGAGCGTTAACAGGCTCTGTGTGGGGAAAGAGACAGCAACAGATTAATTACAAATGAAAAATGAGGACAAATAAGCTACCTGTATGAAGCAGAATATGTTAGTTGTTTGCTGTTGTTGTAAATTAAATTAGGGCATACAAAAATGTATTTGAGGACAGGTACGTTGCACTTTAAGTTTTACGTCACTGAGAAACGTTGCACATAGACAGTTCACATGTAAAATGCTGCACTGGGCACTGACACACACTGAAACTTGCCGTAGTTCATGCCGTTGGACAGAGCCACAGTGTCATGGGGGTGAATGAGAGTCATGTGAAAGACAGCTTTCATAGTGGGCTCATCAAAGCAGGGGAAGGCTTTCCTGGCATGCGTTGGCTGCATTTGAGTCGTGGCCACAACTCTGACAATAGCAGATACTCATAATTAACACCCACATCAAAAGTTAAAGGAACCCTCGATCCTTAGATACTCTCACACAGTAATATAACCCCTGTTAATTCTCTTCTGAGTTATTATGTAATATGGTGGTTGTCAGTTTTGTGGTGTACCCACTTTCCCATTACCTATCTTTTTCACATCTCACTCAGGAATTTTAAGAATACATTTACTGTTTACACATCTGCTGTATTTAATGCGGACAAAACCCCTCTTCAAAAAATCAAAAACTATCCCTTTAAGTGAGAGTCTGGTTTAAATCCCTGCCTGTTAAGTTGTTAAAATCCTGCATTCCTCCATATTAATATTTACACATTGTATAAATCTTCACAATGGCATTCTTAAAACTAAATATTTTCAATAAATTTAATTTAAAAAAAAAAAGACTATCATACTTTTTCACCCCATCTTCCATGTATTCACTCCTGTAAAATCCTCCCAGTTGGTCAGCCAGCTCTCCAACAAACTCAGTGAAAAGCTCGTACGTGCTGCCGGCCTGCAGTGGGCTGTTCAGTTGGATCACCAGGTACTGGGTGGGAATCTCCAGCCAGGTGCCTTTCAGGCTAGGCGCAGTGGCTCCATCGAGGCCCCTCAGTTGGGCTAAGTATCCCTCGAAGCTGGTGAGGTTCAGCTTGTTGGAGTGGATGAGGATGAGATCGGTCTCCTTCACACATCTGAAGATCACTGTGGAGTTTCCAGTGAAGATGTACAGGCCGTCTGCGTTGGGCTCCAGCCGGGGCCACAGGATGATATTGTAGGAGACAGGAGACAGGGAATCTGGAAGTCTGTACTGCTGCCAGGGCTCCTTTGGGTTGGATGGTGGGGTGGGCACTTCATGCTCTGCCTCCTCCTGACCGTAAACCACAGACAAGGCTGTGGTGGTGGTCACAGCAGCGATGGCTGCAACCAAACAGGTTAAAGCTACTGCTTTGCTGATGAAGAGGCCCTTCCCCATGTCTCCACCAGAGAAAAAGAAGACAGAAGTTAGTGGCTGATTTCCTGGGTGGAGAAATACTGAACCTAACTGCGGTAATTTTACAATAATTACATAACGTTATGTTAAATATGTATGTCATTCAGGTTTCATTTTATACCCTATTCTGTGCAGGTATATTCACGTGTATCCTCACATAAGCATAATTCCATTCTACAAGGCTGTTAAACCCACATCAGAGCTACATGGAAGAACACACATTAATTCCAGTGAGGCCCCTGTGTTACATAGAGGGAAAAATAATACATGGTTGTTTGGCACAAAGTTTATCCGGGTTCAACTTTTGCTGCAGAGCAATGCGTTATAATCAAACAATGTGCTGCCAGTCTAGTGTCTAGCTCACTAATTGTTAAGAGGGGATCAAATAAAATTGTCACAGTGCATCAAATGTGTCTCAGAAAACACAACATTTGATGTCTATCAAAGCTTCAGACTCAAAGATCTAACTCTCACACTAGCTTTTCTGGATCATATGTCATCATCTCTCTGTTGTGTTTTTTATTCTGAATACCTCAGAAATAAAACAAAATAGCCATACCACTCTAAAGCGCCACATCACATTCTGACAGACACACAGCATTTAACATCAAATTGCAGTTTGATGCAATGACAGCTTGGTAATCTTCTTACCTTGTATGTAGGTAGTATGGACTCTAGATTATATGGCCTTTTCACCTGTTGATTGTGGAGTCAGATTTTAAAGCAGTGTTGTCTGCTATGCTGTACTCACTTAGAGCACTGCAGCTGCTCGCCAAGAAATGCGGCAGATCTCTACTTTAAAAAAGCGTCCTGAAGAGTTTGAGTTTCTTGTCAAAGGGGAGTACTATTTATACCAGATCAGGCAAAATCTGTAACTCCCCCCATAGAACCAAGTTGAGTCTTTGCAAAAAACAGCAACATATTGCACAATCCTCAACCACAAAATACAATCGTTGGACCGCCCTTGAACTTGTTGTGTCTTGAATATAAATCCAATGTGTGTGAACAACTGGATCTGCTTTTCTGGCTGATGTTTAAAAGTGTTTCACTTCTGCTTGTGAAGCTCAGTAGCTTTGGGAAGGTTAAAGGTTCAGTGTGTAAGATTTGGGGGGATATATTGGCAGATATAAAATACAATATGATATGACTGATAACTATGTTTTCTTTAGTTTCTAATCATCTGAAAATAAGAACTGTTGTGTTTTTGTTACCTTAGAATGAGCCATTTTTATCTACATATGTAGCAGGTCCTCATCTATGGAGATCACCATGTTGCAGCACCATATTTCTACATTAGCCAAACCAAACACTGGCTCTAGGTAGGGCTAATTGCATTTTTGCTTTTTTGCGTTGGCCACATAGACTGTAAAAATAACTTAAGTAGCCACCGTGACGTCACCCGTGGGTTTGTGGACTGCCGTTTCGAACCCTTCAGCAATTTGGCCATCGCCATCTTGGATATATGCAATCAGACACGCACATTTTGGACAAGAGAGCAGAGCTGTGGAGGAGGGAGGGGGAGCCAGAGAACACTACACACGGCCACCTACACCGGCAACCTGCCCGAACGCTGCACCCAGCTTGCCGTGCTCAGTTTTCGCTAACAAAGTCAGCTTCCACAATTCGAGGTAAACCTTAGAGGTAAGTGTTAAAGTAATCTCAGTAACGTTTGCTAATTGCATACATGTCTACATTTGGCAAATACTACATATAAGAAAAGTAATTTTAACCTTGTAACATTATTGTAGCGTTAGGTGAAGTAAACGTTACCTAAGTAAGTTAGTGTTAAAGTATGTGGTGTGTGGTTAGCATAACTGCAATAATGTGGTGGTAAACACGTTAAGCGTCTTGGTGTGCTAATAGCTCTAAAGTAGTCGACGAACTTAGTTAACGTCACACTACACAAAACTGTTACTGATTGATGTGTAGTATTCTCCCAGCTATCAGAGGAACGTTACAGTTAAACCTTTAGTGACTGTGTGTGTTAATGTTAATGTTCAGTGTTTGTAGGCTATTTTCTTTTGCATGCAAGTCCTGTTCATCATTTCAGTGTTGATGACAGTTAACAGACATCTGTTGGAATGATTCTTTCCTTCTCTTTCATAAAAGGTAACAATACTGAGTGCTGCATCATTTCATATTCACCCACACAAATCCACAGAAGTGAGTAATAGTTAATTTTCTGTTACTGTTTAGTGTAAAACGATACAACAGACTTTTTTTTACATCTAAACTGAGGGAATAGTGTATTTTCAGATAACCATGTGGGGCTCATCTAATATATGTTGTTTCTTTTGTTATTTTTCTCAGTAGCCTACAATATCAGTGTTTCCCCTACCATTATATTACGGGGGCATTGGATAGATAGATAGATAGATAGATAGATAGATAGATAGATAGATAGATAGATAGATAGATAGAATATAGCACATAGAGAATCACAAGCCATAGGCTTGGAGACTGATGAGACCACAGGGGTCTCTGTGTGCATTCCTGTGAGGTAGGTCTACTCAAAGTGTAACATTCCATTGACCAATAAAATGTAAATATACAGATAATTGAAATGTATAAAATGTATCATATGGACATTATTAGAAACTTGGACAACGAGGAGAAGGTCTTCTGCCAATTCCTGGATCTAATTTGCCTGACTGACAGGAAAGCAGATTCAATAGTGGCAGCACTAAAGAACATTACTCACACAAAGGGCATCCCAACACACTTCATTTTTGGCCTTGGAACCGAGGGTGCCGCTGTCATGACAGGTGTCATAACTTTTTTGTAGATAATTAAACTGTTATGAATATTTTGTTTCTTGTTAAATCAATAAACATTTGTATTCAATAGGAGGACAAAAAGGAGTTGCAAAACAGCTATCAATCAGAGGAATGGCCATGGCTTTTAAGTGTCGACTGTGCTGCACATAGGCTAGCTCTAGCCTGTGAGGATGCATCTGAAGAGGTGCCTTACATGGCTACATCTAGAGACCACTTGGAACAGCTGCAACTGTACTTCAGAAACAGTGCAAACCGCTCTGCTTCTCTGAAAGCTGCTGCAGAGATTCTCGGTGTGTGTGAGCTGAAAGTGAAGGTAAATAAGTTATGCCTAAAATAAGCTGACATAGGTCAATACATGACTTGCATTTCATTGACTAGCAAGTAAAGGACACACGATGGCTCTCCCAACATGAAGCAGTAAAAAGCCTCCTAAGAAACATAACTGCTGTACTGGGTGCCTTGGTAGAGGAAGTAGAGACCCGCAAATGTCCTGCTGCTAAGGGACTGTATTAATTACTTGCCACCTATCGTCTCATTGCCACCATTCACCTGCAAGCTGATGTGCTCCCTCAACTGGCACGCCTCTCTAAGCTCTTCCAAAAGGGGGATGCCATGACATATCGTGGCAATGGAAGAACAGGTAACTTAAATAACTCAGCTCAGCTGCTATGTTTTATCTTCATGTTTATTTTGCAGTCAATGTGTTTATTTTCTCAGGTCCCTGTCACTCTGGCCTTCATAAAGGGCATTTAAGATTCTAGTTGTCATCAGCCTGGCTCACACTTGAGTAAGCTGACCCAAAATTTGGATGACCCCTCAGGACTGGGGGCATTCTGCATCTCTGCTGAACAGGAGAGAGGAAGAGGAGGGGATGATGCAGGAGACAGACAGCAGGACTGGCAAAGATTTCAATCACAGGTATGATTATATGGCTTTTGGCTGACTTTATAGATGATATAGATTTAGTTGTTGCACAGTTTTATTTATACTAATAGATTACAGACATTTTTCATGTGTTTGATCAGGTGATTGATCCATATTTGGATGGCCTCATTGCCCATCTCGAGAGACGTATCTGTGAGGTTGACGTGTGGCTGCATTTGGGATACTCGGTCCACAAACAGCTACACTCCCTGACGACACTGACGAGGATACTGGTGGAGAGGTTTTGTTCCCGTGTCAATTTTAGCACAGCCCTTGAGGAATGGGTCTCTCTCAAGGAGCAAGTGGTCTCTGGTCAACTCAAGGTAATTTAAAAATGTAACATTTTCACATGACATTATCATGAACACTATACTGTGTTACTGATATCATTTTAAACCTTTTCAGATCAAGACAAAGCTCGCCATACTGTCTGAACTGTCCTCAAAATATGAGGAGTTTGGTGTTCTGTACCCAACTGAGCCTGCTGGCTTCCATTGCCCCGATGGTCCCGGTCAGCATTGTAAACTGTGAGAGGGACTTCTCAACCATGAACAGGGTAATAAATATTTGCTGGGATTTGCTGGTTTAAGCTATCAGCTATCACTTTTAAAGCCTAACAGTTAATGTATTTGCAGGTCAAGACAAACATCCACATTTGGCCACTTGGAGCCTGCATGCGGGTCTCAGTAAATGGGTCAAAAGTGTCTGACTTCAAGAGGCTCTGGAAATGTTCTTCCAGAGGCCCAGAAAGATACACTGCTGTGACAAAAGCTGCACACTTTGTGGATAATTGTCATAAAAAGAAATGTTCCTGTGTTTAGTTCAATGTACAGTTCAAATAATTGTTCAGCTGTTATGTTGACTGCTGTCATTAAAAGAAACACATGGACACCATGATTCCTTTAAGTGTTTCTGTCTATGTATGTCCTAAGTTTGTTCATGGTTTTTATGGTGCATGTCTGGGCTAAATTTGAACAACAGCCAACATGTATAGTATTGTAATAATGAAGAAACACATTGATTGCTTTGCTAGAATTTGTAATTAATTACAGGACTATTTCTATATTAGCTTTAATCAACAACATGAATGATTGAACAAATGTTGCCATTCTTGATCATTTGACAATGAAGGATAAACAACAAATATTAACAGTTTGTGCTTTCTGGTGTATTTTTTCTGACATTTATTATGACACTGAAAAACACTAATTTTCCAAAGTGTCCTTTTGGGTTTATTACAAGGCCTATGGTGAATCTAAGATAAACCAGACCAGAGTGTTCTGTAGGCACTGGAAAATGCACTCAGTACTGTTAAAAAAGCATTAAACACTTTTTGAACCATGCTGAAATGTGACATTAATATTTTTTACACATACAACTTAATGTAACCACACACAGTCTCCACCTTTTTAATGTAACATAACCGTTGCTACTGAAGCCTAGAATTAACGTTACTTCCATGTTATGTTGCCACTATGGCAAGTATATTGCTTACATATCATAACTTTATCTGACAAACGTTAACGTGGTGGAGCTTTATTTTCTAACCTCACACAGACGCCCTTTGTTTAAAAGTATTAGCACCCTAAATTCTAACACTTCTGTATTAAGTTTGGACTTCGGGTCTTGCAGGTTAGCAGATGGATAGAAAGACGAGCTAAGCTAACAAGCCAGACAAACAATGATACCTGCTAATTACATATAACAACATATAAGTAAAATAACAACAGAATGTCACTTACCGATAAACTGGAGCACTGGTGTCTTGGACGGTCAGTTAGTACAATTATCTGTACAGTAAGCCTTGCTGACCAAACGTCCTCTTTTGCCCGGACATGTCCACTTTTCACTCCGTCCAGGGCGTCCGGGTTTTTTTTATAAATTGATGATAATGTCCGCTTTTCCGTGTGTGTGTGTGTGTGTGTGTGTGTGTGTGTGTGTGTGTGTGTGGCACGGGCCTCATATCTCTGTCCGTAACTGAACCGAGCCCGACATTATTTAATGACTAAAGCACTGAGTTTGTGTCACACAGTTGTTATGGCAACAGGCTATTTAACAGACCGGATGTGCTCCGCGGAGAGGGAGACCTCCGTGTTTGAGACGGGAGCGCGAGGCGGGAGGTCCGAGGCTTCCAGCGAGAGGAGAGGGAGACACAAACAGCCAATGTGTGTGTGTTGTGTTCAGGTGTTGTCACATAAACAACAGTGCCCGAGCAATAAACAGCACAGACAATAGGATTTTATTTATTTTTACACTCCATGCTCACTGAAAGCTGAACGAATCCAACCCCAGCCCGAATACAATTTATACATTTTTGATAAACCCCACCAGACCCGTCGGGCTTGGATCGGGTAGCCACACTCTAGTGTGTGTGTATGTCCCTTATCTATAGGGCCTGTCTGAATTTCTGTCTTTGAGAGATATTATTTTGTAATATAACTGAATTTTCTATCAATACATATAAACTTAAAATATATTAAAATTATAAGGCATCTTTGAGTAAACTGTGAGTATCATTTAAGTAGGCTATCTCGTGGCCAGGCCGAGTGTCCTCTTTTTTGGAGATCAAAATATGGTCAGCCTACCTTACTATTTGTCCAGTATGTGTACAAAACGAAAAATTAATTCTCCGACAGGCTCCGGCCAGGCCGCTCCCACACCTCAAAACATGGTATGGAGGTCAAGTTGACAGCCTGTCAGTCAAACTGGCCACGCCCTTAATTATGCAGAACTGTAAGCCTTAATAACATTTAAACAAGATCGTTATAAAAACAATTCACCCCCTACACAGTTGTCATGAATGATGAAATAAGCCAGAGAGCAAAACCATATTTTTTTATTTATTTTTTTTGCACCAGGCTGTAAACATGTTTAATTTAGCTGTAAAATTAGCCATTTTAACATGGGAGTCTATGGGGATTTGCTCTGTTTTGCAATCAGCCCCCAGAGGCCAGTTGATGAGTACTCACAGCAGGTGCTGGGTGAGCAGCCTGTCTGTAATGTGCCAAACAGCGTAAAAGAAACAGTGATTTGTAACTTGATACTGGTTTATAAAATGGTTTTACTGGTTTTAATCACCTGGTCCATTTGTTTTGGAGAGAACCTCTGTGGATAATGCAGCTCCAGGAAAAATCTCTTGAACTGAAGACAGAGGGAATTTAAATTGGGAGAAGTTTCAGCTGGTTGCATCTACAATCCTTGCCGCTGGACACCACTAAATGTCCATAAATCTTAGACACTGGATCTTTAAGTGGCACAGAGCAGCCATCTTTTATGTACAGCTGTGACTCGTTGCCCAGATCCTACTGTCTGCATGTCTTCGTATCCTTTGGCAAGATAATGTGGCTGTGCCACTGGTGTGTGAGTGGTAGCCTCTGTAACTGGTGTATCAATGTGTACCCAAATGGGTTAATGTGGCAAGTACTGTTAAAGCGCTTTGAGAGGTTGGAAGACTAGATGATGTTATGCAAGGGCAAGTTCATTCAAGTCTTTTTCATACATAAATACCTGTTTTCAGTTTAAAATTCATAGCCAAGTCTTCAAGACCATGCCTGGATGCCCTTAGGTTGTTTTCTCCACAGACAACATTACACAACAGTTTTCACACGCTTTGCAGTAGGTCCTGTGATTAGTAGATTGACTTTGTCAGTTTCTTTAATCATTTTATTGTTTTTAACTTTATACAGGTCATAAAAAATCTGTAAACTGTCTTATTAGCTCATGCCTTCACTTTGGATTGTCAAAACATCTGTTTAAAACTGACTGACAGGGTAACATGGTCCGTGTGGAGCCTTTGATTTTATCACTTTCAAAAATCACCTTCAAGTTTAAGTGTAGTGCGCAGACTGAACAGCGGTCATCAGTTTCTGGTTTTGTCAGGGGAAAAAGAAAACAGAGAAACACAGACACAGACCTCAGGTTTTTCTGAGCCTTTCTTATTTATTTCACCACTGAGTCTTTGCAAAGAATTAGAAAACAGTTAAACACAAAAAACTGACAGAAAAACTGAATTTCTACATTTTTCTTTAAAATTACAGCTTAAAGGATAACTTCGGTATTTTTCAACCTGGGCCCTATTGCCGCATTCGTTTGGCAATCCAGGCCGGTCATTCCTTGTCGGATTTAAATGACTGTATGACACGTCTGATCTGAAAGCGTTTCATTGCAACAGTCCGGAAAACATGTTTGTTTCTGTTTGCATGGTTGCTGAGCACCAGCGATGTTGCTGGTTCAAAAGACTTGAGGCTACAACGGGATTGCACAGACTTTTTTGCCAACACAAATCAACAGTGGATTTTTACAACACAAACGCTTAATTAAACAGCATATACGTGGACAAATTGAGGACAAATAACTTTGTTTACCATTCACAATGTGCGCAGCCATCTTCGTCGCGACGTCAATTCTACCGACTCGGTCTACCTGGACCTTGCCCGAGTTTGATGACGAGACCTCCAGGTAGAACGGGTGTTGTTTTGTACCTTTCCGGTTCCGGCTACCAATAGAATGCAGCATATTTCCCCATGTGTATGTGTGCATATGATTCATACGTACAATGCGTTTTAAAATTGGTTCAGTATTGAGGGAGGCGGATGCAGCCGGCAGCCGCAAACAAGCTAAAACGATAACGGGGGCAAATGAGTCCCGTATAAGTTTGCGCATTAAAAGTGCTTTTTTTCGTCACTGACCGGTTCAGATCGCCAGTGCTATCTCTGTAAATAGCATACCAGAGATATTGGATAAAGGAGATACCCCACCGTAGGCTTATCCAATTTTAAGAAAACGGTTACTCTTCCTGTGGGCGTGGTTAGCTCTCCCTCCAATCAGAGCCTGTTCTCCCTCAACCCATGAACCCAATATTTACTTTAGTGACTATAGGGCGAAAGAATTGACCATAAATTGTGATCATGTTCACTTTCCTCATTGACGACAATACATTCAGAGCTCCGCTCAGAGTGGCGCTGGTTGTCCCGGAGTACAGTTGAGAGTTTAACTGCATCGGAATCACGGCTGTATATTTACCCGATTTCGAGAATGAGGATGAGCCCTTTTATTACGATGGCCGCCTGTACTTATTTGAGCCCGAGTATACGGACGAGGGGCTCCTACAAACTGAAGAGCAGACGAGGATAGAGAGAGAGAGAGAGGGCCAACGAGCAGACGAGGGTGAAGAAGCGGCTGCACAAATGTGAATCTCTGAGGACTGGTGGTACTCCTGTGGTTGCGGTGACTCCATGCCCACAGCGGAAGAATGTCTGTGTTGCAACGAGTGGGACCTGCTGCCCGATATTCATGGTCTCGATATGTCCTGGGATGATACAGAAACTACCAAACACTGTGTAACTACGTTAGAGGATTTCCTCCCTCTGATCAACAGGGCAGTGCTGGATACCTTTTTTCATGCGCCCAATATAAATTAGAGGAGGCCGCCAAAATCACAGGGACCAAATGGTCAACTATCCATCGAGTAAGTATAACTCATATGTCTTTATGCATGTAATACTGATACCTAGAATTGTCTCCGAGACGCACATTTACTGTTGCATAGTTTGCCCTCGTATATATCGTACCCTGTTTTCTTCCGGCAACAAGCAAAGCTCTCGCGAGATGACGTCAGGCCGGGAAGAGGTGAGGGGTCAGGGAAACGCTTCGTATGCTATTTGCAGAGATAGCACTGGCGATCTGAACCGGTCAGTGGTGAAAAAAAGCACTTTTAATATGCAAACTTATACGGGACGCATTTGCCCCCATGTCTACCTCACGGCTGCCGGCTCCCTCAATACTGAACCAATTTTAGAACGAGTTGTACCTATGAATCATACGCACACATACACATGGGGAAATAGGGCCCAGGTTGAAAAATACCGAAGTTGTCCTTTAATGCAATGACAGTTTGGTAATCATCTTACCTTGTTTTTAATAGTTTTGACTCTGGATTCTGTGGCCTTCTTACCTGTTGATTGTGGAGTCAGACTCAAAGCAGTGCTGTACTCACTTTTAGCACTGCAGCTGCCCGTCTGCTTGTGGCAAGAAATGCAGCAGATCTCTACTTTGAAAATGCGTCCTGAAGAGTTTCAGTTTGCTTCCAAAGGGTAATACTATTTACACCAGGTCAGGCAAAATCTGTAACTCCCCCCATTGAACCAAGTTGAGTCTTTCCAAAAAAAAACAGCAACATATTGCACAATCCTCAACCACAAAATACAATCATTGGACCGCCCCTGAACTTGTTGTGTCTTGAATATAAATCCAATGTGTGCAGGAGTATTGCACAATGAACTAATGCCAAGTCTAAAACTGTAAACTTCCAAATGTAGCCAGAGGTCATCTCCATCCCTGTCACTGCAAGTCACTGTGCCAAGCTTACTGGCATATTAAGTGCTGGGCGGCGTTGTGCGCACCTGGCAGAGGTGACAGAGCCAAAACCAACATGGAGGTTGTTTTCTTTGAGTTTCTTCAGCTGATCCCGCTGATGAGGTTATAGAAGGAAAATGATCCACCCCCATACCTAATGAAGTAAAGAAATATGGTTTTACACTTTAAAAGTGTAGTGATATAATGATGGTGATTAGCAGAAGGAAATTGTGTATATCCTGCTGTTGACCCCACTGAACATCTTTCTGGGAAAACAACAGATAAAAAATACCTATAAACAGAGAAGTCTGCAAATAAAGGCTGGTGCTGTTGGTGTGAAGGCTAAAAAAAAACAAAACCAGTTCAACATTTTTAGCACTTAATATAGTTATTCATGCTTCATTGTCAAAGACTTGACTATTTTCCAAGCTAACTCAAAAAGGGAGGGCTTGAAGAAATGCTTGCACACTCAGCAAACTGGGTGAGTAAGTTAAGGATAAAAAGCACCATATGTGCAGCTGGAGAAGTCACATTTCTACCTAGAAATCCTCAGCATTTTTAACTTTTACACTCAGCTGACACCTGCTGTGGATTCTGTGTATTAAATATTCTTCCGACCTTAATTCATTCCTTGAGACTGCTGACTGTTTTTCCATCAAACCCTCCCTGAGGAGTGATTTCTTACAGCTGGAAAATCTGGCTCCATCTTGCTCTGACCAAGTTCCAGGCCAGCGGCATCCCCACAACATTTCCGGCGATGTTCTGGATGGTAGAGAGGGCGTCTTGCCTGCAGACTTTACTTATGTCTAGGTGTACTCCAGATACCTGACTCAACCAAAACATTTTCTTACAGAGCAATCACATCCAATACACATTAATACACTTATTTTAGAAGAAAAAATTACCAGAAGAGATATTTAAACATCTGGAGCATGTAAAGAGGGTGGCATGGTTGTTACCTTAGTGTTAGGGTCAACTTCCTTCCTGAAATAATACAGTTATTATCTGAGTTGTAAAGGTGTGTTCAGGCAGAATGCAAAGCAGATTTTTGACATCGTTTTAGCACAGCACAGCATTTCCATCATAACAGGCTGATGGAAACATGACTACAGTGAGGAATCATATTGTAGGCTACTGAGAAAAATAACAAAAGCAACAGCATGCATTAGATTAGCACCACAAAAGTATCTGAAAATACACTATTCCATCAGTTTAGATGTATAAAAAAGTGCTGTATTGTTAGCAGCAACAGAAAAGTAACTATCACTAGCTGTGTTTCCATCCAAAAGTGATTCGAATCATTGGGAAATGTGCATTAAAAGAAATATGAATCCTGTGTGTTTCCATTAAATGTGCGGACTTTGGTGAAAACTACTAACTCGCACAAGTTTTTTGCAGAACTGGAAACAAAACAAGTCTCGCATTCTTCTTCTTCTACGTTTTCTGGCGGTTGGCAACCAGCTTGTAAATGCATTTCCACCTTCCCTACCCGGAGTGTGGATATCACCATGGAGAGAGGTGCGCTATGTCAGACTTAATTCAAACATAACTGTTTCCATCCCCCGTTTTGCGAATCAACATTTTTTGAATCATTCTCTGTTTTTCTGACTAATTTTTTCCCTGTTTTTCGTGGTATTTTTTTCTGTTTTTCGTGGTATTTTTTTCTGTTTTTCGTGGTATTTTTTTCTGTTTTTCGTGGTATTTTTTTTCTGTTTTTCGTGGTAATTTTTTTCTGTTTTTCATGGTAATTTTTTTTCCTGAACGATGAGATGAGATACTTAAAAATCTTGTGAGGAGCTCCCACCTGGCATGTGCAAGTGACCCCTGCATCCATGGTGACTCCTGCTGATGGATGGATTTTGCATCCGTGCTCCTGCTCCTAGACAATTTCAACTACAGGATCAATAAGGGTAAGGCACATAATTAGTTACACACAGGGTATGATAATCTCGCTATGTTTTCAACTGCATCCTTCTAGTGTAGGCCTACCGCTCAATGTAACAGGTTAGGCTCGTAACAACGTTAGCTGACAAATGTGTATGGGCATGATGTCAGTTGTCAGGTAAAGTTAAGCTAACAATTTTTCCCATCATGCTGGACATTGTTAGTCTGAGTGTCAGACTAAAGCTCGCAGAATCTTCAGTCTGATATCACCTCCATTGAAGGCGATTTACAAGGGGGAGGGAATTAGATTTTTTCCCTAACCAATCAGCAGAGATCAATGACTCACCCAGAATCTGATGTCATTAGTATCCATGCCTCGGGGGTGCCGAAAACAAGCGAGCATTGCCCGTTTAAAATGTCTCCGTCATCGTGCACGCCCAGCTGTATCGCCGTTAAATCCAGTTTAGCAGCTTCCTTAATTTGGTCCTCCATTAACGCGAGTAGTGGCGAAATACGTCGATAGCATCGTTAATGTGGTCTGTAGGATCTGTAGCGGTCGCCATTATTGCTATCCTCACCAGTTACCCACCGGCGTACAGTTTGACATCAGCGTGGCGCTGATTGGTTAATCGCTAGACCCCTGACGTTCATTGGTCCATCGTTTGGATGAGATAAATCGCAAATTCAATAAGGTATACCAGACCAGTGAGACAAGCCTACTCAGTTGAGTGGGCGGGATCTATGGTCTGGAACCAGGCTAGGACATTGTTACTCATCACAAATTTGTCAGCTAACATTGTTACAACCATTGCAACCATTGCAAAAACATGTTCATATGGGGCCTTTTTTTTTCTTTTTTCAAATAGATACATAAAGCAACTTTGCAATTGTGACCATACATGTGTAGGTGTCACATGAGGCTTGTGGAAAAGGTAACAATAGAATACCAGATATTGCACTGAATTATGTCACCTTTTTGTTTAAAAATACATCTTCTAGTATACAAATTGTTACTGGTCAGGGTGTCCTGATGGTACTTTGTTTCTTGAGGTATGACTAACAAAAAAATATCAGCAATAGTTGGCCATTTTACACTTTCCTGTTAGCACCAAAAGCAGTATGGGATGTACTCTCTTTCCTTGGACAGGTATTTGGTGGTTCTCAGGGCCAATGTAGTATTAATTATTTTGGCTCTGTACAAAGGGAACAGATCCTTCACATTTTTTGCAGACATGCAATGTGTGAAGTGAAATTGGCCAGCTAGGCAGTCTAGCCAGCCAGCCAGCTAGCTAACTGCAAACTTTACCTGCTTTTCTGTACATGCTTTGGTGACATATGGTTTGTAGTAGTGCATAAAAATAATATTGGTATCTTTTGTTGTTTGATTATCAGTAAAGCACTTCGATTCACATGTGGGGTGATTGTAAAGTGCTCTATAAATAAAGTACATTGGATAATGTTAGCTTTCTTCTTTTCAGTAGTGTTAGGCCTAGGCTAGTCCGAGTGGGCGAAAGTTCACTGCATAGATCAGCCTCTCATTGGGCGGAACGAGCCACCCGCTGAAGTCCCGCCCCACCACCTCCGGTTGTGTAGCAGTTTTCAACACGTCCTTTGCTAACAGCCAGACCTTTCTTTTTTTGAGAAAGGTCTGGTGAGCGAGACTAGGCCTAGGCTAAACGTCTCTTTTAGAGTCAAATCACATGTGTCTGTGAGAGCAAGTTTCAGAGTGACTTGAGAAGCTTGTGACCATGACGTGATACAGTATGACAAATGGGAGGGAATCATAGCATGCATGTAAAGTTGTGCAGCTTTGCATGACAGGTCTCTTCGGATAAAACGAAAACTGTTGAGGTTTGGTTTAACCTTCTTGCAGATGTACTGTACTTGTTTATCAAATTCTAAGTTCTTATCTAATATACCTCATTCACCTCAGTAATTATTTCATTTTTAATCTTCACCTCAAACAAGTCGTACACAGGCTTATTGCGGATAGAACTGCACATAGAAACAGTTTTCTTAACATTCAGGGTTAAATGAGAGCCAATTAGTGACTTTCTCAAGTGCTTGTGTCAGGTGGTCAGCTAGCTTTGCTAGCTGTTTTAGCAGATACATAGATGACAGTACCATCAGCGTACATTTGGCAGCTGACACCTGGACAACTCAGCAGCAGGTCATTAATGTACATAGTGAACAACAGTGGTCCAAGTATGGACCCCTGTGGTACGCCCATGTTGTTGGTGAGAAGTTAGGATTTTTCCCCATTAACCTTGACACGTTGTTGTCTTTCCTCCAGATATGACTTAAACCACTGAATGGCATCTGTAGACAATTTAAAACATTTTAGCTTGGCCAGGAGGACACTGTGGTCGACAGTGTCGAAAGCCTTTTTGAGGTCCAAGAACACTGTCCCCACAACATGTCCCCTGACCAACAGACCCTTGACCCTCTCAATAAGACAGCAATTAGCTGTTTCTGTGGAATATTTAGGCCTAAATCCAAATTGCTGTGTTTGGAGCAGTTGGCTGGTCTCCAAATGTTCCATCAGTTGTGTCGCAACAATCTTCTCCAGGACTTTTGAGACTATAGGGAGAATGGCAAGAGGCCTATAGTTACTTGCCATGTCCTTGTCTCTCGACTTGTAAATCGGGGTAATTATTGCTGTTTTCCAGCTTTCTGGGAATGTATTTGTTCTTATTGAGAGGTTCACTAAGTAAGTGATAGGCTGCAACAAATATTTCTGGTATTTCTTTATTAAACCAGCATTTAAGTTATCAATATCCTTTGACGTTGAGTTGTTCATGTTTGTAATAACCTTTTTTACTGTATCGCTGGATACTTCTTCGATGCGAAAACCATCTAAGGAGGCATTATCACAGTCTTCAGGGGATATCTTGGGGTTGATTTAAAATGACTTGCCAGTTCGTATACAGACTCAATAAAAAAGTGGTTAAAAACATTTGCAATTGACTCATTACTGTCAATTAGGTTATTGTCTACTTTAAGACTGCCAAAGAAAAAACAAATGATGATATCCCAGACTGCTGGACAGAAAAGCAAGCAAAGCAGAAGAAAGACATATATCCATGGCTTGTATATCAAGGTAAAGCACTTGGTTGTTCAATCTGCAACAAGGTAAATCATGCTGGACCAGAGATGGGTGGAAAACATAAGCATGTAGCAGAGGAGCGGATCAAGGTAAAGGTGGTTCCATCAGGAATAACAAAATGTGTACAACAACAGTCTCTCCATAAGAAAATACATCGCCACCGAACATCAGACTTTCACAAGGCAGCTGAGAAAACAAGGCCAAAGTGAAAACGATGGAAACTATGACTGCTGAGATGATGAGGGATCAGTTTTTGATCACTGACAGGGTGTTTAGAACTGTATATGAAATCGCAAAATCCGGAAGGCCACACACTGACCTAGAAAAAGACATAGACCTCCAAGTCCTGAATGGATTGGACATGGGAAGGTCTTTACATTCTGATAAATCTTGTGCAAATATTACCCAGCACATAGCAACACAAATGACAATACAAGTAATTGCAAGCGTTTTAGAAAGCGAGTCAAAGATTTCCATTATGGTTGATGAGTCAACCACCATAAGCAAAAAATCAGTACTAATAATCTATGTCAAAGCATGTGTAGGCAACAGCGAAGAGCCACTGACATAATTTTTAGATATTGTAGAGCTCCCGTCCACCACTGCAAAGGTAATTCATAGAGAATTGCTCAATAACCTATCTCATCATGGTTTTACAGAAGACATACTAAAGTAGGCTGACCAAACATCCTCTTTTGCCCGGACATGTCCACTTTTCACGTCCCGTCCGGGGTGTCCGGGTTTTTTTTTATAAATTGATGATAATGTCTGGTTTTTCGTGTGTGTGTGTGTGTGTGTGTGTGTTAGAGTGCGGCACGGGCTGCATATTTCTGTCCGAACCTGACCGAACCGACATTATTTAATGACTAAAGCACTGAGTTTGTGTCACACAGTTGTTATGGTAACAGACTATCTAACAGGCTGGGCGTGCTCCGCGGAGAGGGAGACCTCCGTGTTTGAGATGGGAGTGGGAGGCGGGAGATCCGAGGCTTCCAGCGAGGGGAGAGGGAGAAATATAACAAAATAAGATAAAATAGGAGACACCTGTCTCCCTCTTTTATTTTATTTTCAGTATTTAATCAAGGCGGAGGCTGGCTGAAAGCTGACCGAATCCGACCCGAGCCCGAATACAATTTATACATTTTTGACCAAACCCCATCCGGGGGGTAAGCAAAGCTCATGCTTTCGCTGGTCTCGCGCAAGCGCGCACACGTGAGCAGGGGGAACAGAGAAGCAGTCAGAGCTACAGGCTACAGTGACGCTAAAATCAGAGTTCATATGACAATTTTTTCAAAACAGCTTTTTATGTCGGAGCTTTTTATGTTGGATCACTACGGATGAGCATGTTGGAGATACTTTGTGGTTTCAATTTTGTGTTCTTGGACGTTAGTCTGGGGCGCCGTCAGCCATTAGGTGTGCTAGCCGCTCCCCCTGCCGATCTCCACAAGGGATGTGAGGTCTCTAAAACTTCACCTGAGCCTCCGTTGGCATATGGGTGAGTAGATAATGGCTGAATTTTCATTTTTGGGTGCAAAGAGGGAAGTCTGCTTAAAGGCCTACCTTGTGAACATGTCCCCCTTGTGGACTGTGATGACTTTGGTCATCCTCTGACTTGTATCAAAATTAAACACTAACATTATTAAATGTTATTAACCATTATTAAAATAAACAGCAATAGATTGCTGAATTTCTGTGTTGGACTCCAGCCTGCTTCTCCAGTCTGGGAGTGTAATACACTGACTATGGATAAGTTACCCACACAGCCCCACTTTAAAAGATCTGAACTATCCCTTTAAGATCAGAAACTTGGCCAACATGCTGCTGAACTGGTTTTATTTCACTTCCAGTTCAGATTGTCACTTCCTGTCCAAAGTTGTTTCTCTGTGGTGTCCATGTATAATTTATAACTTAATATGGGCAAATTGTGTCTTAGTCTTTGAAGATAGCCGGCCCACTTTGTGGATTGATTTTTTATACTGTTGCTATGTCAACACTGTGATCGATGATGTTCATGAGATGCCTGGAGCAACAATATACAGGCTTAATAACTAAAACTGTGTGGACTTTCATTTTTTAGTTGTGCATTTTACATTTAAATGGACTTTATTTTCCCTGAGGTGCTTATTTTCTTACAGAACACAAACTGGGGTCACAACCTTTGTAAAATCTCCAGGGTGGCCTCAAAGAAAGTTTCTGTCTTCTCGCTGTTTCTTTCAGAAGAGATAAACATCCAAGCTGATTCAAAATACTATTTAAATGTGCAGGTAAAAAAAAAGTCAAATCTTATTACAGCTTTAATTTCATATGATGACACAAGATGCAGAAAATATTTGGGTGAGCACAGAATATCATACTTCTGTGTTGTGACATTTATTCAGACTCTTGAAATTCCCACAAAACCTTTCAAATGTTGACAGTATGTACAGTGTTTAAAAATATTTTCCACATGTAAAACCAGATTTTGGTATCAAATAGTCTTTATTCATAAAAATAATCAAATAAACTTTACATTTTAAAAAAGCTCCATCACATTCAGAACATTTATAGTAATACATTTGGTTCCAGCTGGAGTAAAAGTCAGTGAAACAATCATACATTTGAAAACTGTGGAGAGTGTCACTCTGGAGAGGAAGCTTCGCTGGTGAACCAGTTGAGCACCTGTTCCTTGTTCATGGCCACCCAGTTCATGTTGGCCTTGGTTCTCTCCAGTGCCTGATCAAGAGACGTGGCGACTGTGCCCAACTGTTCTTCGTTGTCTTCTTTGAACTGCAGCAACTGGAAAGGAACAAGGGAAGGACGTTACTGGGATATAAGAACGTGTTTTCTACATTTGTATCTACATAACAATGCATGGAGTTCATGTCTGTACAGTACCTGATGCACAGCACCTTGCAAGCATTGGTCTTGTTGCCAATATTAAAACACTTTTTTAATATGAAACGACACGCTAGGTCATTAGGTCCTACAGTAAGCATCCACAAATATTACAGAAACTGTACCTGATTGTATTCAAACTGAGAGGAGAATCGTTTGGTCACTCCATTAATTAGCCCTCCAAAGGAAAATGCTCCACCACCATACCTGAAGAAAAGGCGAAAACAAGACAGGCTTTGGTCATTTTGCAAACATCTATATGCTGTGTAACCAAAACTGTTGGACGTTTTGATGTCAAGACTAAATAGACAAGACTGAAAGTCTACAGCCATGCTAACAGCTCGGTGAGGCCGTATTCAGTGGTACTTTGAACTAAATGCTACAGCTGGCATGCTAATCTACTCACAATGGCAATGCTAACATGCAGATGTTTAACAGGTATAATGTTTACCATGTTCACCATTTAGCGTGTTAGCATGTTAATGCTAACTAGCAGAGGATTACATCTTGATGGGAATGGCATTAGTTGCTGGGATTTGTTCGTAAACCAAAGTATTGGATAAAGTAAAATATTGTTAGATAAAAATCAGAGGATGAGCAAACTATCCAAGATTGATCCTTTGGACACTGTGGACATCTGTGCCAAGTTTCATGGCAAACCATCCAAAAGTTTTTAGATAGATAATGTAGTCTGGACAATCACCACCTAAAAATCATCCTTTTGCCTCTATAGCATCATGTTTAACCCTGACCTCTACCAGCTGAGTTTACTGTAACATTATAAACATAACAAACATAAGTGTGTCAGGGAAAACTCACTCATTGTATATATAGTCCCATTTGGCTCTAAGAAAGTCCCATGCCAGAGGTTGACCAATGGGGTTATTAGCAATGGAAATGATGGTGGAAGTGGCATCTTGCTTACGGATCATCTCTGGTTCCAGACAATACTCAAGATACCTGAAACACACACACAGAGTGAGGACAAAAGCCTACTGTGCAGCAATGTTTAACACAGGACCATCAAAACCCTGCAGTAACCATTCTCTGTCTGCACAGGTGAGTTAAAATTATTAAAAATTAGATTTTATAGATTAAATACAAAGGGTCTTTGTTTATTCATTGTGCACTCAGAACATCCTGCAGGGTGCAAAATGACCTCAAGGAGACCAGTGATGGAAAACAAACATTATCCAGCATGATGGTAACACTACTGACCTGTTCAGCAGCCAGGGCTGTTTGGTGCAGGACAGAGCGGACATGAGTTTATCAGCCTCTGAAGCGATGGTGGCGTTCTTGTACATGGACCAAGCAAAGTCCCACTCATCCACTCCTCCTGCTGCAATCGCACTGCAGTACACTGTGTACTTCAAGTTGGGATTAATGCTAAAAAAAAATTGATAAAATAATAGAGAGTCAAAGGCAATGACAGCAGTGGTTCGAGAAGAAATCGGGTAGGTTGAGTATAAAGCAATGACAATTTGAGAATTAAAATGTAAACAACTACTGCACTAACATGTTTAGGAAAATTTCAGAGTGACAACTTTTCAACATAACCCACCCCCACACCCCAACATTTCCAAGTGGTTTATTGTTGGTGCCACTGTTGCAAAGACAATCAGATTGCTTTCCTCTTTCCTCAGAGCCTGAAACTACCAACAACACACAGCATTCTGTTTTTCATTGTTACTTCGATTGTTCTGCCGTCTGTCATTTCCACTGCTGGGGCTAATGTTGATACTCCCTGTTAACTGGGGATGGCTACCAATGGCTACCGGGGAAAACAACAGTGCTATCCTTCTCCTGTTTTGATTACACAATGGTTGATGCACTTCCTTTGGGCTGTAAATCAATAATTTTTATGATTGCGGCAGACAGAACTGTATAGTCAAGGCAAGGCTGATAGGAAACCAACCTTGACACAGCGGGTGTCACTATTCTATAGTGATTACACTGTACTATCAACATTCACTTCGTAATTATAAGTTAAAGCAAAAGAACTTGTCTATGTCCACTCTGAGAGAGTATGGAAAAGAAAGAAAGAATGAAAGGAAAGTCTGGGATGTGAACATACTTGTTGATAGCTGGGTGTTTCATCCACTCTCTGAACCAGCCAGTGGTCAGCTCCTTACAACCTTCCACACCAGTGTTACAGGCCAAGGAGATAGCATTTATCTGGTTGTACCTGGACATGAGATAATACAACGGTCAAAAGAATGTTTGAGAGGGGTCAAACCTCAGGACCTCAGAAGTCTGCAAGTCAGTGGCAAGAGAGTAAGATTCCCATGTGTGAGATGCTACACTTCTGTCACTGTAGTCTCTTTTTTCAGGTTTATTTTTTACCAGTGGTGTGTTATGTGTTAAAGAGACACAGCATGGGGAAAGTTACTTGAGGTACAGCTTGGGAAGAGTTTTATAAGAAAGGATAGGAATTATCTTGTTTTCTTGTAGGGATAATTAAAGTTTCATCTAATCTACATTACATTAATCCTCGGGGATCTGGCTTACTATTGCAATGTACATTGTCAATTTTGGAAAAAAAATAAAAGATTTTATTTGATTTTTTGTGAATCTTGTGCTTGTCAGAGTTTGCCTTCAGGAAACCCCCAGATGAAGGTATCATCCTGTAAATACTGCTCTTGGGGGTTTGTAGGACAAACATCAGTCTAGTCTTGATACCATGATGATTAATCATAACAACCAAACACACAAATTGGAGTCTGATCTTCAGGTGATCATTGTAACATTGTGACAGGAGGATCGTGTATCCACCAAATCCTGCTGCAGATTGTCTCAAAGGTTACTACAGACACATGTTCAAAAGAGTGAAACAGACATGGTTTGAAACAGATGATTACATATGTTAACATCCTTACTGGTCAGTGTGCTTATCTGGGATCTCTGTCCAGTTGAGGGTGAGCTCTTTGAAGTAGTTAAACAGAGGGGTGACCTGTTTCTTTAGGTAAGCCTGAGGGATGAAGATACACACATTTTGTTAAATTGCTGTCAAACATAGAGATGTGTGGCATCCAGAAATGATTACCCAAAGACATGCATTCAAATTGTGTTGGATATGTCCAGTTATCTCTTTCCCAGCCCATCTGTCAGAGGAAAAAGTGGGCATTGTACATTTCTGCAAACATTATATTTGCACCTTCCATACGTATCATTTCAAGGATTTTCAAAGTGATGTAGTATGAGCTGACTTTGTCATCTGGAGATGGTGGAGGGGATGGTGGATGGCATGACACCTAGGTAATATGTGTGCCAGGCTGCGGACCACTGCAACAGACCATTGAAGACCAACAAACAACAGCACCAGTTGTGACTTAGTGAGTCATTGCTGTGCTCCCCGCAGCTTTTTAGGCACCAAACATGGGTGTTGTGTAGAAACCTGTTCCTGTTTTTCCAGCAACTTTGTTGGCACCAAATGTAGGTGTTTTGTACCGACCAGTTGCTGTGCTTTTAGCGGCTTTTTGGGCACAAAAAGCAGGTGTTTTTACCCAAAAAAATCACTGGTTTACCTGCTGGAACCGTTTCCCCAAAATCCAGTATTTTGAGCCAAAACATTATTTTTCTCTAACCATAACAAAGTGGTTTCTATGCCTAAACCGAACTATGCATTAACCACATCCCTGTTGAAATGTACATTTTTAACGAATCAGCGACTTAATAGCATGCCAATGTAACATATTCGTGGTATGCCATAACTTACAATGCAAACATTTATTTCATTTGGGTTGTTTTTTTCCATGTTAACCACTCTGCCTTCCTTCATAAACAGCTTTTGGGGGTCAGCATTGGAATTAATCTATTGAAGAAACATGAGAAATTATAACCATTCATCACAAACCTGCATGGGTCCATACACTTCACTGCGGTCGAACATCAGGAAAAAGTAGTTCAAGTTGCGGCGGGCTGTCTCCCAGGGCATGTATTCGACTTCTTTATTGAGGAACTTGGTAGTTGTCAGAGCCAGAGTTGTGTTCACCATCTTTGCCCTGAATATGGCACATACAATTGTTCAGTTCTCTATTTCAATATTTGACAACAATGCTTTGTAAGAAATAAAAAAAATAAAAAAAACAACTCACCTTGCAAGGTTAAAGGCATCATCGATAATTTGAACTCGGTTGATCACTGGAATATCCTGAAAAGTAAACAAGGAATTGAGCTTGGAGGCTTGGATAATTCTTTTAAAACACTGCTTAAGTAATGCAGCATTCTTTCCAGTGGGAGGTGATGTACCTGATGTTCAGAGCTCAGCTTGGCGAGGAGACGCTCCCAGTTTTTAGAGTCATAGTTGACTCTGTAGAAGCCCCTCATATTTATGTTGGCCACCAACCACTCATCAGCACCAAGAGTCATATTTGTGTTTGTTGCTGTTTGGATGGAGACGAAAAAAGCATCTGTTTTTACTGTGTTCATCAGCCTTGCAATGCTCTGAACGTACACCTGAAACAAATCTTACCCTCTTTGTCAACAAGCCAGAACATCTCTTCAGCTCCACCAGACTTAATCCACGTAATGGGGACAATCCACTCATAACTAGAGCCACATCCACCCAGCCATACATGTGTACATAAACACAGAGTGTATTGAGAGAGCAGGTGAGTTCCTTATGACAGGGTTAAATATGAGCACATACAGTATATTCAGCACATTCACATGAAACATTAAGAATGTTTCCTACTTGTATGGTGAGGGTCTGTCCACTTCAGAGTCTGGGTCCAACAGGAAGTGTTTCTGGGTAATTTTTCCAGTCTGGGTGTCGATGGTGACCACTGGGAAACCCATCTGTAGTATCCAGCGGTTCATGATATCCTCCAAAGAGTGGGGCAGATCTATACCTGCTTCATCCACTGCCTGATAAAAGGAACATTAAAATATTACTATATAGTATTATGACTCTTTGCTGCTCCCTGCAGAGGAATCCTTTTACTTTTTATATATAATAATATTTCTTCAAGGTGTCATGATCTTTTTCCTCACTGAACATGGGAGCAGCTGGTCTTCTAGAGTCTATATTGGTAGTTTGATTGTGTTATTGTGTGATTTGGGAGCTTTAAAAGGTTAGTTTGAATTCACCAAAGTCACACAATAACACCAAAAACTACCAACTGAGACAGCAATACACCAGCAGCTCCTGTGTTTGGCAAGATAAAGTTAGTTTTGTTAATGGAGTCTGGCTCTGAAGAGAGCATAGTTCAGTTCTAGAAAGAACTGCCTGTTTGGGAAGTACTGAGCATAAAACTGGATAGATGAGACTTGGATTGCAAGAGTTGTGTGAGAGTCTATAAAAGGATGCTCTGCTATAGTTGTGACGCTGGTAAATGTGTTTGCCAATGACTTCAACTCATCAAGAATTTCTCTGTTTTGGATTCTTCATCCACCAGAGGCATGCAAGAATAAACAAACTTTTCTTCACAAATTGAACATAACACAGGATGAGTAACTGATATACTGATGGTCGTTTGGGGGTAAAGTATTCCTATAAGTCATACCAGAACAGGCTGTAGCACCAGGCAGACTGAACTATGCAAATAGGCGTTCTATGTCTAATAAATTCAAAGAAGCACATGCTTACTTTTTCTTTCAAAAGTTATGTAAAAACACTTTACAGCTGCACTGATCAATATTTTATATTCAGATATGAATATGATAATATGAAGTCATTGTAGACTTATGTTGCCTGCCATTTGCCGAACAACAGAAAAACGAGAGAAAACAAGTTAGTCACTCGCATGGTGAACATAGTGGAGAATTTAGCAGCTAAGGAGCCAGATATTTCCTTCAGGAGTTGGTGGAGACCAAAACCAAGCTAATAGGAGAGTGAATATTGGACCTTGATTTTTCTGGTACCCAGAAACATGACTCCAAATGAATATGAATGCTTGTCTCCTGCTGGATGTTGTAAAAGGCAGCTGTTTGCTAACAGTGAGGTGATAATACATCACTTTTGTGTTAACAGCTTGTTGGGCCGCTCTGAAGTTAGAAAAAAAAAAAGATTATTCCTGCTTTAAGGAACACTGTTTAAGATTAAGAAGAATTTAACAGCATCTCATCCTGTTAGGGGTCACGGGGAGGCTGGAGCCTATCCCAGCTGACATTGGGTAAGAGGCAGGGTACACCCTGGACAGGTCCCCAGTCTATCGCAGGGCTAACACATAGAGACAGACAACCATTCACACTCAGTCACATTCACACCTATGGACAATTTAGAGTCACCAATTAACCTAATTTAGCAGTGAGGACTGTAAATTACAACTGGCTAAAAATGATCCTACTAGGATTTCCTTCAGTGTTCATTATTCAGGAGGTTTTTACTGGGAGCCTAATTACCAGCAGAGGTTTCTTCCTTTCCAAAACAAATGGACCAGGTGATTAAAACCAGTAAAAACACTCAATAAAGTAGTTTCATGTTACAAATCAATGTTTCTCGTACCCTTTTTGGCACGTCGCAGATGACGCACTTGCCCAGCAGTGTGCTCACCTTATGTCTGATTAAGATGTTCAGTTTTTTTGGATCAGGAGCTGAATAACCCGCAGAGATCTCCCCCTCTCAGAAACAAATGCACCCAGTGATTTAAACCAGTAAAAATAATGAATACAGCAGTTTCATGTTACAAATCAGTGTTTCTCTGGTGCTATTTGGCTTGTCAGAGACAGGCAGCTAGCCTAGCACCTGCCAATGTGTGCTCATTTTTTTCTGTGATAACTTAAGATCCAGTTCAGGTAATTTTTTTGGGAGCCAAATTATCCATAGAGGTCTCCTCCTCTCCAAAACAGTGGGCCCACTGACTTACACTGAATAAAGCAGTTTATGTAAAAATTCAGTGTTTCCGACGCTCTTGTCGCAGAGGGACTGTGCGCTCAGTGGCCAACACGAAAATGCAAATAGTCCTATCTAGAGCCAGTGTTTGGTTTGTTCGTTCTGGGCTGCTGTAGAAACATGGCAGTACAACATGGCCATCTCTGTGGATGAGGACCTGCTCCCTATGTAGAAATAAACGGCTCATTCTAGGGTAACGAAAACACAACTCTTTTTAATTTCAGGTTAATATACACTAAAGAAAACATACTTGTTACATTATATTCCTCTTCTGCCAATATTTCCCCTTAAACCCTACACACTGGACCTTTAACATAAATGAAGAGGAACCTCACAATGATTTTAAAGGCATTTTCGTTTGAAGTAGCTGTTTTGTGGAGCATAAGCAGTCATTATGATGATGCTATCTTACCATCTGCAGGTGCTTCCAGAGGTCTGTGTAGACTGCGTTCTTGTACTTGAACTCCTCTAAGTATGTCTGCAGACAGATAACACAACGACCTACTGGTTATGCTCGAGTTGTGTGTTTTGTGGTGAACAAAAGAATCAGTTGATGGTCATAAAATTGTGTTCCAAGCACATTAACAAAATACTTAACAAATTGTAATCTGTTGTACTCACACTAAGTCCTTTGGAAAAGACAGTCTCAGTGATAAACTCTGAGAGCATCCTGAGAACTGCAGCTCCCTGTAATGAAACACATGAGGATATTAGCAGTGTCAGTGGGTGATATATCAGATGGGACAGAATTACAGCATTCTGTTAGTGAGGATCAGTGATTCATTAGGACTTTAATTCTGTAGCTCCCAAAGAGTGTCAAGAGTCCTTGATTAGGGTCACTCGGGGAAATGTGAACATTTTAATTCATTCATTCACAATACATTCGGGTGAGGAAGTTGTGATGTGTTGTCCTCAATTATACCACACCTTGCTGTATGTGATGGCGTCAAACAGTTGACTGATGTCCGCTGGCGTCAGGATGTCCTCCTCTGGGGAGGAGAGGGGGTGGGAGGAGGCCAAGGCATCCACACCCATCACACCAATGATCTCATTCAGAACTATTAAATCTGTCTGTAAAATACACAGAAATATTTGTTATGTTTTGCAATATGGCACGAGTGGACACAATTTCCAGTCAACATGTATGTTCAGTATATCCAGCAGGTCTCAACTTGGATGTGTTTCCAGAAGAGAACACAACTCACCATATTCCACAGTGGTTCAGCATAGTTGGCTCCAAGATAAGAGACGTATGTGGCAAAGCCCTCATTGAGCCACAGGTCATTCCACCACCTCGTGGTCACCAAGTTTCCAAACCACTGAGAGGACAGAGCTTCATTTTAACGCCAAGTTTTTAAAACCCATTTCAAAGCTAGACACAGTTACTATCAAAGATATGACTGGCAGTACACCACTGAATGTCCTCATACCATATGAGCGAGCTCATGCGAGATGACTGTTGCCACCCACTCCTTGTCTCCATTGGATGACACGCCTAGATTATATAGGAGGGCAGTTTCTCTGTAGGTGATCAGGCCCCAGTTCTCCATGGCTCCAGCACTGAAGTCAGGAAGTGCGATCTGATCTAAAAACAGGTAAAGTATTAATGTAAAAATGCAGTCTCTGTAGACAGATCATTCTTGTTTTTCCCGTTAAAGTTTTGTGTGTATGTGTGTACGTGTGTGTGTGTGTGTGTGTGTGTGTGTGTGTGTGTGTGTGTGTGTGTGTGTGTGTGTGTGTGTGTGTGTGTGTGTGGTTCCTACCTGACTTGCTCAGAGGGTAAGGAACATTGTAGTACTTCTCAAAGAATGCCAGTATGGGCCCAGTCTTCTCTAGGGCATAGTTTCCCTGGCCCTCCTCTATAGCCTTCCTGCGAGCCCAGATCCTGATCTAAACACAAACCATTCCTTATTAATTCGACAAAATAAAAAGGTAAGCCAGAGACCTGAGCTGAGCTTTAACTCCAGCAGAGGGCAGCACAGAAACACTGTGACCACCAGCAAGGCAAACGACAGACAAGCCCACATCTTGTGTTTACATTGGTAGTCACGGTTGTGGCAGTGGTTAATAAAACTGCCAACCCTAACCCAATCAATTATACAAACAGAAGCTGTTAAATCTAAATAGATGCATAGATACACAATTAAAATTAGACCACTGTATGGTCCAGTCATTACTTTCAAAGCACCTGTTTAGTGGACTAATCCATGGTATGAGGGATCCTAGTTCACAGTGGACCTGTTCCACCAACAGCTTGAATGCCACGAAAATCCATTATATTAAGTTTCATGCATTACTTCCTGAAATTAATGCAGCAACTCTCCTTATGTTCCCTCTCAAACTGGGCATCAGCATACAGATCAGATAAGTTGGGCACATGTTCATTTAAGACCTATGAATGTGAATATTGTAGATGTTGTGTACCCATATCCATCTGCAGGGTTTCGACTGTAGGATGTTATAAATAATTACCAAAACTTCTGCATCAGGAGTCGATGTATTGTATGCAAAATCAGATACAACAAAAGCCAGCAAGTAGGTGGACATAATCGGGGTGGGTTCAAAGCTTGTCTGAATGTGTCCGTCCACAGGAGCGTTAACAGGCTCTGTGTGGGGAAAGAGACAGCAACAGATTAATTACAAATGAAAAATGAGGACAAATAAGCTACCTGTGTGAAGCAGAATATGTTAGTTGTTTGCTGTTGTTGTAAATTAAATTAGGACATACAAAAATGTAGTTGAGGACAGGTACGTTGCACTTTAAGTTTTACGTCACAGAGAAACGTTGCACATAGACAGTTCACATGTAAAATGCTGCACTGGGCACTGACACACACTGAAACTTGCCGTAGTTCATGCCGTTGGACAGAGCCACAGTGTCATGGGGGTGAATGAGAGTCATGTGAAAGACAGCTTTCATAGCGGGCTCATCAAAGCAGGGGAAGGCTTTCCTGGCGTCCGTTGGCTGCATTTGAGTCGTGGCCACAACTCTGACAATAGCAGATACTCATAATTAACACCCACATCAAAAGTTAAAGGAACCCTCGATCCTTAGATACTCTCACACAGTAATATAACCCCTGTTCATTCTCTTCTGAGTTTTTTTAAATTTTTTATTCACTTTATTAATCCCCCAGAGGGGAAATTCAATTTTTTTCACTTTATTGTCAGTTCCACACAGGTCTGAAATACACTCACATGCACAAACAGGACCTACATGTGCAGGTGTGTGTGGAGAGATGTCAGAGTGAGGGGGCTGCCTTGGACAGGCGCCCTGAGTGGTTGGGGGGTTCGGTGCTGTGCTCACCTGGCACCTCTTCGGTCAAGACAGGTTTGGTGCCTTGCTCAAGGGCACCTCGGCAGTGCCCAGGAGGTGAACTGGCACCTCTCCATATTTGGTCCGGACAGGGACTTGAACCGGCGACTCTCCGGTTACCAATCCAGGTCCCTATGGACTGAGCTACTGCCACCTTATTATTCTGTATTAAGGTGGTTGTTAGTTTTGTGTTTTCACTTCTCCCTCTCAGGAATTTTAAGAATACATTTCATTTTATTAACTGAAATATTTCTATGCTGTTAATGAGCCGTGTAGCAGTTAATTACAGGGGTGCTGAAGAGCAGGGAATCCTGAGGGGTCCATGGGACCCAGAGCTGGACAGAGGCGCTGGAACGGGGATTACAAATAAAACACAGTAGAGGATTACAAAAATGATTATGTTTTCAAAGGTTCAAGAAATATCACCACTGGCAGTGGCTGTAGCTTCTATGCACTGCTGTATGCCACAGTGTCCTTTTTTGTACAACCACTAGGGGTAAGCAAAGTGACACTTTTCCAAATCCTGCCCATAGTGGCTGTACATTTGACACTCTAAACTTTAGATTGGGATTTAAAATTCTCTTTAAGTGTTTTTTAAAGACAGTTTTATAATTTCATTTTATTTGTTTGTTTTTTTGATCTTGTAAAGCATGCTTTTGCATCCTGAGCCAAAGTTCAGTTAAATCAGTCAATTACAGACATTGCAACATCTTTGAACTTATTCTGCTAAACAATAATTTTATCTACTAAATTGCTGAGGATATAGAGCTAAAGATTCCCTTTCATTAATAGCCACCATTATATTATAACATGTAGATGATAAGAGATTAACTTTAAATTCAAATAGATAATTGATTCATCTTTATTCTTATTTAAAGATATTGTGTAATATCTTGGGAAATACACATATCCCTTTCTTGCCGAGACTTAAATGAGGAGTTTGACACCATGCTCAGATGGTATCAGTCTTCTCATCTGACTCTCAGCAAAGAAAGCGAATAAGCACACTTCCCAAAATGCCAGACTTTGTCTTTGAAAGGGATAGTTTGAAGTGGAGTTGTGTGAGAAACGTACCCATAGCCAGTGTATTACATACACTAGATGTTAGTTGGCACTCTCCCAGATTGGAGAGGCAGGCTGGAGTGCGACATGGAAGTTAAGCGATGCATTGCTATGGACGAGGTCAGCAGCAAAATGGATTTTAGCCACTTAAAAAAAAAATCACTATCATTTTGAGTTGGTACTTTTTCGTGTGCACTATATTTGAAATATTTTCACTGCTTTATCCCTACCGTCAGACAGCAACTTCTAACGGGAAAATAAAGCCATAACATTGCTCTCTTTAAAGCCAGACTCCATTGACAAAAACAGCAATTTTAGGTCGCTGAACACAGAAGCTGCTCGTCTACCGCTGCCTTAATCAGTTATTTTGTTTGTGTTATTGTGTGACTTTGGCGTTCAAACAGTTAGTTCAAGTTTACCAAAGACACACAATAACACAAATAATCTGATGTGTTCAGGGACCTAAACCTAAATTACTGTTTTTGTCAATGGAGTCTGAAAACTTTGACAAGAGCATAGTTGGGGAACTGAAGCTGTGAACAGCTTCTGTGTCAGAAAGGACAGTCAGACAGAGAGGTAAAGTGGTGAAAATACTGTCAATATAGTGCATATTTAAACAGTTGTAGATGTTCTTTTAAACAGCTAAAATAAGTTTTGCTGCTGCCCCCATCCACAGCTTCCATGTCTGCACTCCTGCTTCACCAAACTGGGAGACACACTGACATCAACCATATTTGATACACCGACTGGGGATACAACCCCATTTTAAAAAAAAAAATCCGAACTATCCCTTGAAGTGAGGATCTGCTTTAAGTGGTTGTCTGTAAAGTTGTCAAGGTGTTAAAATCCTACATTTGTCCATATTAATATTTACATGTTATTTAAATCCTCAGTGTGGCAACATTCTCAAAACTTAAAAGAATTTTTAAAAATGAATTACAATAAAAAAGATGAAAAAAAAATCATACTTTTTCGCCCCATCTTCCATGTATTCACTCCTGTAGAATCCTCCCAGGTCATCGGCCAGCTCTCCAACAAACTCAGTGAAAAGCTCGTACATGCTGCCGGCCTGCAGTGGGCTGTTGAGTTGGATCACCAGGTACTGGGTGGGAAACTCCAGCCAGGTGCCTTTCAGGCTAGGCGCAGTGGCTCCATCGAGGCCCCTCAGCTGGGCTAAGTATCCCTCGAAGCTGGTGAGGTTCAGCTTGTTGGAGTGGATGAGGATGAGATCAGTCTCTTTCACACATCTGAAGATCACTGTGGAGTTTCCAGTGAAGATGTACAGGCCGTCTGTGTTGGGCTCCAGCCGGGGCCACAGGGTGATATTGTAGGAGACAGGAGACAGGGAATCTGGAAGTCTGTATTTCTGCCAGGGCTCCTTCGGGTTGGATGGTGTGGTGGGCGAAGGGGGGCTGGTACTGGGGCTGGCGGTGGATGTAGGTGTCACTTCATTCTTTGCCTTCTCCTGAGCGTAAACCACAGACAGGGCTATAATGGTGGCCACAGCAGCGATGGCTGCCACCAAACAGGTTAAAGCTACTGCTTTGCTGATGAAGAAGCCCTTCCCCATGTCTCCACCAGAGAAAAAGAAGACAGAAGGAAGAGAGTGATTGCTATTTATGCCTTGCCTTTTTAGATCCAGCCCAAAGTTAATGGCTGATTTCCTGGGTGGGGAAAACAGCTGAAAGTCCAAAACACTGAGTTGTAAAAAGTCCTTGAGATAAGAAAGTGTCCTGCCTAATCTGTGAACTTTATACCTGCATAATAGCTTGAATATAGGCTGTCGTTAGAAGCTGGCCTGTGTTGTCTCTGTTCATTCAGTACTGTAAATTCTGTGGTAGAGTGTGTGTGTGTGTGCCTGTGTATATATATACAATTTGCAAATGTCAACTGTATACATAACTGGCATATCTGATATTGAAGAAGCCAGAGCTGCATAATGAAATGGGACAAAGATGGATTTATAAAACTGCATACACTCTTATTTAGTTTGTTGTGCAAACTGAGTTTGCTTTGGTTGACCAAAACAGTTGTGGCTTGAAGAAATGGAGACATTCCAACAGTTAAACTGAAAACACATTTTGTGCACAGTCGCCTATGTCGAAACAACTGGCACAAAAAAGTCTTTCTAACAATGTGAAGTTTGGATTTTGGTCTGCAACCAGAAGCAGAAATACGTGAAAACATACAGTTTATTAGCTCTTGCCCAGTGAGAGGAAGTAAAACAGACACATCATCATTTAACTGAGCTGAGTGAAGGATGATGAATCTGACAGTCAGACACCTCTTATTACCAAGAAACCAGAAATGTGGAATCTGTCCAAAGGAAGGATAGGAAATGACATCTTTGGTGAGTCACACAAGTTTTTGAGAATTATGATTTTGATATCTGCAAAAAGAGGTGAGTCACATGAGTCGGATACCAACACTGTATTTAAACAGACGAGGGGCAAGCTTCAGTCCTCTGTCAGGGTCTAGACAGGATGCGTTATTTAGTCGGGACTAAATCAGCAGTGTGGAAATATGTTGGATTTCAGAGAAAATAAAGGTCGAAAGACAGAGAACATGGCGTATGTAAACAATGATGTCATGAGATAAAACACAATGTAACATTACCTGCCTGGTTGGGCATCTCTTTCCGCTAATTTCTCACTGCAGCAACATTAGCCGCTCTGTATTAACGGTGTTAGGCTAAAAAAACGTACACGAAGGCTGAAATTCAGCAGTATCGAAAGATGCAGTGACTTAAACTAATGGTGAGCAGAAAAATAATAAGGCTACATGTAATTTTTTAAGCTATGAGTAAAAGAAAAAAAATCCACTAGCCGCTAAGCTAATTTTGTGCAATGTAAACATGCTTAAGCTAACAGTTGGTGACTAGCAAAAAACAATTGTCTCTGTGAACCTTGACAGTTATTACTGGGCTGAATTTGATACTTATGTTGAATTATGTTGATGTTAATCCATGTTTTATGGCTGTTGGGAGATGTTTGCCCTCAGGACTTTAAGCCAGTTAACCCTGAAGTTTAAGGAAAAAGATTAGCATTAAGTTTAAAATGAAATTTTAATTTAAAGTAAACTTTACTGCATTTAAGCATTTACAATTACTTATATTATTTATGTGTTGTTTTTACCTTTTATGGCTAAAAGCAAAAAATAAAAATAAAAATGGCAGCGTCTTCTGTAACCAAATGTGTTAAACGGGCATACAATATCATCTCAAATCGATTGCAGGCCCCTGAATCGCATCGAATCAAAATCGTATCATGGCAGACCTTGTAATAACAGTAAATATCATATCATTCTCTAAAGAATCAATATAATATCATATCGGGGTGAAACTAGTGATTTACATCCCCAATGCGCATAGGCAAACATAACATATAGTGGTTGTTCAGAGACGGGTGTTATACCCAGGCTATTTTCATGTAGCCTACTGTTCGTACGTTTTCCTACAAAAGTATTGAACCAAAGTTCGTACAGTCTTCAGGTAATAGAGAGGATGAAATTACCGTCACAGTGTAGTTGTAAAATCTGTCTCAAAAAACACAACATTTGATGTCTATTAAACTTTCAGACTCAAAGATCTAACGCTCACACTGGCTTTTCTGGATCATATGTCATCATCTCTCTGTTGTGTTTTCTATCTAAATGCCTAAGAAAAACAAAACAAAAAAGCCAAACCACTCTAAAGCGCCACATCACATTCAGACACAGCATTTAACACCAAATTACAGTTTGATGCAATGACAGCTTGGTAATCTTCTTACCTTGTATGTAGGTAGTATGGACTCTAGATTATATGGCCTTTTCACCTGTTGATTGTGGAGTCAGATTTTAAAGCAGTGTTGTCTGCTAAACTGTACTCACTTTGAGCACTGCAGCTGCTCGCGCCAAGAAATGCGACAGATCTCTAATTTGAAAATGTGCCTTGAAGAGTTTGAGTTTGTCGCCAAAGGGGAGTACTATTTATACCAGGTCAGGCAAAATCTGTAACTCCCCCTTTAGATCAGAATTGAGTCTTTCCAAATAATCCAGCAGCATATTGCACAATCTTCAACCACAAAATACAATCGTTGCCCCAGTCTTGAACTTGTTGTGTCTTGTCTTGAATATGAATCCAGTGTGACATATTTCTTAAGATCAAAACATAATTTTGTCCAATGATATTGCACAACGAAATAATACCAAGTCTAAAACTTTTTAATGGTCATTTTATGGAGAAAGGACAGAATTACTGAGGACCCTGTGTTTTAATTATTAATTCATTTTTTGTTTTTAGCACACACCATGATCCATGCTTGCTGATGCAGCATTGAGAATTCTTGGTAAAAAAACATTTTTTGGGAAAAACCGGATCTGCTTTTCTGGCTGATGTTTAAAAGTGTTTCGCTTCTGCTTGTAAAGCTCAGTAGCTTTGGGAAGGTTAAAGGTTCAGTGTGTAAGATTTGGGGGGATATATTGACAGAAATTAAATATTAATATAAATACTCAGTATACTTAATAAGTATGTTTTCTTTAGTGTCATTACCTGAAAATATTCATATCTACATATGTAGCAGGTCCTCATCCATGGAGATCACCATGTTGCACCACCATATTTCTACATTAGCCAAACCAAACACTGGCTCTAGATAGGGCTAATTGCATTTTTGCTTTTTTGTGTTGGCCACCATAATGAAAAGCTCCTCATCAGAAAAACACAGATTTCTTTCTTTTTCTTTTGTTTTTGTTTTTTTTTACAGAAAACTGCTTTATTCAGTTTTTTTTTTTTTATCTGTTTAAATCACTAGGTCTGTTTGTTTTGAAGAGGAAGAGACCTCTGCGGATAATTAATCTCTCGACAAAAACCTCCTGAACGTCTGGATCTTAGGTTATCAGAGAAAGCCAGGTGTCCTAGCAGTTGCTGGGCTAACAGCCTGTCTCCAACATATCAAACAGCATTGAAAAAACACTGATTTGTGATAGGAAGTTGCTTTATTTTGTGTTTTCATTTGGTTAAAATCATTGGGTTGGTCTGTTTTGGAGAGGAAGAGACATCTGCGGATAATGCGGCTCCTCGTAAAATTCTCTTGAACATCTGGTACAGAAATAAGGTGAGCACACATTCAATTATCAGAGAATCGCAGGTGTTGGGCAAGCAGCCCGTCTGTGATGTGCCAACCAGCGCAGAAAAAACACTGATTTGTAATTTGAAACTACTTTAGTCAGTGTTTTTACTGGTTTTAATCACCTGGTCCATTTGTTTTGGAGAGAACAAGAGCCTCTGTGGATAATGCAGCTCCAGGAAAAACCTCTTGAAATGAAGACAGAGGGAATTTAAATCGGGTTTCAGCTGGTTGCAATTTACAATCCTTACAACTGGACGACACTAAATGTCCATGAATCTTAGACACTGGATCTTTCAGTGAAATTCCACTGAGCAGCCATCTTTTATGTGCGGTAGTGACTCAGTCCCCAGCTCCCATGGTCCACATGTCTTAGTATCCTTGGGCAAGATAATGTGGCTGTGCCACTGGTGTGTGAGTGGTAGCCTCTGCCACCACTGTATGAATGTGTACCCAAATGGGTTAATGTGGCAAGTAGTGTTAAAGCACTTTGAGAGGTTGGAAGACTAGAAGATCTATAGAAGTGCAAGTCCATTTAAGTCTGTTTCATACTCATTGACTGTTTCCTGTTTAAAAATTGTGTTCCTCAAGCCCGAGCCTAAATACCCGTGTGAAGTCCCTTAGGTGGTTTTCTCTACAGAAGACATTACACAACAGTTTTCACACGCTGTGCAGTATTTCCCATGACTGGTAGACTGACTTTGTCAGTTTCTTTAACCATTTCATTGTTTTCAACTTTGTACAAGTCATAAAGAGTCTGTAAGCTGTCCTATTAGCTCATGCTGTCACGTTAAATGGCCAAAACAAATGTTTCAAACAGACTTTCTCCTCTGTGCCATCTCCCTCCTCTGGACTGAGGTGGAAAAGTTCCCGTAAGTAAGTAAATTCCCAGTAAGTGCTGTAATTATGACAGCGTGATCAGACTGAGTGAAGTAATACATACACCCACACAAAAGTATGGACAGGGAAAAAAATTCCGTGTGGAGCCTTTGATTTTATCACTTTCAAAAACCACCATCAAATTTAAGTGTAGTGCGCAGACTGAACAGCAGTCATCAGTTTCTGGTTTTGTCAAGGGGAAAAAAAAGGGAAAACAGACACAGACCTCAGGTCTGTCTGAGCCTTTCTTATTTATTTCACCACTGAGTCTTTGCAAAGGACTGGCAAAAATGAATACACCCTATAGTGCAATGATTTATGATGTTATCAAGTTTTTAAAAAAGGACAAAAAACAACAAGCCTAATACAAATCTAATCAGATTAATTTATCCAGTAAGATCACTTTTTACAAATATTTCAACCAGTGTTGAAAATGACGTATATCAAATAAGCTGCAGGCAATGTTAATTTATCGTAGTTGTTAATAACATATAACACAATCATTTTTAAATATGGCATTAAGTTAACATCCCGTCATGATTAGGATCACTAAATACACTCACAGGTTTCAGCCACCTGTAATATGAAAGCCTATGAACTCTGAAGCTGCTCTGGTGCTCTGCACATGGCTCGCATACATCATAGTAAGCAGCAATACGTAATGTGAAGTATGGAGAAAAGAAAAAGACACAAAATGAATGCCTCTCTGAGATTAAAAACAAATGGTTTTCTCTCTGACAATCACAGACTAGGGGTGAAGGTTCAACTTCTATATTACAGCTACATCACTGATATATGGTTATATAAGTGGTTCACTGATCATAATATGTTGTTTCTTTGTGCTGAATGACCAGTGAGGTATTGTTTGTGTCAGTTGTCTTTACCACACCATTTGCTGATCATGATGATTATAGTGATTGTCATTCATTATGTATCCCTGACGGTACAAAGGAAAAAAAAAAAGAGAGCATCAGACTTTGACTTCCTCAGTGTTCTCATGTGGACTCTTCAGTAAACCACCTCTGCACATGGGCTTTGTTCTCTGTCACCCATTTAATGTTGGCTGTTGTCTTCTCTATAGCCTGCTCCAGGGCCAAGGTGGCGGAGCCAAAACCAATGTGGAGGTTGTCTTCTTTGAATTTCCTCAGCTGAAGGGAGACACAAAAAACAAAGACAGAAAAACTAAAACCTCTGAAAACCCTCAGGGAAGTGTGTATTTCAGTGTGGTTGTGGCTGTGTGGGCTGCATACCTCCTGCAACTCAAACTCTGTAGAGAATCTCTTTGTGATCCCGCTGATGAGGTTAGAGAAGGAAAATGATCCACCCCCATACCTAATAAAGTAAAGAAATATGCTGCTCACTGTGTAGTGATATAATGATGGTGATTAGCAGAAGGAAATTGTGTATATCCTGCTGTTGACCCCACTGAACATCTTTCTGGGAAAACAACAGCTAAAAAAATACCTATAAACAGAGAAGTCTGCAAATAAAGGCTGGTGCTGTTGGTGTGAAGGCTCAAAAAACAGTTCAACATTTTTAGCACTTGACTATTTTCCGAGCTAACTCAAAAAGGGAGGGCTTGAAGAAATGCTTGCACACTCAGCAAACTGGGTGAGTAAGTTAAGGATAAAAAGCACCATATGTGCAGCTGGAGAAGTTACATTTCTACCTAGAAATCCTCAGCATTTTTAACTTTTACACTGAGCTGACACCTGCTGTGGATTCTGTGTATTAAATATTCTTCCGACCTTAATTCATTCCTTGAGAGTGCTGACTGTTTTTCCATCAAACCCTCCCTGAGGAGTGATCTCTTACAGCTGGAAAATCTGGCTCCATCTTGCTCTGACGAAGTTCCAGGCCAGCGGCATCCCCACAACGTTTCCAGCGATGTTCTGGATGGTAGAGAGGGCGTCTTGCCTGCGGACTTTACTTACGTCTAGGGTGTACTCCAGATACCTGACTCAACATAAAAATATTCTTTCAGAGCATACACATTAATACACTTACTTTAGAAGAATAATTACCTTAAGATCATTGAACATTTTAAACATCTGGAGCATGTATAAAGGGTGGCACGGTTGTTACCTTAGTGTTATGGTTGACTTCTTTCCTGAAATAGTACAGTTAACTGAGGTATAAAGGCGTGTTCAGGCAGAACGCAAGGCAGATTTTTTTTTAGCACAGCATTGTGAAAGTCAGACACCGGTGGCTGTGAAATGATGGAGGTTTGCTCTCAGTGGCACGAATTTAAGATTGGTCCTTCCCACTAGAAAGTATTTTAACTGTTCTGAGATTAGCTGACATCTGATACATGGCCAGGCGGCATCAGTGTGAAATGCAGCTGGACGTAGCCAGTCTCATTGTTATGATATGCCGCTGGATGGAGTCAGGTTGAAACACTGCTGGTTACGACAGAAGGAGCTGGAAAGTCCTTATGTGTGGGTGAGATGGGTAGTAGATGGATCCAACAAACCCCAGACTCTCCCCTGAGAGCCTGGTGTTCACTTCCTGTATGAATGTAGAGCCAAACCATGACGTCTTTTGTTGGTAGCGTGTCCTGGAACATCAACAGCAGATGCAGAAGAATACCTAGCGCGTAATATGTAGACGTGAAAGGCCACTGACAATGTGGCAATATGTGATGACTTGGGATGAGAATGTGCAGTATGTTTCTAGCTATAGCTAGAGCTAACATCTGTAGCTACTGAAAATTCACGGCAAATAAACACACTGCACTAACAGTCAAATTAGTGTGACTAGCACAAGGCAAAAATGTGCTAAAACCGAATTATTGAGACTATGTAACTTTTCAACAACCTAATGGCACATCTTATAAATATTGCTAGCAGATGAATATTAGCCGCCTCTTAAACTGACATTTCTGATACTCTTTTTTCAACCAACATTAATGCATGCGTGAGGGTTTTTTAAACGTGGGAAATCCTGTTAAAAATACACACTAAACTCCTTTCCCATTGCCAGTAGACTGGAGCTGTGTGCACGGTTCTGCAGCAGACAAGTGTGTGCGTCTTTGTCTGTTCTAGTGAGTCAGGTACGACGTCACGGACAGGCTGTGAAACAGGTAATTATACAAAGCAGAATGGAGCCCAGTGGAAATTTACAGTGGTTACTCCTTTTATTTATCTCTTACATATTTGGCCTTTCCTTGGAAGTCAGTGCTGACTGAATTTCAAAAGATTTTTGAATGCTGCTCTGTTGGAGACAGATGGTATTTTCTCACAGCCTGTCATTGTGTGGCACCAGCAAAGAGGCTGTAATTGGTGTACCCACCTGGGTGTTGTTGTATTTCCATCACTGCTGATCAGAGCTGGAGCTGATAAATTTTGGTGACTTACTGCAGTCATTTGACCCAGGTGTTAATGCTGACTGTAACCTTTTCTATTATGAAAAACCCCCCAGAAAGGGGGTTAAGTAAGTTTGCTGACTTTAACGCCTTGTTCAAACTGCCTGATATCTGGATACATAAATTCGATCTGATCACTTGCAAAAAACAGCGTAGACTTCGGACTAAAGGTCTGATTTAAGAAACAAATCTATATTGGCCTGCAGTCTGAACATAGCCTTTGACTCTATACATCATGTGTACATTTAGTGTCTTTGAAAGTACAAGGAACAAGCAGTCGAAGGGAGAGACCTTGTACACTGGTGGTGAACGGATGTCTCATTCAAAAAAAAACCTCCTTGAATGAGAATACTCCTAGAAATCTGGCTGTCTTGCATACCTGTTCAAAAGCCAAGGTGCTTTGGCACAGGCCAAAGATGTCCTGAGCTTGGAAGCTTCAGACGCCAAAGTGGCATTCTTGAACATTCTCCAGGCAAAGTCCCACTCCTCCACACCACCATAGGCTATGGCATAGCAGTAAACTGTGCTTTTCAAGTTGGGATGGATCCTGGTCAACATCAAGGCAAACACACAGGAGATTGTAAAATGAATACCACAAAAGTCTCTCTCCTCACACACACACACACACACACAGACACACACACAGAATCTGCATGCTAATTGCTAGCTACACATCTGTACAGATGTTTCAGTGGCTCTCTTGGGGGAATTAACACAGACTGCACACACAGTCAAATTTGTGTGAACATGAAATTTTAAACCACAAAAGAACTGACCCTGATTGCTGGATACTCACAGGTTGCGATGTGGGTTTTCCATCCACTGCCTGTACCAGCTTTTGATCAGCTCCCTGCAACCCTCCACACCCGCACTGCAGGCTGTTCCAATGGCATTGATCTGATTATACCTGAGAGGAGAGATGGGAAACACGGCAACATAGCATGACAATGCCCAATATGTGTGAGACTTGTGGAAAAGGTAACAGTAGAAATTAAGTACTGCATTGAATTACGTCACCAAATGGTAGGCCACCTTTTTGTTTTAAAAATACATCTTCTGTTATACGAATTCTTACTGGTCAGTGTGTCCTGCTGGTACTTTGGTCCAGTTAGCTGTTATCGTCTTGAAGTGCTCAAAAAGTGGTTTGATTTGTTTCTTGAGGTATGACTAAAATGAAAACATATCAGCAATAGTTGTGATGTGAGGCCATTTTACACTTTCCTGTCAAAATGAGCAGTATCTATAATGAAGCAGTATTAACCTGTAAAGCTCCATAGACCTCAGTGCGGTCAAACATGAGGATGTAGTAGTTGAGGTTTCTCAGAGCTGACTCCCAGGGGATGTACTCTCTTTCCTTGGACAGGTATTTGGTGGTTCTCAGGGCCAATGTAGTATTGATTATTTTGGCTCTGTACAAGGGGAACAGATCCTTCACATTTTTTTGCAGACATGCAATGTGTGAAAGATTCAGTACTTGGAATATTTTTTCTTTACCTTGCTAGGTTGAATGCATCATCTATGATCTGTGCTCTGTTGATAATTGATAAGGCCTGAAAGAAACACCGTCACGTACATGTTCAAACTGCAGTTTCAGAAACAACATGTAATACTTGGATTCTGGATTTAAAATTTAAGACCAACTGAAAATGCAATATTAAGAATGAAATTTGCCAAAACCAGCACATTCCTGCATCAAAATGTATTTATACTTGTCTGGCGTATTACAATGTACACACTAACCGAATCCAGTATCAGCTTTGGCCAGGTTAGAATGAAAAATAAAATCAAGCTGTGATTTGAGGAAGTTTGTGACCAGGCCGCCAATGGACGAAGCACCACTGCAACTTGCATGTTGTGCTCAGTGCCACATCACACCTTTCGCTGCTCTGATTTGTTGTAGGTCTCTCGAGTTGCGTCCAGAAGCATTCTGGTCTGCGCCTGTTCATAACACCCCCTGGAAATCAAAAATGAGCTGCCAGGCGACAACAGGTCCCCTGTACTCTTGGACTTAATAAAGTCTGCAACCCTCTTTATCTTGCCATTTTCTGTATTCATCTAAAAGTAGACGTACAGCACAAACAAAACTGTCACAGAATGGAATGAGAGATGTTGGTGAATGGGGATGTGGCTCACCTGATGGTTGGTGTTGAGCAGGGAGAGGAGACGATCCCAGTTGCCGAGATCGTAGTTCACCCTAAAGTACCCAGATACATTGATGTTGGCCAGCACCCAGTCCTGTCCTGAAACTCTCATCAGATTGTGAGTGTCTGGCGAAAAATATGAAAGAAAGATATGCAGACTATTCAGTTAATGCCATGACCAGCTTTGGTTGACTCCACTCATCTGGTAGAAAGTCTTTCCTTCCCTAGTATGCAGGTCTCATCTAGAGGAGAAGTGGGTGTTACGACTGTATGACCATACCTGTTCTTTGAAGGAGCCAGTACTGTTCCTGCTCTGCACCTGTCTTCATCCATTTAATTGGGACAAACCACGTGTAACTGGACAGAAACACAGATAAAGACAATGAGTGAAAATGTGGAAGATTCTGCTTATCAGCCATGTTAGCTGCGTGGCTTTAAGGATAGTAAAGTGAGACTGTTGGTCAGCCTTTCTGTCGTCCTTTTGGATTTATTGCCATTAAATTTAGTGCAGATATTTATGTTCACTAGGTGATTAATCCAGTTGTTTCTGGTAATCTGGTGACTTTTCTTTAGTGCCACCACAAGGTTCACATTTGCGGGTTTGAATGAAATGTTTCAATAACCACTGAATGGCCATAACATTTGGCATCAAGGAATCTGATTAATTGTCTGAATGGATCTAACTGATTCCTACTTGAACTCGGAGGGCCTGTCCACTACAGATTCTGGATCCAACAGGAAGTGTTTCTGGGTGATACTTCCTGTGCGGGTGTCAATAGTGACCACTGGGAAGCCCATCTGAAGAGTCCAGCGGTTCATGATGTTGTGGACGGTATGAGGAATATGAATACCTGGTGTGTTATCAACTGCCTAACAACAAAGAGAAAGTCACAGAAAATTAAGAAGAAACACATACACACATACAAAGCCCGATGCCAGGTAACATCATGCACAACACGTTTGCAACTGTTAAGTTTTCTGACTGTACCAACCTGCTGGAGATGATCCCACAAGTCTGTATACACTGTGTTGCCAAAGGCAAAAGTATTCAGGTAAGACTGAAAAAAAAAACCAGTTATGAAGAGCAGATCAGGCATCAGCAAGATTGCTGTTAAAAAGCTCTGTTAGGCTGCATGTTTAAAAACACATTGTGTTGTAAGAGTCCAACCACAGTACACAGGAAGTGACAAATCATCAATTTCAAGTGAGTAATCCTTAATCAGAGTAACGATAACATGAATGCAGTGAGATTCATCGCACCCACAGACTCTGTCACTAGTGCGTGCGCACGCAAGCACGCGCACACGCACACGCACACACACACACACACACACACACACACACACACACACACACACACACACAGGCAATGAAGCTACACTAAACAGTCATTGCTTAGACTAAGCAGATGAAACAGAAAGCCTGGACTTAGAAATAAGAAAATGTTTCAGCAACACAGCCTAACGGATTAAGCTACACTGTTACTAAAACAAGGACAAAAAAACAAAAACAAAAAACAAATAAACAGTGGCAGTGCACAGTGGCAGTAGTAATTAAGTAATGGGCCTGACAGAGTTAATACTCACACTGAGTCCTTTGGCAAACACAGGCTCAGTGAGAAACTCTGACAGCATCCTGAGCACCGCGGCTCCCTGACAAGAACAAACACAGAAACCACAGCAAAGGAGTTTGCGTTCAATCCAATATATTTCAGCAAGATGGTTTACTGACGGGGCAACATGGCTCCTGATTCAGGAAATGACAAGATTCAGGACTGGATGAATGTGAAATAATAAAAATAATAAAAATTTGATAATAAAAAATAGAAAATCGGCATGAAATGATACCAATGTAATAAGATATTTTTGAGTACTTTAAATTTTTAAATCATGCAGTTAATAAAAATTAAGTGTGTAAAGGGGGAAAAAATCAAATAAATACAACTGATGCAGGGTTGATGTTTTGTTTTTTGTTTTTTTTTGTAGGCCAACCCAGAAGTTAACATCACCCTGGTTCCCTTTCCAAAAAAGTCCATGGGGTTTTCCATTGGATTTTGGATTATTACAGAAAATAAGCTCTGTGGCAAACAAAAGTTTATGATACACATTTTGTCCAGCAACACAACCTTCATCAAACATTGCTTTTGTGACTTTTTGATGTATAAACGTAATCACCAAAAGTACAAAGCTGACTTTGGCTTTAAATGAACTACACCACAGTCGCACGACTTCAGCATGATGACGCTCTGTAGCGTCATTTAGCCACTTAGTTTCTACTGCCTTTTTTCAGACACCTAAAAGCTTCAAAATTCACGAGTGGGTATTTACTGATGAATTTTGTATTGTGGCACAAAATGTCAAAATCTCTTAAGCTTGATAACAAACCTATTTTTCTAGGCATCTGACCAAAAACACATTTAAAAAACTCATTAACTTCTGGATCAGGGAACTGAGAATGCAAAAAATGCAAATTAATTTCCCAGTTGTAGGACTCATTTTTCAGATTACTGTGTAAAACTTTGGCAAAGAAACAGACCTTGCTGTAGGAGATGGTGTTGAACATCTCACTGATCTGAGCAGGAGTATTGACCTCCTCTTCTCGACGGGACAGTGGGTGAGAGGAGGCCAGGGCATCCACAGCAAACACCTTGTGCACATCAGACAGTACAATCTCGTCTTTCTGCAGCCAAGCAGAGAGATGAGTTAGGACAGGCTTTCTGACCCACAGACACCATTGATCTGTGAAATGTAATTGGGCCCTCTGTCTTTTCAAGCATGGCTCTTACCATGCTCCAGGTGGGCTCAGCGTGGTCAGCTCCGAGATACTCAACATATGACGCAAAGCCCTCGTTCAACCACAGGTCATTCCACCATTTCAGAGTCACCAAGTTGCCAAACCACTAAGAAAACACAACATAAAGAGTAAAGCGATAAAGAGATTGCCACACCTCAGTTATTCTCAGCACATTCTCAGGGAAGGAACGCTCCCACGAAAACTGATGCTGTCTGACAGTGTGTTAAGATGTTGGCCAACATTACCACTAAAGTTCCATTCCAAGAAATATAAAAAGCTCAGTAAGCAGCGGCTTACGAACCACAGAATTTCACATCACTTAAGATGTCTAACTATGAATACTTCTGAAAGGGAGCAGGGTTAATTTGTCCTCAGGTGATGATCTGTCATCCGCCTTTGCAAAGGGAGGTGGAGTACTTTGGCTAAATGTATGTTTACAACATTACTCTGTTCTGCACAAGAGTAGAACTGAGAGTGCACCAAATTAATGTCCTGATTATTAACTCCCATTTTAACTTACTACATGATCTTTCCTCCTTATTACCACAGCTGGAACAGATATGATGATAACAATTTGAGAGAAATATTATGGTCTACCATGTGTGCCAATTCATGGGAGATGACAGTTGTAATTCTCTCTTTGTTTCCAGTGGAAGACATGATGGGGTCATAGAGCAGGGCAGTCTCTCTGTATGTGACCAGACCCCAGTTCTCCATTGCTCCGGCATGGAAGTCAGGCAGAGCTATCTGATCTGGGGAGGACAAAGACGCCAGAAAATGATCAGAAATCAGAACTAGAAAGGGCCCACGACAAGACATTTGGAAAAACTGGTGTATTTAGCTTGTATGTGATTCATTGATAAGGTTTTAATAATATATGTGTTTAATTGTTTACCATCCACATGTTGTATGTGACACAAGAAGTTTAAAATGGAAAAAAGTGAGGTTAATATACTCTTGAACTGATAAATTTACCCTTGGGATCTATTGAAAGCATTGAGTCGTCATTGACTGTTTGCTGATCACCAAAGTTTTTCAATGAAGCTTGGCACAGCAGGGACAATGGAGCAGATTTGGGGAAAACATTTGTGTTGTGATGTCTGGTTTTTGCTTTTTAGTCATGCTAGCCTCATGGCTGTGAGCATGTTAGCACACTGATATTAAAATGTACCTCAAAGCATGGCTATGCACACATAGCCTAAACACAGAGTTGCTAGCATGTCTGCACACTTTAGTCTTAGTGATTCATCACGATTGGTTCTTTGTATTGTAGCTGATCTTTAAAGTGAAATGTATTACTGGAAATCATTTTGAATACAAGATAAAACATCCCACAGCAAAGCTTACACATAATGCACAAAATGTTTCTCTGTTCACTTGAATTGAAAGACTGAATGCCGGGCTATGTGAGATAAAGGAAATGAGATTAATTTTTCTATTGTCACTGGAAAATGTTGACCCACCTGACTTGGAGAGCGGATATGTGGCATTGTAGTAATGCTCATAGAACTGAAGGATTGGCCCTGTAACGTTGAGAGCATAGTCACCCTGCTTGTTGTCTATGGATTTTCTTCGAGCCCAGATTCGAATCTGCAAAGAATTCAACAGCTATATTTAAAAATAAATACTACTAATAATGTTAAAATGTTTTTAGTCCTACATGTTTTTTTTTATCCTGGAGTTACATGAATATACAGATGGTGTGACCTCTGACCCTTGTCATCATTAGCACTGGTTGTTTGTACTGCTTTTGGTCTATGATCCAAATAAATATGTATTAATGTGTATGCTGACCAAACTGGTAATGTAAAAAGGGAACCAAAAGTCTTACCAACAAATCGTTGTTTAGAGTTGATTGAATGTCAACAAAGTCACTGACAATAAACGCCAGCAGATATGTGGACATTCTCTCTGTGGGCTCAAATGTAGTCACTCTGACAGGCATGTTGTTAATGACAGAATCCTCAATGTCTGTTCAGGGAGAGAAAGAGTTAGATTGAAATTAACAGCAAGTAGTTACTGATTTTCCCATAACATGTCCAAGTTATTAATAATTCACAATCATACTGTCTTACACATAACACATGATTGATCCATTGTAAAAGAGATTTGATCTCAATTGTTTTTATCTGGTTAAATAAAGGTTAAATAAAAAAAAAAAAAGATCCTCCCTTTTAAATAACAAGTCAGATATGTTGTACTAACCACCATTTGTGTGATGCTGCAATTACTTAAAATATTTTACCATTTTACATTTACATTTATGATGTTTTTGTGTTACTATTTGATTTTACAATTTGCTTTTGTACTGACCCAGTTTGCACAGAGAATTAGGACATAACAAAAATGTGAAAGGAATGAACTTGTGTTTCTAAAACGAACCAGTTTCCCTGCCATTGGACAGAGCCACAGTGTCTCGGTCGTGGATGATGGTGACGTTGAAGACGGCTTTCATTGCTGGCTCGTCAAAGCAAGGAAAGGATTTCCTGGCATATGTTGCTTGCATCTGCGAGGTAGCGACGACTCTGCAAAATGTTCCCAGTAAACATTGACACAAAGTAAACATCAATCAAGCAAAATACTCCGAAGTCCCACCAAAAGGAACATTGGAACTATAAAAGTTACAGTTAAGAGCACAGTGATGGTGCACCATTTTAGTGCTGTGTCATTGCTTACTTCTTTACACCATCCTCAGTGTATTCACTCCTGTAGAAGCCCTCCAGATCATCTGCCAGCTCCCCCCGAAATTCAGTGTTAAGTACATATGATGTTCCAACAGTCAGTCTGCTGCGTAGCTGAAGAACCAGATACTCAGTCCGCACAACAAGCCAAGACCTTTGTATTGTGGGCGCAGTGGCTTCACCCAGGCCACTCAGCTTAGCATGGTGCCCCTGGAAGGTGGTGAGGTTCAGCTTGTTAGAGTGGATGATAATGAGGTCTGTTTCCTTCACACATCTGAAGATCACAGTTGACTGTCCAGTGAAGATGTAGAGGCCGTCTGCGTTGGGCTTCAGCCGGGGCCACAGGGTGACATTATAGGAGACAGGCACAAGAGAGTCTGGAAGTCTGTAGTGGTCCCAGGGCTCCTTAGGAGTAAAGGGAGTGGTGAAGGGTGTTGGCAAGCTGGTGCTCTCTGTTGCTCCATCTCCAGGCCTGCCTCGATTCTTGGCCCTTTCCTTGTCATAGGCAATGGACAGAGCTATAATCGTAGCCAGAGCACAGGCCGCCAGCACAAGCAATCCAAGGCCCACATTTTTACTGACATAGTAGACTTTTCCCATGTCCGAATCAGGAGTCAGTCTGTGTTTGTCCAGCACAGCCAGTCTCTTCCCTCCTCAGTTAATGGTTGAGATATTAACATGGCAAAAATGACATTTTCAGAACACCTAAGGAGAAATGGAAAAATGGGAAAACCTTGGTCATCTAGTCTGCAACTTGGATCCTAGATTTGCAGATGTGAAGTAATAGTGCACAGTGTCAATTAATGTCACAAATTACATTTCAGTCATTCACTTTCAGTAGATATCATCAATACACATCACCAGCATCCTCCACTGGTCTTCCAAGATGTTTTACATAGTGTGCCACCAGAATATCTACATGCAGAACTGACATGATATCATGCATTGCAGTCTTTCATGCAGGGAAGGATATGGAAAGGTTTCCTCTGATCAGTGTTGGAAAGCAAGGTACCAGTTGTTACCACTTGTTTCAGTATGGGAAGCACTGATGGCTGATGGAGGAATACACTGACTGCTTTGGATGGAAAATTACCACATTGTTATGCTTTTAATTTTGCAGACAAACAAATTAAACATTAAACCTTTATCAAAGGTGGCATTAAGTATTATGACAGAGATTTCATAGAGATAGAGATTTCAATGTTTAGTTCAATGACATTGAAAATATGTCAATCAATTCAAATAAACACAAGAAGTTTGTGCTCTAGAAAAGGATCAACACTCAGTAAATACCCTCCTAAGCCCTCTTCCTCCTTACTTACACATGGCTTTCTCAGCCCAAACAGCACTGCCACCTTCAACCAAACCCAGGCTCCGTACATGCGAGCTCCGAGCAGAAGTAGAGCTGATACTACCTTTCCTAGCACAATCACCATACTCTGATTCACACGCTACATAGCATAACTACAATATGAGCTAAAGTTAAAGGAGATAAATGAACTCACAAGATCAGCAAACACACTCACCTTGCAGTATGGTCTCAAACAAAAGGGATTCAAATAGGCCACTCCCACCCTTAAATACCCTTCCTCCCACTTGTAAATTTTTAAGCTTTTAGGTGTCAAAAAACAGACAATTGTGGCTAAAGTGGCTAAATGAGGATACGAAGCATCATGACATCAAACCTGGCTTTACAGCCTCATTGCTATAGGAATAATAAGTCATGCTGCGGTGGTGTAGTTAATTTATTACTGCCTAACATTAGCTTGTTACTGAGGATTGCTTTTATGCTTCAAAAATCATAAAAGTGGTGTTTATTTGTGAGGATTTCCTTGTTGAAAAAAACATGTAAGCATAACGTATTGCCACAGGGACTGTTTTTTGCAATAATCCAGAATCCAATGGCAATCCAATCCAATGCAACTTTTTGCTGACGACCATGATGTGTGCATATCCTTGTAATCTGTAAATGGGATACCATTTATTGATTTCTTCTCCTTTTTATTATCGGTCAGTCTGTACTACATGTATATCTAGTACTATATTTCCTAGTATTTTCCATTTCATTTTGTTGTCTGGGCTGCAGATGTTAGCATTGTTGCCTCACAGCAACACGGTTCCAGGTTTGAACCCACTGGCCAGGTTAGGGTTGGGAGTTAGGGGTTTGTCTCTATGTGTCGGCAATAGTCTGGTGTACCCAACCTCTCACCCAGTGTACGCTAGGATTGGCTCAAGCCACTCAACAAGCGGTTACAGAAAATGAATGGATAGATTTTGTTGTCAACTCTTCTGTGTGTGACATTTATTTTTAGTAAAACAAAAACCAACAGGGTGGACAATAGTCATGACAATATCAGGAACATTTTAGAACAAAGGCTATCCAGGAGAAAACAGACCATATTAACTCACTTCTGTACAGCCTAGTACAATTTGATTAGGACAAAGATCAGAGCATGGTGTGACTGTGGTTAATTGTCTTATCATTTGATATTTACAACTGCTATCTGTCCCTGATGCTCTTGGATGTTCTCAACAGTCTGACGTTTTTATGCACTCACTCCTCATATGCTACAGATCATAAAAGCTCATTGTGATAACGCTGTCCAGAAAAAACAGGCAATAAAAACGTCATGGTAATCTGATGGCTTCAGAGCGGTTGACACTTAGAAATAAAATTTTAACCACCAAAGTATTAAACTCAGCAAAACCTTTCTCAGATAATTACACCAAAGTTTACCAGTGAGGTAAAATTCTGCTGGCATTAAAGGGGAGAACAGCAGTTTCCTTCTGCTCCTCTGTGTATCAGAATCACTTGAGATTATCAGTAACAGCACAGGGATCAGTGTGGTAATATCTGTCTGTACAAATTGTGACATACAGTTCTTGATAGAAGAAAACACAGACTCAAATCAAACTTTGTTCCTTTTATCATGTGAAGGACAAAATCCTGAATGTGCAATTTTTGTCCTAGTTTAACATCCCTCCCTTCCTTCCTATCTGACAGCATGTGCAGGTGTTTCCTGTACGTCATCATGTAATCATCGTACCTCACATGTGGAAGCACATGACAAACACACAGAAATGTCAGTAGAAATGTCAGCAACAGGTACAGAGCATCTGGAAACTCTCTACAGACCAAAACTACACAAATGTAGACATTCTAGGATCTCACTATAATGAACATGCCCTTAGCCACCTATGTTCCTACCATGCAGTGTCTGAAAAGACATAAGACCTACAGTACAAAGGTAGAGAGCTGTTACTGCAGATTTTAATTATTACACAGGTCTTTCCATCACATACATACTTGAGATTAATTATACCCCAACTAATGGTTAATCTACAACCCATGTTGTGTTGTAATAGTAATCTATAACAGTTAGCCTTTGATAGTGAGGGGCTACAGCTAAAGATAAGACTCCGTTTGTTACAGGAGCCTATATTTGGAAACAAGTTAGCTGACTACTACTACAATCTACACTCCCCAAGAATCTCGTATGTAGGCATCTGTTTATTGGGCTTTATTTGCATACAGATAACATTCCATTGGTTTATTATGTTTGTAACAGACATGCCTTGTGATAAAGGTACAAAGCTTTTCGTGAATTAAAGATTTTGATTATGGAAATTTGAATCTCTGTCTTAATATTTCCGCCTATTACCTTCTGTATTATCAGGCAGCAATAAATAAGATAATCATATTACAAAATATGGCAACGCTTTATCAGGGTTATCTACCATTTTATTATCAAAGATAAGAAGGCTGAAAAGATCAATGAGTCCTTCAGACATCAAAAGAGAAAATAAAGATCTTGACACCCAACAGGTACAGAGCATCTGGAAACTCTCTACAGACCAAAACTACACAAATGTAGACATTCTAGGATCTCACTATAATATGAAACATGCCCTTAGCCACCTATGTTCCTACCATGCAGTGTCTGAAAAGATATAAGACCTACAGTACAAAGGTAGAGAGCTGTTACTGCAGAAGCAGTAAGGTTAAGGAAAAGGGGTTCAAAGAGACAGAAAATCAAAATCAAAAGTACATATTTCCTAGAGATTTAATCCAATTGAATAAAAAAAAAATTCTGTACAATCTTAAGACCTTTGACATGAATGATTATTAAAGGCTTGAGTTATTGTTAAACCCTGTGACTATGACGAGGTGTCAAATGTCCATGTTTTGCCTGGAAACAGGAAGTGGTTTGAAACCTGCCTTCAGATGGTACAATCTGCCTCAAACTTCACGTTTGATAAGAGTCCCACCCTGAACACATCTACATGCCAAAATGTTGTGATAGTTATATTGTGGAAACAGAAAATTACATGTTTTATGCTTTGATTTACTTCTCTAAGCAGTTTGACCAGATCCACCTCAAATTTGTCTCACAACCTTCATGATGCTTTCAACATAAGTTGTGAGTTGTTGCCCTGCTATGGTGGCCATTTTGAACATTTTGCCAAAAACATGAAGTTGTAACTTGAGCATACATCTGCCTAAAATTTCTCTTGTATGATAAAAGTCCCGGCCTCATGCATGCCAAAATGAAGTTGTAGACTTGTTTCCTGTAGCCAGTAGGTGTTGCCTCAGCAGTTTTCTACTATGACATACTCCTCCCACAGAAGTGACCAGATCCACCTCAAATTCGGTCAGCATAGTCACAAGACCTTGACGATGCTCAGTTGTGAAGAGTGTGAGTGTACTCCGAACGACATTGCCATGGCGGCACCTTATTCGCCACAAAACAGGAAGTTGTAGTTACTTAAGTGTACTTTGTCCAGTCTTCCCCAAATATCACTTGTTTTATAAGGCTCCGGGGCCTGAAGACATCAACATGCCAAAGACGTATCATAGTGACTGCGCCACCTACTGACAACAGGAAGTAATATCTTGTTAGACAATTATTATTTGATTTACATGAAATTTGTGTGGGGTGGTCTACAGCTGATTTACAGCAACATGACATATAATTTGTGTGTTCTCCAGTGCCTCATAGTGAACACAGAAAGTTGGACAAAATGTGAAATAGGTCATTCCAGCGCCCACACTCTATGAGGGGTATGCCATCTCACTGCTGCATGCAGTGTTTGAGTTTCACGGAAATTAACTAGTTTATGTGTTTTGGCTTTGTTTTCAGCTCTCTTTTGCAGTTGCTGCAAAAGCAGTTTACACAGAAATGACACATTTCTGTGACATATTTTTTTAATACAGTAAACAACAGGTGTCAGAAAGTTAGATTAAGGTCTTCTCCCCCAGTTTTAGCCAAAGGTGTAGACAATTACTGCAATTTGTAGTCACAGTCACCTTGTCTGTTCTGATAAATAATAGAAAGTTCAACATTTAAAAAACATTTTCTAATAACAGGTAAGGTTGGGCTTGTCATGACATGTCTGACTATATGTGTACTGATAATATATTGTATACACACACACACACACACACATATATATATATATATATATATGTATGTATGTATATGTATAGATAGACAATATTAAATCTCAGTGTAACAGACCAGAAGGATTTTGATGCAGGTGCGGTTGGTGCTGTAAGTAAAAAATGATGTTATTGTTCCTCAGTGAAGATGGTAAACAAGGATCAAGAAAGAAGTAGAGTAAATAAATCACATCTGTTAGATAAATGCTTCTAATGTTCCAAATGTCCCTTTAGGCCAAGTTAATAAGCAATATAAGCCAAACAAATCACAAGCACGTTCCCTCTGCCAGTAGAGAGTAAGATAATCTTGTGAGTGGGAATGTTTATCTTGGGCGCGTAAAATCACATTTTTTCATCGAGTAAAAAAAGACAACAAAAGAATGTGACCACCTCTGCTTTGTGGTGTGATTTTAAACACACTCTGCTCTTCGGCTCCCTGCACGTACTCTGTATTCTTATTGGTCAAAACCTGTGCGAGGATATGAGTAGAAACCATGTGCTCCTCACGATAAGCCCTGTGCTCATGCATGACACCCGTACATCAAAATAGGCGTAGTTAGTATTGGTAGAAGTATTCTGCAGTTTGCACAGGACTGTGAATCACTGGTGATTCTAGGAAGAACTAAAAATGGGACCCTGCCTTCTTACTGTAAATCTTCTTTTGGCTAAAACGGGGAATTACATCACCAGCTTGGCACACTCATTTTGTTTGCATCATTTCTCTCACACTTTGCTCTTTGACACTTCAAACAGATATCCTGTTAGGGATCAATAGTTCATCTTATCTCAAGAATGTGAAGGTAAAATACCTTTTTACTACCCATACACACTCTTGCATCATCATTCTACCTGCACGTGAACTTGTGACTTATATCAGTTCTGTGTTGCCTCAGTTCCCCACTGTGCAGATAAGTTTCAGCCAGCTGTGGGAGTTACAGAGTTTACCTCCAGTACAGTCCACAGTGGATGTTGACAACCGTTTAATCCGAAGCAGAGCCAAGAAGTCCAACTGGGACCTTAAATATACAGTCTTCTCTCAGAACTGCATTGCACAAGCGCTACTAATGGTTTGCTTGCCACTAAAATAGTGGTTACTAGCCTTGATCTTTTGTTTGACGTGAAAGTAATGAATCCATAGAGGAATAAGGGAGAAAGAGAAGCAACAAAGGCTCAACTGGCTGCTTTGTAGTGACATCAGAAGTCAATCATCTTTTTTTCTTTTTATCATGGATGTCCATACACAGCATTTCATGGTAAATATATTCTATCCATGCTGCATTCACACACCATTTGCAAATAATCAGGGAGCACTCCCTCTGCTGCAGGCCAATTCTAAGAAACCTTCTTTAGTGTTACAGAAGCAGCACAACAATGCACCAGATGCCAAAGGCTGTAAAGCTAATGCACAGACAGGCTATCACTGAACCTTTGCTGTGAAGGAAAACACAACTTGCAAACAAAAGAGGTAACTTGGCATGCAGCATGTTGGATAAATTAACATGTCAAACATGGTGGAAAAACAGCACATACCAAACCTCGTGTAGCTGGAAGTCCACCACGAGCTCTGATTTAAGTCTGCATGAGACACAGAAGTTGAGCTGGAATGAACCCGGCTGATGTGAAACACTCAACAGTCTGCATCTGTGAGGGCGGAGGTGGGAGGTTGAGAGAGCTACCACAAGTTTTCCTGGGGATGTAGGGAGGGAACGACTCCCTCAATCCCCCCCCCCCCCAAAAAATCCCTAAATTAGTGGGAAGGGGGGCTGAAAGAATGCGGCTGTATCAACAAGACTGCAAACTCATTGTGGTTGAGCTGAAAGAAGTCGGAGCGTATAATTCTCAGAGGTACAGAGTGTTCTGACTGGTATGGTGCAAGCTTCACGTGATGCTGGTTGACCACAGCCTGGTGACTCAGTTTACCTGCTGACAAAGTAAAAACTCCAGGTTGAATGAGATGACACACAACAAAGCACAGCCACATGGATTTTTGGTTTTCATTTATTTAATTTACCTTGGCAAGGAACATCTTTGACACGGAGACATTCGCCTTTCTTGAGAGGCTCAACAGAACTTAATGGTAAAACTCTACCAGAGTATGGCTGAAATGACTTTGAATCTATGTGACCACTAAATACAGTCAACGAGACACAAACACACTTTATACAAACACTTTAAGATACAAAAAAAGGTCAAAGTTAATCTCCTGCCTGCCTATGAGCAGACATAGGCAAGATCCTAACACAGCACATTAAAACTTGGCTAGAACTTAACAGAATTTACATTTGCTGTACTGAGCACATTCTGCACCCAGGAGAACAATAATATTATTCACAAATCACAAAGATGCCAGAGACACAGTATATTACAGAGACGGAAAAATAAATTGTGACAAGCAGTGCAGTCTAATCCCAGTGTGTATGAACACACACTTTGAACACGCTTTAAAGATGTGTTCGAGTAATTATAAGCAAATATAGAAGCCAAAAGATCTTATTACAGTGAGCTGTGCCGAGTCCAAAAGCTCACTCCAGTCAGGGAAAGTTTTCAAGCCTTGAGCGGAACGACCACTGATGAATGTCAGAGATTTGGAAGAGTTGTGCAGGAAAATACACAGTGAGCCAACATAGTTCATTTTTCTTTTGGAGAGATTAGGAAAACGCGAGAGGGAAAAAAAAGACTGAACAGCAGAAAATACACAGATATTAATATTCCTCTGGATAATTGATAGACTTTACATTATTGTGCAAATCCTTCAACTGGAGCAATCTGTAACTTGTATACAGCAGTACTCAAAAATAATTCACCGCTTATCTCCCGTTCATGTAAGAAGATAGGAATGAGTGGGAGAATAAGCGGCTGTGGTTCCATGATACACATATAAAACGGTGTGCTCTGTATTAACAACAGAACTGGGTGGAGGGGAACTGCATCAGTAGTACATCGCCCCCGTGGAGCTCAGCAGGAGTGCTGCTCAAAACGGGGAGAGGCTCGGCACTTTGATATTGATGTCTCCGATGTTGATGTTGCGGGGAATCTCAGGCAGGTTCATGTTCTTCACGGCAGAGACAGCGCGAGCGGGGGCCGCTGAGAGACCTCCCTGCCAACACAGAAAGACATGGAAAACACCTTTACAGCCACTGCGAGTGGGATATATTATATTTATTTGGTATTGATACTACACGGTCTTTAAAATTATTGGCGTATGTTTTATGTCTCATCCTTCTTCCTACTGTCAGTATTCTTTTAATGTTTTAGTCCACTTAAAAGTCAATTAATCGATATGCGATCGATATGAGATCAGTAAACATCCTCATTGTCTTTCTTCTTGGCTGCTTACCATTATCTTCCAGGCGTTAGGCCACTAGCACTGTTAGAACGTTTGGGAACCAGGTGTGTCCAGATGAAAATGGTGACACTGACATGTCATGGAATTTCAATATAAAGGCATATCTTAAATTTGATGATATGTACATGTGTTTTCACTCTGCTTAACAGATTTTGGATCGTTCATCATTGAATAAAGAAACTGATCCAGATCGCTGTATTGTAACACCCCTACAGGATACCATTGATTAGTTAACATCACTACAGGTAGAACATCAATTCGCCTGAGAGATCCTGCTGTCTACACTTTTGACAACGTTGTGAGGAGCTGTTCACAAAATGTCCTTCTGTCACTACTTAAAAGTGAATTCAAAATGTGAGACTTCAGTTTTAGCTGCTTAACCTTTAAGAAATAGTTCAACATATTGGAAACTGGGCTCATTCGCTTTCTTGCCAAGAAATAATGAAGTCCAGACCCAGTTTTCCATCAACTTACAGTAACTCATAAACGTGATGCCTTTTTGGCAATCTACTCTCAAATTTTAGGTACGCTGTAGGAGTCTCCCACAGGCCACTGAATGCATCAAAAAGGAAAAACAGCCCCACAAGTGCATCACGATGACGGAACATAAAAGGCTTGGCATTAAGGTGACAGTGAGTTGGCCTGAACTGCTATTTAATTTCATTTAGTCTGATGTGTTCATGTGGAGGAGGGTTCATTTGTTTTGCCCCAACCAATCAGGAGTGAATGACACATCTGTCCTGCATTGCACACTTTCAGTTGACTCAGAAGCTGCGGAAGCAGTCACTAAGAGCTGTTAGCTTAGCAGTTTTCACAGTGGTTAAAGAAATATGTTGATTTTGCACACCAAAGTCCAGGTCTTGGGAGGGACTGCTGAATGTGTGGAAAAAGTTGTCTTGAGTCTTTTGTGGCTCCAAAGGGACCTACACATGGTGTGATAAACTGCCTCAAAAGATGTCACTTGAGTCAGCATTGGTTGGGTTTGAAGACTACAGGTTGGAAAAAAAAAAAAAAACATCCGGTGGTGTAGCGTTAAAAGAAGTGAGCTTACCAGACCTGTGTAGCCAGCAACTCAAGGTTACTTTCACCACTACTAGCAAAACACATCCAAATCTCCAAGGGAACTGTAGGCGGGTGAGTTGCATTGTGGGTAATACAGGCACTGAGTTACAACAATGAGGAACAGTGTATGGAATTAAAAGATGACATCTCTGGTTCTGCTGCATTTTTTTTTGGCCCTTATGAGGCCTAAGCTGTGTCATGTGGCCAGCTAGCTTTGTGGGAAGCTGACGTCCCCATTCTTAGCCACTATGTCTACTACGTTTTGATTGGGCAGCAGTTTCTTTAACCACAGAAAACCCGCATCGGTGGGCACAACATTGGACCTCACAAAACAAATCTGAGATGTTGGTAGCAATCCAGAGGTCAGAAACCAGGCTACTAATGACAGTGATGTCTAATGTTATGGATGACCTCTCAAGCAAGCTTTAAAGATTCAAGTCTGATTTTAAAAAGCTGAATGAATGTTAACCAATATGGCTGCCTGGGAAGCAAATGAAGCACCTACTTGTATCTAAAATCCCATGATCCACACTGATGGGATGGTTCCACAAGTTGCAGTCTATGAGCTAAATTATGCAGATGCTTTAATGTGGCTAAGACACTGACCTCTGACTTCTCCATGCGGTTCTGCACCTCAACCTGGGCTACGATCTCATTCATATTGGTCTCCAGCACCATGCCTCCCATCACCACCTCCTGCAAGATGTAATGGACCTGCAGACACATGTTGTACAATCAGAACACACTGAACATAAGAAGTGACCGAAAATTTTAAATGATGTCAGACATAAAATCCAGTAAACAAGATTACACTTACATCTGGCTGCTTCAAATGGCAGCCAGATGTAAGTGTTTCAAGAGGGTGAATCTGTGAGCTTCACAATCCTGCAACTCAGCTAATTTTTGTTTCTTTCTACCCAGTGATACAGAGGGGATGCAAAAGGTATAAAAATCTAATGCTGGAGAGGTCAGTCCTCTTTAGAACGTAGCTCTCACTCATAGCTCACTAGGAGACCGTTTCAATTTTGCTCTGAAATTGAGATTTGTGGATTCCTGTGGGCAGAAAATACTTCGGGGGAACATGAGACTGTCTTCTGTTGCAAGACTACTTTGAGGTTTAGGATGAGAACCTGGAAACAATCATGCCTGGGACAGCTGTAAAATCAGTAAGGTAAAGTATTCCATAAAGCTATAATCCCAAATGTTGGACTATATGAGTAATAGCTGGATGAAATGACAAAAGGAAAAGAAATTAAAACTGGTCTAATTTATTAATCTGCATATGTCCACGACAGAGCAGTGATATTAAATCTGTTTAACCCTAAACGCGTGCATATATTAGACTTTTACGATGCTATGCAGGGCGGTGTTGTCCAGCTAGCAGCGCCCTCCGAGAGCAAAAGGTTTAGTAGAAATATTTCCAAGTTTCATCTTGGGCACATTCCTAAGGCCAAACCCCACTGCACCACATGACATCAATTTCCTGCTGAGAAAATTCAATCAAGATGGCAGTAGATGTGTGTGATTAGTCTCCAGCAACACTTCTAGCTCAGCTCCAGGCAGAGGAAAGGAGGCTTTGTTGTAGCAGAGCTTCCCTCTTAAGGAAACAGTTACGTAGAATGCAATTTTTTAAAATCCATCACCTGATAAAGTATTTACAAGAAGAAACTGATGTGTTTTTGTCATCATTCCTCATGATAATTCCCATTTCAAAACAAAAATGCAGCCCTCAGGCACTGACGGCTCTCATTTTTCTAAAGTGGGAAATGTCAAGAGGAGGAGGAATTTCAGAGCTGCAGAATCGCTCGTGAGAGATCTACTGTATGACCTAAGGAGCTTACTTTGATATACAGTATGAGTAAAAAGGCTGGGCCCACACACCAAAAGGAAATGGATCAATCACGGCAACACAGCTGTTCCTGAAAAGCAGCTGGCTGAACGGAAAAGACAAACATACACGACTGCGCTGCACATTAGCTCGGGGTCATATCTCTCAACAGCTCATTCATAAATCCAAAGTTCCCCCACATCTGAACCCATTATTGAATATGAAAAACATCACCATTTATAACAAACTGTTTTGGAGTTGGCACATGAGCAGTAAACATAATGGAATAAACATGAGCTGGTTTTTGACATTTTGAGATGAAAATAACAGACGTGTGTGCAAAGGCCTTGACGTTCCCATAGTGTTACAGAGCCTGGTTACCACGGGCTTCATGTTTCAAGGTACAACACTGGGAAAATGTGCTTTCAATTGATTTTTGCCTTTTACTTGCATAAAACACAATCAGAAAATAGTAGCAAATAAAATGTTCAAATGTGGAAGTTGACCGACTAGCTTCAGCTAACCTCCTCTGGTGACTGAGTCATTGCTTCCTTCAGCTGTCTTGTAAATCTTTTATTGTAAAGGCTGCATTGAAAGTTACTTGACGTCACATGCAAGGGTTGTTGTTCCACAGGTTAAAAATTAACAGTGCAGTTTGTTCTGACACTGAAAAGGGACATAATCTAGCCAGTCATCACGTGCTGCTAATCCACGTCTCAGTCAAAGCTACTGGTGTGCTTCTGATCACAACAACATGGCACCAATAGTAGCATGTATGTTGTAGAAAATGCTCCCCTGTTCCCCACTCACCTTGTCCATGTGAAATATGAGGTCCAGTTCACAGACGTTTTCGAAGCATTTATCCAACGTTTCCACAAACACCTGCAACAAAACGGATTTTGAAAAGTTAACATCCCAGAGCCTTCAAATGTTATCAGACAGAGAAATATTTTGAAGATGATTACTTGAGATTCTGTGTCTGTGTGCCTAACAGATGCTGGGTCCCCTCTGGGGTTAGTATTATTGGTAATTAAAAAAGTTTTGAGAAGTCTGTTGAATGAATAACAAAGTAACGATGGTTATGATCCAAACCTGCAGGAAGTCTGTGGTCGATGCAATGACTTATGACTCATACTATATATTTTTTTAAAAACACAAAAACGGTGACTAATTTAGAAATAACACTAATACCAATGGCATTATTAATAAAGAGGCCATATAGGAGGATCAACTCAAACATCAGCAGGGTTCCCACACATTTTTAGGGATGAATTTACAAAACCTTTCCATAATATTTTACCCCATTTTTACGACTTTATTTAAGTAGTAAAATTAGCCTGCCTGGACACCTCTCTGACAACAAGTGATCTGAAGTATGCCGCAATTCAATATGTGGAGAAGTACATAGGCCTGGTTTCCCCACAACTAAATTTGTCCGCTATTCTGCTCTGCACTGAGCATGAGCCATGTATTGTATTTGTTTGAAAGCTATACGTTATGAAACAGCACTTGCGATTACGCAAACTGCGAGTGATACTAGTGATGTTTCAATGGTCACATAGTGCAGCACCAGATTTTAAATTAGTAATACAAGGAACACCTTTGGCTCAACATCAGAAATGTTTTGGGGATGTTAATGATCATATTTTAAACCATAGCTGGAATAATGTATACTCAAAACTTTTCCAAATGATTCTGTTCATTCCAAAGCATTTCAAGGCCTGGAAGACACTTTTTCTAATTTCATAACCTTTCCAGGAATTTCATGACCTTGGGTCAGTCATTTTAAACTCTAAGCAGAGCACCTTTCGGGATCCCGCAATCTTGATACATACACAGGTTATTTAGTGAAAGTATTTCTGCTTTTTACCACGTGTTGGTTCACTCAGTGTGAAAGTAAGGAACATTTCTAGGACAGATACTCTGTGTGGCTGTGGATAGTTGCTGGTGGTCGTCACCCACTACTTTGAGAATTTCAATCTTTACACCCCAGTGGGTGCTGGTGAGTCTTTTGTTCCACATACTATAATTCTCCTTGACTGATGACTGCAGATTGCGCTGGTAAATATCTGATGTCAGTGTTCCTTTAGATGTGTCAGTGGGAGTGCTGAGCAGGTCAACCCAATCTGAATATGATGTTGCTTAACTTTTTAGGACACTAATGTTGTAAGTGTGAATGACTTGTGTCCCTTATCTTTCATCTTTACTGTCTTATCCAGAAAGATTTCCGCTGACGTCAACAGCAGAATAAGTTTTTTTTTCATGGGTCACCAGCATTCAAACAACCAGTACAGAGGCAACATGTTTGTTTCATAAAATGAATCAGATACAGCATGAGGTAATGGAAAGGAGCTTGTTAAGTTGCTCAATCAAGAGACTGGGAGTCTTCTTTTAATGCTTGGAACATTATATGTGAAAACAAAAGGTGATGTGAACTTTTACTTAAAAAACACACTTTACATATGTTGTTAAAGCAGTTAATTAACGTAGAAGCTGACCTGGATCAGGTCCAGAATGCCGAGCTCACTCTCAGACGAGTCCACACAGAAGACAAAGTAGAGGGTTGCGTAGTGCCGATAAATCAGCTTGTAGTCAGAGCCACCAATGAGGCTGCAAGAGGAGAGAAATGCGATCTTACCGGAAAATTCATGTCTAGCTTTGTGATGTGTGTCACTGTGACAGCAGGAATGAAACTGGGTCAAACAAATATATTTATGCTATAAAATTCACAGCTGGGTTTGGTGTGTAAATGACCTGAGAAGAGAAATGACAAGCAGTGACTGAGACCAAGTCTATTTTTATGGATTTGCCTCCATCTATTGGTTGAATCATGCTACTGCATTTGCCATCAGCTGCTGATCAGCTGCTCTCTGCTGTCATGTGACCTCAGCTTCTGTAGTGACATCAAACCAAATAGAGACGACCCACAAAAGTGGCCCAGAGTTTTGTTTTTTTGTTTTACAAAATATCACAAGACATAATAACTCAGATTACAGCTCTGCGCTTCAGTCTCTGCCTACAAATGTAAATAACCTCACATTTAGCTGTCACACTAACACAGTCTTTGCATTAGAAAATCCCAACATAAACAAAACAAGTTGAGTTGCAGCAGTTTTTCTGATAGTAGTGCATCACTCACCACTAACAAACACATCTGTCTTTTCATGTTCGTGTAGTATACATGCTTAGTTATTCAATGATATATGTATACAACTACAGCAAAAAGCAAGACTTGCCTTCCACCCTCCAAGAAGTTGCAGACATTGTCGTCTCTCTTAGATACCAAATGGAAAGTCTCCCGAATTATCTGCTGCTGCATGTCCTCTGCCTGCAAGAAAACATCTTACACAATCAGCAAAGTACCCACCATTCTAGGAAAAGTAGACTGTTTTGTTAATAAATTCAAACTACAGACACCTATTATTTAGCATCATATTGTATTTCCAACATTTAGTTGGCTGACATAGTAGTAAAACTTACAAAAGGCTCTTGTGGCACCAAAAAAAAAAAAAAAATTCGCATTCAAAGATAGCAGGTACATATTGTTACACCATCAAAGAAGGTTGATGAAAATGAGAGTATTGATGCCCACCAATACCTGATTACTTGTGAATCAGGTTGACATTTTTGTATGCTTGATAATAATAATAATGTTCTTTTTTTAAAATCCAGACACTTCCTTTAAATTGAAGCTTTGAAACCAGAATATGTCAAGTTTAACTGTGGCCTCTGAAATCATACATAACCATAGCATTTACCCAAAATGGTACTTCATTTAAGTACTTAGAGGAAATTAGTGGAGGGGAATTATTATAAGTCCTGATATTCAAATTCAATTCATTGATCTTTGTAACAGACGTACAGCCACCATTTACCTGCAGTTATGAGCAACAACATCAAAAGACAGATCATCAATACTCCAAAGTCATTTGCCTGCTAACTAGGCCATTAAGTAGGTAGTTATAATGTATTTGTACAAAGCAAAAAGGCTTGGCGAAATCTTATCTACGGTTAAATAACATCGGTTTAATATTGCTTAGGGAAGTATGCACTGTTAAACCCAGTTACAAAGAGAAATATGTCCTTTATCAGGAGGGAACTGAAACTACAGTGGCTGGATGAGCTGTGAGGTTTGCTCCCCTTCACCATGGCAAGCTAACATCAGCTAACGCTATTTGTAGGTTGTAAGTTGCTTAGTGGCAGCAGGCATTTTAAACATTTTGTGAGTAATTGTGACGGAGCTGATCCCAAACTGACTCCAAACCAAATGAGAGTGATGACAGCAATAGAAAAATGCTAATGTTTTGAGAAGCAACCCCCAAAATACTTACAAAATACTGATAGAATCGGATCAGCCGCGGCTTCCCGTGGTTGTTAAATATCAGGATGGCTTTAATCATGTCTGCTCTTTGGTGTTGCCAAATAATAATATCAAGTAATAATTAAAACGGTAAGGTTTTGACTGTACAGACGACGTTAGCTGTAAGGCTAAACGGCCTATCTGCTGCCGGATGAGTTAACTGGTCACATCCGGTTGGGTATTCACATTCGGCAGCCGACCTCAAACAAGTGCCACTCAATACTTAGTTCCGGGAAGGTCATTGAGTTTACGTGCGCACTTGAATCCTGGGCATGATTTTTGCAGCATCTCGGTTATGTGTTGTATATAGAAAACTTAAGCCAAGTTTCTGATAAGACAGGACTGAACACAGGTGATCAAAAAGTTGGACACTGTCGCATCATGTATTATTATGCACGTTTCTCATCTTCCATGTAAACATCATGTCCTGGGTTAAGGCTAAAAACATTGGGCACACACATTAAAATGACACATATTCAGACTTCAGTTACCATAAAATATAAAAGGCCTACTAAAGCCATATAGTATAGCAGTTTGGTGATGCTCATATTTTTTATTGAGACTTTTTTAGGTTATGCGTAGTGTTGTAAACTAATATCCCATTACGTGTCAGCATCAGTGAGAGTTTACACTGTTTCTCTTCTTCTGTGTGTAACCCTATAACCCCATGAGTCATCAAGAGTTCTGAGACTTTTCCCCGCCACATTACATAATTTTGCAGTCTTTGTGGCTAATGCACCAGCAACTGAGGCACCACGTAATCACTGGACCCTTTGTACCTTTGTCAGCTGCTTTACACTGCCTTGAAATCTCAAAGCAGTGATGTCACACCAGCTGCACCTTTCTTTGTTGTGATCTGCAACAGTTGGAGAATCTGATCACCAGCTAAATTATGTAATGCAGCAATAAAATATGTAAAATATCAATATGATACATATTGGCCAAAGACAGAAAAACTGTATTAGGTAAAGGACCGACTCATTTATTTACAGTAAATTTATTGTGAGGCATTTTTTCCCCATCCGCTGCATGCACGCAATGGATATTTAATATGTAATCAGGGTCATGGGGGTCATTAGGGAGCTGAGCACAGAAACAGCATGGGCAAGAAAACAGTAATGCAACCTTCAGGTGAGAAAGGTCTTCTGTGTGGAGTTTGTGTGTTTCCCGTTTTGTCCAGCTTCCTCCTGCAGTCCAAAGACATGCAGGTTAATTGGTGACTCTAAATTGCCTGTAAGTGTGAATGTGTGCATGAATGGTTGTCTGTCTCTGTGTGTTGGCCCTGTGATAACCTGGTGACCTGTCTAGGGTGAACCCCGCTTCTCGCCCAACGTCAGCTGGGTGAGGCTGAGCGGTTATGGAAAATGAATGAATGAATATAAATGCTGACATGCGTCTAAAGGCAACAGGCCTTTGTTCAATGACAGTAGGAAAAGCACAGGTGTAAATGATCAAATGAATAATGTCTGAATTTAGTGTTTCTGCCTCATTTTGTCAGTGTGTCATAGCTCACTGGGACACTTGAATAACACAGAGCTATATCAATGTTATTAGTAACACCCTATACAACAAGTTAAATATCTAATTTAGATCATAACAGGAGGTATTAATGTTTAATGGACCACATTGTGTCGTTCATGTGTGTTTATTTGAATATAGTCAAAATAATAACTCAAATTTATTTAAATTTGTTATGCGAAGACAGACATTGCTGTGGTAAATAATAATTAGCAAATGTAATAATCATAAATAAACTATCACTATCACTTGATATTAGCGATTACAGTAGAGTGTACTGCAGTACTGTGTGTAGTTTGTCAAAGTGGTGTTGCAATACCCCAGTAGAAGCCACTGCTTGACATTAATATATATATATATATTTTGCACTGGAGTTGTAATTGTGGAGATACTTAATATTGTTAGCTTAAAAGTGTCAGCAATTGCATGAGTTGGAGTTTTGGAGAAAAGGGCCGATGTGCTGATCAATCAACCATCACTATTGTTGGCAATCATAGCTGAGTCTAAATAAAGTCTCATTTATGCTGCACAGCATGTGTCATTAATTTATAGACCGAGCAGGCTGTCCTTTGTTATGTATTCCTATAGTGTACTGTATAGCTGTGTTGCTTATGATTATTATTATAATAGGAAATAAGTTGTAAAGTTTTACATGTTTTCCTGGACCCCCTGACCCTCCTGCAGATTTGGTCCCCTCCCAGTGTTGACTCCATGGCTACGGCCTTGATGTGTGTTGTGTATATTGGCAGGCTATTTGCCTTAACCTGTACTGGATCTACAGTGTATGGTTTAGACAGGTATCTACACAATATCATACCTTACCTGTCAGATGGAGGCTCATCAGTCAGACAAAGCTTACTGGTTCTGTGGTCTAATGTCAGTCTATCTGGGGATTCTTGAGCCACAACTGGACCACTGCTTCCAAACCAGGCCAGCCGACATCCTGTATATCTGCGTGATCAGACCCAGCAACATCAAAATGTCAGACCACATTTCCTGTTCTGATTTCATATCCATTAATTCTCTGTTCAACGTTTTTCATCATTAGTGCAGCAAAGCCACCCGGGCTGTTGTCTGCATATCATCTATTATTTCCCCTCTAAATTCCCTTCCTCCTGCATGAGCACAGTGGAAAACAAACAGACGCTCATTAGCATGTGTGACCCGTTGGTGGTAAACAGGCTTATTTCCACATGAGTGCAGTGCGAGAATGGATTCCACCGGGACAGTCGAGGTAGGTGGGCCCACCGGCTGCCTTCATGGGGACTTTAATAGGGACTTAACAAATGCAAGTGGACAGGCACAACATTCTCTGGCACAGGGAGGTCATGTTGGTACAGTGAGCACTTGTTAGAGGGTGACTCACTGTATTTGGACTCTTGGGTGGCCACTGATATTCACTTCATTTTTAATGTGCATTTTTTTTTCTCTCTCTCTCTGTGCTAATTGTTGGATTGTGACGGATGCCGAGTGGTGTCTGCCAGAGCTGAGGTAATGTGTGGCGTTCAAATAATGCCTCTGTGCTGTGCTCTGTAAAGTGATGAAAGCGGCCTGTAATTACAGGGATAATCAAAACTGTCAGGGACTCTTCTATGGACAGTTTTGTTTACTGTCTGCTTCTCTCACAGCATCACAAGCCGCTGGCCCTCCACTTCCTCAGCCTGGACCTCAGACCTCAAAAGATCACTGCAACTGTACCTGTCTGTGTCTCAAACAAAGGGGAAGTCAGTGTGATGAGATGAGTTGTTTTAAAATCCCCACATATGAAGGGTGCAACTTTAACTGTCGTGTCTCCCTATATATTTAGCTCATAAAGCTACAGTATGACATTGTTTTACTTACACTTTTGTAGCTTTTTTGGAGCTAATAGAACATGAGAGGCCATGGTAAACAGATGAAACCCATCTGACAAAACATTAACACTGTCATGGTTACTGGGTTTATACTCACTGCAACCTCCCATGATAGAGACACATGCAAAGGTTGAAAAAAAAATCACATTTTAAAGAATGTCCTCAGGAGGAATACATTCATATTCTCATAGTTTTTCGCAACAAAGGTTTTAAATTTTCCCCCTCCTGTATTAGGCTACATTTTACTGTAACAGGCTGTGGATTGTGAGTCTGCAGTTGGGTCCTTTCCCCTCAAGATGGCAGCATTTCGGTGTCTTTTCAAAGGGAAACCCAGAGCCAAGTGTTGTTGCATGAGTTGCTCCAGTACCAAGCTCCAAAACACACGACTACGTGATGATTTTTGTGATACAGGCCTAACATTACACAGCATGGGGATTCAGAACAAAGCGATTTAGTGATTTTATAGTTACTTGAAGTATAATATGAATGATATTCAAGTACAATGGACAAAACTAAATATCTTAAAATCACATCATAATGTAAAAACAACCATGCCCACATGTTATGTTATGCCAACATACCAATAAGACAGATGTAACACAGGCACTTGCAGGTTAATCCCTAAGAGCAATATAGGAATATGAAGATGAAAGCGATGTGTGTACATGTCTGATGGACAGGCTTATAAATGAAGTCAATATACATATGAAAACACAGCTGTGACTGCGTGGATTCAAGAGTGTAATTACAGGTGGTGCAGACAGACACGATCTTTGTATCAGCAGCCCTCTGCTGTGTGTTTGTGAGCAGCAAAACAACCCTGATCCTGGATCAGCACCCCGGCTTTCCTTCACACCGCGTCGTAAACGGAGTCGCTACGGCGGTGACCAGAGAGGAGAAGGAAGAGTCAGAGGTCTCACTCTGTCTACATTTTTTCATGTTATGGTGATGTGGATGTCTATGAAGAAGTGCACAAAATAATCTATCCGTCAAATTGCAAAGTGTGTTTGTTTATAGACTGCCGGTAGATAAATGGCGGTCTGCTTTGTAAGCCCTGCCTCGGTGTCTGGTGTTGACGCACGACAAAAGTTGGTGCAGGGAAATAGCCTCGCGTTCCTCCGGTGCAGATGATACTGACACAGCAGAGACATGTGGTGCCCTCTTGTTAATGTTGTTTACAGTTTGGGATAAAACTGACCTTGTGAGTGCCAGACTAGTCACTATGGTAACTGCTCTTGTGTAGTTTGCTGAACTGCAGTCAGAGTGACGCCCACTTTAACAGAAGGCGGGGCACAAGCCGGAGTGATTCATCTTTTGAAACAGAGACGATCTCTGCGCAGGGCGCCGTGTTTACAGCGAATACGGCAGACTGCAGACTGGCCGAGGGAAGGAGACCGTGTATGTACCTGTACATTAATCTGTCCAACTGCGCTGCCCGTTCAGCTATCTATCGACGGAGGGCATTAGATAACCAACCGACTTGACCTAACCTGGAGCAATAAGGTCAAATACTCCATTTTCCGTTGATATGAAGGTGATTTACTCCTACCACAACAACGCGGTGTGTGTGTGCATGATGAGCGGCTGAGGAGGAGGAGGAGGAGGAGAAGAAGGAGGCTGCGGTCTGAAACTAGATTTTATCCAGGATATTTCGAAACAAACGTCGTGTCTTTCACGCAGGGGAGCTGCGTATTGATTTAATATGCTACTGAGTCGCCTAGACAGCCTCTTTCCATCACATTTTTGAGGGGGTTTGACCCGTGTTCTGCCTCCAGAGGGTCCTCCAGCAGCGGGACGTTGAACGTTTTTCCTCCAGATATGGAGTGTGAAGATGCGGATTACAGAGGAATCCCCGCCGCTAGTTTAACCGCATTGGTTTCATCACACACACCAATGCGGCGTTGTTTTTGGCAGGACTAGACCCGAACTATGAATTCACATTTTAACACCAGAGGGATAAATCGGTGATTTTTTTGGAGCACGACTGGACTCCCATTAGGAAACGTGAGAAAGCTACCCCAGCTAGCCCGTTTGTAGTAGCTATTAGCTCCATTAGCCGGCTAACTGCTAAAAGGTGCTGGCTGGAGATTAAAAAAGCTTTTTAATAATTCTGAGCAGGTTTTGTCCACGTTTCCCCCCTCAACATATTTATTTACAGGATTTGGGAGGATTTACTCATCCAGGAATGAGGTCTCGTACGGAAAGGAGCCGCTTGACCTTGTTTTGGGGTCTGATGCTGGGTCTGTCGTCCTGCCTCCGGCCCGCCACCGCAGAGAGTAAGTAATACTACTCCACATTACTACACATGGGGAACATTGTTTTTTACATCCTCCGTGGCTGCTTCAGCAGGGGAAATAAAGTTAGCGTCCGTTGCAGTGGAAACACAATGCTTTACTAACGTTATATACGCTGTGTAGACATAGTGCAACACTGTAAACAGAGAACAATGGGTCGCATTTATGGCGAACATAGAAAAATAAGTGTTTGTAAACAGAGAAGAAACATGCTGTCACTGTAGCTATGTGGCTAAAGGTTATTAAAAGATTTGCTTTTAGCGTAATGTATGGAGATCATGTGTTAAACCATTATACAATGTGCATCTCTAGAAATTATTTTTTTTATCAATGGGAAAATAATTAAAAATGTAATGTCTTTGTGTGCAAGTAACTGAAGATGACTTGGTTTTGGTCAATACTCTGATACAGACTGTAAAAAGACAAGTTGTAATATTGAAACTTGATTTTAAAGCATGCCACAGAAAATGAGTCAGTCCAAGTGTGTTGGTAAATACATTGCCATGACTCAGCCAACAGAGAAAGTCAGTCAAGCTATATATACACAGCACATTGTCAACTCTGAGTCACAATGAGGTGGATTAGAATCAGGCAAAAGTGGAAGGTATCAGTGATCTCAACAGAAAACAGAAAACAGGATTTGAGCACTAAAAGTGTAGGTGATTGGGTTCAGCCGAAGCTTGTCATTCAAAATTTGATTTATTATTGTCATACCCAAGTGAGATAAAGCAATGCAAACTGGGTGCCAACATAAATAATTTGTCGCTGCATGTAGTGAGAGCCTTGACAGATTCAGCTCTGTATATGCTATTAAAGATTAGAGGTTTCAATTTATTTTTTTAACAGCGGAGGTCACGGGAAATGATTGTCAGTGAGGTGAAGGTGTGATGGTTGTACAGCCTGGTCTAGTACATTTGGCGCACAAGGTTTAGCATCAAAACAAATATATGCTACATAAAAGAGAGCAATTGGTTAATTTTGTACAATATAAAAGCTTAGCCATTTTCAGTCATTTTATTAATTTCCCAAGGTTTCTGATGAGACAAAGTAGACCTAAACTGGGTGAATGCAACACAACATTGATCTGTTTTAGGCATTCTCTTGTGCCTGGGCATCCTTTCCATTTTCATATTCCCAGTCATTTATTCTCCTTTAGTAAACAAACCTGGGGATACCATGACCTTGTAAATATTTTCAACAATAGTGGTATGCTGCAGCATCCACCCATCAGACAAACTAGTTACCATAGCTCTGAGTTTATGGAGTTTAGTTGGATGTTAGTTCACTGAAGTAATCCATACTTCTTTTAAAGTTTGACCTAACTTTGAGAAGCACCAGTTGGCACTGACTGCACAGATGTCCTAGTGTTAGAAATGGGACTTTCTATAGACTTTCTGTATGGCAGCATATATACATATTCTGTCAGCATATAAAGCTTCAAATTTAACGAATTTTAAGCTTCTTTATTTATTCCAATTTTCTTTTTATGTGTCGCCATCTGATTTTCTCCCATGTTTCCAGCTAAACTGTAAACTAGGCTTCCTGATTCATCCCATTCATCATGACATGTTGGGGAGGGGTGGGTTGGGGGATTGAACCAGGGTCTGGGTTTTAAAATAGAACAAGCCAAAGTACATTCGCAAGCAAAACAGACTAAGTTCTGTTGATTGGAAAGAGTGAGGAGCTTGTGAACTGTGTGTCATGGGGTTTACTGTTAGCCCCAGTGGTTACAGGACAAACCTGGGAGAAGCAGAGAGGTTCTCCCATCGAAATCCTACGTTTATTCTCGCTCCGGTGTGGAGCTGTCTAAAGGTTCCTTGTGTGGCTAAACTCTGAGCATTCCTGCTGGTTTGCTGTATCAGTTGGACATAAAGGGTTAGTAGGTTTGGGTTAACCAGGTTCAGCTGTGGTGCTGCAAACAAAGCCTCTCAGATGAATCAAACAAGCTTTATCTGTCAAGAATGATCTTTTGCTAAAACTTCCCAGCGCATTTCTTCTCACCTTGCCTCTCATGTGGAAAAGTATTTATGAATACGTTCCCCCCCTCGGGCAATCTGTCACTAACGGGATGGAAATGAGGAGTAAACAGACTTGCTGCAGTCTAGTGGCAGTGTATGAAGCACCAGATTAGAGGGCGTATTGCTTCCTATTTCTTGTCTTATGGGACTTCTAGTGGATTTCCTCTGATTGTCTGCGGATAGTCTGGGTGCTGCAACCAGCTGGGGAAAGGTTATCAAAAGTAAATATGTGATCTGGAGGCTCATCAAAGCTGTAGAGATAGGCTTGTGTACTCAGCTGTTTAAAATGTGTCAGTTTGAGAGGAGAGGTAGGGGGAGTTATTAAGCTGCTACACCTGCTATCCAAATTTTCACTTAGCTGAGCACAAGATGTAAATTTTGATCAGAAACTTGTTTAGTGTCTTCATGAGCGTGGTAAGGAGCAGTTCCCATGAAAGATGGCCATGCTGGCGTTGCAGTGAGGCCACAGAGGGTGAAGCATTAAGGCTGCTGTGATGTAACGTCACTAGGCAGTGTGTCTTTTTACAGGCCCGGGTGTTGGGATTGTATTAACAGGTATGCAGCTCGCTCAAGGCTGCTGACAGTGTGCACTGACAAGTAGATTATAGAGAAAGACATAACAGCCATACCAGCACACTGCCTGCCTTAAATCACACCAAAGGCATTTCATAATGGCTCACCAGAGGCTCTCACATCCTCTCTAGAGGAGATTTAAACTCTCAGCAGTTTTGGTCAAAAAGACTACAGTTCTTAACCCGCTATTTTATGTGAGAGACAAATTATCCCCAATTAAAAAGCCAAATGCAAAGAAAGGCGTTACAACTTTGTCACATTTTAGCTGGGCACTGGTACATTACAAGCTACGGCTCCAGTGTGCTTTGAAGCTGATGTCACAAGTGAGGTTGAAAGAGGTCAATCTTAGGGCAGTTTTACATTCGATATATTTGTTGTCTGTGGACTTATTATTGTAAAGCATGCTTTTTGGGGAATGAATTAAAGGACAATCTTTAACTTGTTTTCGCCAGTTTACCCACCTAATTTGCACAAATGGGCCCAACTTTCTTTTGCATTTTTCAGAGAGGAGCTGTGGGTCTGTCTGCCCTTTTTTATTGGTGTCTATTGCTACTTTCTATACTTAATAGGAGAAATTTTCCCTGATCCAAGATTACGATCTGAAAGATGAAAAAAGGTGTAATGCTTCCCGTTCTCTGGGCTGCATTTTAGGACTGCTGTGACATCAGGAATTTTTAATACCTGTTTCATACAGGAGATGCTGGTCGGACCTGCGTCACTGTGTTAATGTGAACTGGGTATAGGAAAGTTACCATCTTTTGTGAACTTAGCCACTGCTGAGTAACGCTGTAACATTGTGTTGTTCACAGGTACAGAAATATGTTTGATTTTTTTGAAACAGGAAGCACAGTTAGTACAATATATTTCTGAAAAACAGCAGACATTTTTCTTTAGTTTCTCAAATAGAAAAGTACATTTCAAGTTTCTGAAAGTTAGCAGGAACATATTGCCTCCCTCACGAATAAGGGAGTGATCACTATAGGAGGGTTACCAGTCGCACACATTCGTGAGTTTAGTTGTTTTATTACTTACCCTCAGTGTGCAGTAGGGCAATGTCACACAGTCATAGTATTCAGAATACTTTATTGATCCCCGGGGAATAGCCTTTCCTTCTGTGTGTGACTGACCCCAGAGCTGCTGTTTAGTGAACACGTTCAGAGCATGTGAGCTGTACAACTAAAAGATTTTAATTTGTTAAATATCATGTTGGTCATGAACTTCAGTAGTGGTTAACAATCTTGTTTATTTGAGGATGAAACTTAATCTTTGACTATAGCAAAGCATTTCATTATGTTTTCATTTTGTAATCCACAGTAAACTATTACTGATTATTAAAGCTAAAATTACAACACTGTATTGAGAATATAAAATAGTGATAGGCTTTTCTAATATTGTGATGTGTCATTTTGTGCTATGCCGTCGAACCGCATTGGAAGGTTTGGGAAAAATTTCCATTGCCAGTAGAAAAAGTTCAGGGTGTTCTTTTGGAAATTAAACATTGTTCCACCTCAGAAGCAGTGTGGGTTTCTGGAGAAACAAGACATATGGTTTGCGGAACTACAGATTTTGGTGTCAGTTATACTGTCTTATTATGTGCATTTATTGGTCTTACTTATTCACATTTAACAGTTTGTAAAGTACTGTCTCTTGACTTGTCTTTCTACTCTTTAAACTTGGACAATGATGCATAAAGTATACTCATTTGCCTTATTATAATTTGTTAGAGGATGATTGGGAGATTAAAATCTAAACTGTGCATTCATTGTGACAGGTTTATTACATATTACACTATAACTTACTTCCCTAGATTATACAGTGATGTGTACAGCCTTGGGGTACGACCTCTAGTGTGAGAATATGTGTAGCTGCTGGCACATTGCACAAGCTCCAGGTTTTGCTTGTAGGGCAATCCCCTGATTAAACAAAATGACACGAATTTACACCTGCAACACCAGATCAAATGTTTAATTATAAATTGTATTTTGTTAATTAAGACAACCATTGAATGTTTACTGGTTATGCATAGTCTTTTCCAGACCTGTCTGTGTTGCAGTCATACAGTAAAACTTTATAGACCAGCATTAAAGCAGTAGTGTGACAACCTGTTAGCTGGTCGGTGTGAGTTTTCCATGACTCACTGCCCTCCAGCTTTTGAAGTCTAAATCCTCCTCACAGTGATGTGCGATAATGGCCTCCATGTTTCTGTGGGTGCTGCTGGGGCTTCAGGCGAAGTATTGTTTAGAGCATAGCACACAGGTGGGAGTAAAAGTTGGAAAGGCAAACACTCCACCGATCATCACCATCATGCCGTACCAAACTTTTCCTAATGCGGGTTTGGATTTAGGGCTGTGCCTTTCATACACCCTGCTCTGCAATTGATTTGGTTCAAAGTATTTCTTTGTCTAAATAGAGTCAAACACTACAGTCTCAGTAAATAAAGTACGACTCATGAAGTTAAAAAACAATCTAAACAAATGTATTTTACACAATGCATTAAATTGCATCTGCCCTTTGTTGTCTGTTCTGTGATCTGAAGCCCAGAAATGTTCACCTCTGCCGTACATCATTCTTCAAGTCATTAGATCGTAGTGAATACAAAGGTGCTACATGCTGAGAGTTTTCCAGAAGGGCGTGCTACACTGCACCTACAACAGCTGCTTTTATCCATATTAGCAGTATAGTTGCAACAATTAATCGATTGACTAATTAGTCGATCGAAAGAAAATTATTTGCCAACTATTTTTATACACAATTAATCATTTTTCAATCAAAAAAAAATCTGCTTCCAGCTTGTTAAATGTGAGAATTTGCTGCTTTTCTTTGTCTTTTACAAAGGTAAATGAACAATCGTAAGTTTTAGAGTGATTTTAAGACATCGCATTTGGCTCTGGGAAATTGTGATGAACATTTTCCGCTTTTCTAAAATGACATTTTATAGATTTAATGATTAATCACTCGTGAAAAATAATCAGCAGATTAATCCATATTGAAAATGATCATTACTTGCAGCCTTAGCTAGCATTATAGTTCTGCAGTACTGGTCTGTCTGGTTGATCCACCACTTTAGTCCAGACTGAAATATCTAGACTATCAGCTAGATTGTCGCTTTACACATTCATGCTCCCCAGAGGTTAAATCCTCTAGGGCCTCTCCAGGCATGGTGACGTTGATTGACATCTGTAATTTTAATGGGCGATTTTGAATGACAACATCTCCTCAACTACTGAATAGATTGACATGAAATTTAGTACAGAGATTGATGTAAGTTGTAACAAATGGAGACTGAACTTGAGCCAGTACTTTCTTAACAAAAACCTGCATCAGCCTCAGCTGTATTTCAGTTTTAGGGCCAATTAGCAAATGCTAGCATGCTAAAATGCTAAAATAAGATAATGAACAGGGTAGACATTATACCTGCTAAACACCAACATGTTCGCATTTTTATTGTGAGCATTGTAGCGTATTGATGTGGGCATGTTAGCACAAAACACCGCTGTGCCTCGCGGAGCTGCTGCCTTGGCTGTAGACTCTCGTTTCGTGAAGAATGATGATGACTGAGCACTTGTGAAACTCCCTCATGATTCATTTTGTCCTTTGGTTTAACAAGCTGCTTTGTCACGTATACTGTATTTGATCAACCGAGTGCGCACAGTATTTTTTATGGATGATGTATTTTATAGTTGATTGTTTCTATTGCTTTCATGTGTTGTAAAAGCCTGACTAAAGCAGACAGTGAAACAAAAGGCTGGGGTCATATCAGGTGGACACGAGCAACAATAGCCTGAAGGCAGAGTAATGTAAACTTTATTGCACTGTTAACCTAAGCTTGAATAGAATCTGACCCAGGTATTTACTCTGTCACGCCATGTCAAGATGGCATTGATGATGACAACTGCAAGGCAAACATGTTCTGTCAACAACTGCACAATTCAAGTGCACTGTCAATATTTAAAATGCGAACAAACAAGCATCTCTTTATAAATGTAACTATTTCAGAAATGAACAGTGTTTTGTTGATTGTAACATTTAACATTACAAATAAAGTGTAAATAAAGTGTAATATGTCAAGGTCATTTGTAAGAATGTGTTGACTTTTAAAAAGAACAGGCAAGGCTGTTTGATTTAGCCAAGACCTCATATTGTGATGATGAAGCTGTTATGATCCCTGCAGAGGGCATCACATAAAAGAATACAGCAAAGAAATAAATAAGAATGGAGAAAATAATTTTTAGATATTTATGTTGCTGTTGAGTTTAATGCATCGCGGCCCCTCAATCTCTACTTTTGTTTGTCTCCTGCAGTCTGTGGCCCCAGCATCGACATCGGGAACGACATCAGTGAATTCAGGCGTCTAGAGAACTGCACAGTGGTGGAGGGCTACCTTCAGATCCTCCTTATCGGTGACAAAAACAACAACAACATCAACCAGGAAGTCTTCCGCTCCCTCAGTTTCCCAAAGCTGACCATGATCACAGACTACCTGCTGCTATTCCGGGTGTCCGGCCTGGACAGTCTGAGCACACTCTTTCCCAACCTCACCGTCATACGAGGACGGAACCTCTTCTACAACTATGCCCTCGTGATCTTTGAGATGACCAGCTTGAAGGACATTGGCCTGTACAACTTGAGGAACATCACCCGTGGCGCCATCCGCATTGAGAAGAACCCTGAGCTCTGCTACCTGGACTCCATAGACTGGTCCCTCATCCTGGACGCAGAGTTCAACAACTACATCGCCGGGAACAAGCAGTCCAAGGAGTGCAGCGATGTTTGTCCAGGCATCATGGAGAACAACCCTCAGTGCAGAAAGACCATGTTCAACAACAACTACAACTACCGCTGCTGGAATTCCAATCACTGCCAGAAAGGTAAGCTGACTGTCACACATGATAGCTCCTCAGGGATTTGAATTGCAAATAGATCATGCAGACAGTCTAGCCTTTGGCCTGATTTGTGTAGATGTGAATTTGGGAGTGTAATGAACGGCTCTGTGCCTACAGCTGTGGCCTGCTACCTGTCACTTTAACTGCTTTAGCTGTTGTGTTTTGGCTGCGGGGAAGGAGGAAAGCGGGGGGATGTTGTTATGCATGATTGGCTTGTCTGCAGATCTTTGCTGTAATATATTTCAGGTGTTTATCTGTGTTAAGGAAAGATGAAGAAAGAGCTAAACAGGGGCATTGTTGAGACTGCAATTTTGCCTCAGCCCATGTTGTTGTTGTTGAGAAAGGTTTTCTAAATGTAAGCGAATACTGGCTGTAAAGTATCAACCTCTGTTTACTTAAATGCAAAAAAACTTGTATTTTAGGGTGGCTACCCATGGTAATTGCAGTTTTCTCGACAGAGACAGTAGCTCACATATTTGGGTGTCTTGTGGCGCTCGTTTGGTGCCATGCAAGTTCAATACAAATGTTCTCATCTGCCTAAACAAACTGAACTAAAGGAGTAAATGCTCCAGAGTTTAATTAAACTACTCCAGGCACGATGAGTGTGAACTCGCCCTTTAATTTTGTGTTTACGACTGCAGCGTTTTAGATGACTTGTTTTGCTGGTGCATTTCAGACAATGTGTTTTGGCTGACTGAGTGTGTGTGTCTGGCTGAATTGTTTCCCTGGTGACTGGCGCCTTGCTGCAGACTCAGCATGTTGATGTTTTCAGTCTTGTGACATGGAACTGTCGCAGGACTGGCCTGGATTGCACGCATGTACATACACACATAGACATACACACACTGTCACCATCATCAAACACACTCAAAGCGCAGACAGAGATGCAGGCACACACACATGCAAACAGACAAATCACAGAGCTGCAGATATGTCTGACTGTCTGACATATGCACATACGCTGGCCCTCTTTGTGGGTTGTTGGAGTGGCAGAGTGTGGGCATGCTGGAAAAGAAGCCAGGAGGTGGAATATGTTGGAGGAAGACATGTTGGATGGATGGAGGGGGTGTCAGGTGGAGGAGCAGAACTCTGTGCTGTTTATCATTTCTCTTGTCAGGAAGAAAACATTAAAGAGGGTCCACAATAAAAATCAAGACCTCTCCTCTCCTATTTGTCTGTGTTTGTACCAATGGGTATTAAACTGAAAAGGGTCTCATTCAGTAAGACACAATGTCACAGATGATATAACCAGTCTTTACATGGATGGTGACCTATAGTAACCTGGAAGTCTTATCTTCAGTTGTGTCTTCACATGTGAGAACACAACCTGTCTACCCTCCTGCAGTGGCATCAACTCAACAACAACCGACAGCTGTGTTGCTCTGAATAAGCACTCCACAATTAAAATTAATTTTGGACTTTTATGTGACTTTTATCTCTAAGGTTCTATTTGTATCATAAATCAAATAAGCTGCAGTTCACCCTTTGTGATGGTCCTTGAAGCTGTTGCTGCTCTCCCTGAAGAACTATTATCAAATTTTTGGAAAAACAACAAAGTTATTTCAGAAGCAGATAGAACATTCTACGATAAGTGTTTGAAGGATATATCCAGGATGTCAAGGTCACTCAGCAGCAAAACAGGTGAAAAAGATCAAGATAGTTAAGAGCTAAAGCCTACAGAAAACAGTGTTACAGTGAAACACCACATCACCGAGTGATCGAGAGAGAAGACAAGGAAAATAAAGGGAAACTTTGCTGATATTCAACCAGCAATATGCCATCAAAGTGTGCGCAGGTAAATGATGTTCGGCTTCTCCCGTGCCGCTAGCGCCTGGACCTACGCCACTGGATGAGTGGGGAACTCAGGGAGAGCAAGAGATTGTATGAAGCACAGCTGTGTAGTTGTTGGACCCTTGTCGGAGCTGGCCAATGCTACGCAATGATTGTATGCATTCAAGGGGTGGGACCTAGCAAATGGTCAATTGCTACATTGTTGGCATTACCAACAACTAGAAACTTGGAGATAAAGTTCATCAGTGTGATATTTATATGGTGTGTCTAGGTATTGTTCAGGATTTTGTCTGACTATTATGATGATAATGATGAAAATTATGAAATTGACATCCAGGCACTTTGTCTATACATATATATGCAGTGTTTCTCCTATAATTGTACAGGCCAACAGGACACCTGTCAGGCCAAACAAAATATTTCTTTAAATGCCAGAAACATCAGCAAATATCCATTCTAGTGTTTGCCTTATAGTTATTCTGCAGCAGAGCACCACATGCTATGAAATGAGTGGTGCATCGCCGTGAGTCTGTGAATGAGGCAAGTGTCTGTGGTTAGTTCACATGTCTGTAATAAGAGCAGGACAGTCTGATATCTAAATTGCTTAAGTTGGTTGAATACTGGCCAGGTCAAAGCAGGCAACCTAGGGAAAACACTGCATATACCAGAATGTGGTAAGGAGGTCAAGTGTAGCAGCACTGCACAAAGATGGCACAGGGCCATCTTTCTGTCTCCACTCTGTTGAGACTAGACTTAAACATGTTGTTCAGAGGGTGGGGGCTGTGAAGGACAGGAAGGAGATTTGGATATTATTTTAACTTTTATCTTTAACTTCATAGTAAATGAGTTACTCATGAGAATATGCTAAGTAAAAAGGGTAGGTTTTATAAGCGTAAGCTTCTGCCTCCACCTTTTTGGTCTGTATTTTTGGTTTTCCTTTTGATTTAATACTGTGATGTCTTAATTATGTGCATTGCTCTTGGAAAATTATTAACAACGGCCAAAAGAAATACCACTACTACTACTACTACTACAGCTACAGCTACAGCTACTACTGAATAGCCAACAACTAACACAAAATGCCTTGACGAGTAGTACTTATGTTACCAGTGCTAGTGTTGCTGCTCCTACTAACTATTATTACTACTACTTCTCCCACTAAGATTACAACAGTTGTCTGTGGATACTGCTTTGTGTACCACTTTTCTACTAAAACCATTGTTAACAAGTAATAGTTCTCGGGTCACATTCTTTTTGTATGCAGCTGTATGATGTCAGAGCCCAAACAGACACATGTGCACACAGACCTCTGCTCCACTGTACTCGTGACTTACTGGTGCCAGCACAGTTTAAGCGGAGTGAAAAGCATCCTCTTCTCTTAACTTAAGAAATTGTACTATTTAACAGAAAAGAGTACAAGGAGACAGGAGGGACTCTCAACCTGTCAATCTGGAAAGGTGAGACACTTTTAGGAATAACTGATGTGTTCAGTTGGCATCTCCCTATCCAAGAGGTTGGTATGTATTGTTAAGTTTAAGGAGACTAAATATAGAAGAAATGGAGAATGACCCCGTGAAGATGCATAAGCAGTCAACCAGGCTCCTGAGGGAGTGTGCCAGCCAGGGCAAATGGGCCATCATTTGCTGCTGCCGCTGCCTTAAAACAGCAGTGATCTCAAACAACATGAGCACTACTGCTCTCACTGCAGAGACTGCATTGTTGTGCTATTTATTAGGCGGTTTATTGGAGAAGTCTGGTGGTAGTAAAAGCAGGCTTCATTAAAAAGAGGAAGGCCAATAGCTTGAGTAGTTTTAGCAGGCTGACCAAACAGTGCTCATTCCCTCAAGTTGTTGTCTGGCAGCTCCAGTACCTGCAGATCAGAGGCTGTTTATATGTATGCTATTCAGTCTTGTGTGTTAGTTTGGAGCAGTAAAAATAGTAAAGCCTGATGCTGCTATACTTGGGGAATCGTGTCTTTTTACTTGGTTTTGGACCAGTATCAGCAAACACTTTGACAAAAGAGGATTAAATTATGATGGTTTTCATTTGTCTCTGCAGATAACGCCCTGTATCAAGCTTCAGTAATCTTATCTGGGATCTATTGTTTAAATGTGTGCCTTGCTCACAGGCCTTCTGCTGTGCTGGCGTGGGAGTCAACTTTGTATTCAGAGGCATTTTATTTCCAGACCTGGTCATTCATCAGATCAATAAATGAGGGAAGGGAAAAGTGCAAGCCCTGGTTTTATTGAGTTAATAATATAAAGGACATTCTTTCAGCCAGAACTCATTCATAAAACTGTTACAAGGAAAAGAGGGTTCAAAGGCTGTTTCCCTCTCTGGGAAAGTGGAGTGTTTTTCAGTCGTGGCGGTGGGGGCTACATTCTCCCATGTTTACTTCCCCCGTTTGTTTTTTTGGAATCTGGTTTGGGTGTTTTGTCTCGTTCATAACTCATAGGCTTCTTCTAAAGAAGAGCCATGTCCGTGCATGCTGGGAAACAAACACACACTCTCTCTCTCTCAAACACACAAACCCGCACACACGCTCTCTCATTGAACAGCATGGGGGATGTTTTTCCGGTGCTTTGTATGGTCTGAGGAGATGAAAGCACATCATTAAAGTACAAAGTAGGTCTTCAGGGATTTACTGGAAGGAATTTTTGTCTTTTGTCAACCCCTGGCTGAAGGGATTACACATTAAACTAGAGGGATTGTCTTCAGGGTTGTTGCTAGTTTAATTTACTGTACTTGACATGTCAGTGTTTGCTCATTTATATTTGTATTTAAAGTATGTAGTTAGCAACAGAAAGTGTTGCTAGTCAGGATAGAAATCAAGTATGGCAACAAATATTATGTGTTTATGTGTAGGATTTGAAAGTTTTGGCCCCTGCAAGACTTGGCCCATATGGGGTGCACACTCTACCAGATAAGCTAGAGTTCGCCACTTCACAATCTCTAATGGTGGTATCAAAAAAGACACTGGCAGACACACACTCGGCCTGTTTAGGGCTGCCACATGATTTTGTTTTGAAAATAGAAAACTTTTGGCAGGAATAAGTAGATCGTTTTATTTGCTCACAAAACAAGCACGCCGACTAACTGTGATGTAAAAACAATGATCTGTGCTGACTCAAAGTTTTTGATCTCAATAAATGGTACAAGACTGGAACGGTATCGAGTTATTACATTATATCATGGTATTTAGAAATACTGTCAGAAATACAGGCTATCCTCTCTCCATTAAACCGATACAGAGATGCTGTAGTGAGGCAATGTATTGTAGTGCACAGCACATGCCACCAGAGATCCGTCTCTAGAGGTGGAACAGGAAGCTGAGAAAGATAGCGACTTGGAGTGATGGGGTTAACAATACCGTATACAGTAAAAATGAAAAATGCCTCTGCTCCTGTTAAGCCCAGTGCTGTGTTGGTATCCACTGCAGCAACAAGTGCCATTGGATCTTAAAGCAAGAATCCATGGAAGAAAGGCAGTTATTTCCTTATTTGCATTATTCTATGGGCTGTAAGTATTCGAACCCAAGACCCAAGACTTGTCGAAGTTTGTTTATTGCATACACACAGCATTGTAGGTTAAACAGTGCCATACATGCTATAATGACTTTTATCACCAGCAGCTCAGATTTACGCCTTTTTTTCTACACAAATGCCGTCATGTAAGGCATACCCCAGTGAAATGTCAGGAAGGTTTAAAAAAAACGGATACTGCCCAAGCCTAAATAGATATAAATTTCTAATAGAACGTCCCTTAAGGTACTCTGATTCACTGTTAATTACAACATTGATAAGCTTAGGGCTTTTATTTAGCACACAAGAAAATGATCAACTTCCTAGAAATATATCTTTGGCTAAATAAATCTTTTTGGCCCACAGCAGATGTATTTGTATGGTGTATATGTTGGCTGATAAGTAACAAGAAATTGCAGTGCTCATGTACCAAGATAAGTTTGAACCAGTTTGAGTAACTGCCACTAATACATAGTTTATCCAGCAGTGAGCACTGACAAAAGAATTTTTTAACTGTTAAAAATCCCATTCAGTGCTTATTTTGGTCACAGTTTTTATCAAGCAAGATTAAAGGGTCATTGTCAGAAAGTTTGTTTTAAGTTGTGTTTTTATGCTATACTGGCAAAAAACATAAAAACAAAAAAACATTGGCCTATATTGCTGTCCGATGTTTGTTTTTTTTGGTTTCACAATCAAACATTAATATCACTGTCTGCCTTGAAAATACAGTATCAGTTGAGGGCTTCTAGGTATTTGAGGCACATCCCATATAACTACAACATACCAGGATCAGTTCCAGGTGAGGACCTTCATTTCATGTTATATGCCTCCTCCTTTTATTAGTGTTGATAAATGGGGAATAAAGTCTTCCACCAATTCTCAGCATGTCAGATTGTCTGTTTATGCATTATGCAGAAACAAGTAGTGCTGTTATTTTTTAATGGAAATCCTGATCACATTGCTGTGGCATCAGTGAAATTGTGCGTGTTAGCTGACATGCAGGCGACACACTATCAGCTGTCTAGCAGGAAAACGCACAGTGTGTGTGTGAAAGAGAGCTTAAGAGAGTCACTCACCACAGAGGGTGAGTGAGTTGTGGATTCAGTCCCAGCAGCCCCCCTCCCTCTCCTGTTTTCTGGTTGGTTTTGGATGTGGTAGATCCAGTGTTTATTTACCCAGTGCTTCTCTAGTGCTAAATGTGAGGCCATTTTTAAACTTATATTTTCTTAATGTGAACTAGCTGTTTTTCACATTCTACCTCACTAATGTTTTGGGGGTTTTCAGTAGTGAACCATCCCTGCTGTCCTTCATCTCGGAAGTTTCTGCTCTCTCCCTGCATCTTTAAGGTGAGGTAGCTGGGATGAATATGGATTGTGTTGAGGCATTGATGTGGACTATAAAGTGTTGGGTTGTGTTAAGACTTTGGGACTGAGACATAGTTCCATTGATGAACTTGTGACAATGTATCCAGAAGCAAACATCACTTCATTGATCATCCTTGTAATAACACTTCCTCCTTGCGCCTTTTGAATACAACCAGGCGCTGAAACCTGGTATTAAATAGTGTTGATAACCTCCCACAATATCTATTCTTTATCTTGTACTTTTGTAATACCTATACCACTTAAAATTTAAAATTATGTGTTGAAGTAGCGTCAGTGTTCAAAATTATATTTCCTTGGCTCAGTCTGTCATACCCACACACTCAGCAAAGTTCATCATCTTTCCCGTACCAAAGAAAATACGGACAGCCTGCCTAAATAACTGCCACCCAGCAGTAAACTTTCTGTTACTGCCGTTACACAGGTCAGACCCAGCGTTGGTCCTTGAATGAGAATGCAGCTGGTTTCATCAAAATCCATCTGCTCCATCTCCCCAGACAGAGTACTCAGACTACACTCTGGCGCTCTGAGAGAGTGGTGCTCTGAATAACTGAACGGTGTATATATACTCCAACAGCGCTCCACATTAACAAACAGCTCTGTTTGTGCCAGAGTGCACTCTAGCACAAATTGCACGGGGTGCAGCTCCAAAAATAGAAAATCTATATGTGGCGGCAGTGTTGATATTATGGTGGGCTGCCACAAACTTAACTTGTGTGTGGGGAAACCCTGAGTGCTTTGAAGAGCTGGTTAAGGATTACATCTGCTCCTCACTTCCAAGCGCATTGGACCCACTTCAGTTTGCCTGCTGTCCCAGCCAATCAACAGATGACGCCATAGCACACATCCTCCACACTGACCTCTCTTTCTTGGACAAGTAAGGGAACTATGTGATATTGCTGTTTATTGACTACAGTTCAGTATTTAACACCATAGTTCCCTCCAAACTTGTCACAAAGCCTAAGGAGCTGAGATCAAGGTGGAATGGGTGGACAGCTTCAACTCCTTTGGTGTCCATATCGCAGAGGGCTTGACCTGGACGCTGCATACTGACTCAGTGGTGAGAAAGGCAAGGCAGAGACTCTTTCATCTCAGACGCTTTAGGCAATTTCAGGTATCCCCTCGAAAACTGAAAGGGTGACGTGGGAAAGGAGTGAGTGAGGAAAGGAATGTATGATAATGTGATGTACTGAAGCAGTGAGTGTTGATGGATACATTGCAGCTACAGCTGTTGTTTCACAATGTTGAAGCCTTTAGACACAGTTCAGTCCAGATGATAAGTGTTATAGTGAGTTCAGAAATAGTTTTTTCCTGTACTTTTGTTTTAAGTGAAGTAGGGGAGTGACACCTGCCAGAATTTATTAGGTAAAAAGGAGCAGCCAGTTGTAACATAATACAACAAAGACATGATGAATTGAAAGTAGAAGAAAACAATGGTGGTAATTTTGGTGAATTTCCCCCTCCCCGGCCTTAAATATTTATTATTGTATTTTGATATCAATTAAATATGTCTGCCTGTAACAAACAAAACTTTTGTTTATCAATAAAAACATGCATTGCACATGCATGACATGGCTGTGTCTAGTCTTATATTTAGATATTTTAGTGAGAACATAATTATACAAGTCACTATGTTGGCTATACTAAGAGCACTCGTAGTTGGTATATCCAGGCTTAGGTTTGAATCCAGGCTTTGAAAAAGCCAGTCACATCTTCAGATATAAGTCGGTTAAATGATCCGTGAGAGAACTGATATCAGATCAACTCTTCTTGTATGCTGTCAATAAATGCCATAATTACACTAGAGAAAACCTCTCAAGATACTTCGATATGATGGTCTTGTCCTTTGGAAATTGTATCAACAGTTTTATTGTCTTCTCCTACAGCAGACATTTTAAAAGCAGTTATTGGTCATCACAAAAAAATCACATCAACATGATGATCCACAACTAGCCATGCACCCCGTACCCTGACCCAGAACCCGGAGGCTGTCAGGGCTCGTAATTATAGGGACTACTTTGTAAACCAGGCACATCCATGACTACTTTTAGTGAACAGTCACACCCATCCCTGGAATTCCTGGAAGAGAACATTACTGGTTTGGCTGTGTTGAAGTGCCTACTGTAATTATGTGGCCTTTAATTGTGCTCTGTTAACACCGTCAGATTCGGATGAGCTGTGACCAGGGACTAAGATGAGTCTCTTGTTTGTGGATTTGAGGCTGGATGGAATAGTTTATGTTTTGTTATAAGGGCTCATTTTCCATCACTTCACTCCGCTATGATCACAGTAAAATTAGAATGAAAGAAAGAAAAAAAAAAGGCAAAATACTTTGGCATTGTTGGAAGTTTTGTGTCCTCTTTTTTATGACTGTAGTTTTGCATTGTCTGACCAACTGTCTGTAATTGTCAGGATGTAACAAGAACAAAAACAAACTGTTGATACATTTAGGCTATCTAGAGCTCAATGAAATGTGTTTTAATTTTTCCCAGATTCCATTTCATTTTTTTTTCCAAAATCTGTTTTCCATTTCATTTTTTCTGAACTTTATGTTTTACAATTAAAGGGTGATTTCAAAATGCCTGACAAAGATCTGTGTTAGATTGAAATGTTGCACAATTGAAATTACTGTGAGCTTTTAATACAGTGTACGGATCTCCTGTCTGGTTTTTACAATTTAAGCACATCTTCACATTGTGGATAGATACAATTTCAACAGTTCAATAGAAAATATTAAAAATTGAATGAATATAAATAGATTTGATGTAAAAAAAACAAAACCCATTGCATTACTTTTTATTTTAAAAAAAGTGCTTCAATACCATTGTAAAAATAACATTTCATTCTGTTGTAAAATTAAGTGCTTTGCATCTTAGCTTCATGTCTCTCTGCTCTAAATGTAGCTGTTAGTTAATTTCTCAGTTTGTTTGGATGATTAAAGCCTTCTCAGGAGGACTTTAAAGGCCATGACACACCAAGCCGAAGTTTTCCCATTAGTTATTGTTGGGCTGTCATTGAGCGTCTGTAGGTGTGGGACATTTCACTGTTGCCCCGTGTAGGCCCTGTCGGCTTTCTTTTGCCGATTCAGCGTGTTGAATTGGCAGCGACAGAGCCCGTCAGTGAATGACATCACTGTCATTGGTAGTTCAGCTCAGTGGAAGTGGGGAGTCAAGAGGGGGTTGGATGGTTTGTGTTATTGTTCCCTGGTGCATGGTAAATATGGTTTGTTCTCTCAACACTGGATACTGTCGGTAATATGCTAACTAGCATCGAGATGGTTTTTAGTTTCACTTTTTGAATGACAAATACAGACTACCGCCATCTGCTGGTGTAGAGACTTATTTCTTCTCACGCAGGCCCAGAACATAAATGCTGGTTGGCTGTTGGCTGTAGTCTTTGTAATGTGTTCATGTGCAACTTTCTGGCCAAGCCACAGGCATCATGAGGCAACACATCAGTCAGCTTTCATTGCTGCTAGTTCTCTGAAGTCGATTTGGTGTGTCGGTGCCTTTACACGTTACACCTCCGACAATATCACTTCCTGTCAGGATTAGTTTTTTCAGCAACCCACCATCAAAGAATAAAGCAATTTCTCTCACAATTCAGTGGGATTTCCTAATTTATAAGGGTGGCAGGTTACATGTTTCTGCATTGCATAAATCATAGGACCCTAATATGTTGAGATTTCCTGTCGCAGTTTCAGATCCAATTGGTGCGCTCATTACTAATAATCTTCAGATAGGTTTGATAGTAGATGACATGGGCATTCAGTACATGGTGACCAGGTTCCGTCTAATCAGTGGTAACATGGATTCGTTCACTGACCTGTTGTAGTTTCAGTCTGTTGTACCTTGGATGAACCCATGCATCACAGTTGGGGTGTGGTTGGCTTTGGTTAGGAGTTCTGACATGTCACTCTATTCATACAAGGCTATCTATCAGAACAGGGTCGCTTTGAGAATCTTTGTTGATGTGATTAACATCCAGGCTTAGAATTCTGGTTGTGATGAGATACCCAACATGTGGTAGGGTCATTAATAAAGCCAACCAGGCCAGGCAGGCCACCCTTAATGTGTAAGGGAATCTTATCCTCTGCCTCCTTAATTCTTTGCATCAAAATTCCAGAGATATTGACACTTCCTGTGCCAAGTAAAAACACAAATACAAAGACTCAGGAATGAAAACAACTCCTTGGGATTCAGCCTGTGAGTATCTAAGTTGGTGGCTTGATTATCAAAATTTGCATTTAGCACATTTTGAATCTCTTCAAACAGGTTCAGATACCCATTAATTAAATTGACAATTTTAGACTCAAGTGGACTGATGTAGGTGAACTCAATCTGTGTTTGACACTGACTCTGTTGATTCACTTTGTAGGTTTTGGAAATTAATCTGCTGAACCAAAACTAAAAACTAGAAAAGGATGTGGCAAGTCATGTGGATAACAGCAACTATAACAACAGCGTCAGTAGTTTGTCGAGGACAGCCATTATTAAGTTGAAATTGAACAAGAACATGATACAGTGAGGAGGAAACCAGTCAAAGTGAAAATACACTTAGTGGCGGTCAGGCTGAGGATTGGCTTTATTGAGTTTGTTAATATGGAAAGCCTGGGTTCAATGTCATGTCCTTTTCACCTGCGCAGAAACAAAGTGATGCTTCATCAGATGTACTATATTGCCGTGTTTCACTCTGAAGTTATTTACATCATTACATTACAAATACAGGCTGGTTTTAACCACTCTCTAGTTTTAGTGTTTTGGCTTTGAAGATTATTGTCCAACTGCAGCTGTACCCTACAGAAGAGCTGCTTTTTGTATGAATGTCAACGATGTTGAAATCACATGTGATGACAAACAGCATCATCTGTATTTACTGAAGACAATAGTAATGATCCAAGAGATCTGTCAGTGGTTGAAACTGTCTAATTAGTTACTGGATTTTGAGCTCAGTCCTCTTCCTCCTTACCCTTCAGTGCTGCCATGGCTCAAAACTGAGCTCAACATGTGTTGCTTGCATGTGTCATTGCAGCAGCTTATGTTCATCTTTTTCTTTGTGTACAGTTTGAATCATGTGTTTGCATTAGCTAATACTTTATTCCTGTTTTCCTAGCAAGATGCTCCCAATCGTCCTTGATAACCAAACAATGATATTACATAACACATACTCAAAAACACATGCAGAGACACCCAAATTTAGGATTGTCTGTATGCCACATTGGCTTTACAGTAAAAGTTTAGCAGTTTAGTGAACTGTCTTTTGATTGATAAAATCAGGTTTTGTGTGATTTCTTGTCATATAGTGTTTGAGCCCTCATCTTTATCCCATCACATACAGTAAAAGGTCAAACCTTCCTCACTGGACAAGACTTTAAGAGTCTTTTTTGACCAAGACATCACCCTCAAAAGCTGTCTTATTGTGGCTTTTGTTATTTCTGCAACTCTCTGTCCCTCTGGAGCTGTAGCCATATGTGATATCTGTCCTCATCTTAACTTATCTTTGAGATGTAGGTTTTAGGAAACAGCTGATGTGATAGCTCCTTGTAAACCCCGTCCACCCTGTTATTGTCTGGCCTCTGTGGAGACTCTGGGGACCAGAGTATTTGATTTGTCTTGTCTTTTCCAGGTCAGACAGCAGAGGGATGCCAGGAATTCCCTTTGTCTGTAGTTATCCTGTAGTGTCAGCTGATCTGACAGATGTTTGGTCCTAACAAGTTCCACAAGGCTAACTGTTGGCTCTGTTTAGACTAGCTTAATCATCATATTTTTCTGATGTTGTTTCATGTGCTTTGACTATTAGGATATTACAAGGTATATGATTAGTCCAGCCCTTCTGACACCACATTGTGTTGTTTAATACTGTTTAATGGTGTTGTTGATAAGCATTGTTTTTACATTCCTGAAGTGTAGTGGATGATGGGGCTTGAAGGAAAAAATGGAAAAAAAGTAGGTATGAAAGTTGTAAATGTTGCTGGTTGTTATCATTTTATAAGCTGTGTATGGTCGCCAAACTGGATTAGTGTTTTGCTACATTATTTTGTTACATGTCAAGCTGTCTCTCTTCCTGTCTAAAACTCCAAAACATAGTCTCATTGAGTGGGATTACAAATGGGTGATGATATGAATTGGTAGTGTCTGCAGGTGGGAAGCCTGTGAAGGATTTTTTGCTTTTTTCTCCTGCAATAGTAACTCATACTTGTTGGGGCCTGCATAGAGGGGACTGGGATCCGGTTAGGATACCTTAACCTGATCAAGTGGGATAGAGGTACTGAGGTAAGAGCTGTGTACCTACCATACGGACTGTATTGAATACTCCAAACTAAGTTAAAAAAAAACAAGAAAAAGTAAACTGTTACGGTAGAGAAAATGAGTGCTGCTGTAACCGTTGTACAATCCTGCCTAAAGGAGAATAAACAACTGTCATCTGTCCTTGTGATAAGCCTTCAAACTGGGCTTCCTGTTTGCACTTCTGCATCTTTTCACCAGTTCCTTGTGGCAACTTGCCCACACCAACAGAGACTCTTGCAGGTGCTTTGCCATGTCAACACCAAACCGGCTATACATCTAATGTTAATGATGTAAATGCCTTGCCTTTCATTTTATTTTCTGTTTGCCTTGCTGACGGACAACCGGCTAGTCGTGTTAACATACAGAAACGTAGCGCCCACTGCCAACCCTGTGGTCTCCACTGGTTAGCTAACATTAGCCTTGGCCACTCTGGGATCTAGCTAGCGGCGCCACTCATTCAGTGATTACCACTAGTAATCTGTTATCTTTGCTGCAGATGGTGACCAACCTTCGGCCTCCCTTTAGGTAGCCCCTGTTAGCAAGTAGCTTCAAAACCCCTTTAGCATGGTTACCTATGTTAGCAACACTAGCTGTATTGACCTTGCTAATGGCACTTACAGAGCTAACAGCGATTAACAATGCTAAAGGTGGTTTCCTGTTAATAATTGAGCCGCTTACTATTAGCGCAATCTAGGAGGAGACCAGAGGGTGGGCATCATGTTACCACAGCAACACTATTGGGTCAGGATGGTGATATAAGCGGTAATGGCCAAATGAGCGTTACCACTAGCTACAGTTTGCTCCCGACAGTCATGGATGGTGCACAGTGCAGTAACTTGAAGAGTGGCAAAATTAACCTATAGACCACCATGTGTAACAGTTATATAAATATATGGATATATTTTTAATTCAAATTTTAATTTCTGATTTTACCAAATTAGTTGACCTACTCTACATTATTTCAATTCATATCCAAACAACTGTTAAAAAAAACCTTGGTGTATATTACAGATATTCACCTGTAATTATACTGTCACCTGTAATTATACTGTCACATGACTAAGTCTCAGAAACTGCAGTCCATCTTGGTATAATGTCATGAGGTGACAGGCAGTAGGGTCCGCTCTCATCAAGAGGGTGAGCCAGAAAGAGAAGCATGTCCTGCTTTTCATCACTTACAGGAAAGATGTTCTCACAGCACCTCTCTTAGTGTTTTTCCCTTTGAACAGACTGTAATTATCAACAGGAAGCTTCAGACCACACATCTCCTGTGGGATGTCTTCTCACACTGGGAGGAGCGGAGGCTGAGAAGGAAATCCAGCGTTACTTAAGATATTTCTGTCAGCAACACTGTGCAAACTACATCTCTTTACCTGGTTAATGGTTATATTGTTATATTGTTAGTACTTACTTACTTACTTAGTGTTTGCCTTTGTGTTAAAATAAACCAGATATCTGATTCCGCTTAAAATGTAGTAAAGCCTTTTTGGAAAACCCTTTTGTGCATGATTAATTTATTAATTAAATTGGGACAGGACCAAGTCAGGCTGTCTCTATGAGTCATGTTATTGGAATCCAAAAAAAGTACTTAGCACCAGCCAATGAAAACTATACCTCCTCTGTCCTGTTTCCAATCATTGTTTCCATCCAATGGTCAGTCATCAAGAGTGCAGAGTGGACTGAATAAATGGAGATCTTTGTTCTGCTGACGTGAATCAGCCTGTAGACAACACAGACACCACTGACTGACTGTTTTTCTGAATGACTGATTCACTGACTGAACCTACACACTAACAGACTTCCCAACTGCAACAGAACACGCTTTGTATCTTTGTAGGAGACTGGAAACACAGCAATATAGTTGTGTTTTCTGTCCATCATCAACTTCTGGTTCAGTTTGAGGAGACTGTTCTGGTGCTGTTTATTTCCTGATTCAGTCTGCGTAGTGCAGCACACTGGAATAGCATGGAGTATGGGGGTTTTGATGCGGGGGGTGGCCGGTAGCAGGACACAACTGACACTGGGTGAGAGGCAGGGACAGGTCACCCATCAATCACAGGACTGATACATAAATAGGAATCCCAAGCACCTAGAGGAAACCCATGCAGGCACAGGGAGAGCATGAAAAAAAAAAGATTAAAACAAAGTGAGTGTGCAGTTTGTAGTGGGCCTTGTAGGCTGGTTTTGTGTCAAGTATGTTTTGCTGATTTCTGTATTTTCAGAAAAATTATTAATATGCATATATTTGGGCCAAAGTGACACATTCATAATTGTAAAAGACAGTGTTGGTGTTGGCAGCAGATGCAAACTTGGTAATACAGTACCATTTTTCCATACAAATGGTGGCTAGGCTTGGCTTGGCTACCTGTTTGAAGGTGTGTCTTAACTATGGATGAGTTGAGTGATGGCATTTAAACACAGCAGGCTGATCCACGGCTTAAGCCCCCCTTTATTTTGTGTTTTTCCATCACATAGCAAAGCAGGTAAAAGAGGTTTACCTGAGGTGTTTGCAGAGATGCAGTAAGAGCCTGTTGTCTGCAGCTCTTCATCTAACATCTCACTGTGGCTGTTTCTGCTTTGACTCATCCTCCCTGCGGTATTAGTAGGCTTATTTTTGTTAAAACATTTATAGCTGCTAACAAAGTCCCATTAATTTGATGATTAACACAGTTAATTTCCTATACATTCCTCACAATGAAAGTCCCCCTGTATTTTGTTATGTAAAAGCTTTTATTGTGAAGCAGCAAAATACGGTGGTGTTGAGTTTTCATCAGCAGTAACTTAATGCCACTCTACTATGTAGCTGAAAGTGAACACGAAACAGTAAAGTAAAGCAGATATCTTAAATATACAGGACAAAAATTAAACTCCAAAACACATAGATTCAGTTAGAAGCTTCAAAAGTACTGAGAGCTGAACACACAGAGACTTTAAAAACATCTGAGTGTTTTTTGATGGGGACATAGGGGTAGAAGAAGGGTTGTCAAGAGTTGGCTGCGGTCGGCGAGACATCACCTCTACCGCTGCTTGGACATGGCCGGGTGGGCTTTTGGCCCGACTCAGGACTCAGGAGATGGTCCATCTCAGGTGCAGCTTGGCATGTCAGGGTCCGACATTAACAGTTGCCCGAATGCCCGGGGCAAGTAAAAATAGCCGGCGGGCCAGCAGACCCTGTACACATATGCCCGATCGGGCAAGCAGCATCGACTCAGATTTTTTTCTCTGTTTTTTCTCCCCCTAATCGCAGAGCAGGAATTATACCACGGCCAAACGGTCAGTCCTGTAATCACCCTCCTACCCATACGGCCAGTGTAGCATGTCCTGTTTTTTTTTAACATTAACATGACAATCAGCAAGGCTACAGCTAACAAGTTAACGTACTGACACTCCTCAGACACACACACACACACACACATACCGGACAGCCGCTAACGTTAGCTCATGTACAACACAGGTACCACACAGAAACTTTTACAAAGGGTCATAATGTGCTTCTAGTGACTGTCAAATCGCCAGCAAAAGCTGTTTACACTGCGGAGCAGCTGAGTGCCTGCTCTCATGGGACAAAGATCCTCTGAGAAGAAAGATGGTTCACTCTGCTCTTTTAACAAAGTGAACACACATTAAAGAACATACAAGATCCTGTAGAGAATTAATACATATACAATACAATAAACAATGTCAAATTAAATGAAGGAAGAGGATTTTTTTTTAAGTCAAATAAAATATTGGGGATTTATGTAAAAATATACATAGAGACATAAATAATCATATAATTATTTTAATGTCAAAATATACATAGAGACATAATTATAATTAATAAATAAATAATTATATAATTAAAGATATGTAGGCTATGTTAGGTGAATGCTCCTGTCAGTGACCCTGACCACTGGCATTGGCAAAAGAACTGGAGTTGGTTGGTCAAATGTATGCAATGTGCTGAGAAAGGACAATAAAGGATCTTCTTCTAATAATAATTTCTTAATAACTAGGCGATAACAAAAGAATAAAGAGATTTCAAAGACTTAAAAAATAAGGGACATGAATCAAAACAACAAGAAACAAGATATATCCCCTGTCATGCACACCCAGTTTTAATAAACACAGTACTGTTTTTCAACACATATATTGTTTTGTCTTCATTCAATGTAGTTAGCACATATTGTTATTGCGCCATTGGTTTTAGCCTTGGTGCCCCACATTTTGGCCGTGATGCCCCAATAAATTTGTATTTATCAAAGGCCAAAGTGGCCTTGCCCTAAAAATGACTTAATTCCAGGCCTGTAATCGTGTATTTCCTCTCCTGTTTCTGTCCTCTGAGGGGCCAGTTGCAGTGTGCTGCTTTTTTATGTGCTACTGCCTCCATTGGCTGATCATCTCTGCTGACGTAAAATTTAAGTCATGAGTGAAAATATGCACCACACAACCAGAAAAAGAAGCTCTTAAGCAAGCCAAGTAAGAATTTAGATGGGGCAAGTAGATTTGAGAAGTACTTGCCCGGCAGGGCAAGTTGGAAAAAACCTTAACGTCGGACCCTGCATGTTTAAACTGACAATGGAAACGCAAATTGGCGGGGGATAGTTTGGCTCGGCGTGCTCCAAAGTGCCAATGGAAAAGCCCTACAAGCTTGCATCTGCAGTTTGTGATTTGAGACAAAGACAGAAAAGAAAAAACTCGTGAGATCTCTCCTGAATAATCCTGAGGGAATTACAGAGAAATTACAGCTTGCTGGGCCCAAAACCACTTGGTTTCAGAGCCATTTGAGTTCAGGCTGAGAATCAAAGCTGTAGTGCACATACAGTGACTGAGGCTGAATGTTGATGAATGAAATGGTGCAGATCAATATTCCATTGTCTGCTGGTCAGTAGTAACAGTGATGTGTTGTGTGTACTTTTTTGGTAGTGGTGAGTTTATTCATTTTCAGTTCTGTTTAAAATAAAACTTTTTTGATATTACTTCTGGACAGTGACAGGGAGAATCAACAGAGACTACTCCAAGATATCTGACTGCTGCAAAGTACTTCTGACTGGCTATTGGATCTCAGGGCCTTCTGGTTTTGGTAGTCACTGCCTCTCTCATTCATCTTGCCCAGTTTCTGCAATGAAAGCACAGCGTGACACATCATCGTCTGTAAGAATTGTTTAATTTCCGTGTATGTAAGGTTGTATTTAGAGATTTTGAATTAAGTTAAGGTATTTTTTTAAATTGATATAAGGAAAAAGGACAATGTTAAATATAGTTTTAAAAATACATAAGCCAGATCAGTCATTTATCAATGATTATGCCTGTAACAGCTTGTCATTTCGGGCATAATAGTACTGCCCTGTCATATTGGGATGGGTAATTACAAAACCAAATCATACAGGAAGTTGTGGGAGCCCCAGGGGCCTGTTCCTGGCAGTCTTTGTCACTGGGGCAACACAATTAATGGCAACCCCTCCCATCTCAATCCAAATATTGACTACAGCCATTTCCATCATTTCCATCTAACATCCTGATCAAATCAAGTTGGTTATGAAGCCCAAAGCCACACATCAGAACCTGAAGATTTTTGATCCTGTAAAACCAGAACAAAAGAATATAAACAGTTCTTTTTCTATATATCTTTCTATATATGTACTAGGGATGGAGTGAATATTCGGTTACTGAATGTATTCGGCCGAATATTGCAAAAAAACACACATTCGGTATTCGGTGGAATAAGTGAAAAGCAAGGCCGAATAATAGCAGCGTGTTTTGATAACGCAATCAAACAGTGTGCTGTGACGGGCGGAGTAAAATGTCGGCAGTGTGGCGATATTCTTCGCACTCGCATTTGCGACTAAAAATAGTTTTGTGCGCGCAAAATAAATCATTCAGCACGCTGTGTGAGTACAGACTTCAACCAGCAGCAGAAACGAAAGGCGAATCCTGTCTGTTGTGGGTTGAACGGGGACCACCGACACAGACAGGAATATATTCCTGTCAAAAACGGCGTCCATAGTGCTCCACGGCGCATGATAAGGCTTACTGGTGACAGAGAAGTCCGGCTCCAATAATGTCCTCTTCTTGGCGTCATGACTGCCCAAAAGTACCTGAACAGCCGAGCCGTGGCGGCACTCAGGTATGTGACGTGTGAGAGGAGAAACGAGCCATTCATATTTCTCTCTTTGTGGCAGGTAACAGTCCACCAACCTCACCGCACTTTAGGGACTGTTCTTTACGTATGGAGGGACTGTCAGGGGAGGAGGGTGGCTGGTTGATTTTTATTTTATTTATCTATTTTATTTTGATCCCCCCTATGTTAATCACTTATTGATGCTGTTTTTGAAGAATGAATAAGTCAAAGTAATTTATTCCATTGAAATATCATTAATGTATTATAGAAAAGTGATTTATCTTTTTATAAATGACAAAAGTGATTAAAAAAAAAAATGTATTATTATTAAAAGGCACATCTGCCTCATTTTCACTGTGGTATAGTGATACTTTCACTGGTATCGTACTGTGGGTGACAACACTAATCTGGAGGGGGTTCCTCTGCAAAAACTAATGAAAAACGAAACAACAGTATTCGGTATTCGTTACTCGGTATTCGGCCAAGCATTTAATTTTTTTCGTCTTGGGCCTCGGCCACAAATTTTTATTTTGGTGCATCCCTAATATGTACTTACCTCCTCTCTACTCTTAAGCAAAAACTTATGATGTCATTAACATAAAACTCAAATCCTAATATTAAAAAGAAAGTGAGCATTCAGTTTGCATTATTTCTGATAAAATCATGGATTGTGTAAAACAGTTCAGTGTAGGTAAGTACTGTTTGCCAAGTCTTAAAGTAGAGATCTTAGGTGGGGTTTCATTATAATAAAAAGTAACATTGTTATTGCCATATTCAGCAACATTATTGCACATTTTCCTCATATCATGCAGCCCTAGCAAAGAATGAGGTTATTAATCTGATTTTAAAAAAAAAACAAAACAAAAAAAAAAAACAACGTCATTTGTCCTACCAGCATATCATGTGGGTTAAATTTACACTTCTGAATTATTAGCTGATGGATTTCCAGTCGAGGCCATTGGAACTGTAGCCAATACAGAGCTCTATCTGTGTTTTTGAATCAGCTCTGCTGTCATCAGTCTAGACATCTGCCTTTGCCTGTTATTGTTGTGCTGTGCTGCTGAGTAGTACACACTGCTAAAGCCTGGAGCGTCATCACAGCAACTATGTGTCTATGTGGGACATCCTGTTTCTATCACCCCGAGGATGGGGGCTGAAAACAAGGATTAACAGTTAGAAAGGCTTTTAATTCTTAGTTGATCAGCTGATCAAGCAGGAGAGAGAGATAGAGAGAGATAGAGAGAGAAAACATCAGTCCACCTGCCATTTTCATTGTTTAACCAGCCAGCAAGATATTTAGAACAATACATGACTCCGAAATCCTGTTTGATTCTTCATAGCTGCTGTAATAAATGAGTTTAGAAGCAACATCTTTCCTGCCGTTTGGCTGGCGACTGGTGTGAGTTTCCCAGCCTACCTTCCTGCTGGGCTGGTATTTCTGTTTGCCTGGAAACCCTGTATCGGCTTTTTGACCCACAGCAGAGATCTTTATTGCACAGTGCTGCGTGATGTGAAAAAACGTGAACTGTTTAACTGCGTGGACTCCAACAACTCTGTAACTACTTACAGTAACTTTCTACGACCCAACGCTCAATTTTTTAATGCTCCTTTCAGGCTGACACAAGGACACAGGAAGGAATAACCCATGTAAATTAATGTGTCATTTAAATGATAAAAAAATAGTGGAACATAAAAGGTTATCACAGTTTTCCTCATGCAAATGTGCAAATGTTTTGATAACAATGGCTTATATATATCCTCCATGTTCTCTTCCACACATCCCTCTCCTGTAGTTCATTCTCTTCCTCATCTATCCTTTACATCCTTCTCAATCTCCTCTTCTACCGCTTCGCCTTCCTCCTACTTCTCCACGCACTCTCCTTGTGCTGTAGCTCTGCATCAACCTGTCTCTGAAAGTGCAGTCAGGAGCGTAAAACCTGGGACCCATTATGTTGCAGATGTCCAGTGGAATGCTGGTGTACACTGTATGTTCCCATCAACCCCTCCGCCACCCTACACTGGTCAGTCAGTTGAGTTGTGTTGAGGAAGCCACAGACTAACAGCTCCAGCCTGAGCCAAATCTTCAGGCACAGATTATCTTCTTCCTCTCCCTCAGCTTCCTCTGCCTGCAGGCCCGAGGCTGTACATTATCACATTGCAAAATTACACCTTTCCAGCACAGCTCCCATCACCCCATTGCAGAGGTCAGAGGGCGAGATGGAGTCGGGGGGTGGTGAGGGCTCGGAGCAGAGAAAGAACATTCTGTGCCAGAGAAACGCAGCACTGGTTCCCTCCCGCTGAGCACAAACAGCCTGCTGAATGGTTGGTGGGACCACACAGTCTGAAGGTTCTGATTGGCTTCTGAGTCAGTCAGGAGGCGGGCTGGAAGGTCATCTCATTGGCACTGTCTGATGATGAATGTTTGTCATATCAAAAGGACAGTAGATTTCTCCAACATCCTGTATACAGCTGTCACTCATTAGCAACTGAAAAAAATTAATGAATGACCAGAGCGCTTGAGATGCCTGGCAGGGGCATAGATATTGTATTTAATTTTTTGTATGCATTTGACAATGCAAAAGAGGATTTCCCGAGCAGGTGGGCTGCATTGGTTTCACAGATCATCCAGTCTTTGGTTAATATCAGTGTTCTATTTGATCAGAAAAACGTGTCGACTGACAGCGTGTTTAGCATGTACAAACTCAATCAATCAGTGTGATGATAAAACAATATGAGATTAAATGGTCATTGGAAGCAGCTTGCAGCTCAAAATGGCCACTTTTCCCTCCGTTTTTGCAATGTTTCTTTCCACTTTTCAAATAATCATCAACACAAAAGTGTGAATGTGCAGTGCTCCTAGCATAGAAATGCTAATAATTACACTTAAGTGTCTGAAATGCTACAGTATCAATAAAAACATTGACAAAAAACGAAAGAGCACCTAAAGATATTTTATAAACAAAAATGCCAGAAATGTACTGGTTGCAGATGTGTGAATGGAAATGTGAATTGGCTGGTCTTGTAAGATGTTATCATATCTCGCACTTTGCAATGTGCAGGGGCTGGTCGTGAATCACTTTGTCTGAACTTATTTGAAGAAAGTGCTTTGAATCAACCCACTGGTTGCAAACTAAAGGTGCCTGATGGATGTCAATGTAAGATATCGTGTTGACTGACATAATTCAACTATGCTTTTAGTGGCAGCCACTTAACCCCAAAGCACACTTCCTTAAGCCCGTTGCTCCAAATTTTAGAGGTAAAAGATCAAGCAGATGGTTGGAACCTCTCTGCTGGGTTGCAGACCCAGGGAATGACTTCCTATACCAATTTGACATCTGTTTTTTGGGGGGCTTTTTTTTCAAAGAGCCTTACAGTCAGCATCCAGCTCTCTTAGCATCAGTTTACCCATTTTGAAAACAGTAATAAAACAAGTGAAAAATGCTGATATCCTGACCAAAACATTGATTCTGGAGTCATGATGATACATCACTAAAACATAATAATAATAAAACATAAATAAGAGGAGTAGCAGTAGGCATCTCCTCCGGCCTGGTGTCTTCACTTTGTTTGACAGAAAGGCTAGAGGCAACATGTTGAAGCGTGTTTCAGTGTTTTATCACTCAGCATCCTATAAACAGCACATCATTTCCCATAACTTTGTTTGGTCTCTGTTTAAACACAGCCCTGGCTAACCTAAGTGGATGACATAATCCAAAATTACAGTTTTTTTTGTATATCTAGTTGTTTCTGGTTCAGATATGCCTCTCCTTTTGTTTATGCCTTACAGGACACACAAATAATTTCAAGCAGCGATTCAAAGCGTTTCCATAGCAATTAGTGTTTGTTTCTGCGGCAGACGGTTAAAAGGTTTTGAAGGTCTCGTTTCTCTTTGTAACCTAAGTTTGAACCAATCAGCTTATGTCTCTGTGTGTACTGTTCTGTTGAACCAATAAGCAACTGTCAGCAAAGCCAGGTGAAAAGTTTAATGGTGATGATGAAGATGTGCGTCAGCTTGTTGAAATGATCTGCTGTAGTGTCTGGTTGCTCTTTACCTCCATCATGTTTGTTTAAAATTTCCCTGCTGTAGAGACAAAGGCCACCGCGAGGTGTGGCTCCTTTCTTTACTGTACGTAGGTCAGTTCAGTGTTTTCCTTCTTGGAGCTCTTCAATCAGTTTTCCCTGTCATCAGTTACAATATCCTCTTATTTAGAGGGACACCACAGCAACTGGAGGAGTTATTTGTAGCAGTGCTCAGTGGAAAACCCGGAGTGGAGAGGCTTTTGTCACTGTGGATCTGGGATGAACCACTGGGCTCAGCACCAGCCCACCCAGCAAACAACTGTGTTATCTAATAAAAACAACCTGTCAGAGGTTTTATCTACAGTTTTGTAGCTGTATTTACATTTTTAGAGAAGAGAAACAAAGTTGTTGGTTGGATTTGAAGCAGCCTGCATGACTTCCTCGTGGGTTTTTAGTCTTTTACAAGCTGGTTTCAGGGAGATGATGTGTGTGTTATTATGTGTGTGTCAGCATGTGTGTTGCCAGGCACCCTCCACTTAATGCAAATCATTTGTTCAGGACTGTAGCCAAAAGCGCCATGCCACGGACTAATTGAGGCTGAGTACTGGCTGGTTTATTTGTTACATGCTGACATATCATAAATTAGGGAAATGCCCCTTTATTGTAGGGGGGATATTGTGTTTCCTGCTTGATGTGGATTAAGAGTCACAAGAACAGGGTGATTCAGGGAAGTGTTGTTAGTGATACATTGAGCGGATGTGCAAAAACAAGTTGTCTACTCAGGATGTTTTTAATACCTCATGTGGCTCAGATTTCTTTGCAATGTAACTCACAATTCTTTAAGTGCACCAGCTAGTTAAAACACCTCTGTTATCACACTGTATCCTAATACTTAATGGTGGTGCTTGACATTTTGCAGGTGTAACCACAAAATACTGGAAATGAAACTATTACATACATTGTGTGAATGAGAGGGTCTCCCAAAAATGTCAACCGATTTCTTTAAGGAATAGCTGTAGGTGTAGAATATATTTCCTTAATGGAGAGCTTTTGAGCTGTCAAATTGCTTTGCTATTTTTACTCTGTGTAGCTGTAATGTATTTCAGAATCGAACTAGGATTAGGGGCAAAAAAACTGACTTCTCTATCATGAGTTATACTTTATAATTTTGGATGGACGTTTTAAAGTGTCATGAAAAAAGTAACATTATTTATTCATCTGCATCAGTAAAACATGTCCCTTCTCTCTCTGTCTGCTCACCAGAGTGCCCGGAGAAGTGTGTGCGGCGAGCGTGCACAGCGGACGGCGAGTGCTGCCACCCTCAGTGTCTGGGCAGTTGCACAGTCCCTGGTAGTGACACAGCATGTGCAGCATGTGTGCATTACTACCACCAAGGACGCTGCGTGGCCGACTGCCCTCCCGGCACGTACAAGTTCGAGGGCTGGCGGTGCATCAGCGCTGAGCTTTGCTCCAAAGTCCACCTCCCGGACTTCAACAGTTTCATCATCCACGGCGGCGAGTGCATGTCTGAGTGCCCACATGGGTACATGCAGACCGCACCTAACAGGTGAGCCATCCACCCAGCTGGCTGAAATGGAGACAATGGGTGGAGGTACTCTTATTGTTGGCCTGACACTGTTACCGATTCCACACCCTGCTATTAGTTTACATTCTTAAATCTCATCAGGGAAAAACTGAATGTAACAGAACAGCTACAATGAACATTGTTACCATTGTAAGTAAAGAGGCAACCATCCATCCTTAGTAGCATTATTAAACTGTAGTATAATAAAATAATGAAGGTTTCTGGTCAAATCTCAGAGTCTCTCCTAGACATCCTTCAGATGGTACTATCAAACTTTGACGTAAAACTTTTCAGGGACAAAAATAAAAAAAAGTTAAAGGTCAGGGAAGAGCAAGAGTTTAGAGAATGAATGTACATCAGTAACCGGACATTTGCCGTCTCCTGTCCCCCTCTGTCTGTCCCTGTCTGTCTCCAGTATGTTCTGTACAGCCTGTGATGGCCTGTGTGATAAAGTATGTGAGGAGAAGGTCATCGACTCCATGGATGCTGCTCAGTCTCTCAAAGGCTGCACTGTTATCAAAGGAAACCTGCATATCAACATCCGCAGAGGCCGTAAGTACTGCAGTGTACCAATGCAACACTACAGTTAATACTAACATCTCTACACTGCTTTGTTACATATTGTTAGTTACATATTGTTAAAGTATGACAGGTGACACCAGTAGCTCCTTAAGGCATTGGTCCTGGATTCTCATTAAGTCAGCCGTTACTTTACAACACCTCTGGACTTGGGGTTTAAAACACTTGAGACCAAATAGGGTTTGTTTCACTTTAAAGTTCTACAAAGGTTAATGTAGACCAGGGCTTTGATAAAGTTCCAAAAAAGTCTGGGAAGTGTATAATTTCCAGGTGAAAGACCTTATATACACATGTTAGGATGATGAAGAAAGCCCAAGGGAAAGGGGATGAGAAAGGATAGGAGAGAGGAAGAAAGGAGAAACGCAAGGGAAAGAAATTAGGAAAATAAAGGCATTCCAGGTGTATAGCTGTTTATTATATGATTTATGATATGAGGTGATTTCCAGTAAATCTCATACAAAAAAGATGTTAAAACCTTGGAAGTTCCAGATGTTACAGATAGTATGAAATATAAAAGCAAGATTTATAATTCCAGAAGTTCAGGAATGTGAATGTTGTAAAAACAGAAGGTATAAATAGATTAAACAGGTGGCAAAAAGAGGTTATAACAGTTGTATGTCTTTGTGTGCATTTAGACAACATTGTGGCAGAGCTGGAGAGTTTCACAGGTTTGATCCAGAGGGTGACCGGTAACGTGTGGATCAGACATTCCCACACTCTGAGCTCCCTGGCCTTCCTCCGCAGCCTCAGATACATCGACGGAGAAGAGCTTCTGGACGAGTAGGACCACACACAAACGCACATAAATTAAAGTGCAAGCACAAACACACAAAATCCCCAACAGCTCACCATTGAGACTGATGCTGGCGCACACACTGGTCACACTCTGAGTTCTTGTCTTTTGTTTTCTTGAAACATCTTTCATCTATAAAGGATTCTCCTGAATAGTGTAATGTAGTGAATAGTGCTCAGCTCCAGAGTCCGTAGACAAATATACAAACAAAATATTGACACTAAGAAAAGTGTTTTGTAGCTACACTCGAATGTGAGGACGACACTTGTCCCTTCTTATTCTCAATGTGCCTGTTGTTGTGAGAGTTGTCGTAGAAACCGAGCAGCGTATTTGTGCAGCGTTAGTGTTCTAATATGGCTCGCCGAGGATGGAGAGAAACTGAAAGGATGTTTTGACTGTGAGGGTGCAGACTGGAAAGTGTTTTATGTAGGACAGACTTACTTGTTTTGGGTTGGTAACTGTAATAGCATCACTGAAATTAACAAAAAAACCCACTTGAGTCTGTCTTTGTAGCTGGAAAAGTAAATATACTGGCTAAAGCTAATGGCAGATGTCCCCCTTTTTTTATAAGACCTTGAATGCAGCATAACTTCCAACAGTCCAAGGAAAGGTTCTCTCAGGGTCACAGAGAGGCCTTCACTCCCTCCACAGTCTGTTTCTCCTTGAGTTTACAGGAATCTTACTGTCCCAAGGTCCACATTACTCTCATTCCTGAATGTCTGGGTGTTACCCAGTGACTCATAAAAACTGCACCTCTCCTCTCCTTTCCAACGTAAAAAAGCAGTCCCTGGTTAATCTGATTTCCCAGGTTGATTTTATCCCTCAGTGTGAGCCAGTCCCCCTACTGTCTAACTGGGTTATTAAACCACCAGCGGAAACTTTGGAGATCTACTGAGAGGAGTAAAGCACTTCACAGCTACCTTTTAGCCCCTTATAGAAAAGTACTAACAGGTATATGGAACTTCTACATGCAGTCTCTGTTTGACATCTCATTGTGCGGTTTTCCATTGCGCAGCAAATAAGGCAATGTTTTTAATAGGAGAGTTGGCCTTCAGCTCGGTACAATTCACAATACACACAATAAACCAACACAGAAACATTATACAATGAAGGGAGATTCACGAGGCACATTGTTAACTATCATTCATTCATCCTCTCTTCTCTGCCCTCTAGCATGTACGCCTTCTTGGCAGTTGATAACCAGCAGCTCCAGTATCTCTGGGACTGGAAACAGCACAACCTCACCATCAAGGCAGGAAAGCTGTTCTTCAGAGCCAACCCAAAGCTGTGCATGTCCGAGATCCGCAAGATGTGGGAGAAGACGGGCATCCAGGGCCACTTTGATGAGAGTGATTTCCGAAACAACGGCGACAGAGCCAGCTGTAAGGGTCACGAGCCTCAGTCTGACAACCACAAGTTTGAAACTGCTACGTCCAGCACATGTCCAGTACATGAGCCTGATGTTGTTCTGTACTACATGACAGTGTTTACTGCACTACTCTCTCAACATGACTTAATGCTGCAGACTTAAACAGAAACATATTTAAGGTCTTTGATTTTAGCTCATCCTCGTGTTCCTGTCTACACAGGTGAAAGTACAATCCTGAAGTTTAAGTCCAACAGCACCAGCAGTACAAGGATCAAACTGACTTGGCAGCGCTACCGTCCCCCTGACTACAGAGACCTCATCAGCTTTATTGTTTACTACAAGGAGGCGTAAGTTCTTCAGTATCACCACAGTCGCTGCTGGTTCCTTCCTTCTATTGATTGTAGCAGTGATCCCCCAGCTTATTAATCGACTTGTTTTAAGGCAATAATCAGGGATCTATTGGAACCTCGCTATCAGATTGATTAACAGGACTTTAGATACATTGAACAACAAATAAATCTAACTTATTAATAGCCAAGTGTCCACCCAGATTTGGCACAAACAGAGAATAAGAAAAATAACAAATATTAATGTGATGTTCCATCCACTATTGTTACTCTTGATCTTAAGGAGAGAAACAGTTGGTGTTGTTAATTCTGGGGTCAGGTGCTGTTAAACCATTGCAGACAAAGGGAGCGATCACACCGAGATGAAACGCGACGCCAGTAAAACCATTGTTTTCCTATGATACGGCGCGTCTGACTGGCGTTCAGGTGTCTTTTTAGACAGGCGTTTTTGTAGACGGGCGTTTTTAGATGCACGTAGACGCTGAAAAGTTAAAATACTTTCAACGTTTTTGAGCGTCAGACACCAGTAGCTAGCGCGCATTGAATAAGCGCCTCCAGCGTTTCAGGCGTCTTTGAAGCATCTGCGTCTCTAGTGTCTCATTTCTGTGTGATCACCCCCTAAGAGGGCACAATGAGACAATGTCATTGAAAGGGCACCAGTCAAACCTCAAGCAAACAAAAAAGATGAGATGAGTCAGATCTGATATTTTTGGCGGCTGCAATTTTGTCATTTATTTATTTTTTAAATCTCTCCGGTGGAGTGGAACTTCAGTACACATAAAGTCACATGCTTTCGTGTATGTCATAATAGATTTGCTTAGTCTGTTTTCATTGCACATCCTGGCACTTTCTTATTAGCAACTTGCAAAAAGTGCATAAAAACAGTTGGACAGAAACACACAGTATTTACTAGTGCTGTTTAGTGTTTGTTTACATCAATGATATATGTAAACTCATGTATAAAGCAGGTGTATATCAATTATAAATACATGACAAACACAACATTTTTGAAGGTCCATCTCTTCAGTAATATATAATACCACTGTAATGTTAAAATTTACCTTTGAACCTTTCCATTCTAGGCCGTACCAGAACATCACAGAGTTCGAGGGGCAGGACGGCTGTGGCTACAACAGCTGGAATATGGTGGATGTGGAGCTGAGGCCGGACAAAGAGACAGACCCAGGAGTTCTGCTGTCCGGCCTGAAGCCCTGGACGCAGTACGCTATATTCGTTAAGGCCATCACACTCATGGTGGAGGGCAAACATTTGCCGGGTGCCAAGAGCAAAGTGGTCTACATCCGCACCAGCCCTTCCGGTAAATATTATTTTATAGGTAACCAAGGGTTCAAGCAACAAGTTGTTAAGTTGGAGGTCAAAATAGGTGATGTTTAACAAAGCCTCAGCTAAGCTTTAAGGAGTCAGCAATGAAGGAGAGTGTCTTGAAGAGATACATTCACATACAGTAAGTGGCTGATATGTAGGTCAGAAGTCATTTCTTAATGTGGGTGGACAGTAAAGGAAGAGCAGGCGATAGTGGTTGTTGTGGTCCTGGAAAATTGGAAAACCATTAATGCTGCAATTCATTTGTTTCATTATGATATTTAAGTTATAATTTCTTCAGAGCACTCACCGACATCCAAACGTTCTGTCCACATTGCTGCTTGTTTGTCAAATAGCGGCTGGATTGTTTTATGATGACAGTGTGCGAGCATTTCTGGATGCGATCCAGAACATAGTGTAAGAGGATGGAGAGGAACACTGTTTTAGTAAACACAGCTGCAACTCTGAGAGATGGAGAAAAATCTGATTTACAAAATCTACGATATAATTAGATGAAATGGAAGATTGCTTTAAGTAAATCCAGCTGCACTGTAAAGACATAGCAGCACTGTGATGTGATGAGAATCACATCTGCTCTGGCAGACTGTTTATCACAGCCTGAAGGAAAAAGGCCATGAAACTAGGTTTACTGTATCAAGCAGGCAGTGACACCAAGATCAGAATAATTCAGGTTTTTTGTCTCTCTTTTAGCGCCCTCCATGCCTCAGGATGTGCGAGCGTACTCTAACTCATCCACACAGTTGGTGGTGCGTTGGTCACCCCCTGTCTCACCAAATGGAAACCAAACTTACTACCTGGTTAGATGGCAGCAACAAGCAGAAGATCGAGAGCTGTATCAGCACAATTACTGCTCTAAAGGTACACACACAACTTAAATACACTCTTTATAGGTAGTTGTTGAGTTACAGAGTACACCTGTCATGAAAGATGTCTTTTCCACCTCCTCCAGAGCTGAAGATCCCCATAAGGATTGCGGCCATAGGTGTGGGAGACCAGGAAGAGGACACCAAGCCCACTAAGCCAGATCCCGACGGACCAGACAAAGGCCCCTGTTGTCCCTGCCCCAAATCAGTGGAGGTTCTGGAAGCTGAAGCTGCTGATGCCTCCTACAGAAAAGTCTTTGAAAACTTCCTGCACAACTCCATTTTTACACCAAGGTAAGTGACTCATTGTCATTGCTGTTTTTTTGTGGCACTGTGGTGGATTGGTCATGGCGGAGCAACTTCATATTTATTGATTTTCTTTTCTAAACCAGGATGATGAAGAGCTGCTGTTAATGTTCATTTCTTCTGTAACATCTGAGGGCAACATTCAAGCTAACTTAGATCAGTAGTTATGCTTAGTAGTAAAAAGAAACATGGCCCATTTATGTACACATGAAAAGCTGTTTTCGCCGCTTTTCTAAATAATGTTTTGGCTTCTGACTGATTTAGGGAGTCCGCCTGCTGCCTTTCACTTGAGACATCTGGATCACATTATCTCTTTTTGTCTTTGCACACGCACAAACACACAAACACTCGCACACAAACATATGCAGAGCTTGGCCCAGTTGATCTTATTTAGTTCTCAGTATGTTTTGTAAAAGAAAGGGATGGATATATTTATTTATTTAGATAAACAGCAGGTGTCACCATATTTTTCTCTTCAGCTGACCCCAGACCCTGACTGTGTGAGAACAGACATCCATGTCACCTTGAACTCTGAAATGGCTCAAACTGTGAGAAAAGAAAAACATGTTTGTCCTGAAAAGAGAAATATAGTTGAAGGTGAATACATAAAGCCATTTAAGGATAGTTTAGGTCTTTTCAAGTGGGGTTGTATGAGGTATTTATCCATAGTGAGTGTATTACATACAGAAGATGGCAGTTGGCACACTCCCAGTTTGGAGAGGCAGGCAAGTGTGCCATCATGGAAGCTAAGCAATTTACTGCTGTGGACGGGGGCAGCAGCAAAGTTTATTTTAGCCACCTATAAATAGCCCCAACTAAAAAATTCACTATCAGCTTAAGTGTATGCTATATTTAGAATAATTTAACTGTCCTTTCAGTCAGGCAGTGATTCTGACGGGGAACTGAAACAGTTATATAGCTCTCTTTAAAGCCATACTCTATTGAGAAAAACAGAAGTTTAACATCACTGAACACTGGAGCTGCTGCTTTACCGCTGCTGCGTTCAGTTAGTATGTTTGTATTGTGTGACTTTGGTGTTTTGAATGGTTAGTTCAGATTCAAGTCACACAATAACACAAACTAACTGATCAAGGCAGCAGTACACCAGCAACTCTCATAGGTTCCTTTTGCTCCTGCTCCTGTCCACAGCAGTGCATTGCTTATATTCCATGACAGTACTCTCGCCTGCTTCTCCAAACTGGTTGCGTGCCAACTGACATCTACTGTATGTAATTCGCTGACCATGGATAAGTACCTTACATAACCACAGTTCAAAAGATCCAAATGATCCCTTTAAATAATTCTGTTAAGAATGTGCCTACCAGCTCGCCTGCCATTTTCATACTAAATAGAAATGAAAACAACCAAGTCACTCACAGACTGAAGGTTGTGCGAGGAAGGATTCTCAACAGTCTCTGACAGTCCTGTCATGTGCTTTATCCACTTCTTACTCTTGGAAATTGACATTTTAACTTTACCTTTATCGTTTTCTTTAAAATTTCTCTCTTAATCTTAAAACTGTCCCCCATCCTCTCTCTCCTAACTTTCTCTTCCATCCATCCATCCCATGTAACCCTCTGTCTCCACTTTACCATGCTCTTCTTACCTCCAGGCCACCAGATCGTCGCCGTAGAGACCTCTTTGGCATAGCCAACGCCACTCACCCCCGCCGGAACCGACTGCACACCAACAGCAGCAGCAGCACAGTCCCACCTCTCCTAGCCGCTGGTAACAGCAGCACCTCAGACGTGGAGCCAGCTGACAGAGAGTTTGAGTTCATAGAGCAAGCGGTGACAGAGCGAGAGCTGCAGATCTTTGGCCTGCAGCCGTTCACAGTTTACCGCATCGACATTCATGCCTGCAATCGGCAGGTCCAACGCTGCAGCGCTGCAGAGTTTGTCTTCTCCAGAACCAAGCCTGCAGGTTAGAGGAGGGATGATTTGTTGATCTGTAGTATAGTGGCTTTCAGGTGTTATTTCTGCTGAAATGCTAATGGTAGCTGGCAGCTGTTAGGATTTACTAGCTGCTAAATAAGTAGAAAAATTCGCTGGGTATACACAAGGCTGTTGGAGTAATCAAACCTCCGACCCATGTGTTCACCATGGTAACCTATTCTCCCTGTGTGTCTCCAGAAAAGGCAGATGACATACCCGGCCCAGTGACCTGGGAGGGCCATGAGGACTGGGTGTTTCTGCGCTGGCCAGAGCCTCCTCACCCCAACGGACTCATCCTCATGTATGAGATCAAGTTTAAACTGGCTGCTGAGGTAAAACAACAAGCATCTACCTGCCACATCACTAAAGGCCTGCTGTTTTTGACAAGAACTAGAAAGCCAGAAAATGAATTCAAAAGTCATGATTATTCAGAATTCTAAGAGTTTATTCATCAGCACTGTCCACATCTGAGCTCATTGTTGACCCCTCTTTCTGACCAGCTGTCAGTATCCCCTTCATGCATATTGTATATTACTCTTGCTTCATAGGCTAAGTTGGTCTGTTGCCCCTGGGATACTTCATTATGTCCATCTAATACTGTGGGCACTGTGGAGAATGTTTTGTTGTTGAGGCCATACTTATTAAGTACATTATACTGATCTGACAGATGAATGACCTCTCACAACTGGAGTGTCAAGCATTCCACTAATAAATGGATGCAACATTCAAGCGTAACCTAATGGTCTGACAGTAGTGCAAGCGAGGTAGATCTGGAAACACAAAATATAATGTAAAGATAGTACATGGGCATTTTAATTTTCTTAACACCAAGCCGTCTCAAGGTGCTTCAAAATGTCTTCGTGCAGTATGACACAGTTATAATGCCATAAATCATTAAAAAAAAGGACAAATTGAATTTGTCTTAAAAAAAAAAGTGGAAACAATTTTAAAACTTAAACAATTTTGTAAGTCAACTGGAAACTATTTTAAGCTTAGAATTAGGTATGTTTTCTGACTAAGGTGTGTGTTGCATCTAAAGTTCCAACAGCTTTTGGTCATGAACTCAAAGAGAAAGACATTACATACAATATACACTGACCCTGTAAACAGTAGTGAAGTATAAAAAAAAACCAACCCAGAAAACAAAGAAACCACAATTTAAAGGTCCAGTGTGTAGAATTTAGTGGCATCTAGTTGTGAGCTTGCAGAATTGAAACTTCGACCAGAAAGTGTGAATGGTCCTATCTAGAGCCAGTGTTTGCTTTGTTCGTTCTGGGCTACTGTAGAACAACATGGCGGATTCTGTGGCAGAGGACTTCCTCTGCATGCAAATATGAAAAGCTAATTCTAAGACAACGAAAACAAAGCGTTTCTTATTTTTAGGTGATTATAAACTAGTGAAAACATAGTTATGAATATTATGTGGGATTTCTGCCAATAGATGCTCCTTTTTTTTCTTATGTATATATTGACCAATCAATTGACCCAGTGACCAGATATGGTGAACCATATTATTTATTAATCAAGAGGGAGGGTAAGTCCGAAACCGACCTGCCTTGTGTTGCGCAATAAAGATGAAAAACAGCAGGTCTTGGATTCTCTTTTTGTTTTTGCATTTGTCACATTCTGTCTTTAATAAGCCTTGTTTCATGATTGTGTCGCTGTGTGTGTGTGCGCGCATGTGTCAGACCGAGAAGCACGAATGTGTCTCTGGTCAGATGTATCACACACAGCGTGGTGTTCGGCTGTCCAACCTCAGTCCAGGAAACTACTCTGTCAGAGTGAGAGCCACGTCACTGGCTGGCAACGGCTCCTGGACACACGCTCTGGATCTCTACGTGGCCGAACGTAAGACACACACTTTCATGTGACCGCATCAGTCCTTTGTATCTGTACATCTGTTTGTGAATAGCACAGAATTGATGATGACTGTGATCAGTAAAGTAATCAAAGTGTTTGCCTCAGCAGGATATGAAAACGTCCTCTACGCTATGATCTTCGTTCCCATCGTCATCATCCTCGTCATCTGCCTTTTAGTCTCAATGCTGGTGGTCCTCAGCAGGAAAAGGTGTGTGTGTTTCAGTGGTCACAGTAGTTGTTTCATAACAGAATGCAATTGCTTAAGAGGTAGAGAAACAAAACGTAAGTATCATAACATAAAGTAAGTCCACCTTACCTGAATAACTGAGCCGCACCAACAGTGCACCTTCAGAGAAAACAAGGAAACAATATTAGGAAAACACGTAGAAGACACCTGGTCAGGATGTGAACTTTTCCTTTCCTTTTTCTCCTTGAGAATAAATGTTTCAACCATTTGCTATTTTTCAACCTGGACACTAAGTTCAGATGTTTTTGTGTCTAAGTGACTGGCAGTGAGACGGCTGCAGACGACAACCATGAAACAAGCTGCAGTGTAACCACTCAGGGCATGTTCGCACTGTCAATGTACGTCCACTAAAGGTGTTTGTTTTTGTCACTGGCATTTTAAGTGTGTGACAACTAATGGAAAGGGTCTCTGCACAGATAGATGATAGATGTAAGGAGTAAGATCTTTTTTTTGCTTAACCAGAAACAGCATTGAAACCGTCAAACCCACCACACTCCTTTTAAATAAACAGCAATTTTATCATTGTAAAACACACTTAATTTAAAGACAACAAAAACAATATGAACCTCACAAAAACCAATCACCAATTCTGGTTAAAATAATCTTTTAATTTATCCAGTTAGATGTGGAAATATACTGCAGTAAGTGCAGTAAGTTGTCAGACACTTAAAATAACAATCATTGACGGTGCGAACTTGTTCCAAGTGGTTACATTGCAGCCTGTTTCACCACAACTGATTGCAGCCCTCTGGCTCAGAAGTGGACCAATGTCAAAAATTGTTGTTCCCATTAGTCACTTTGGCACCATGGGAAAAAAGGATCAGGGTTGAAAAATACTGAGCTTACCCTTTAAGTTGACATAAAAAAAAATATGAAGCAAAAGCATGTGTATCTATGTGATTTAAACTCTAGGAGACATTTTTGTGATATAAAGAATTTCATTTATGCAAGAAATTAACAACAGTCATGCTGAAAGAGTTATTTATTGTTTTCTAAGTTAAATCAATGTTTTGAATTGCTTCAACCCCAGAAGGATTTCAGAAATGTTTTAGTGTTGTGTTGCCAATAAATTTTGGAAGGTAAAACTGTGATATGCACGATCATACACCGAGCAAATCCCAAAAGTATGCACGGGCATGGTGTGTGTGTGAGAAGGTATGTGCAAGTGTGTTCGTGTGTCTGTAAACACTTCTGTTTTTGTTTTGGTCAGAAACAGTGACCGGCTCGGAAATGGAGTCCTGTACGCCTCGGTTAACCCAGAGTACTTCAGCGCTGCAGAAAGTGAGTGAAGTGTGTGTGTGTGTATGTGTGTGTGAGGGAGAGAAATATAGTTCACAGTTTTATTGGTGTTGTAAAAATAACTGAAAACATCTATGCATCTAACATGTGTTTTGTCTGTGCAGTGTACGTGCCTGATGAGTGGGAGGTGGCACGGGAGAAGATCACCCTGAGTCGTGAGCTTGGCCAGGGGTCCTTTGGCATGGTGTACGAGGGCTTGGCAAAGGGTGTGGTCAAAGACGAACCAGAGACGCGTGTGGCCATTAAGACTGTCAACGAGTCGGCCAGCATGAGGGAGAGGATAGAGTTTCTCAATGAAGCCTCAGTCATGAAAGAGTTCAACTGTCACCATGTGGTATGAACACACACACACACACACACACACACACACACACACACAAACACATGCATTAAGATCATACAGAGCAGTGGTGGGGTGTGCACGTGCTTCAGAAAACAAAGACAAGGGTGTCAATTCTTGTGTCATGGAGATATGACGTGTTGTGTTTGGTGCAGGTTCGTCTCCTGGGAGTGGTTTCTCAGGGACAACCAACCCTGGTCATCATGGAGCTGATGACGAGAGGAGACCTGAAGAGTTACCTTCGCTCCCTCAGACCTAAAGAGGTACAGAGTGACTGAAATATGCATCAGCTTCCTTCCACTATGTACCTGTTTGTACACTGATTAATGAGTCAGCTTGATTTGATTGTTGTTGATTTGACAAATGTCTGTTTTTTTCAGTTGTTAATAGCTGAATGGAAACATATATAGTTAAGATTTGGGTAATGTAGTCAGTGGTCATAAGACTTTGTACAGGGTCTTGTCAAATACACTGATGTCCTAGTTTGTGTCTGGCTCTGAATCTATGACCCCCCTTTACACCTTGCATTAAATGTGTTTTGGTGATCAGATTTCAGTCATATAGTGCTTGACACCATGAAAGTACAGGTGCAAATGCAGCCCAAATCACTGTGAGGACAACCAAACCACCTCCCCCGACGGTCAGGGACACATTGTGACCACATAAAACACACATGTATTTTCAGTTTTTGTAATCGTGCCAGACTCTTCCTGTTTTTAATAATTGTATCTCCATTTGGACACAGGATACATATATTAATATCAGGTGTAAACGTAATCAGATTAAATCACATGTCGATACAATCTTGATTTGAGACAAGGTGTGAAGGGGTTAGTGCACGCACATTTTCCCCTTAAAAACGTCTACAGTCAGTCATGCCTTAATGATAAGAGTGACAAATGTAAGAAAAATAAGCAGTTTTTTATCATCTGTAACAAAGCATAAGAAGTATCAGGATACATTTATTAGCTAAAGCTGCGGTACAATGCGGGACAGTTTTAGTATAAATACAAAATACATCTTAGACCTTTGTTTTCTTTAGAGAACTCTCTAGGTGCACTGTATACAGTAAACACTGAGGGAACTCAAAACCTTTGGCTCAGCTACAGGATCTTGCTCTTCTGCAAACTTACTCCGATCTGTATCCATTTGTCTGTCTGTCTGTCTCCAGCAACAGTGGTCGAGCCTGTCTCTCCCTCCTCTAAAGAAGATGCTTCAGATGGCCGGGCAGATCGCTGACGGCATGGCTTACCTCAACGCCAACAAGTTTGTCCACAGAGACCTGGCAGCCAGGAACTGCATGGTGGCCGAGGACTTCACCGTTAAGATAGGAGGTAAAGAAGTGTGAGGCTGTCAGTGGTCAGCTATGGAGCAGAGGTGGGAGGGGGTTGGGAACATGCCGATGAAGTGGAAATGCTTTAATTATCAAGTTACCGGATGGCCAAATTGTCAGGGTAACTTTAATTCCAGTAAAGGGAACGCTGTAGGGGCAGTAGTGTAGCTCTGTCAACATGTTTTCATCCCCACAGCTGACCTCCTTGGTGGAAATGTGATGCAAGTAAACATGTTTCCAGATGTATTTCCTATCAGAGAACAGGATGAGATCCATATGAATGTGTAAACATTTTGAGTGTGAAAAGGTCATCATCAGGACCATTATAATTCCACTGATGTGCTAGGAAATTTAAAAGTCAGTAATGTCAGTATAGAGTGATGTACAGGGGTTACAGTAATACGTCTAGTCCTATAATCTCATTAAAGAGCGCCCTCCTGTGGAATATGGACCCACATGACACGACAATAACCATCTGTAGGAGTTAGAACCATCTTTACCAGATGCTGTGGATGTTTTTTTAATAGATGTCAATGCTTCACTCCCTCTGTGTGTGTGTGTGTGGGTAGACTTTGGCATGACCAGAGACATCTATGAGACAGATTACTACCGCAAAGGTGGTAAGGGTTTGCTCCCTGTCCGATGGATGTCACCCGAGTCTCTGAAGGACGGAGTCTTCACCACCACCTCTGACGTCTGGTAAGCAGGCGCACATAAACAAACACATTCACATGGTGGCTTTATTGTCTTTGTTTACCTCTGCCAAAGAATATGTTCAGAGTATGACAGTGATAATTGAGACGCAGTGATTTAACCCCCTCACTCCACTCCTTCCTTCTGTGCAGGTCATTTGGAGTTGTACTGTGGGAAATTGCCACTCTGGCAGAACAGCCCTACCAAGGTCTGTCCAATGAGCAGGTGCTCCGCTTTGTCATGGAGGGAGGGCTGCTGGAGAAGCCACAGAATTGTCCTGACATGCTGTAAGACACCAACACACATACAATCAGCAGATTTCTCACATTTCTATTGACAAGCCAATGTCTTCCTGTCTGCCATGTTTTCCTCTGCTTTGCTAGTTTAATCACAAGTGACTGCAGTTTATTCACACAAACAACAAAGTGAAGCAGCACTTCTGCCTGTAAGCCTGCAGTCATTGGGATTTCCATACCTTGGTGCTGATTGCATTCAAGGCCCGTCTGTTTGGCATGTGTGCTTCACAATGTGTTTGTTCTTAATATGAAACAGCCCAAGTATAAATCCACATCAAAAGAGTTGTGAGCGTGGCAGACAAATTTGGCCACCAACCACACAACACTGAGGAAGAATCAGATGGTAAAGTCATGAGGAGAACAAATGTGATGGCTCAGGGTTTGCTGTGGGAATAATGACGATGCCTTCCAAAAGCAAATTTTTATTGATGAGACAGTTCTCTAACAGCAATCACTTTTAAATACGGTGTCCATGAACTTACTGTTAAACATATAGATACAGGCACTTAATAATTGCAGTGTGATTGTACAATATTTTTAAGTCTTGTACAGCTTAATATTAGAGCTGAGGCAAATGTTTTGATGTTTGATTTGATTGTTGCCATGGTTATTGACATGGACATATATATACAAAAATCCAACATGTAGTCCAACAATTATTCCTTATGCATCAACATTAATTTTAGTTATTCTCAGACAAAGACACTTCGATCTCATCTAACGTCTACTAGTAATGTCAGTCACTAGCAGTCCAGCACTACTTAAACTGGGACAGTTTGACTACACATGAAAGTTTTACAGATAGGCCAGCAAGATGTCAAAAATGTCAAGTGTCTGGGATAGTTCCAAAAGTTGTGAAGCTGACCCCCAAAAGTCGAGTGCCGGATACCCCAAAAGAAGTTGGTATATCACAAATCTGCAGCTAGCTTGGCAGTCACCCAAAAACTTAAAGTAATAGCTAAGTCATCTTGCAAAGTATTTTTTTCTAGCTGTTATGGTTAATGTGTGATCTGCGTGCAAATAAAGTGGCTAAGTGGCTTATCACGCCATAAGGTGCGACTGATGTCGTCGTCTCTCATTTAGCCCCCTCCACCCTCAAAAGATTTAAGTAATCATGAATATTTCTCAATGAAGCTTCGATGCCGAAAAAGTATTTGGGACAGCCCTCTTAATTTGTAGCTTTACATTAGATTTTGATAGTTCTGCCATTGTGCTTGGATGGTATCTAATTTTAATACCGTCCTGAAATTTCACGGGAGTATACAGTAAATGATGGCATTAATGCAACTGGCAAGTTCGCTACTTTCCTCAAGCTCTCCCAGCTTTTGTAGCATAATTAATACACAGTAGTTATATTTTTACACAATTTTTTCATATTAAACAGAAAAATAAAAACGATTAATTGCTTCATCAACTCACAGTGAATTCAAGCTTGACAGAAACCGAATAAAATTCACCAAAACCATCCTGGTTAGTCGTGTTTGTCATTTAGTTAGTTAATGCAGTGTTCCAACGATCACAGACTCTGATTTGGTCAAAATAAACTCTTAAGTCACAGAGGTAGATGTGAAACCATGCTGTTTTCCCTGCTGTCTGTCTCTTTGCTGTTGCTAGCTGGCTGTTTACAGTCCAATGACGTTTATCCTAATACCACCAGCTCCCTGTTCCAACATTATAGATCAGAGACTGACCTCAATGAGTTTAATAGAAAGAGAAGCACCTGTACTTTTGATGGTGCTGAAAATCATATCGTTGGGACTTTGAAATACCGTGGTATACCGAAATATTGTGATACCGCCCAAGCCTACCTGTCCCTGCAACTCTTAATAGCATAGACGGTAACCATTGCAACTATTTATTCCTCCTTAAAGTAATAGTGTAAGTAACATTTTGGGAAATATGCTTACTCGCTTTTGTGCCACAGGTTAGGGCCTCTGTCCAAAGGTAACATGATCTACCCATCAGCACCTTCAAAGCTCACAAATTAGCATGTCATATCTTTTTTAACCACACAAAGACTGAAATGTAAAAATGTAAAACATTTTAGGGAAGGTCTGTACGTCTGGACAGAGCTGAGCTAGCTTTTGTCTGTGTGCTAAACTAAGCTAAATGGCTGCTTGCAGTAGCTACACAGTTAAATGTGCGATTGATATCGACCTTCCCATCTAACTCTCAGCAGGTATAGGCATATCCTCCAAAATTTTCAAATAATTCTCTGATCTTGCTTGCTGTCACTGTACTCCAAAGATAAAAATGATCTTTTAATGGTAATTCTGTGGCACAAAGAAGAATCATTTAGCTAATCGATACATGCCCTCATACAAGTGCATTGAAAGAAAAACTAAATGACGGATGAACTGTCACAGAAGACTGGCTAAAACAGCATTTGGTTTACATCACATATTGTGATCTTTGTGGTAGCAATCATAAGCAAAGCATATCAGAATCTCAGCCAAAAATGCTGCAGCTTCTTTGATTTAAAATGAATGAGCTTCCGTCAGAGAAAGCGTTTGCTACACTTGATGTATCATTCAGTAAAGGTTGCCATCTTGGTGTGTCAGGCTTGTCAGATCCAGGGTTGATGTAGAGCTTGCTGTGCCAGCTGCTGGACCCTGGTGAAAGCAGCATCAGCTCCGTGCTTCATAAACAAGAAGTAGGGGGGTCACATACGGCCGTTTTAGCAACAGAAAGCAAACATTTGGCAAAAGTAAATATTGGCTTGTCGGTAGGAAGGCACAGTTCCTCTGGATAGAGTAATTACTACAGGAGACCATGTTGTTGATGTAGACTGAGCTAAACTCTGTGTGTGTGTGTGTGTGTGTGTGTGTGTGTGTGCGCAGGTTCGAGCTGATGCGAATGTGTTGGCAGTACAATCCTAAGATGCGTCCATCTTTTGTGGAGATCATCAGCAGCCTAAAGGAAGAGCTGGAACCAGCTTTCAGGGAGGTTAGTTTCTTCTACAGCGCGGACAACAAGCCGCCTGATGCTCCGCAGCTCCACCTGGAGAAGATGGACAACATGGATGATGTTCCTCTGGAGCCCCCCTCTTCCACGCAGCCACAGCAAACCCCAGTCCCCCAACAGACCCCACCCTCCCCGAGCTCAGAGGCTCCACCCGCCCCCTCGTTAACCCCCAGCTCCCCCTCCTCTCCCTGTACATCGACCGCTGCCATGGACAAGCAGCCCTCTGGCCAGCAGGCAGCCAATGGGCTGTCGGGGACGGGCCTAGCAGCGGGGTCAGGGGCGGTGCGGCCGTCTCTGGACGAACTGCCGCCTTACGCACACATGAACGGAGGACGCAAAAATGAACGCGCCATGCCCCTCCCACAGTCCTCTGCCTGCTGATGGGACAGAGACACCCACCGGACTGCAAACCCTGCCACCTACGTCTCTGCAGAACCTGATGTTTCAGTGGGTGGGATCTCTTTAAACTAAAAAAACACTAACAGCAAAACCATGTCCACCAGCTGGGTGTGGCTACTCAGTGAGGAGCAAAGACTCACAGGAAGGTAAAGAAAACTGTCACTAAGTCCATGTTCTGCTGTACCTCCACACTCCTTTTTCATATTGATCTAGTTTTGGTTTCTACCAGCTGGCTGTCAGACGTGACACTGCCCTCGCTGCTGAGTGGGAAGACCAAAAAGAAAACAGAAAGAAAAAGTTGATTTGAGGGAGACCGCTCTCTCTCTTTATGGCTGAACTTATTTTATAAATTGTTGTTTGTTACTTTTTTATATGTATTTTCAAAATGGGAAAACAAAATGTGTAGGCCTTTATAAATGATCGGCGTCGTGGTCGCTTTTGGGCGGGCATTATGGTGAAACTGTCAAGCATATCTAACGAAGAAGCACTTCAGAGAGGTCAGCGTCTAAATGGTCGTCCAGTAGTGTTGTTGCTCTGCAGGCTGGGTGTCAGCGTAATGCCGGGTCAACAGCCAATCCGCTGAAACAAACAACCAGAGGGAGAGAGGTCAAATCTGCCAAATTTGTTGCCAAAATTGTACTTCTTGTCAAATTCTCTCCTCTGCAACCCAGATTGAAAATGGAAGCAAAAAAAGAATTTTGATCTGCTCCCACATTCTTAAAATGTGTGATCAATGGGAGATTAACTTCCCTCTACAGTCCTACACTATCCACAGCTATTGTACTCAGATGACATTGTGTGTAACCTTGGTTACATCAGTTTATCTGAAATCGAGCCACATCCTCTCACAAAGTGCCGTTCCGCTACGGTCTAAACACCAAATCCAGTCAATAAAGAAGCAAAAACAAATAACCTTAAAGCAAGGACTGCGGAGAGAAGCGCATTAAGGAGAAAATCAAATATGAACACTAGATCTACAACGGCGTCGTTGTTGTTGCATACAAACAGGTACTTTTTTAGACTAGTCATTAGTCTCCAACATCTCTACGTGGGCAGAGCATTTATGTACGCACCAGTTGTTTGTGTCACTTTTCTAACTTTTATACAGTTGGAGACATTCATCATGTACAGAAAGAAGCTGCTATTCCTTATTTCTCTTGTGGTTGTAATATAGTTGATATCTATATATATATATAAAAAGAGAAAAAAACTCCTTCAGGTTGGATCTATGAACGTTTCCACTACAGTCCTTTTTTTAAAAAAAAATGCTTGTAATTGTGTAAAGTGTATCTGAGCTGGTTTTTGTTTCTGTGTTTGCGTAAAGGTACGACAGTTTGCCTTGTGTTCTGAAACACCGGTAACTTCCCCTCCCATCTGACTCTAGGACAGTGATGGTACCAATGATCGATGTTCTGTTCTCTCAGGACGCCTTGGCCTCTGTCCTCTGGGGTCTGTACTGGAACTCCTTTAAATTTGGTACTGACGTGGGTGTGGCGCTGCAGGACACAGCAGAACAAGCTTCGGATAGCTGGTAAATTAGGCAAAATAGACTGAATAATATACCCATAATTTATGAGGTCAGTTTACTCCATGTATATTAAGTATACTTACAGAATATATGATTCATATTTTCCTAATATTTGTTAAAGTGCGGTCTTCTGTGGGTTTAATCTTGGTGTTAAGGCAAAGACCAGGTTAATACACAACTTTATAGGTTACGGTTTGCTAGTTTATCCAAAATGTGATGAGAAAGCCCAATGCAAGCCAACGAGAAGGTGCATCAGGCACACAGGATGTACTGCACTGCCCCCCAGGTGAAAGAAGGAGTCCCGATCTAAACTCATACCCAGAGGCCAGAGGTCAGGCATCACTGCTGAGTCCCAACTAAATCTCAGGTCAAAGAGAAAAGTGAAATCCTTCTCTAGTTTTTTTTTTTTTTCTTTTCTTTGTGCTGTCATACCCAGAGACATCCAGCCTGGTGTTTGTGTGTTAACCTCTGTCTGGTTCTGTATCCCTCTGACTCTGTTATTTCATTTTCTTTGATCAGTAGAAAGAGCAGTGTTTCTTACAGTGGTCTGAAACCAGAAGAGGGTGTTTCCAGTTTTGGATGGGTCCTTGCACCAATGACACTAAAGCCCCACTAATGACAAAATGTAGTCAAAGGCCATCAGACTCGTCAAAATATAACTGAATACATCAACAAGAAATATTGTTAGTTTCCTAAGATGGAGCTTTTACTTTCAATCAGTTGGTAAATAAAGACAAAAGGCTTTTTGTCTTTAGATGAATAGAACTGATTGGTGATAAAAGAAAACAACATTTTATATATTGTGGTAAACAGTAATATTTTTGATGTATCTTGATACTTTGACAACGTTTTGTCAGTTTCGGGGCTCCAAATGTTTGTGCAATGTAATAACTCTGAGTTCAAAGTTCAAATGAATGCAAAATATAATTGATTTAATGTAGCAGTCAGAATATCTTATTTTTCTCAGTGCAACAACCTGTGTGTGGGATAATTTCACTTTCTGCAATCAGCTTCTCTCTTGGATCAGGGGTGGTTTTCTGTATGCTGCTGGAGTTAATCCACATTATTTATCTTTTCTCAACATATTAACACGTTTGTAGACGATTGCTGATGTTGAATTGGCTTGAGAAACGGGCAAAGTGGAATTATCCTACAGCTTTAAGAAAAATAAGATTTCACAGTTGAGGGTTAAAGGACTCGACAGTAACAAATGCTCATGAGGCTCTTCTTCTGAATGTGTTCTTTTTATTACATCTAAATTCAGCACGACACAATTGATGAGAGAGCTAACTGTAACTGGAGATCCCCGTGCTGAACATCTGAGCATCAGACAGACTGCTTTATTAAGGTTTACTGAAGAAAGCCATGGCACTAAAATATGAAGACGATCCGAGATGACCGCGTGGAAAGAAAGGTTTGGATTCCCAGCCCAGATGTTTCTAGGTTATTTATGTTGTGTTTTTTTTGTGAAGTGTAAATCACTGTACAAATTCCCCACGCATTTTTTTCTCCCTCTAATATTTTGATGTTCTTTTGCTATTTTGGGGGAAGGTTTTGTTTTTTTATTCCTTCAACCATCCATCTACCTCACTTTTTTCTTTTTCTTTTTTCTATTTACATGTACAGAAAAACAAAACATCTCACCTCTGTGTTCCCGGCTGTAATGACGATCATACTGAGTGCTGTTAATATGGTCAAACTCAAACCACAAACCGAACCATCCTGGAGGGGAGAGGGCACAAAACATGGTAGTTAAAGTGGAAAACTAGGTTCATGCTGGTAGATATTTCTCTTTATGTGCAGATAATCAGCAGATCTTAATGTTTTAATAGCTGCTGGTTTTCTTGGTGTCTGGCAAACTAGATGCTCTGTTGTTAGAGGAGCTGTTAGGAACATGGTAGAAGGAAGGAAGTGCAGTGTTCTCCCCCTGTTATTAAAACCTCCTGACCTTCTGACCTTTCCCTTCTGCCTCACCTCCTCCTCCTGTCCCGCAGGTACTGCTCCTATTTCAAACCTACAGTCTAAAGTCAACCCCCACACTGTGCCTTTCATGTATGGTCATGACATTTGAGTCACATCGCTCTGCATCTGCTTTTTGATTCGTGGAAAACCCAGCTGTTCATTTTACAACACTTCCTGCTGTTCTGAAGGTATTTCCAGAATGCTCAAAGACGTTATCCAAATTGGGATTGTATTTTCCTTTGTACTTTCCTTTGGAAATCACACATCTACTTGTTTGTTCTGGACAACACAAGTATAACTGATAGTAAAACTTTGGATTAGGAAATAGAGACACAATTTGACACAAGTTTAAAGTCCTTTTTTCGTATGCTGCAGACAATATTTTTTAGTCGGGATGTTCAGAAGAGTCTTTGAGGATTCTGGAAAATTTTAGGAACAGCGGTAAATGTTGTTGGATGCTTAGCCCTGTGATTCAGATGTAATGGTTATACATCAGAAGCACAAACTGGGGTTACTGGAAGGTGTCAGTTGTGAAAGAAGAATCCACAACATGTCAGAAGGTCCATGCAGTCTTTAAGCAGCAAGCGAGTTTCTAACTGGAAGATTTCAGACATTGAGTCTAAACTCTGGTTGAAGCCAGTGTCTTGACAGGAATGCTATAACTGGATTCTTTGTGACATTAAGAATGGAATTGGAGGCATGTTGTTTTGGTGCGACGATTTTCACTACACATAAAAGGACATTGAGCGATATCTCCTTTTGGCAGGGTCTGCATGTCCAGTTTGAGACAGTTTACACTGGTTACCTCTCAACATGTTCCTCAGTTCTTACTGCTTCTTGTTTTTGCTACAGTGAAATTTATCCAAAGACATGCTAAGTGTTCCAGTTTCCCATCCTCTGTTAGATGAATTAACTGACAGGTAATCTGTATTCCCACATACTCAGCTGGGCTTCAGTGTTCACTGGAAGCTATTTGTTCTCTATATTACTTCCTCCTCATGTCTTTACTGCCATTACAAGATTTTTGACGCAGTTCCGTGTGCCTAGACTTGTTGCCATGGTGATCATAATACCAGTAAAGAAAGCATACCTCTCCCTCCCCTCACACAGCCGGTTTGTAGCGTCAGGCTGGGAGTGATTTTAGCTCCTTTCACCCAGTCCGACCACAGCCGACCAAATGAGACCAGGACGGGTACTTCAGTGTTTGTGGTCTGATTTTGGCCTCACTTTTACCACTGGAACACCACAGAGTGGACATGAAATCGAATAAATTTTTCTTTTTCCCCTTTTGTGTTACATTGATGGCCAATTTGTTACCAAGATTTTGATGTGTGTAAGTTATTCATAGCCTTCCAACTCTTGCGTTTCTATTGAAATGATCTGTTAGATTGAGGTTTCATTTTGGTTTTCTTTTGTACATGCTGTTATAAGAATTTTTCCTGTTATCGATATATTCTGAGAACTGGGAAAAATGATTGGCTGAAGGAAAAGAGAATGTCTGTTTCTCTGATTCTTTTTTTTTTATACACAAGATTTAAGATGAATAAAAATGTATGCAAACTGTTTTACTGCTTGTGTCTGTGGGGAAGTGTGTATTATTTGTGCTTCCACTGCCACAGTGGTACTGCTGTATTTGAAGCAATGCAAGAGAGGGGACACATTTCCACACTTCACATTTTGTCCAGCTCTGTGACACAAGGATTGCCTCAAACATCATTGCCTACACTGTACAGTAGCCATAAAGCTAAACATGTAACTGGATCCACAATAGAAACGTGTACTGAGAAGGACTGGTCCCAGCAGCTGAGGAAGTAATGTGGGTATATCTGGAGTCAGAAAGGATACCCTTTACTCCACTATAACTACAGTTACAAGTTACCACTGCCAAATTAGGTAATGCCTGTACATACAAAATAGAAAGTGGAGACATCCTGCACTCAGTCCTCAACATACACACCAGGTTTCATTCATAGTGTGATTGGTCTCCCTCATTCTTAAAACAAAATTAGGCAAAAAATAGTATAAAGTTCCATCTGCTGAGTTGGGAAGGACAAAATGTTTTAATAATTAATAAAATAAGTTTAAAAAAAAAAAACATGCAATAACAGTTAAGCAGCATTGGACTGAGTTCATTTCAACTGCTTTACTTGGTAGTTATTATTTAAAAATGCATAATATTTTTTCAGATTACCATATATAGGCTACTGTATTTACATCTTAATCTGCAAAATAAACTGTAGCTCTCAATTAAATGCAAGTTTATGATGCAGTTTAATAATGTAACAGCAGGTGGCAGCAGCAGTGCGCCAACGGTGTCCTGCCTGCAGTGAATTAAGGAGAAGAAGAAGAACGAGCGTGACGTTTGACGCAACAGTGACGTCGTACGTTGTTTACGACTGCTGGTGTTCAACAGCCCATTACAGCCCGTTATTAGCTGTTGTGCTTTTGCAAACACATATTGAGCATTAGTGTGCATTTGCTGGGAAAAAAGAGTAGAACAGAAAGTTTCTGCACAATTGAGGTAAACAATTGTTTTCTTCGTGGCCTATTGTTTTCGACAGTAATGTGCTAATAGCAGCCACTTAGCTAGCATGCTAATGGTGCTAGGTATGACAGATGCAACGTTCAACAGGGAGAGGCGAGCATCATGTCAGCGAGCTGAAGTCAGCTTTCACTGACATAACAATAGCTACAGGCTGTAGTGTCTTTTTGTAGTATGTGGCGTCTGTGACAGCAGCTCTCCTGCGTTGTGTTGTCAAAGCCACCGGAAAACTGGCGGTAATTTAGCTAGAAGTGGCCTGTTAGGCAGCCATTGCCTCCCACTGCAACATAGTTTGTCATACCTACAGAAGTTAGAGGTCTTTTTTTTTATTTTGCACGTCGCGCTCCTGTGTGTGTGTGTGTGTTTATAAAACTTTAAAGTTTAGCAGTAGTTTGTCCTCGCTTGTTATTAACTAGAGTAATTCACAGTGCAGTTATTTACTTTGTACTTGATGTAACAACATTTGGTCCTAATGAGCCTGCTGCCTGCTGTGTTATCCTGGTCTGTTCAGCCCCAATGGTCAAATAAGCTAACACTGATGTCTCTTTGTGCCTCTGTTCAATTGCTTTTCTTTCAGGAAGCAGTTATGTCATAGCGAAAAGAGTCACTGTCAAGTCTCCTCCACTGGGGAGGAGAGGTTTTCTCAGAGATGGCAACTGAACTCCATGAGACTATTTGCATGGCCAAGCAGGAGCGCCACAAAAATCTCTTTCTTAACTACAGAAACCTGAATATTTTCCCTGTAGAACTGCTGAAGGATGAAGGCCTGCAGTTTCTGGAGAGACTGTACATGAAGAGGAACTCACTCACAACACTGGTATTAATGGAGTGCATGCTACATGAAGTATATTAGAGCTGTTCAAAAGTCTGCTAGTTCAACAAAAGAGGCAGCAGTGAGCAGGGCATTTTCACATGTTTATTTTAATGTGAAGCTTACAGACTGTTTCTGCTTCCTCTTTCCATCAGCCTGACAATCTTGCTCAGAAGCTCCCAAATCTCATTGAACTGTGAGTATTCAGCAAAGCTGTGTTTTTTGTACAGATTATAGCAGCAATTTTTATTTGATAGAAAAGAGCTGCCGTGAGAAGTTGCATGAAACTGCATTACTGTATATTGCCTGGTTTCCCTGGTATAATGGGAAGGTGGCTGATGAATTTCTGTTGTGACTATCTAATGTATTCCTGAATTGCAGTTCTGACAGACTATTACACTTGGATGTATGCCCAGCAGTTCAAAATGACAATAATAGGCCTTACACTGTTTTTTGAACAATAACCAGGAGATGTGAAATTGTTCGGCCTGTTCAAATTGTAACTTTTTTTCTTTTTTGTCATTTAAGGTATTTGCACTCAAACAACATAGTCATTATTCCTGAAGGTAAGTCCTCTGTTATGACATAATACATATACCTGTTTATACAATGATTCAAAGCAATTTAACAATATAAAATAAGGGACTAGTGAAAACTGTTAAAAGTTTAAGAAAAAGATTAAATGAAATAAAACCAACAACCTCAACCAGAAAAAAAGATTGGGCGCTCAGGCTGTAGAAATCCTCTCTGAGACACATTCATTTATTAACAGTGACATGACATAAGATGATACAGAATGTTATATTAGTAAGACCTTTAATAAAATGGAGAGCAGAGGAATTTAAACTAGAGAAATTCTGAGATGAGGTCAGCCTGACAGTTGTATTTGACTGCAAAGCCTTTATCTGTGCTGGTTAAATTTGATTTTTTACAATAAAAAGGGCAACTGTGGTGTAATCCCCAGCTATTGGAAACCTGGCCAGACTGCAGTCATTGGACCTGAGTAATAACGCCCTCCAGTTCCTTTGTCCAGAGATTGGACGACTGAGGTCTCTACGGCACCTGAGACTGTCCAATAACCAGCTGAAATGCCTTCCTCCAGGTAACACACAGCGACTGTCTGTCATTAATTTCTTACAGTCGTCTCCAAGCGGAAGGTCAGGTTTACATTGTCACTTTAATTATGTTAAAAGCACAGTTGAAATTAAACAATGGTTTTTCATGCCCACTGTAACTGATAAACGTCAGACCATACATATGTTAAGAAGAAAAAAAGATGTACACATACACATCTTAATTGTGTGTATATCAAATATATGTGCACATATAAACATAGTTCTACACATACACTGACCAGCCTAAACATAAAACCACTGACAGGTGGAGTAAATAATTTTGATCATCTCGATACGACATTGTTATGCACCACCTACCTACACAATGTAACAGTGTTGCAGACCAAGTACTCCCTCACACAGCAACGGAATTGAGTTGTAAGTATTGAAATTGCCAGCAGAGGGCAACAGAGCTTCAAAAATGAGAAACGGCATTACTGGACTGTGTGCCTGCAACACAGTGAGAATATGGACATTGTGTCTTTACAACAAATGCAGAGACCAGGCATCATAACTGAAGAATTTGTTTTCATTTAATGTTATTTTTACAATTATGGTTTAACTTGACATTTTAATGTTATATTACATTTCAGCATCAGTACAGTTTTTTCAAACAGTTCAGGAACATCTGTGACATTTCAGCAGCCTCTTATTAGTAACTGAGAACAAGAACATACCACAAATGAATCTGTCTATACTAGCCTCTTAACACACTCAGTCAGACAGCGATCTGTTTGCCATCTAAAGATATTTTCCATTCTCTTGTTTTTGTCAAGTTTCACTGCCATTTAATGCAAAGTGGAGTTGTTTTGTTAAAAATACAGTTTGATACCAAAAGGTCACAGATACGATCACAGCAACAGTCTGACTGACTTAATTCCTTTTGACCTATCCTCATGTCACTGAATCCTCTCTCTCACCGTAAGTCTGTCTGCAGACTACAGCAGGAAAGGGAAATGTGATATTGAGAAACACACAGGTTACAGCCCAAATATCAGAGTGTTCTGTCTTGGTTTCAGACATTTAAAGTTACAACACATTTAGTCAGCTAAAACTGTAAAGTTCCAAATCATCCCATTAAAAACTCTTTGTCACATTTTGTGCTGTTTTATTACGAGATTTGTTGTTGATATGGGTTTTTTACAAGGTAGAGATCTAATTTTGAAAGACTGTTTCAGACTCTCTGACATTTCTGTCTGATACCTTCAGAGATCGGTGATCTGCAGGACCTGGAGACTCTGGATGTGTCAATGAATCAGCTGATGTCGCTACCTGACCGGCTGCACCGCTGTGTCTCTCTGCAGAATCTGACGGCCGATCACAACTCTTTGAGCCACGTTCCCCGGCAGCTCTGCTGGCTCCACCGCCTCAACCAACTCTCCATGGCTGCTAACAGGCTGACCTTTCTACCGCTCGGTCTGCAATACCCCCTTATCTCTGTGTTTCCATAGTGATGTAGCTATCATGAGGGAGGCATTGTTAACATCTTTGCGTGTTTCAGATCTGGGCAGATCACGAGAGCTGCAGTTTGTGTTTGTGGACAACAATGGGGATCTGAAAGGCCTCCCCTCGTACCTGTACAACAAGGTCATCGGCTGCAGCGGGTAATACAGCCTATCAGAGTTAGATGTTTGGTATTTAGTGGGGAAGCAGACAATTCAGTTTGATACAGAGCAGTATGAGTTAGTTTAGCTATGCACGCATTGTTTGAATAGTGGAATTAATTATTAAAATGAAAAAAAAGTGATGGTAACAATATAGAAAAATTGCAGTCACACAATGTTTCACATGAGACTTAAAAAAAAATATTCAGGGAGCATATGTGTGTGTGTGTTGCTGCTGTTCAGGTGCGGTTTGTCAGCCCAGGTGCTGGAGGGTGACATTGGTGAGGCGCTGGGTGAGGCACTGAGTGAGGCCCTGGTCGGGCTCCCAGCTGAGGTGAAGGTGGTGGGCTCAGAAACGGATAACGTGATCCCCCTGGAGGAAATCGCCTTGAGGACCCTGCACCGCATGTACCACCACCGCCCATCCGGTAAGGAGTTATACACCCCCTACTGAATGTACACATGTGGTCAGCTGTGTCTCATTAACGTAAAACCTACACCTAACTTATATTTGGATTTGATTCAGTGGCCTGCGATCAGTATGAGACAACATTATATGATTATATATTTAACACAGTCTGTCACAGAAGAAGCTGCCTTTTGATTTTGGCCATAAAAGATAAAAACAGCACATAAATAATGTAAATAATTGTAACCGGTTAAGTGCAGTAAAGTTTATTTTAAATGGAAGAGATGCTTTTATTTGAACTCAAATCCTTGATCCTTTTCCAGAAACTTCAGGGCTATCTGTCCCTGAAGGCAAACTTCTCTCAACAGTTGTAAAACATAGATGAACAGCAACGTCATTTAACAAATAACAACTGTCAAGGTTCAAAGACAAAACAACTGTTTTTTGCTAGTCAGCAGATTGGCATTGCATAAATTAGCCAAGCAGCTAGCAGAGTTTTTAACAAATTACATGTATTACTTAAACTTGTTCTTACTCACCATTGGTTAAAGTCACTGCATCACCGGACAGAATATCACAGTTTCATTTCAGCCTGCTTGTGATTTGAATTTTTCAAAAACGATGAGGTGCAGACGGTCTACAAAATATGCTGTTGGTCAACACAGCAACTTTTATCCATCACCTGAAAAGGTACTATCCCAGCAACCACACCATTATTTCAGTAAGTCATAAGGCAAGCTAACTTGTGTGTTTTATTTAGGCAGATAAAGCATGTTTGCAAAGTTAAGTGTTTGCATTTAGATTTTAGTCAACATATTCTTTTATTATATAATATATTCTGAACCAAGCCATGTCTGCACTGTTTTTCTATTGAACATGTTCATATAAAATGTTCTAAAATTTAACTAATTAAAGCTCTGGTTTCTTCAGATGTCAGTCATTGTGAGGACTGACAGCATTATCAAACTGAATATTTTAATAGATATTTATATTTTTCAATATCGAAAATGATATTGTGATCATACAGATACAGTTTTCCATATTACACAGCCATAGAAAAAAGTGTGATAAGCAAGTTGGTTACAATCAAGTGTCTGAATATTTTCTGTGTTTGACTGCATATAGTAACGAACGCTTCCTGTACTGTTGTGTTTTCAGACCTCAACTTGCTGCCTCCCATTAGCCTCCCAAAGAGCCTGCTGGACCTGCTGCAGTTCCCCCTGGGACACTGCCACCGATGTAGCCAAGCCATGTTCACCATCATCTACCCCAAACTCTTCCCCCTCCGCGACACCGCACTGGCTGGAGTGCACCGCAGGTCAGAACAAACACACCTCCATTCCTTTGCAAAATAAGCATGACAGATTGCTGAGTGGTCCTACTGGATTTAGCAGATTTGCTCTATTTCATTCCAGTGTTGAAAGATGACTGCAAGTCGCAGCTAAACATGCATGCTCATCTTACTCACACTTCTCTTTCCTCTGAAGGACGACTGTGAGTTTTGTGGCCTATTGCTGCTCCAGCCGCTGCCTCCGGACCTTTGACCTCCAGTGATGACGTCACTTTCATTCACTCAGGAGCTACTGAGTGGTTTCCAGAAGGTGGCAGATAATGGCTTGTAATTTGTGTGGACCTTGAGCGTCTCTGAGCTCTGTGCTTGACTGACAATACTAAGAAGCACAGAGAAGCAGCCTGTGTGGATGTATGAAGGTCAGATGACAGATACACGGCTCGTTCAGCAACGTTTCAACACACTTAAGTCAAAACCTCAAACCTACATGATGTCCCTGAATCCAACCAATTGGGTGGATTGTATTTCTCTGTGTATGGTGGGTTGAAATAATAACTACAGTGTGTGAACAGCAAACTAACAGTATTAGACCTGAAGTACTCACTAATGGGCACTTTTAAAACAAGCACTGTTTGATTTTTGTGAAATCAGCAATTTCTCAAACACAGGTGTATCGCAGCAGACATCCCATTGACTGTGGAGTCATATTTGAGGTATTAACATTTTCTAGTGTAGTTTGTTAAACTGATTACTGAAGAAAAATTGAAGGATTAAAAGAATGTGTATCTATTTGATATGTGTCATTTTCAGCAGCAGGCACAGGCACCTGTTAGATAATTATTATGAAGCTATTTATACCATCTCCGTACCAGTCAGTAAAACGAGACAAGGATTCGTCTCACATATTTGTCAAAAAGGTAACAGAGTTTGTACTATCATATTGGACACAGGTATCCATTTTGGAAATTTGACTGATTTTGGAGCAGAATTTAATATGTAACATGTTTAAAACTAATATTTTTATCTTTTAATGAGTGTTAATGCACTATGAGTGAAATTAGCAAACACCCAAAAATGAGTAAATCTTTTGCAACAGTTTTAACGTCTGCAGGACCATTCAGTTTAGGTCAAAGGTTTCTGTCATCATCAAGGTTTGAACACATCAGAGGCACTGTGTGATTCTCATGTTAAACTGATGCTGTGTTTGATGTTCATTACTATGTTGTGCACTTATTATTTATCATTTGATTGTGCAGCATTTGGCAGTAAATGTTGAGTGATCTCAAAAACTTTCTGTGAATTTGTATCTTCAGGCAGAAGGACCCATTTCAGAATAATATATGATATTTTAAATAACGGTGGATTAAAACATACAACATTGTCTGCAAAATGTAGTGAAGTAAAAGTATATGGTAGCATAAAATGAAAAAACTCAAGTGCAAGTACCTCAAATGTAACAGTACTTAAGTGCACTTATTGAGTACTTAGTTACATTTCACCATTGCAGTTGTCGCTGTAAAAAAAACACTTAACTGTTGCAAGATTTTAAATATTAATACAAATCATAGATCATGACAGCAAAGGTTTTCCATCCTAAACACCTCCATTTCTCCTGCTGTCTGTCTGTGTGCCCTCTGTCTGGTTCACAGCAATGAATGTATGTATACATTTGGAGTAATGACCGCTCGTTAGCTAACATCACCAGCTGTCTTTACCGTGAACTACATGTCACTGTGGCAGTCAGTGGCATGTAGTTGTCAGTGTCAGTAGGTCAAGCTCTTTGGCTTCCCTGCAAGTGGGATACACACCTAACACACAACCTGGCAACAGGAACTGTTGTGTTAAATGGCCCTGAGTCAAGCTTTCCAAGGATGCTTTGCATAACTCTTAATTCAGTCTGTTCCTCTGCCATACCAGCTATCTTCTTCAAAAACACTGTTAAGTCTCACCTGTATCATCTTCCTGTATTGTAAAGGATGTAAAGTCCAAAGTCAATGAGGCTCTCTTGCAGAGACATTTGAAGCCTTAATTAGAGTTGCACATTCATTATGAAAACAGCAGCCATGCTAAATGGTAAAGCTATAAACAAAAAGGGTTTTACTTCAGGTATGGTGATACACACAGGCTTCTGAGGTCGAGCAGTATCAGGAAATGCATGTTGAATGTGTATCAGCACATCTTGCAGTGAGGCAATGCAACTAAGACCACATTCTTGTTGTTTTAAAAAAGGAAAGGCCACATGAAGCTTATATATAGGTGTGTGTGTGTGTGTGTGTGTGTGTGTGCACGTGGCAGGCACGTGTATGTCTGAATTGAGCAGAAAGCAATACGGCTCCATTACCAGGATCGATGGAGTGTTCAGATGAGTATGAGACTATGATCCTTTCTCCGCCTGATGCTTCGGCTCTCTGCCCTCCCTGTGGGAGTATCACATCTCTGCTGACTGCACATATGAAATAACACGGACTGTCATGCTACATGTTCATATGAAAACATAGGCACAGGGTATACACACACAAAACATGATGTAAGTCTATATAAAGAATATTTTTCAAGACTTTAATGAATGACAGACGTCTCGAGAGGCTTTTTTGTAATCTACAGCTACTTAAATTCAAGTTAATTTTAAAATGTAAGACACGGGTTTATTATATGATACACTTACATGTGACTATTTGATTTAATGCATTACATTAGCATCAGTTTCAGTCATTCAGCTTATTGGTTACATCTCTGCTTGCTAATTTTCACCCATTCTCAGTCGCAACAAGTGGTGTTCAGGTGTTACAGTGGACTCAGTATGTGGATGTATTTCTCTACAGATACATAGACAACATATTATGTAGTGATATATTATCATGTGCCTGATAATTTATCATCTCAGTGTGTCACTGCACAGGTTTTATAAGCACTCAAGTCGATACACGTAACAAACTGCCGTGTTAAACTGTATGTAACTCTGAGTGGAGCCCATATTATGAGACACTCCGTGGCATTTAGATACATCATGCAACACCACAGTAATTTCCTGTGGTGAGTCAGGCAGGGCAGAGTGTGAAGGGGATTGGGTGGGGGGGATTAATAGACTGAGCAACAGCTGACTCGAGTGCTGTTCAGCCTACTGTAGATAACACGGACTGCGAAATGTCACGTCATGAATACAAAACGATTAGTCCGGGGGTAGCGCCTGTGTGTGTGCTTTTAATCACCTGTCTCAGTGGCCTAGCCTGAGGTCTTCTGTGGAAAAGTCTGCCGTTTGTGAGCTGTGTTCTCATGTTCATCTCTGACAATACATATAGTGTCGTGTTCACTAAGAACACTGGTCTAAAATCATGATGTTCAAGGTCTGCAAAAAAGTAGAACTGTACAGCCTTACCATCTGTGACACATAAAAGAAACTGCTCTCAGATGAATGTCTCTTTTACTGGATGTACTGCGTTGCGAATAAATTTGCACATTTGAAAGCACAACACCCGAGGAGAGAAATCAGTTGTGCTTTAATCAATGGCAATACAGAGAGATTCATTGTGCTCGGACTGAAGCACATCAGATCATCAATTTGGGGAGGGAGGTCTTTAATGGTTTCCCTGATGGGCTGGTAATGATCTGAGCCACACTTGGAAAAGGCTCATCCATCACCTGTAAAGATCAGATCTGACGTTTCTTATCAGACCTGAGAGTCTGCCTGGATGTTCTGCTGTTAGAAAGAAATGTCTGTGTCTGTGTAGTGTTGGTTTTGTAGGGCAGCAGAGACAGAGAGTGGGGGGGGGGGGGGGGGGATATCAGCTGTTCATCTACCCTATAGCTCTCGCTCCATCACAATATCTAGGTCTTACATGACCTCTCTGACATTATCTTTCCAGAGTTACAGAAATAATTAAGGCACTGTGTCTCTGACCTTTGACCTTTTGTCCAAGGATCATCTTTTTTTTTTTTTTTAACTGACTGTTGCTGTTCCCTGATGCAAGATGTGGACTTCTGGTATCAGCACATTTACCTGAAGGTACAAATCATCTAAAGAAATCCTGTGGTAAAGACAGCAGCTTAAAATGTCGATGTTTCTGGCTAACCGTCCAAGAAGATAAGATGAATTGATTTTATAAAATTATTCAGCTCCTTAAAGTCCAAAAGGCTGTTGTTGAAGTGATTTTCGGCAATGCTTTAAAGGTCCAGTGTGTAACATTTAGGGGAATGTAGTGGCATCTAGTGGTGAGGATTGCAGATTGCAACCACCTGAAACTTGTCCTGGTTCGGATTCCTTCAGTGTTCATTGTTCAGGAGGTTTTTACTGCAAGCTGAATTATCCACAGAGGTCTCCTTCTCTCCAAAAACAAACAGACTGGGTGATAAAAAAAAAAACAGTTAAAACAAAGACTAAAGCAGTTTCATGTTAAAAATCTGTGTTTCTCTAATGCTGTTTGGCAGGTCTCAGGCAGGCTGCTTGCCCAGCACCTGTTAATATTTCCGATCTACAAGGTTTTTTTTAACCAGGAGCCAAATAATCCTCAGAAGTCTCCTACTCTCCAAAACAAATGGACCCAGTGATTTAAACTGGTAAAAACACTGACTAAAGCAGTTTAGGGTACAAATCAGTGTTTCTTCGATATGCCAAACAGACTGCTAGCCCAGAACCTGCTAATCAGTGCTCACCTTTTTTCTCTGATAACATAAGATCCAGACACTCAGGAGGTTTTTCCAATGCTCTTGTTGCACAGAGGCTGCTGACCACAGCGGCTAACATGAGGACTTGAGTGACCCTGGACACATCTGCACAGAATTAACTTCAGCAAGTATTAAATTACAGAACCCTCTGGCTTTAAAAGTAAACGCAGGGTGAAGGTGAAGGTGTGGGTTTGAATTTCCAGTTTCCTTCTGCACAGTGATACGGTTGTCAGGTTTCATTTGGTAGAAAAAAAAAAGTTCCTTCATGAAATTGCTCACAACAAGGTCTGTGATTATCTTGAGTAACCAGGTCATGATTTCTGTAATGAGATATTACTGAGGAGTTTTTCAAATGTTTTTTTTGTTGTTGTTTTTGGCGCTTTGAGCACCACAAGCTGAGTGCCATCTAGTTCCATTATATTGGAGAAGAGGCAGACATTTCTACAGTCAGTATCTCCAACACTCAGCTACTGACACCAAAACAATCTAGATTGATAAATAGCACTACAGCTAAGAGGTAAAATGCAAATGTTCAGTTTTCGGGTGAACTGTCCCTTTAAAGTTGATATGCTTTAAGTGAAGACAGCCAGACAGTTGATGTGACAAGTGAGCACCACGCCTCATGTCATTCTGTTTTAGCTTTCTTCTTTGGAAGTAGTCAGTGTTCACGAGTACCTTGTGGCATTGCAAAGAACATTATAATATATTTGAATATGTAAAGTGAGGGACTCCAGGGCCAAATGTTTTATTCACTGAAGAGAATGTCAAAGAGCCTTTCTGTCAGGGAACTGTGCACACTCTACATGTACAGTATATACATGTACAGTATGTGCACATATGCCATACACAAGGATGGATTTAAGTAGATATGTTAACATGCTTTATATTGCCACGCAGTATTTGTAGTGCTGTGAGCTGAGCATGTGGTGCATTTAGGGTCTGAGATTATTACTTCTCTAATAGAAACCATGTTTACCCGTTTTCTTTTCTTGGGGTGTTAATGGTTAAGTATTTATGCAGTACTTGTACTAATGGAGAATTTATTGGATTGAAGTGAATTAAAACAAGCTGAGAGAAGACAAAGATGATCGCACACTATCTCACCACGCATCTTTTTAAAATGCCAAACGCCTTCAGTGGGTCAGTGCCTGTGCTGGAAGTGACAGCTATTAAGTGCTGGTGCATGTGTGGTTGTGTGAGTTCAAGAAGACATCAGCGTAGGTCAGATATTACCTGCTTATCTTGTGCCCTTTGAAGGATGCCAGCAGGTTATTTTGTGCACAAATGGAAATAGGTCGAACATGTAAAGAGGAAGGACTGGATAAAATGACTCTGTCTCTGCGTCTCACACTGAGTTTTAATGTGGAACCCCAGATTTCTTTTATCTCTTTGATAATATCTGTCCTACAGCAGCCTTATCTACATTTTTGTATTTAATGTTTTTGATTAAAAGTGCCACTTTTTAACACCTGAAGATTTCCATCTGCCCTAGGAACAATCTCAAAAAAAAAATAATAATAATAATATGGGACAGAAAGGCTGAATATCTTGTGGCCAACTATTCTAAAATATTATTAAAACGAATGGGCCATCTTTGTAAAATCCTCGAGATACATTAATAGGCAAAACGTACTTGACTTCCTTTGTATAAAGTTTTGAAATTGAGACGTAATCCCCGCTCACTCACTTCTGTATGAAGCAACCTTTTATCCACTCCCTGTGACATCAGAGGGCGCGGCCATTTTGTGAGCAGCATCAATGTAACACAGTGAGACAGGAAGTTAGATGGCTCAACCGTCAAAGTAAAAGATTTTTCTTAAGTTACAAAAATCGGTTTAATTAAATAATAATGATAATAATATTCATAATTTAATAAAGTTTTGAATAGATGATCAAATAATCCCATTTGGTATCATCTATTAATCATAACCAACTGAGTAGTAGGAGCTGTTGTTGTTGAGGGACAGTGGTGTGAACACCCCCAGATGTTTGAGAGCTGTTGGGGTGTTTTCATTTACTTTTTATTTCTAAGTGTTACCAAGCTTATTGAAAATGTACTGTTCAAATGGTTAAGAGTCTTTTTTTTCATCTCCACAAATTAACCCATTTAATTATGTTAGTTTCAATGAAGTTCAGGCTGTAACACTGTATAGTCTACTTTTACGGTGCATTTTGTTAGCCCTGTCTGCAGAGCGACTGTATGCTTATATTTTACACACTCTTTTCTTCCATTTACAGAATGAATGCAATATTATTCTCCTTCTACTCTTTAAATAAGATGAGAGTAAAATTAGCACTCCCAGCAGAAGTTAGTGAGGATCCATCAGAAGAAGACAACAAGCTGCCAGCAACCCAGCAGCAACACAACAAATGGTGACAACAGAAAGTATGTGAAGACAGACACACACCAGGATACTGAAAACAGGCATTTATATGTAAAACAAATGATCAAACATTGAACTATAACTCACTGTCACTGTTTGGTTTGATAAATTGTTGATGTAAAGTTTGCGTAATTATGCCTACACTCTTTAACACATGGGCTGTTCCACAGTGGTACAGTGTTTTCTGTGAGTAATGTTATAAACAGACTTGTGAAAAGAGTTTATTTTAATTTCAATTTCACTTCCAAATCGTACAAATTTTAAACTTGGAGGTTTTTGAACATTTTTCACAAGTCGTATGACACTGTGTGTCATACTGCTGTGGCGAGTGGCGACCAAAACTACCTTAAAGGATTAAAACAGTTTCAGTTATACCTAAGAAAGAGCTTTAGTTGCAATGGTTTTATTTTGTAAGACACGAACAGGAAGTGTGTGATTTCCTAATCCGTCCCGCTTCACACTCGGGGTGGAGGAGGGCGGTGTGTTTGTACCGGGGACAGTCCCGTTGAGTGGAGCGATAGCACGGACGGACATTTTCATCCTGTATCGAAACAAACAGAGCAAAACAAACAGAAGAAGCGCAGAAACTGAACGAGGTAGGTCTGACTTTTCTTTATTTACTCAGTCGAGTCCACTGTTTAAAAAAAACAACCCGAACAACATCACCTAAAGTTTAAATTATTCATAAATGATGTGGCTTTAAAATGTCGAACCTACTTATTTATCAGTGACGTAGCTCTGGTTAAAGTTTTCTCCAGCAGCTGCTACATTGTCTACACAGCCCATAAAGTCATATCTGAAGCAAAAAACAGTGTAAATGTTCCCGTGATGTTGCCGTAGTGTCTCAGTGCTGATTTATGTGTGACATTTTCTGTGTCCGTGTTCGGAAGGGAGTTTCCGTCTTAAACATATTACAGGATTAAAGTAGTTGTTTGTTGTAAGGATTAAATTAAAGGATAAAGCAGCCTGTGTGAAGTTGTGTCCTGTGTTTCTGAGGGGTCGCAGTGAGGCGGAGGGTTTAACTGCGAGTTCAAGGCTTGTGCAGGCTGGAGGGTTTTTCAGCACCGCGGACAGCTCCGGAGCAAATAGTGAGCACACTGGATGAGCACGACCACAGAAAGCATGGCAGCTGCTCTCATCAGAGTTGGGGTGTTTTAAAGTATAATTTCCTGACACATGGGGGACAGCTGCCACCCTCCTTCATGCTGCTGCGTGACTTCACTTCACTTCATGAGCAGGACAATATGACAAATTGATCCGATTTGGAAACAAGTGAAATGATTTCCTCCGATGGCACATTTTGGTTTGGCTCTTTTATTTAATTGTAGTAAAATTCACATCGCTTTGCGTGGTCTCATGAGAGCAGTCATGGCTGCAGTGGTGTGATGGAAAAGGCTGTTTGTGGTGATTTCTAGAGGTTTAACCTTCACCCTCTTTGACCTAATGTTTCCATTGTGATCAGAGCCAGAGCTCTTTGGCCTTAAAAAGCACTGGCTGAACAGGGAGTCATTAATGTTTACCTGCCTACCTGCTCGCCCACGTACCTTCCTGTTGTTCTGTCTGTTTTTGTGAGGATAGGTGTGCACTTTTTGGTGGGAAGCATTCAGTGAGAAGGCCAAAGCACCGTTGTTATTTGGCACACCAAGAGTTTGGCCCCAACTTTGTTCCTGTGTCTCCATGTGGGGATACAGGAACAAATAGTTACATCTCTGACTCAGCAAAGTGCAATGTTTCTCCTTAAAAAGATTGATAAAGGCTCATTTCACAAAATATTTTTAGAAAATAAAGTCCTGTCGTCATGTGTGAACTCGTAATGTTGTCAAGCTGTGAAAAGAGCCTCATTACAAAATTTAATATATCTGTTTTATTCCACAAATGAACTCCGCCTCCATTTCAATAAAAGAGCACAAACTTTTGGCCCTCCCTGCTTCCCGTCCTGCCACTGTGTCTGTGTCAGCGAGGACAAAGAGCTCAGGCCGACTGTTAAGCAGATCGGCAGGTGTGTGTTGTCTTGGTTTGGCAGCCTGGTGTTGTTTGTAACTACGAGCAAACAGACAGATCGTTCAATTAGGGCAGGAAGTGACCACAAAGCACTCAACATACACCTATATCTCAGCCAACTGAAACACATTCAACCTCGTCTGACTCTTATAGATGTCTTAGATCAATGCTCCAGTTTAATAGAATGGATTTTGCAAAGAAGTTCATGTACAATATAAATTTAATCAGCATTTAATTGGCTGTATGTGTGTAGAATTCAGTGAGTACAATGGACATTGAAGGACTGAATTATGTGGGTCTTTATTCTACTCTATCAGACACTGTGAAAGACAGCAATCGGAGTGTTGTAAAACCTTGTTAGCTTGTGAAACGGTGATGTTCATTTGTTCAGGCTGCACCTGAAACAGGTATTTTTCGCTGATTCTTTGTGCATGAACATGAACCCAGGGTGCACAAGTAATTGGTTTCCTGCTGAGAAAATGGTTCCTGCCTCCACTGTCACAACCCTGCACCCCCCACCCCCCCCCACCCTTCTCACCCCCCTCGGCACCCATCACTCACCAGTCCATCACCCTGCCCACAGAATGGTGAGAAATCATCACCAGCCTCCTGCTACATCTGTCGAAAACACACAAGCATATACGCGCAAACAGAAACGTACTTTTTCTCTTGTCCCTTTCTCAGTCACACGATTTAATTTATTCCCCTTCTTATTTATTCATCTTGTTCTTTTTTCACTCTCCTTGTTGAATTTCAGTGTAATCTGCCACAAAAGTGCCAGATGGTAGAACAACAGTAACATCCAAGAATGCACTGTGATCACAATCTTCTTTTTCAGTGCATGTTGCTCACTTGTCAGGTTTCAGCAACAAAATGAGCAGGGAGATCACATTCACGGTCCGTTCTTGGCAACTGTTGCCTTTCTTACCATGTGGGATTTTTATGTACAGATTTGTTTTGGATGTGCACTTTTGCAAACCTGCTAATGTTTGGATGGCACATCAGTCATCAGAGTCGTCTTGTAGTTTGTCATCTTTAGTTAATTCCATCTTTTCTGTGAGGGGCAGATGTTTTTAAAGGCCCTGCAGGATGTTTTGGGCTCACCCACACAGTGTGTGTTCAGTCTTAAATCATTTGTGCTGCTTACAGAGCCGTGGGCTTGAGTCACATGACCTTAGGCTTGACTTCACAAAAGCAAAAGACACTTTAAAGTGGAATGGACAGCTTCTTAATTTTACCCCCTTGTGTTTCCGAGTCGTTGTATTGCTGCCGCTTTCGCAATAACAACCGTATCACTTTCCATTTCCCTCAGAGCTGAGCTGCCACAGCTTCCACAGTCACTTCGGTTGTTCCACTGTCCACCATTTTTGCTACTGGGGATAGAAACCGCTAAGAACTTACACTGATAATCTTTTGCAACTGGCCTGGAGATACATACTGATAGCTACCAGGAAAAAGAAAAGCGCTATCCACTTTCTGTTTTTGGTTGCAAAGTGGTTCATGCAATTCATTTGTACTGTAAAAAAAAAGCCTTCACATTCCTGGGATATCATATCTGGTGGCAGACAGTACTGCACAGTGAAAACAAGGCTCAAAGGAAACCAGTCTTGTGTCAGTGGTGTCAGTATTCTATAGCCATTACACTATGCAATCACCATGTACCTATGTTTAAGCAAAAACTTGTCTATTTCCAAATTAATATGATATATGATTAGTGCCTTAGCCTTTCAATTTGGAATGACTTGATATCCCAACCTAGCTGAAGATTAAAAATTATGATTTGTATATTATTATATAAGATTTGTAGGTCAGTTTTTTTCATCATGTTTCAAAAACAAGAGGGCAAGTTGCAGTTTGGCAGTGTAAACCCGCAGACAGAAAAATACTTACTTGTTTAAGACTTGTAACATTAAATGTAGACTTGGGACTTGATTCAGGACTTTAAAGCCAAGATTTGAGACTCATGATTTGAAAAACCAAGACTTTATCTAATCTCCAACAATGTGATGTAACGGTAACTTAAAGTTAAGTTAAAGTTTTGACCACTAGTGGTGCTATAGAGCAATGCTTTTACAACCTATACACATAACTTTTGGCGTTTCTTGCTTGTTCACAAGAAAATTTATGATTGTATTCCTCCAGAAGTATAATCTTTTCCTCCTCCGACCAGTATAATTTTAATGTCTTCTTTTCTTCTGCCATTTTATCTAACTATAAGCCAACCCACTGAGATGATAACAGACATAGCAAGCATGAGTCCAAGCAAACAAACAATCTCCATGGAAACTTTTACCACTGTAAAATTTCTTTCAACGCAATAAGTGAGTTAACGTCTTTCCTTAACTAAGGAAACCTTTAAAGGGATTCTGTGCCACTGTGTAAGTCCCTCAATTAAGGAAGATTTAAACCTTAACTGTCATAGATAAAGGGAAAACTAAAGGTATTTAAAACAGGTAAAACATTAAATAAAGCAGCAGTGTTATTTTGACGATCTCATCGCGGAGGTGGAATAGCCCTATCTAGAGCTGCTGATGGCATTACAACATGGTGATCTCTGTAGATGAGTACCTGCTCCCTATACAGGTATAAACAGCTTATTCTGAGGAAACGAAATGATTCTTATTTTCAGGTGATTATACACTTATGAAAACATACTTATTATATTATATTCCGTGTCAGTAATATATCCCCCTAAGTCCTACACACCGGACCTTTAAAAGGCAGCAAGACATTATTCAGTGGGATGTGAAGAGTTTCTTGTACTGACCGGCCCATCTTTCTCCTTTGCCCACAGAAACAGAGACAGACTCTGTATTTTGATCCTTATGCTCCATCAACAAAACGGATCATTTCAGATATTTGACAATGTGATATGAATATCCCCTCTTATTGATCAGGATGACATGGCGGATCTGCAGAAACCTGATTCCTCTGTTAGAGTAGCTGCACAGAAGGGATGCTCATTAACCCCCTGTCTAACCCTCAGGAGGAGGAGAGGGTTTTCAAGATGTTACAGTGGATTTATGAATTTTTCCTTGCAACATTAAAATCAGTTAGTGTCAAAAGTACAAACTGATTTTCTCATGGAAAGATATTCTTAACATCCCTCACAGTCATTTATGTGCTTAGTATGTGTGTGAGTGTTGTGTAACCATGTTGTTTATGTTTCTGCATGTGCAGTATCATGTGTGTAATAGTTTTTTACAAGTCTTTCTTCATCCTGGATGTCGTATGAATGTAGGTGTATATAGACTGCACTATAGGTGCCTGTCACCGCTGTGTATGTGTGAGTGTGGAAATGAACAGCATGTAAAGAGCAGCATGTTGACAGGTGTCCATTCGAATGTGTGCAAGCAGGAGGAGAGAGGAGAAGAAAGCGGTGGAAAGGAGGGGGTGGTGGAGGAGTATGTGTGTGTGTGTGTGTGTGTGTGTGTGTGTGTGTGTGTGTGTGTGTGTGTGTGTGTGTATTTGTGTGCACTCGAGGTTTTGTGTGCGTTAGCAGGAAGTGAGAGTGAGGCTGTGAATGTGAAAGAAAAGGGAAAGCGTGTATGAGGGAGGGAAAGTAAAAAAGAGCGAGAGGTAGAGTGGTCCATGTGTTATGTAAGTGTTGTGAAGCATCCCTGTGTGTGTGTGTGTGTGTGTGTATTCTGTAGGCCTACAGATTAATCCAGTGGGTTTTATCCTCAGTGAATGGGACAGTGGGGCTTTGCAGTGATTATCCCTGCAGGCCACAGATGATTGCTTTGAATCTCCTGTACGTCCCACACCGCCATGTTTCCCTGCCTGCATAGTTGTGTGCCGGCACATCATTTAGTCTAATTTATTGTTGACAGATCACAATAATTGAAGATGTCTGTAGATGGCTGCAGATGCTTACATCAGTTTCATGAAGGATCTACTTTAATCATCCATCTAAAATAGTTCGAAACTGTTTCAAAAACAGCTTCAATGCATAGTTTAATGCTTATTTTCTTTCCTTTTCTGACTGACCACCTCTGCACATGTCTATCTTTTCATCCATACATTTCTCTGGATAATCTGCCTGTCTCAATCCCAGCCCGCCTGCAGTAGCTCTCTGTCTGTCTGTCCGTCCTCGTTTGGATTATATAACCAGGGAATATGCAATCTGCTCCATCATCCCTGCTCAGCTGAGACAGAAAAAATGGCTGAATGCTGGGAACCATTTGTCATTTGGGTCTAGTAATCCTGCGTCACGGCGAAGGTGTTAAAATCAGAGCGGGGCATCTTAAATGGTGCATTTTTACACTTGCTGCCAGGTGGTCAGGTTGTCCACTCACCGGGTGGCAGCTGCGTGCAGTTACTCTGTGAGAATCAGTGTTACAGGAGAGAAAACCAGCCATGAGGCTCTACGCTTATGCTTGCAAAGTTTTGTAGCATTGATGTCCATTTTGGTGGCATTTCACTGGAAAATAGAACAAAGACTACATGTTCAGGCGTTTATTCTTCTGATTTCCTCAGTGATTTTCCACAGCAGATTCCCTTCTGTGTGTCCTTCCTGTCGCTCCATAGGGAATGTTTTAATTCGGCAAGGCCATATTGCCACGGCAGGCGTTGTGATGGGCAACAAACCAGCACTGTGTGAGCTTTTCTACCTTGTTCCACTCACATTCAGCCATTGTGGTCAACCTGGATGGAAATCAGGGGGCTCGATTATAGAGCTGTTCTCTGAACATCAGACGTTGCTATCGTGAATCTGAAAGTGAATGGTAACCTAGTTTTAGCTTTTATCGATGTGTAACTGAATAGAACTGAATGTAAAATAATGAAATGAGTTTTGACAGGCTGAGAAAAGATCTTGACATGGAAAAATATTCTTAATATGGTGGTGGTGATATATCCATACACTATTACACTATTACATACATAGAATGCTGATCTTTTAACCACAATAGTTTAAAGATGAGTCTTTCTCTCCAGTTATCTTAAAATTATTAAACAAAGTTGTTTAATGGTCTTCTAGTGTGCACATTGTCTTTTTTTTGAACCATCACTGCTTAATTTTGATTCTAATTTTAGAATTACTGTCTGTGTGTTTGCATCTTTGTGCACAGCCCATGCATCTGTGTAGTGTGGCTGTTGGTACATGTATAGTATATTAGCAGTCAGGCATGAAGTGGTGGGTGTTCTGTCTGAATAGTTTAGCCCTCGGGCTCCCATCATGCTCTCTGGCCCGGTCACGTCTTGGCATATGTGTTTACTGCTTATAGGTCAGCATGGAGGTAGAGAATGAGGTTTGTGTGTGTGACTGTGAAAAGCTGCACTAAACATAAAATATTTGTCTACTGGTCATGGAAACTAAGTATATATTTTGAATTAATATTTTTTTGTGGCTATAGGCAGATAGATAATAAATGTTCTATTTCAGTGATAGACAAATTAATTAACAGTTATCTCTGACACAGCAAACAACCACCAGCAGCAGTTGTGGTGTAAAGGTCAGAGTCATAGTGCTCATTCGCCTCATTCGGTCCACTTCACACCCACGGTGTAAAACACTACGTTGATTTGCCTTAGAGTCAAATGTGGTGTATAAAGTTTTGTTTGCGTGCTAGAAGATGGATGGAAATGGTGCTCAACTGTGTGACTAAATAAAGAGAGCATACTCTGAAACCTATGTCTGGTATCATAAGCAGAGACGTAAATCAAACAAGCCTATCTCTTAGAAATTATGTTCATATACAGCTAATTTGTACAGCAAATACACTTTAAACATACAGAGTAAATGTTGTTAATTATCAGCACTAGTGATATACCTTTAAAATTGGTTTGCGAGCTGCCAGTAGACACAGAGAAGAAGAACAACCAGCGCAGCATGCTGACTAGAGAGCCAAACATGTCATTGCCGGTTTGGATGTCCTTCACAGTTTCAGAGGAAGACAATATGATTGCACCAGGGGAATGTTACCCAACCGCCTGACTCCCCACCAGGTCAGCAAACTTCCTGCTGCCTTCAAACAAGTTAGACGTAGCACTGAAGCACCATCTTCAGAACTGCTTTCCTCCCAGCGAATGGTCAGTGTCTGCCCAGTTAACATTAGCATGCGCTAACACAGCAGCAGTGGCTCACATCCAACATCCAACAAACAGTCTCAACAAAGTCACACTTAAAAGGCTTGACTCTGTCATTAGACCCATTTATAATTGTTAGCTAACGCTAGCTGTGTGATGCTACCTTTAATCCTGTCACTGTGTGTGTGTGGCCAGGCTTTCACCAACCGTACCCGGCGCAGAGCTCACATATCCACAGCAGTAGTCTACTAGCGTCTTCGTGGGGAGGCGGGGGAACTTTACCTTCTATTTCAATTACTTTTTTTGACCAAAAAAAAAAAGTTTTTTGGGAAGTTTTTTAATATACTTTAAGAAATAAATGAACAGTGGAAGAGTCAAAACTGTTCTTTGTTTTTGTTATTAGTTTACATCAGTGTTGCCTGTCAGATTTGGTTAGGTCATGGCTATGGAATATTAAATCATCCATATTTTCTCACTACATCTTAGACTTTCTTACCCTCAGGTGTGCATACAAGTTATAAACTCCTTTTTAAAATACAAATATATGGTATTATTGGTTATCTTTTCAGTATTGGTTATTGGTATCAGCGTAAAAAAATCCATGTTGTGAATCCCTATTTAGAGCTTTGTACGCCCACCATCCACTCTAAGTATGGCCCTGCAACTCCAGCACAGTACTCAATGTAGCGCTTCAGTCATTCATTCATTCATTCAACAAAAACTTCGCCTTTTAACATAATCCAGGCAGCAATTATGTTCTACAACCCGATGTAATTAGAAAATTCAATTTCAAGGAGACAGTGTGTAAATCAAATGTGGTCACTGTGTGAATAAAGTGAATAGATGTCCTGCTGCATCTCTTTGAAAGACAGACGCCGCAGGACATAAAGAGACAGACAAAGAAACATGAACTACAGGAAGTGATGCACTGCAATTTTCCTGAACCTTCACTGCTGTGTGAATGTTCCTAATATAATATATGCAGTGTCAGCAGGTACTTTACCCTCCTGTAGAGTCTGTATGACAGGTTTGACTATTGCTCTGCTTGGTTCAACCAGGCTGGTTAAAATGGACTGACAGAGCATCATTGAATACAGGAGTGGATGCAAGAGCATGTGAGGATGTTTGTGTAAGTGTTTACATGTGTTTGTGTGTAATTGAATGGTATCAGTCTCTCCGTCTTAACAAGAGCTTCTCTGACGCCAGGTTCAGAGTTTCAGTGTTTCATAACGGCATGTGTGTGCATGTGACTGCAACAAAAAGTGGGAACAAATCAGATCAGGGCAAAGCAGGATAGCTCAGAATATCAGAAAACTGACAACATATAGCACATGTAAACAGCCATTGTGCTTAAATATATTCTTTAATCTCTACAGCATGTAGTGTTGATACACCCGGTCCAAAGGTTGTCACTCTGTTAAATACTGTAGGCGTTAGTCGTGGTTATCAGTATTATAGATAGAGGTTACAGGGCTCCTGCTACACTGACTGGTATGTTTAGAAAGCTATTAAAAGGCCGTGTTTCTTGTTATGCAGTGTTATATATATGAGCTGACTTTGTTATCAGGAATTGGAGAGGATGGTGGTTGGCATGCATCTAATTGAGATGGCTGCCAAGCTGCAGACCACAAACAACAACATTGTTGTTCATTAGCGAGACATCAAGGCCCCCCAAAACCAAACCCCCCCAAACCAAAACATGATCTTTTTCTCACTCTGATCGAGTGGTTTCTGTACCTAAACATAACCACACATTACCAGAGTGTTATTGAAATGGAAAAAAACCATTAAGTTATGCTAACGGCCATTCCATTAGGCGATAATGTCATCCTGAATATACTTGTGGGTGCAGCAGGAGCTTTCTAACTTACACGTGCAGTATGATGCTGATAACCACAATTAATGCCTATTTAATAGAGTGACAGCATTCGCAAGGGGTGTTTGATAATGTGGTGATTGCGCTGTGTTAGGAGCTTAAAGCGTGGTATAACGGCTTGCAGGTCTAGTTATAATTAGGACAACAGCATCGGTTCACATGAGGACAGATTCATTGACCAAATGGAAACATCTCGGTGAGTGCATTTACATGGACATAAATAACCTGTTCACGACTGAGTTTTTAAAGTATCGTATTTATGTACTTATTCAAAAGCACATGCCCCATGCACAGCACTGAAAGTCCTTATAACTCAGTGCAGGCGATGGCAGGAAACATCAGATTGATAGTAAATAAGTAGATGCACCACGTACAGGAGGGATAAATTGCCTCTTTTTTTGATTTAGTCTTCATTTGAAATGTTACAAACAGGGATCTACTTACTATCTATTTACTATCCTGTTTATGTGTTTGAGTATTTAAACACCATATCACTTTTTTCAAAAACCCCAAAATGTTACCTGGGACACTCTGGAAAAACAGATGGGATACTGTTGCATGTATACATCTTATCCTGGTTATTGAAATCTAATGTCTATCTGTGCAGGAGTGGCCTCAGTTATGAAAGAGGCTGCATATCTTCATCCACTGCTCCCCTGTCCTACATAGTGGTAGTGACAGTGACAGGCTGCCGCCGCTGTGGAGGACAGTGTTACAGGAGCAGAGTAGTTGTTTTCAGGAATAACATTAGCTCAGTACCAAGTGTGTGTGTGGTTGAGACAGACCGAGAGAGTGATTGTGGAAGTGCTCAGAGCAGACAGCTGTTGGCAAAGGGAGGAGAGAAGACATTACCAGTTAAGTTGTCAAGTGGTTGTGACTGTGAAGTCTGTAAACATCACAGTGCCTGCACAAACAGATGAGTAACTAGGTTACTAGACCTTTTTTTATGTATATGGGGATTATCAATAACTCAGTTTCCCTGTGCTCATGTAAACACTATATCCTCAATATGATCATTAATGGGAGAAGGCTTGGAAACAGGTTATTCATGTCCATGTTAATGCATATTTACATAAAGTAATCCATGCATTCAGCATTGCCACGCTAAAGTATTTGATGCTAAAGAATGTAAGTTTGAGCACCGAGTAGATCCAAACACTGTAAATAACACTGTAAATAACTGTGTGTCACATATCCATGTGAACACATTTATTTACATCTCATGAAGGTTCACCTTACAAAATTGAATCTATTTGCAACTACAGTCTGCGGTGGTATCGTGTGAATATGCATCTCCCGAACCATTTAGCCCCAGTTTTTTGTTTTTTTTAAAGATTCATTTCTCCTGTTAGACCAGGTTTAGATCCGAGCGGGTCACAGTCATGTGTGGATAATGTTTTGTTTTTTTATACTTATGGGGTCCTACTGATCCCAGATAGCTAGGAGAAATAAAAAATGCATACCAAACAAAAGTTCGGTTCTCAGGAGGATATAGTCTGGCGCACATTTAGACCAATGGCTGCAATACGTATGATGCAGCGCTAGATAGGATAGAAAATAGAAAAACCCAAGACCACAGACACTGTGCATAGAGCCTCATATGGCGTGTACTGAAGCACTCTTGCTCCTGTAAACACACACACACACACACACACACACACACACACACACACACACACACACACACACACACACAGACTACTGTTGCATTAATGATGTTGACCTGCCTCTATCCAGTGAATTATGAAACATGTCTCTGCTTTGATGCAGCAAGATGTTAGACCCTCTGTACCACACCTCTACCCTCACCCACACACACACACCTACATACACGTTTGTCTGGCCTGCTGCTGCTGCTCTTCTTCTTCTCGTCCTTGAACCAGTTCTTTCTGTGTGAAGTTTTCAGTTTTCGAGTGTAGAGACGTGTTGACTTGCACACATACACACAGAAACACACCGATGTTTTAAGTGTGATATGGCGAGTCTGCAGTCTCCTTCACTTTGAGTTTAAGTGGACAGACAGGAGAGAGAATGTAGACATTGGTGGCATGTCTGTGTTATAATTATGGAGATTTAATAAAGCCATTATAATAAAGTTTTAGCAGCCTAGTTGACCTGCTGCTAATTTTCAAGAGGATAAATTAGATTGAAAGGGTGGAAGACAGGAGGTCAAGTCTGGTGCAAATAGACGAGGGAGAGAGGGAGTCTGTTCCTTGAAGACATTCTGCCCTGTCTTCATTCATAATCCTTAATATCACCTCTCTTATCATAAGTGTTTTTGTGCAACACTGCTTAGGCAAGATGCACAAGAATAAGACAAACATGTTTGTGTGTTGCAGTTTTCTCAGCTCTCTATTGCTGCTCCCTCATGCATGTTCTTCCTGTAGGGTTTCATTGTTGCCCTTACAGAATCCCACTTGTGCTTTTCAGCTCTACACAACCAGCTTTGCTTGCAATTATACAAAGAAAAGGAGCATCACAGAAATAGCAATGCTAATTTTCCGTCACACTGTGCCCATCGTCTCATTTGCCACCGCCTCTCGATCTAATCTGCGATTAAAACAAATGCATGAAAGAGAGAGAAAAGTGCACCAGCTATCCTAAAAATCCCCCAGATTTAGGTTAGTGCTTCTATAAACCCGTGAGAAAAATACAACTGAACAACTGACAAGCTGACCTGGTTTCCCTGACTGTGTATATCAGTGCAACCAGAGTGTCCTGATGTCCTATTTCCCTCGCAAACATTGTTTATCTCAACTGAACATGGCGCTTGATTGATGGCAGTCTTTTCGGCTCAGAATCGAGCCAGTTTATCACAACAGCCTGACAGTCTGCTACAGTGAAGGTTGCTAAACAAGTGTGACTTCATCTTTTTTATCCTTCATCTCTCCTGACTTTGTTCTGAGTGCAGTGGAAGACAGTGTAAAAAATCCCCTCGATACATTTGTCCTTCATCCAAGCTACATTAAATCTCCCTTCATTCATTCTTAAAATCCTTTCATTAATTTTGTAAACAGCATTTTTATCACATCTGTCAAATGTATCATGATTTATCTTCATATTATTCTCTTCAGGTTGATCTCAGCACTCAAACTTATAAGAATACTTCCTATGGTAGATGCTTTTTACATACCATGCTTCAGCAAAGTGTTTGAGATCACTCAGTCAGGGGGTAAGCAGCAGGTTACAGAAAGTTCCACCACTGAAGTTAGGTACAACTCATTTTTCAACAAGATATCACATTTAAAAATGTGCTCTACCAAACAGTAGGGATCTTTTTAATGGTGACTTAATGACCTGTCCATGTCAGGCCCCCAGGAAGTGTGCTGGGCTTTGAAACCAATTTTTCGTAATGACCAAACAGTACAATTACACCATCATGTAATGCCCTGCGCCTAAAAAGACTTTTTTACCCATAGACCACTGCAACAGAGACATCTGTAAATCAGTGGATAAATATTTTTGCGCTTCACAACCCCTGCGAGATGACACGTTCCACAATCGGGATTTTATCTATTCAGTCTGATAACATTTGGAAGGTCTAGAAGAGCTGCACAATTGAATAACTTTTTGCCGCAAGTAGCCGGCTTGGCCAGCAAGAGTGCCTGCTCTATGGGCAACATGATGTGGAAGCAGTGCCGATCATCTGGCAGCAATTGAACTCTTTTGACTTCATACACCACTGTACAGCACCATAAATGCTATATGAATGTGACTTAACACTTCAGAATTGTGTCCTTTGTAATTTTAAATAATAATATACATATTCTAGACTTTACTCTGACCAAGAGGTAAAATAGTTTCAAATTAGAAACACAGTCCTCCCTACAGGGCTCCTGCATCCCCAACGGCTCTTACAGTGTCTCAGTCATACAATCGCATGCTGTATTTTCCATAGGGTGTTTAATGTTTCGGGGTTTTCAACATGGAATTTTCCATTTGTATGCTCTGACAGGATTTTTCTTTGTTGCCAAAAATAGCCTGCCATTGGAGTCTTCCACGATTGAGGCTGTGTAGCTGTGTGTTAATCATGTCAGCCTATGACAGTGCTAATCCAGTCCCCTTCTGGAGCTCTGTGCCAAAACTTTATGCTGCTCTGTTCTGCTACTGTACGCTGTGTTCATACACACGCCATGAGACAACCTCACTTCAAATGTGTGTGTGTGTGGCGTATTGGTATGACATGGCTTTGGAGGAAGGCAAAGATGTGATGACGGATGAGACAAAGTGGGAGGCAAACTGAGACGGACAAGATGGAAACAAATTCTGGATTTAACCAACAAAAGGAATGTAGAAAGAATGACAGACGTAGGAGTTCACATTTTAGCAGCTGGGTTTTTCACTCTTCAGTGAGACAGATGGGTATCTGGTCCAATTATAAAACAATTCCCATGTTGTTTTTGTCCTAATAAATGATGAAGATGCTGCTGTGTTTAGGTTCTTACCTGCTTTGCTCATTGAGGTCATGTCCTAGCTCTTTCCTGACCTTCTCTCATCCTGTTTCCACATCTCCCTTCAACAGCTTTTAGGATTAATGCTGTTAATATTATGATCAATAATTCATCCGTGCCCTTTTAATGTCTCCATTTAAATCAATGTTCTCTCAATACACTTTAATTTGTTGCTCAGTTTTGGATGGACAGCATTTGTTGTTGTGTTTTTGCTTAGCACTTAATGACATCACCAGACAGTTATTCTAATGTTGCTGTCCTCATCCCGTTAATATCATGAGTTTCTGTAGGTGGTAAGATTTCAGCCATAATCGCCTCATACACTAAATACTTCATCCTCCTTCCTTTAAGGAAAATTTTAACACTTCCTGTGAGCCTGTGGATTTGCCCGAGGAAAGACCCTCCTCACACCAGCTGTAACGCATTCAGCAAAGAAAATTACTGCCACGTTACATCAGTCAGCTCCAGATGTGAAAAACTGGCATTTATATAGGTAAATGTTATGGATTGTTGCTTAAATCTTACATAATATTTGCCGTCTCGCTCTGGTTACTGGACATACACCGTGTACATTCATGGAGAGAGAGGGTATGGAAAGCATTAAGCGAGGAAAGAAAGTATGAGAGAAGAGATAGAGGAGTGAGTGTTTGTGAGAGCGGAGAGAAAACAGTGGAGAGTAAATCCTCTTTCCCTGCTGACTTTAATCTCTCCACGGGCTGAGCCTGGCAGTTCAGGCCTTACAGCAGCCGTCAGTCAAGACGGGTGACAGCCAGCAGGGCCGCAGGTGGGGGATGGGGACGGCCGGACCTTGTGTTATGTCAGCTCGACTGTAGTGTGTGTGTTTGTCTGTGAAACATGTTACGCATGTTAAGTAGGAAGTGACTTTCAAAGTGGGATGGATGGACAGACAGAGGAGGAGGAGAGAGAAAAAGACTGACAGTAAAGAGATGGATTGTTTGAGTTACAGCATGATGTGAAACATTCACAAAGATGACTGGAAGCAGACACATTTAAAATGGAAAACTTTGTAGTGATGTGCCACTACCAGTACATGGTGAAGCTGTTTTGTTCTCGTGCCATTTGTAAATCTCCCAGCAACCACAGCTGGTAGCATCATATGAGCCTGTTTGATCAAATACAAAACAAGCTGGAAAAGTGAGATTTTTGCAGCTTGTCAGTGTAACCAAAGGTAGAGTGTTCTTGTGGATCTAATGAAATGATGTTACAAGTAAAAAGCAATAGGTTACTCTCAGAATTTAGGTTACTGGGACGCTGAAGGGTTTTGTGTCTTTACTCCAAATCCCAGTTGTAGAGAGGAGCAGCAGAGCTAACATGAGCCCTCTGTTGGATTTTGGTTTTCATACTGTAACACGAAAATTAAGAGAAGAGGCTCATTGAGTGGAGGAACAAAATTTAAGCAGGATGTCTACGTGGTTCTATGTTGCACATTTGTCCTGTATGTGTTTACAGGACAGTGGGGGGGCAGGGCTGGGTAACGTTACTTGATATCTTTAAGCTGTCGATTGAAACACTCCAGTACCGATTGAAACTTTAACCTGCATCCGATCGTTTTTGTACCCAGAGCTAGAAAAAAATGACTATTTGTATAGTTTTACTTGCAGCCAATCACTGCAAGTGTTCTTCAACTTAAAGCAATGCTTCCTCCAACAAATGACCATATGTAAATTAATCTACTCACACCGTGTTAAGACGAATTTGTTAAGAGAAATTTGTTTGTCTCACATGCTTACGCTGAAGGAAGAATCCAAAAACTGAAGTCCTAGGGGTCACATTTACAGTAACCCTATGGTTTAGCAAAACATGCATTTAAACGCTCTTGAACAACTCATGCAGTATAATTCTAGTCTCATGTATCATGTTGAAACTTCTCTCTGCTCTTCGTTCACCTGAGGAATGTGAGAATAACAATTTAACCTCACGAGGTGTGAGTAACTGATATAGAAATGGTCATTTGGGGGGTGAAGTATTCCAACAATGTGATATTTGAGTGACCCACTACTGCAGCAGCTACAGCCTCTACAGTCTGTGGTCGAGTTCGGTGGCCATACCACACACCTTTGGTATCTGTTGACACTTTACACAACTGAATGTGTTAAAGAAAGGACTTGTATGACTCAAGGTCGATCTCACAGCCTTAGCGGGTTTATTAAAGACACACCGCAACAATGAGACAGCCGCGCAGAACAGTTCACCAAACATTCTTATACTCCTCCTTAGATAGACATCATACCTAACTTTCCATGTGTGTGTGTGTTTTGGAACTTTCTGCTCTCGTCATCCTGCCCTGTTGAAGGTTGTTAAGTAAACATGATTTGCTTCTAACCTGACCTTAACTGACATTTCTCGGCCTTTTCACCGCCACAAATGTTCCATTTCTATGACAGGTATCAAATGTTGTAGAAAAAAGTATTAAATGAATTACTGTACTGTATTGGTATCGGTATCAGTTTCACTTCAAGGCAACTGGTATTGGTTCTGGTATTGTAAATTTTGAATACCCCCAATACCCCCTTTTAGTCTGAGACATTTTAGCAGATACTCTGGTTAGCTGGTGTGCACGAGGACTTTTTAGCCACTCTAGGAATATCTAAAAAATGTCTGTTGGCCGGTCAACCCCGTTGGTCCAGACAGAAATGTTTCAACAGCAACTGGATTGCCATAAAATATTACACAGACATTCATGGTCCCTGGAGGATGAATTCTACTGATGTTGGTGATCACGTGACCTTGCCTCTCTTTGTGCCACAATGAGGTTTACATTGTTTTTTAATTTAGTTTTAGTGCAATGTCTCCATAACTATTTGATGGACTGCCATCAAAAATGAATGCAGATGTCCATGGTTCCTAGAGGATTTTTTTTCCTCCATGAAGACTCTCCTGTGCTCCACAACTCTGTTTAGTGGTTCTTAGCAAATGTTACATATTTCACTAAGAAGGAGATTATGGTAAACTTTATATCTGCTCTCAGTAGGGTGTCACTGTGAGAATGTTAGCACGCTGATGCTATTAGCTCAGAGTACTGCTATGCCTAAATACAGCCTCACAGAGCCAGTGGCATGGCTGTAGCCTGTTTTGGTGTGTCCCAAATCCATACCTCATACTAATTCTATACAGTAAGCACTACTTACCATCATCTTAGCACTGGTTTGGCAGTAAGAATAGAAAAAGATTAACATACTTAACCATTTTCTACTAAAATAGAACATCACTGCAAATAAGACTTCACATATGGACATCAGAATGTTTTTCTAAGGATTTAATTTCTGCTGTGTTTTCTGCCATGTCCCTAGAGCTGTTTCACCAACATCCATAATTTGTTCCAGTTTCTTCCAGCTGTGAGCAGCTTTGTGTCTTGCAGTGAGGTAGAATAGCATCCATCAACAGCACACTCAAATCAAAGGTTTGTCAGTACAGACTGTTTTGAGTGTACTTATTTTCCTCACTCATCCAGTGTAAAAACATCACAGACTCAAAAACTGCTTGGATTTAGAATAGTATGGATTTTGGACCAAGCTATGAGAGCCGATCAATCTGATTTGTTGTCGTAAAACTGATCAGATGAGTGTGAGTCCAACAAGAGCGCTAGACGCATGTCCAGTGGAGTCAACCTGTGGTTTATCAGTACAAAGCTTAACTCAAAGTGAGAGTGTTATGGGAAGTAGTGACAGAGATGAAGGGCGTGTATGTGGGATGAGCAGAATATTGATGGTTGAGGTCGGATGATTTAAGGTGACCGATGATTATCAGGAATACGTGATTGGAGCACACAATTGTTATACTCAGTGAGCATAGAAGCAAAATTGCACCATAAAGACTAAACAGCATCACCAACAATACCAGACCAGGCACTGTGTGGGGTAAAATGCTTAATAAGCTGTATGTTCAGAACATTTAATTGTTAGAGTCTCACTACACATTTTACTCTGTATGATTGTGTATGTGACAAATAGATGTGATTCGATTGGATGTTTGCTATTTACGAAGTGAAAAGAAAACAAATTGGTTAAAGGATTATTTTGATTGTAATGTTGAGACCAGGAAGTTCGTGACACAGACAACGACAGTAGAGTGCTCACAGTCAATATAAGAGGAAACATGACGACGAAGCAGTGTTGTATGTGTGTGTTGACAGGAAGCGGCTGCACTGCAAAGAAATAAGCAATCAATGACTGATCAATAATAGCAGAACATTACACTCTGAAGATTAATGCAGTGGGGACCGTGTGAGAGCTCAGGTCTGAATGTTACAGACTGCATGAGATGCAACACTATTTACTCATATTCAGTTCAGTTACTGTTGCTGGTCTTAAAGGTTTGCTAATGTACTGTGACATGTTTCATCTCAGTACACAAAGAGTGCAGATACATCGGTGGATTATCAGTACCGTTGCCACTGACAACAAGACCCTGGGAATGCTGTCAACAAGTGGGCGTGATTTCAGTATGGCAATGGATATGATCTGTCTTGGTTTGTTGCCATTTTGAAACTTCATATCCACTTCCTAAAATGGAGAAGAGAGGTCCGATAATAACTTGAATAAATTAACGCATTTCTTCAAAGATACTGTGATAACTGATACTGACATGATCAAAGTTTTACTGATCTTCAATGGTTCTTTTCAACTTAAAAAAGAAGTTTGGCTGGTGAATGGTGGATGTGTTTTCAGCTCATGGTGCGTTTTTCCACCTGGTTTTTCTCTTCTATAACTCAAAGCCTCGCCTCTTCTGTGTGCTTCACCTGTAAAGTAGCTGATCTATGAACTGAAGCTTATTCTGCTGTTGCCCTCCATTGTAAGGAGCTCTGGATCACAGCGTCAGCCAAATGGCTAAAATGTAAAATGTCAACATAAATATTTTAAAGTGCAACTGTGCAGCAGGCATAGCAGACACATAAAGAGAGAGGAGGGCATGAAAGAAGGAGAGCGGCACTTTGAAAAGGCTGGTTTTTTCCCCTCCATCTCTTTTCCCGGCACATGATCAATTATTAACTGCCCTGACGACTCCGGCGGGATGGAGGCAGAGGCAGACAGACAGAGGGCGGGGCAGAACAAGGAGATACTTTATCAAACATCCAGCTGTGACTGACCTTGTGTCCACTCACCTCAGAGACCTTGTCACAGCGACGGATTGATGGATTCCTTGGGCTTGAGCAGAATGCTTTAGGTCCCAAAATCTGGTACATCAACAACATTTTTTACAGCGTCAAAGGAAGGCTTAAATATCATCAATGGCTTTAAACACTTGCCTGGAGCCTGAACAAGGGGATGTTTTCCTTATTTTCTGTCATATACTATATAATGTTCCAGTGTCAGGTGCTCATATAAAAAATGTGAGATGAACGTATGTTAAAGTAATCCCTGTGAGCAAAAACTGTAGGCTTCAGACTCTTCTGAATCATCTGTTTACAATGATTTTTCCTACTTTTGAGACAAACCAATGCCGGCTTATGACCAATTTCTTCATACGGTCATCTGCACCAGGAACACTACTGCAAATGTTTACATCATGTAGCCTTCACTGCTACATGTTACGACATGTCAGTGTCAGGGAAACATGTGATCTTGGTTGCTGATGTGATATTCTCTCTGATTTTGGATCATATTCCTGCTGGAACATATTCAATTTGGAAGATTTTTTATGGTAAAAAATGCCGCTATAATCGGTTACAATCATTACCCACCTGCAATGACGATGCAGAGACACAGCACATGAAAGACCCACAAACATTGACCAATCAGAGCAAACTGGGCTTTTTCAGGAGGGGTTTTGAAAGAGACACGTGCTAAAACGGAGCGTTTCAGACATTTGGTGAATACAGGTGTTCCAGCACAGACAGTACAAGGAAAATAAAGTGTTTGAACATTCAAGCATGTAAACATGTTCTAGTAGAGACCCAAAATACAAGTGTGAACCGTAAAATGAGCACTATAGTTTCCCTTTAAAGTATGTTGTTTTTATAGAACAAAAATGTTCCATTTTCATCCATGGAAACCTGAGTTTGGAAATGATATTTTGCCACGGCAAATTAATCAAACTGACAGTCTCCTGCAGCCACAGCACCTAATTGAGTCCAAAAGTCAACGTTCCCTTGGTCCCATCGCTGCACTGTATATTGCAGTAGATTAGATTACATAAAGCTTTAATGATCGCAGAGCTGAAAGCTGCTGGGTGGTTAAATTTATATTAGCGACAAGCCACATTAGAACAAAGCTCTTCAATATGATTTGTGCAATAGAAACAAAAATGCATTAACTGTACAAATGAGATCTGATTGGGCCGGATCAGATTATATGCCTCGTTAAAGGCTTAATTGTTCAGAGAAACAGTGGCAGAGGGAAGGAGAGAAGGAATGAAGGGAACGTAGAGACCGTGCTGGTTCCCTTCGTCTCCTTTGTCCCGACCGGCAGCAGCAGCAGCAGCGTGTAGGTCTGTCAGGCTGCAGAGTTACAGCCACATACATTTTTCATGGACCATACCTCCAGCCCTACTGTGTGTGGCTATATGAAATACTGTCTGGGAGCACGTCAGAGGAACAAAAATAGAGCCTTGTCTCTGTCCTGATACTTTTTCTTCAAAGCATTAGAGTGATGGAGCTCCTGCCTCGTTCATCTTGATTCACTGTTGATCCCTCAGGGTCACCAACGCGGAGTTTTGAGCTTAGGGTGTGTGTAGCAGCAGTGATCTTTCTCCAATGGACAGTGTGTTTTTGTGTGCACATGGTTGATTGCATGCATGACTGCGGTTGTAAACAAAAGCAGAACCTATTTACCCACATTGTTTTAAACATTAAATTATGCATCACTGGTGCTCATGCAGTAAGACTTTTGCCCTGTACTTTGGCTCAGTCAGTGACTCTGGGGCCCTTTTGTATCTCAAAATCTGAAAACAGTGTTCCATCTCTTGTGTTGATGGTCTTTTTTGTGCTGTTGACAGTGACTGAGCGGGTATGACAAAGGTTTTCACACCCGAGTGTCAACCTTGGAACCTTGGGGCTACCTAGCAACCAGCCTGCTTTCCCACCAGTTAGAGCTATTACAATCAAGGATGGTTTATCAACTGAAAGCATTGTACAAAGCACAATGGAAGTAAACAGTAGCAGCAAGATGGATGATGGCATTGATTACCTGTGAGCTTTTGTTCTGTTACAGGCTACAGATGTTTGTCATATCCAAAAACCAACCAGCTATTAATGATAGGAAGATATAGAGGAATGTTTTGTGCTCCATCCTTTCTTTCCAACTCATAAAATATGAAACACCCACTGATATTGTCACTATTCACACTTCAGGGTCTGTATTTAGAAAGCTCCCTCATACTAAGAGTAGCTCCGAATGACAAATTCTAAGACAACTCCTAAAATTATGACAATTTCTAAACAATTTCCCCTTAAAGCTAAGACAAGGTCCAGGTAAAGATAAAAGTTTTCACAAAGCATTTCAGCCCCTGAGAGAGCACCTTAGGTTAAAAAACTGTTAGGAGTAGGACGGAGGACTTTTAAGAGGCTTAAGAGTTTCTTGGAAGAGGAGAGAATGACAGAAAGACAGGAAGGGAAGATGAAATATTCTCCAAAGGCTGATTGACAGTGAGTGTATAAATGCCACATATTAGATTGGTCAGGGATAATATTTGTGATCGATCTCATTAGAGATGCACTCATGTCTTCCATCCAACACAAAAATAATAAAACACGTGCAATAAAGTGATCACGACACTAAGATTTTTGGCAAGCTGAAAATGCAACAGTGCAGCAATGATGATTTCTGTGTGTCAAAGGGGTATCAGAGAACTTTACCTGCATTGAGCCATATTTTCTGCCCAACACAAAGCGGTTCTAGTGAGCGTGCAATGGTGCTTTTTCAAGTGTTAACTTCAGGTTTCAGAAAGGGGTCAAGTCTGGTGTAAAAACCTCTTCACTGTTTTGCTGAAGGACACTTTGACAGCTCTGCTTCCAAGAGTGATTGAACCTTTGACCTTGCTGTTACAGAACAACCTCTTCAACCTGGAGATGAATCTGAACACAAATTGGGACAGAAAAAGCCATGAAATCAAAAAGATGATTATGTTTGTGACCTCACATCATCACAAGCGGCCGGTATATAACGAAGGATCAGAGCTGTGCTTGGGCTCTGCATGAAAAAGATCTGTTACTCAAGCTGGACTTCCTGAATTGTATATCATGTTTGACTAGTACCTGAAGCAACAAAGCCCCACCAGCACAGCCCTGTGTGTTGTTTTAGTGCAGGGCTGTTTTCGGACTCAGCACCAACTAATGCTCTAAAATGTTGTGATTCTTTCCTCGCACTCCAGGTCACATGCTGTACAAACATCTGTCACACAGCTTTATTTTGTAGTGTCATTGGTGCACTAACCTCCCTCTCTCTGTCTCTCTCCCCAGTCTTCCTTGTTTGAGGTCAAAGTTTAACAGTCATCATGGCCGACGAATCAGACATGCGCAATGAGCTGGCCGACCTGCAGACGCGCGCAGACCAGATAGCCGATGAGGTACAGTAGAACACACATGGACACTTGTGTACACCTGCATAAACATGCTCACGTACTCACCCACACACACAAACACTGTTATCTGCTCTAATATTGAAAACAATGATAATGCGTCACATAATATTTTAAGTAAATATGAGTTAATGTGCGTTAGCTACTGAGGTGGCTGCCAGAGTTTTAAGTCTGACTTATAAATAATTAGCTTTAATTTGTTGTCTAGTTTGTAATTGAACACCTCAGTAACATTCATCACATTTCACAAAACCTATTGTAATATCCTCAGGTATTGCTTGGTATGTAGGCTCTTTAAATTGCACTAGATTTTAATTATTAATCTCAATAAGACAAAGTGTTGTGTTCATCATAATGTGGGACACATTATCATCTGTATTTTCATTTATTTTCTGCTCTTTGCTGGGGCACCAGTCTTCAGTCAGATGAAGATAGATGGGGTCAGAGTTACTTGGCTAAATTGGCAAGGCAAATGCAAACATCCTCTCTATAGAAAGTCTATTATACACAAAACTCCATGCTTAAATATTGAACACTTTTAGTTTAGAAGTCGTTGAAACCCAGGCACCAGGTCAATCAATCAACTTTCGACTTTCACCTGGGAAAGGAACATTCGTGTCCCGCAAGATTTTAAAACCAAAATCTATATTTTTTCCTAAACCTAACCACATGCTTTTGTGGCCTAAACCCAACCACATGCGATAGTTGTTGGAGGAACTGACTTAGTGCATTTATTTTGCAAGAGACAGTATGTCAACGGTAAACTTCCTGTGACAAAGGAAGTGTATTTTAAAGGAAGATAATACACATAACAGGAATAAATGACAAGGTGTCCCAGAATTGAACAACCAACATACCCAGGGTACCTTGCATGTCATATCTGGATGTGGAAAGTTCATGACCAAACGTCAATATGTGACGAGGTCGGAGTGAGATTGTGTTGTTATAAACATTTGCAATTAACATCACATGAAACACAAGAGAAAGCATAAAAACAAAAACTTGTGAGGATCTTAATGCTGCAGCCAAAACTGATTTTGGTCTATGACATGACAATGATTTTCAGTCCTCATAAGGACACAAATGTAGCTCCAAAGCCTGGCAGGCTGACAGACGCAGCTGCTTAAATGTGACCCTCCCTTGTTTTAGCAATTTGTTCTCCAAGTCTCTTTCATCAAGACTGTGCTTTTTTGGGGGCAGAGAGAACTTTGGCCTTTTTAATGAGTTGAGAGGAGCTCAGGAAGAGCAGATAATTCTGTGCAGCAGAATAATAGAGCAGCTCAAATGGCCTTATTAAACATTCATGAGGAGATAATGCAAGGCCAAGAGGCTCCATGGATGTGATGGGAGGGAAGGAAGGGAGAAATAAGGAAGGCAGGGATGGAAGGAGATAATACAGGGGAAGAGTGAAATGAGGATTAGGTATGAAAAAGTGTTTGGTTTAAGAAATGGATGAGAATAGGAGGGATCCTGCAGAGGGTGGAAAGTTAGCAAACAAAAGGTAGAAATCAGATAATTAATCCTTGGATGAGAGGAGAGGAGAGGAGAGGAATAATCAAGGCTAATCATATGACTGAGTATCAGTAATTTGTCTGTCTGCGCATTTAAATATTCGCAGACTTTTCTTCTCCTTTGTTCACCTTCCAAATGTGTTTCTGAAACCCTCAATATTCTATCTTAACACACTTAGATACATCAATGATACTTTTCAATGGTGATATCCTGGCTGTCTGTTTTCGCTCTCTTGTGAACACTCAAGTAATTATTTGCCCCCTCTCTCTGTCCCCACAGTCTCTGGAGAGCACTCGGCGTATGCTGGCTCTGGTTGAGGAGGTGAGTCGACTGATGACACACATCACATGACCAGTCACAACAGACAGGGAATAGGCCTAATCAACAGCGATTTGTCTTGGGGTTTTTATGTATTATGTGTCACAAACTAAGTAACAAAGATGGTGATGAACAAAGATAATGTTGGGAGACAGCACTATCTTTGCTTTAAAGCAGCAGAATATGATGACCAAACAAGTAGCTTGATGTAAGTCTGGGCAATATGAAGAAAATTAAATATCACAGTATTTTTTATCACAGTATCAAAGACCTCAATGTGGATATTGGTATTTACACAGTGAGATTTTTGATAACCAATCATCAGTAGTGTGGATATAATGATTGAGTTGGTAAATGCAAAAAGTAGAACAGCTAATATAGTCTGGTAAGTTCTGAAAATTACAACACTTTCCTGTAATGAAGCCTTTAAAACCAGGAAAAAGACAATATATCCAAAAGACAATATCTTGTCTCATATCACTATATGGATGTAATAACGATATATTGCCTGTAGCCCTGGTTGGATGTGGTTTATTGAAATGGCACTAGCAGAAGCTGAGAACTCATTGCACCGTAACCCAGCCTTGTGGATCTGGAAAAGTCAACATTTAACATATGTGTTGATATCACAAGAACCAAATCCCAAATGATACTAAATTATATATCATGATATGGATATTATATTTATTCAGTGAATAACAAGAGATGTTGAACATGCATGCATTTGACATACTGTTGCTATGGTTTAAAAGCTTAAGTCCTTAGAGCTCTATTGACATTGAAGCCTAGATCCAGTGTGCCGTTTACAGCGACCATCTGCAGAAACTTAACAGTGATTTAAACAGCCAGGTGTCTGATAGAGAAGTACTCTGCAGGGACATGCTGAAGACTTTGTGCACTCTGTTTAATTAAGGAGGACATCACTGCATGTGATGCTCTCCTATAGGCTAAGATGCTTATCTGCATATATGAGGAAATGGAGTTCTTCATATTGTTTGTCTTCCTAATCAGTCCTTGAAATAAATATTTCCCAGCTGATTTTGCTGTTTTACTGGCATTAGACTGCCACAAGCTTGTGTCTGGTTTCTAGTTCCTGCTGCTGGCTTCAGAGACATGGCCCTGCACTAACCCCTGGACTAGCCACCATGTCTTAATGAGACAAAGCCGTGAGGGACAGTGTGAGACCTGAGGCTGACCTAAACAGTGGCCTGCTCCACAGACAAGCCTTTTCACTGGCAGTAGCTGAATATTTGCCCTTTTGAAGATAATGCCAAGGGAATGCCATTTGTTCCTTTCAACTGTTAGTCTCTGATTGGAAGATGTCACGTGGTTAGTTAGTACAGAGTGTGCTTCATGTGGTGCTCCCACATGGTAGTTCTTGAGCTAGAACCAGTGGAAGACACAGAGACAAACAGCGACTGTGTCATGTTTTGGCTTCTCTTTACCTTTCTCGCTGACAACATGCTCTTTATCCTTCTCACTTAGCATCTCCCCAGAGAAATAGGCTCAATATAGACTGCAACAGCAATAGGGCATCATAGATTATGGATGAGGTTCAACATGACTCTTTGTCAATACAGTAGATATAAAACCTTGATCTGGGTTTATTTGAGCTGATGGTCTGATTAATATTTTTAGTGTAGAAGGTAAAAACTAATCATGTGACAGTAACTTTCAGTCATCAGTTTTAATGGCTCTATGTTGCCAGCAGTATTTTACATGCAGAAGAGCAACAAAGCAGAGAGGCTGTAATGCCACAGCGTTTCAAGGAATTAGAAAAGAGAACATTTATAGTTGTGACCCTAATTTTACTGTCTAATAAACAAATTGAAAACCAAGTCTGAAAGTAATTTTGTTTCTGACCATACAGTGAACCTTTCCTTCCAGTAGACTGTGAGCATGTGCTAATGCATCCTGTGTTAAAAGGGCTTATGGTGAAGCTTACACTAATTGAATAAGTGGAAAGCAGTCAGAGCAGTGATCACACTCACCCCGGGATCTCTCTTATATCTGTGGGGTGATACCTGTTCGTTTAGGTCTGTCATAGTCTGACTCACCGGATGTAGACTGTGGCTATAAGCATGACATTGGCTCAAAATCACCTTCGCTATGGAAAAAAAACAACAGCAGCCTCAGAGTTAACAACCTACATGCTGAAAATAGCATGTTTTGACAAAGATTTGGACCATACACTAAAGCACACCTGTTTTTCAGTAAATTGTTTAAATCAACTTGTAAACACACTTCGGAAAACCCCATGTTGCTGGACACTGTCGCTGCATCCTGGGCTTAGTGCCACCCAGGACGATTGTGATTGGTTAAGAGAAATACAAACAAGTGAGAGTGTTTCCCCCTGTAGCAGGATGATAATGTGGTGATTCCAGACCTTTCTAAAGCGTTGATATAGCACCGTGGCTACGTGAGACTAGGCCTGTCCAGATCTGACAGTATACAGAAAAATATTAAAGGGCAGTGAAGGCATTTAGTTCAAGCTGTCCTGAGCTTCCTCTGTGAAGCTGAGGCAATATGCTGATTATTACCACCACTTACTATTCATAATAAAAGACTTCGGGACCTATTTAGATGGCCTAAAATGTGAAACGCCAGGCGTGCGGTGCATGGGAGTGTCCCAGTCACTTGCTAGTTAGACAGCGCGTTTTAGACTGTGCGCCATGGCAGAGAGTCTAAAAGGGTTGGACTTACTCTGTAAATTAGTCATGGGTGTGTTTTGGGCGTATCATTCAATAAGCCAATCAGAGTGTCACCTCTCATTCCCTTTAAAAGAGGCGCGATTGGAGCACACGGCGGAGAGCTAGTTAGATGGCGACCTACCAACTGGAAAAAGTGAGCGTTTTACAGCTGAGGAGACGGATCTCCTCGTCACGAGGTGAAGGCCCGTCAGAACCAGATCTACGGGGACAGCAGACAGGCACCCAAGCTCCCCGAGGTAAAGCAGGCGTGGGATCACAAATACAACAAAGATCTTACTAAATATCTGTGGAATATTATTCAGACCTGTTTTCATCACATAACAGAGCACAGCTGTCAAGACTGCTGTGGAGCTCTCCAAGGTGCTGATCCTGCAGCTAGGACCTGCTCAGCGTTTTCTCCCCCACCCACGTTTGTCAGTTGTTTTCACATCTTTCCTAGAGCTGTGTTCTGCCTCTTATTTGCATGTGTGTCCTCTCTACACTCAGATAACAATATAATAATATAATATAATATAATATAATGTAGCCTAGTATAACATGTTAAAATAAATGCAATGTGTGCGCTTTGGTTTTCAATCAAGAAAATGATTGCTTGGTTAGATAATTTCACAATTTCATTTGTCATTATTACAAATTATGATGATCATTATTACTGCGATTAGATCATTCTGATTAATGACTGACCATTAAGACGTGTTTCTGATAAATATTTTAATGTGCACAATAATAACCTTTCACATTTTAATCATATTTTTATTTGTTATCTTTTGCATATGTGTGGCTGCTCCGTGTGTGTCTGAGCAGAGTGCACGCACGTTGTGCACCCGCCTAGAGACGCATATTACTAACTTGTTTAACAATGAAATACTGCGCCGTTGACTTTAGACCAGGTTTTTGTTGGTCACTGGCGCATTTGCTTTTCACGTCATCTAACTAGCCACGTGCCATGACTGCGCCTGACCACTCCTCATTTTTAGACCAACACACCCAGAGAAGCGCAAGTTCATTTGCAAGTTAGACGAAGAGGGCGCAGGAAGTGAAAATGACAACTGCGCCTGCATCTAAATAGAAATGACACTTGCGACATGGATTATGCGCCTCCGCCATCCACTTTAGACCATCTAAATAGGGCCCTTCATTTAACTCACACACAAACAGACTAGACAGTTTAATACCACTTCAACTTGGGTGGGAACACTCTGGGCGGCTATTTGATGTTAATTTTGCAGCCTGTAGCAAGGCTCAAAATGCTAATTTAAGCATCTAAGCTCCATATTTTCAGCACCAGAATGTAACTGGCCCTTTAACTCAGTAATTCATTAATGCTTTCATTGCTTCTAACATTGTTTGTTGCTCTGAAAAACCCTCTCCTCTGTAATGTTTGCCTGAATAGCATCATTTTCCTCTCTTCAGTGTAAATTGGCTGATAGTGTTTGGCATTTTAGCTTGTTTGACCAATAACTAATAATAATAATAATAATAATAGTAACACTTTATAATATATCTATCTCGAGTGCTAAGCAAGGATAATTTGACATCTACTATTAAAATATCCGTGTTTAAATCACAGAGACACAATGGAGAGAAAGTAAAAGATGGTAACATGCCCCTGTGGAATAAAGCCAACCTTTCTCTCTCTCAACTTTTCTTTTAAGGATCCACACTGTAGTGCAGCTCTGACTGTTCCCTTCTGTACTCTTTGTTTGTTATAATCTCAATTATTCAGAAATGAAAGCTTCTTCCACTCTTGTACTCAGTAAGTCTCTCTGGTTGAGCTCATCAGCCTAATACCAAGAATGTAATTGTAAGATCTGTGCAGAACCTGTATCATAATATCATTATGCATGGATTCTCATTTGAAATGCATGAACTTACATGAGAGAGCAGCACAGTGAAATCAATTTATAAGAAATGCAAAATTACACGGTAAATCTGAAACTAATAACATAACAAATAATAAAGGCAGGATTCCTTGTTTTCTTTTGAGGTTTAGAGTGGTGAGCGTGATACTGGCTCTGTCGCTGTATTGTATAATTAATACAACATGTAATTTATTTTATTTTATTTTTTTAATCTCACTATCCTCAAATCCAACAAATGTATAAAAGCCATAAAAGACTTACGGCTATTCTTTCCTGGAAATACAAGCATGTCGTTTGTTACCGTAATGTCCACACACAAAAGACCGTCTGACAATGTCAGTTAGTGGTCAGACTGTAGAAACACTCACAGTGAGTGATGTAATGTGTCCTTGTCTCATATCAATTTGACCTGTAATGGATTCTCTGGACCAGTGCGCAACGTGACCTCTATTATGTAGCTGGAGCCAGCAGCTATTAGCTTAGCTTAGCACAAAAACTGGAAACAGCTGTCTAGCTAGCTGTGTAGCAATCCACCAGCAGCACCTCCAAAGCTCACTAATTAACATGTTATACCTTGTTTGTCATCCTGGTCACTCTCCCAACTCCTCAAATACCAACACTTGGTCAGTGGCCCAATGGCGTCAGACACGGACACACAGAGGCACCCTTTAGCATCAGTATGAGACGACCTGGGTGTCAGCATTTGTTGACACTGTGGGCAACTACCATAGTATAAAGAGAAAGAAAATCTGCAAAGGGCGGGTGGGAGTAGAGGTGGATGGGTCACAGACTCGAGACTTTCAACTGGAAGCTGTTGATGTCCAGTGTTAAACCAAAAGTCAACTGAGTTGTTTTAATAACAACATAGTGTGCCAATATTTTAAGTATCCTACACTGGTGACACTTTTCGTGTGATGTTATATTACATTAGCACAAATGTACTTATTTGAAGCCAAACCGTGATGTTTCCTCAAAACCTAACCGCATTCTCAGTTGCCTAAAGCCAAGAAAGTAAACGTAAAAGTGTTTTTTACCTTCATGTAATGAGCAGAACTTGACATGCTATCTCTAAACATCCAAAACGGTTGTAATATGACCTAATGTGTCATATTTTGATGCCAATTGGCCACTGACCTAGCATTTGATGAGTTGTTAGTGAGAATGTGTTGTGTTTAATTTAACAACAAATCTCCACTTAATTACTTCATGGAGGAGCTTGTTGCCAGATTTTGCTATGTGTAAACAGAGCTAGGCTAGCTGTTTCCCCTGGTAACCAGTTTTGATGCTAAGCTAAGCTAAGCTAAACTGCAGCAGTACTGGCGAAGTGAACTTCTTATCAAACTCTTAGCAAGAAAGTTAATAAGGATATTTCCCAAAATATAAAATGATTACTTTTATTAGTTTAAGTATTAGTAAGTATTCCTGGTGGCTATTATCTTCCATAATATTAAATTTTAAGTTTTATATTTTAAGTACTATTATTTACAATTTGTAATATTTTACAATGGCATATAAAAAAATTCAAATCTACTGTATTTTGTTGCACTAGTTTTGTTCCCTCTATGATAAGCTGGTCAGGCATGGTTACTACCTCTAGTATTAAGACCTTAATTTTCACTGAAGCGTTATTAACTGATTAACTATTTACATTAATAAGAAAAATGTTTCAGTTCTATATGAAAATCTATGGATTAGCAGCATAAATCCCAGGTATAGTATCTGAAGTGTATCAGCAATGGAGAGATGTGGTGTAATGAATGAACTTTGTAGGGTAGCACATTTTTCTGAAAAGGTTTTTCAAGAAAGATTCAGAGATACTGAAATTCTAATAAAACTGTTATCTTCACACCAGGCAGGGAGCAGAAATGAGAAACTCCTCGGTGGCTCAAAATGAAATGCGAAGAAAGCCTGCTGAGAGGGATGGAAATTAGAAAAAAGAGAGTAAGATAGAGATGAACATCGGAGGGAGAGATGAGATGAGGAGAGTGTGAAAGATAAACAGAGAGGTAGACAGTGGTCTGTGAAGGACATCAAGTCCAAATGCAATGTCTTTGTGGGCATTGGATTTGATGAGCAGCGCCAAGCCTGAAGTCAGAGAATACATTACACAAGATGGACGTGATATTACATTCATGGAACCACTACACTGTTGCCTCAATGGGAAAAATATTGACCTTTGCAAGTCATTTATTCACCATCTGAGAAAAAGTATCACATCGTATTGTGGATTTGCATTCAAAGTGGAATCTTGCTTGGGGTGTTTCTCAGCTGTTACGGGAGAAAAAACATTTGAAGTTCAAGTGTGTAGGATTCAGGGGCATCTATGTGCTGAAATCGTATCAAATATTTACAGCTAGGTCTGTAGGGTATTAACACCTGAAAATATTATGAATTGTTTGTTTTTGTTTCCTTATAATGAGGCGTTTATATCTACATATGAAGGGGGTCCTCTTCCACAGAGTCCACCATGTTCGCTTCTACAGTAGCCCAGATAGGGCCATTTGAAAAAGTGGCTAAGCAAGTTGAGTATTCCTGCTGTAGACCCAAGGCAAAACAGTTAAATGCTAATAACCTGCTTCAAGCTAATGCAAAATGAATACATTGAGAATGTATAATATACATAAATGTTTATATTTGCCCAAAGTATGTGTACTGATAATGTGTTATTCACTCTAAAATGCCCTAGATGCTTAATAAAAGATAACTATAGAGTTGCCAGGAATTGAATAATGACGTAGACAAGTTTTATCAATCACCCGATCATTTGATTGATTTCATTTCAAAATGTAGAGCTCCAGTAGATGTGTGTTTATCAGATATCACCTCAGGTGGTCGGTTGACCAATAGCAGGGCAGCAGCAGTCGTCTCCACAGTGAATGAATTAGCATAGATTCCTGAGTGGATATCTCAATGAATAATCAGTGCCGGGCTACAGAAGACGACTCTGTCTTAAATGGACTTCTGGCAAAATTTTAATTTAATTTTAATTTATTTTATTCTATTTTATAGCACTGTGTTTATGTATTTTAGTATTTATTTTATTTATTGTAATTCCTGCATTGTATGGGTCACTTTTATCATCTGTGCTGCTTTTAATCTGTACAGCACTTTGGTCAACCCTGGTTGTTTTAAATGTGCTCTATAAATAAAGTTTGAGTTGAGCTGAGTTGAGTTAAACACATATCTTGCCCTCTTTCTTTGCTCTTTTCTTACTTTTTTTTTCTATTATCTTATTTACATTCTGGATTTATTGCCTTTTAGGCATCACTCTCAGTCTTTTGTTAACACCTTTATTTATAGGTTTTAGGACAGAACACTAAGAAAAAATGAAGGATAGCATTACTTCCTTATAAGCCTACTAAATGTGCTTAAAACTCATATCAAAGGACTGCTTTATGCCAGCTCTGCTGCTGCGCTGAAGAACAAAGAAGGAAAGAAAGAAAGATGGGTTTAAAATATTCATCTCTATTAATCTCTTGAAAGGTTGTCACCACCTTCCATGTTCACTTCCTGGGCAGAAAATTATTTAGGGAGAAACGATTAAAAAAAATCTCAGTGACTCACTGTAAAGCAAAGTGTAAAAAAGACCTGGTAGTCTGTGTGCATGTGTGTGTGCGTCCAGAAAGATGTGATGTCATTACCTTAGGCTGTGCCAGTTGGCGTGGTCAGATATCCCGTCCCGTAGTTCAGGAGACACGTCTGCCCTTGTATATGTGTGATTTCCTATGATTCCTGGTGGGTAAACAAGCAGTTCTTCAACTGTATTGAAGCACATGTATGTGTAAACATTAGCTCTGCTGAAGTTTCTGACTGAGGATTATGTAATTAGGATTTATTTGTCCACAAATCTCCTGTAAACATACTACTTTCCTCCCTCTAACATGATGTTTCCAGAAAAAACATTGAGCAACAACAATTTAAGTCCGCACTGATGGCCACTCGCAGATCTCTGTCGCAGTTGGTTTGATTGATACTAATATCAGTGGCATGTCTAGCTGGCCTCCAGCACTGGTCTCTATCTATCACTGCTCCAAGAAGGTCAGAGCACACTTTGATCCAAAATAGCTGATGCATGAACTGAACGGCCTTTGGTTTTTAATATCTGTCAGAGGAAACCTCGGGCTCATGGCGAGCACAAAGCTGTTGTTTTGTTGTATGCACAGTGGTTAATGTGGTTATTGTGTGCTTCCTGAAGTGTTATTATGTGACGAAGCCCAGGCGGTGCATGCACAGAGAAATAACAGCGCACCAGTCTGCATGAATGTTCATGTTCGTGGTTGTTTAAGCTTGTGCCAACTTTGTAGGCATAATCAGAATGTTACATTGTTGGAGCTTTGTCAACAAATCTCTGGTACCAGCCCAGTGAACATAACAAATATAGCACATGCCATTTGGTGGACGAGTTTATCACAGAAATCTGTGCAGGGTCTTGTGTGAGTATATGTGTGGCTTTTTGAGATTTCTCTGGAGGTTCTTCTAATCTTCTATAGTATTTTTAGAGGTTTGCAATTTTGTTTCATGCCTGATAGTTAAATGTTAGTCTGTCTCTATATGAGGGATTATTCTAAAACAGATTTGTTTAAATGAACTTACAAAATGGTCTTCTGACCTTGGCACTACCTGGTTTGCCCACCTTTCATGTACCACTGACACCATGTATGTTCTCATTTGCTTTTCATACTAATATCTACAAAAAGTAATGCCCTGTAATTTTTATATAACCCACCTTATCATGAGCCAGGAGACTGTGATCACGTGACCTATGTGCTGCAAAATGTCCTCTCTCATTTGATGGGAGCAAAGAAGAAAGCCAGGTCATGTAGTATAAAGAGTGTCAAAGTCTGGCAATGGGGGCATTTGAAGTTGGTCAAATAAACACAGGACTTTGACCCAGGAGGTCAAGGTGTGTGTCCCATGTGAAACCAAAAGTCACAATTTAAGTTACACACGTGAGTAGCTTTACTTTGTCACATCACCTTGTCACCTTATATTAAGTACGTAACATGACGACACCCAACCATGATTCTTTTCCTAAACCTAACCGAAGTGGTAGAGGCACTAATAATATATCATACAAATGGGTGCACAACTTTCAATATGAATTCATGCAAACCATTGTATAGGGATATGTTGCACTGTACAGATCATGGTTATGTTTTTATTCCCCCACACTGGTGACAGTTGTGGCTGGAGGCTTTATGTTCTTTGGGTTGTTCGTCTGTCCTTACATATCCTATTCTCAAGAACACAATATCTCAAAAACATCTTGAGGGAGTTTCTTCAAATTTTGCACAAATGTCCACTTAGACTTGACCAAAAGGTCATAATGTTCTGCAAAAACACTTTTTTGGCCATTTTTCAACACCATAACTCAGGAACATAAGGGGGAACATTTGTTCAGACACTGAATTGATGACACTAATCTTAGGAATCCATCTTGAAGCTGTGCTGTGATTGTATAGATAGTCTGTGCTGCCAAATTGAAGATGTGTGTGAAGCATTTACGTATTAGAACATGTATCTTATTTGCAGAAACATCCATATTTGAAGCACTGTAGTGTCATGGCCACATATGAGTCTGGACAGAGATGGATGTAAACTGTAACTGCAACTTGACTGGTTCACAGAGGCATATAACCGCCATATGGTAATTTTGGCTTGGTGTAGCTTGGCTCCTAATGTTACTTTAGGACACAAAAGTCGTAGCATACTGTCTCAAGAAGACATTTGTGTGATAGGATTCTCCTGATGAGTCCACGACTTTGCACTGTTCTTGGGTCAATCCTCCCCTTTCAGTATTGACTGATGATGGTTGACTGTTTTAGTTTAAAGGAATAGTTTGCAATTTTGGAAAATAGGTGTACTTGCTGTCTCACTGAAAGTGTTTTGAGAAGATTGTCACCACTCTCATGTTTGTACTGTAAAGATGGAGCTAAAACCAGCGGGCAATGACGCTAGCTTAGCACAGAGACTGGAAACCTAGCTCTGTCAAAAGGTTGAAATGTACGAAGTAGCACCATGAAAGCTCAACCGACAAGTTGCCATTTTACATTTCAGCTTTAAAGATGCTAGAAGGTGGATTTTGTTACCACTGAACTAAGTCAAGCTGATCCCTCTGTTTCCAGTCTTATGCTACCCCAAGCTAGCAGTTCCCTGGCTCTAATGTTATATGTTGCACACTGACACATGAGAATGGTATCAATCTTCTGTCCAACCTTTGGCAAGAAAGCGATTAAGCATATTTCCCAAGTTAAAAATCCTTGAAACTCAGATTGTTTTAGTTGTGCAAGACAGCATCAGCCACATTAAAACAAGTGATTTCAAGTTGTAGTTTGACCCACCCCTACTGTCCTTTTCTCTGTTCTGCTCTGTTGACCTTAACTGATCTGTCACATTTATTCCTCTTTTTCCAACTCTCTTTGTTTTTCCATCTCTCTTTCTGTCTGTCTGTTAGAGTAAAGATGCCGGCATCAGGACTCTGGTCATGTTGGATGAGCAGGGAGGTAAGTCGATAGGGAGAGATCACTAAACACTATCTCTCGAACATCTGTCTGCACTTTTTAATCTGCTCCACTACCGATTCTCTCTTGCAGCTATTTCATGCTGCACAATAGAAGAGTCATCATCAGCAGTGCGTCCAGTATAAAGCTGCAGAGTTCCAGTAATATTTACACCACAGGAAAATTATCTTTATGGGCCTGTAATTACCAAAGCAGAACAGTTTATTTCTTTATGAGCCTCTGCCCAGTCTTTAAAGTAACCTCAGCTGCAGTCTGAGCTAATGTGACTAAAGTCATTATACTGGATGTGACTGTTGAGCTACAGTAGCCTTCTGCTTTGCCTCCCCATTACTTACATTACACTTTTATGCTTTCTGTACTTGCTTGTGGCTCTGGAGGAACTTTGGAAAGTTTGAAGCTACTCAAGTGATGGTGGGTTCAAACAAATGAGGCTATAGAGTTGCATGGTGAGAACTGTCGGATCCAGTGTTTGTTTCTGGAGGTGCAACACTTAATTTTGTTTGTTCACTGAAATCTCCAAAAATGGCGTATGTCAACACTTGTTTACAGGTCATCATCAGCCCTGTATGATATTTCTGGAATATCTCCGTCGCGACTTACAACATATGTGTGGCAGTAACTGACAATAAGCTAAGATTACTACATTCTAGCATCTTATTTCTACTATCACTTCAAGAAATTCTTATTATAACTAATGATGTTGTTGAATATACATCTCATGGCGCACCCAACATTATCACAATGTAAATTTATCATATTGTATAGCAACATACGTTCTTTTGCAGCTACTCAACAGTGAGTTTAGGAATTTTCTCACATATGATATCGGTATAATGTCATATGATAGAGACTGTCAGTCTGTGTGCACTGCTCAGAGTCTCTCCTTTTACTGGGGAGGAGATCCGTCTGCCAGTCGCAGGTGCTGCTGCAGCACCAAACCCAGCCCAGTGTCACTGGCCTACACTACCAGTTCACCAGCAAAATAAAAGAGGCCATGCATGGCAAAAATCCACACAGTCATTAACCGCATCAACCAAGGAGAGTGCACAGCACACGTCTGAATTTATCAAGAAATAAGATTTTACTCCATGGTAATGACTTATTCCATTAACTCAAAATAACTAACTAAATTCAAGTTAATATCCAGTTTTAGATGTCCATCCGTCTCTGTTTCATACTGACAAACCTGCCAATGACTCGGAAAAAATAGACAGAAGAACACACAACAAGACTCACAAACAAACCCAAAAAAAACTTTAACCCTCAACAACACCACTTTTGCAATGGCCCTTGTACACTGTAGCACAGTGGAACCAACCATCCCTGAAAAAATGTGTTCTACAACTTATATAACTGGTTCATTTATGTCAGACTTAATAATTAGATAATTAAGCATTCTTGAAATATTTAAAACTACCAGGACCACTAATACAGTGAAGAAAAAGAAAGGTCAGGGGGCCCAGACTACACTGTAGGACTACTACAAAGCCAGCACATGCACAGCCCACTGCTATTGATATTACAACTGACTTTTTTCTAATGTTTTCTGCCTTACAGAATGCAGTAGTGAGTGTAAACTTAAAAAGAAGTAAAGTAGGGTGTGATCTTATGGGCTTCTAATGGAGCCCCTTGGTAGTGAGTGTGGGCCCTGGGTCAACCAGCCCAATGTCCCCCCTCCATAAAACTTGCTATTGGCTTGTGCTTCGCTTCATGCGTGAAAGAGCAGCCTAATTGGCCTGTCAAAGGAACAGATAGCCTGTTTCCTCTCTCCCTCTCTCTCTCTTTCCTCCTGTCGTCTTCCCTCCAGAGTCATGGCTGCGTCAGTGCACGGCTCGCTGCTGTTAGCACAGGACGGCAATCAATTCACAGATTTAAATTACCTCTGCCTCTCAGCAAATGTCCTCTTAACCTGATCCCCCATCTGTCTCTCTCTCTTTTTCTTTCTGTCTTCCCTTCTTCCCTTCTTTTCTCGATCTCACGCTCCTTCTCTTCTTTCCACCAGCCCCTCCTCTCATCCTCTTCACTTTCCTCTCCTGACCTCTATACGTTTTTCCTCTTCCGTAAGTTTGCAGGGAGATCACTTTGTTTACAATAATGATGAAATTCTTTATTTTATTCGTTCAATCTATCCTCCTCTCTTTCCCGACCCCTTTTTTCAGTGTGCAATAACAACTAAATTATACAAGTCTTTCCGTTTTGCAGCGCTGACATATTTACCATTTTATTAACATCAAGAATTCCCTCTTATATTGCCATGAAAGAAAAAAGGCTTATAAGTAATAGCTTTCCATGCCTGTGGCAATTAATACTGTCTTGTTGAGCAGGGTGTAACTAATCCCTCTGACCTTTACACACGCGCGCGCACACACACACAAACACACACACACACACACACACACACACACACACACACACACACACACACACACACACACACACAGACAAACACACACACACACACACACACACATGCAGGTCATACATAGGAGGACATTTTTCATTTCTTATAGTGATGTATTACCTATGGCGGAGGTCTCACTGCAGCTAATGAGTCCCTCCCTGCTCGGCTGTTACATGCATGTTGACCTGAATTACGCCTCACTTTGCGCTGATGGATTGCCTCAGTGAGCCCCCACCAGGAGGGTTTTAGCTCAGAGCACAAACCATTGGTTAGATTGTAGCTGCAGGCTGAAAATGTACAAGGAGTGTGGCGGATTTTAATGGCCTTAAATAATAGATTTTACATGAATACAACTTTTTATTTATCACTTCAACAGTGACTGTTTCTTTTCTGTTACTCTTGGATCAGTGTTCCATACAGTGCAGCCAAAAAATTGATTTGCTTACACACCAACAGTTAATGAAACACATCAAAGCAACTACCCTGGATATATTCCAGGCACTGAGTCGCACACACCACTGTCTCATTTGCCTTCATTTTCATCTTGTGAGACTGTGAGTGAAGTGAATTTAAAAGATGGAGCGTGCAGTGTAAGAGTTAGGTTTCACAGAAGCCGGAGAGTAAAGATATTTTTATTCAAACCAACAAGGAGATGTGAAGGATTATGTTTGAACCCGAGAAAATAGAAGTGTAGCATAGTCACAATCAGTGCACAGTTATTTTGTACAATTTGTTCAGCTTTATAGACTATTTTTTCTTATGTTCTTTTTGTTGTGAAGTGAGAGTCACTGCTGATTTCAGAGGGGTTTTTCCACCATACCGTATTCCCATTTCAGGTTTTTATTTAACACAATTACCAGAATAAAACTGACATTGTATGTTTCTGCAAACCATGGATACATAACATTTGTACATTTTATATGTAGCGGATATGTTGAAACTTTATGCTTCAACAATGCTGTGGTTAACATGTCAATTATAGTGCATTACAGAATATGCAAATATTGTGTGAAAACAGTCCAATCACAGCTGTATATGCTGCGATTTCTCACTAAAAAAGATCAGCCCTGGTGCCACAGTTGTGGAAATGCCACCTATGTGGTACCTATGTCAAAACAAAGACTTTGTTGGTCTCACATAGTGGCCTGCCTGGCAGATGTCTCACCTAGGTTGCTAGCACATGCTATCCTTTCACCCATGGATGGGTTATTGACCGGGCCTACCAGACACAGGCCCAGGGGCCGAAATTGTCACTCAAATAAACCATCCCAAAAGAGACACAAAAAGACCAAAAAGAGACATAAAACCACCACAAAGTCTGTAAGTCTTGCTCCAGTGTAGGAGAGGTGGTGGGGCCTTTTGCACGTCTGTGCTCAGGGGCCCATTTTTGCATAATCTGCCAATGCCCCCACCTCCTGAGGACAATTCAGCTCATATACATGTAATCTGAACTATGTCATATAATGTTTTTATGCTACGAATGAGACATGAAAATGTTACATATCTATGGCTTGCAGAAAAGTGCAATGCAACATTTTCTTCTGTCGACTTGTCTTTAAACAATGTTCTCAATGTTACTTACTGTGGAAACACTGCACTCTCCTGTATAATGTAACAATCTTATGCTATGGCCACTACTTTTAATTATTTCAACTTTGTTTTTGTAAAATATTTAGAAAATTATTTTGGCATGGTAGGTGACTCAAAATACTACAATACACTGGGTCCTTAACCACTGTTGCCATGGAGAAGAAGGTAGTCAGAGGCACGAATCAAAGTGCTAACAAATTCAATGCTTTGTTGGTGCAGTTGAGAACAAAACGCAGTGCCATAGCTGTTGAATTCATTCAGAATTGACCCAGAATTTTAAACGGAGTTGATTTTAAGCTGCAGGTTGTAGTTTTAGTTTTCTCAGCTGTCCTTTCGGGGCAGCAAATTCCTACTACTTATGTCCCTGTCATAGTGTAGAGAAACTTTAAATACAATGGCAATATGACAAACAAGTAGCAATGTCTGCTGTGAAGAAAAAAAAATCATCATTGATTTAACTGTTCCTACATTCTAGTTGGTTAAACCTGTGAGTGTGACTAGGAGGAGAAGGGAGGCGCTCACACGATAATCCTCAGACAGAGGGCAGGAGGCAGGTTGTTAAGTCCGGCCCGGCTGCCTGAAGCTGAGGAGATAAACAATGCCTCTCTCGCTCTCTCACGTTCCTCCTCGACTCAATCCCTCACTTTGCCTGGGATTACTGCTGGAGGCCATTTAGTTGTCGTCAACTGTGCCGTCTAGTTGTACCCTACAGTTAACTGAAAATGCATTTGTAATCCTTTCAACTAATAGTCTCTCCTTAGCTTTTGAGATCTGTCTTTTATTTTTGAAAAGTTTGTCCCATTTATTTAGCAAATAGTGTAAACTGCTCCGGTTTAGGAAAGGAAGATATGTTGTTTTAGTTTTGGTAGTTTTCTCCTGAGCTGTAGAAATACTAAAATTGAACACTCTACAGCAGACCTCAGTTGTGGATCAGTAGCACTTATTTCTATAGATGTTGAGCCAGTGTTATATCAGCGTCCTCTTTACGACAGTGTGACAAACCAAACCTTCTGAGTTTTTCCTGGAAGACAAAGTGCCCCTTTCCATTGATGGAGATTACTGCTATCCTGTCCTATAACCATTAACCAGCCAGAGAGGATCTGACCTTGAATCAGAGCTTTTTATAGCTCTGTGCCCTATTGACCATCTGAGTAAGGAAGCATTGGGGACTTCACGTGCCTGAAAGGTGCTTTTCATCACACTCAATCCGTGATTGTTCATTGATTTGTTGCTCATTTATTTTAATGCTTTTAAAGTACTCTACCTATCACGGTCTCTGTCACTCTCTCTGTCACCTATCACTGCTCCCATTGATGTGCAGTAGTATTCAGACAGGCAGAGTGGCAGAATTAACATCTTCATGCACAGATGCAGGTTTGGATGACGCATACAGCTGCTGATGCAGGTATTGCTACTGCCACTCAGATGAAATACTTACTCAGAGAAGCAATGTGTCGCTTTGGATGGAGGTAGGAAACAAAAGTCGTTAGAGTTCAAGGAAGTTAATTCACATGCAAAGCATTGTCTCTTCTGTATCAACAGCTACTCTCAATGCTTGTTGCCTGCTTTGCCTTCTGCATCTAGCCAAACCATTTTGCCTCTTGCACCGTAGCGTAGAGCGTCAACCCTCAAAAACCAACACGAGTCAAATTTATTTCATTGCTCTCATGCCTTTGTCCTCACCAGAACAACTTGATCGTGTGGAAGAGGGCATGAACAAGGTGAATGCAGACCTGAAGGAGGCCGAGAAAGATTTAAAAGATATAGGACAATGCTGTGGTCTGATATGCCCATGTATTAAAAAGTAGGTACCGGCCAGGAGCCCCGAGCTCTTGCCTGTCCAGTGCTGGTGGTGGTGGTGATGTCTGATGTCTCTCTTGTCACAGTCAATGTCTTTTTTTGTCTCTTCTCCTTTGTTTGCCCTCTCTACTCCCCCTCCCTCCCCTCCACCCCGCAACTTCTTCCTCCTCTCTTCTCTTCTCATGTGCTTTCGTTCTTTTGCTGGGAAAAATGACAATGTGTTGGTAATCAGAACAACTGGAGCGGATCGAGGAGGGGATGGACCAAATCAATAAGGACATGAAGGATGCAGAAAAGAATTTGAACAATCTAGGACAGTTCTGTGGTCTATGTTCATGTCCCTGTAACAAGTAGGTGCTGCCTGTGTCGCCTGACTGCATGTGTTTCAGTGCCTGCCTTCCTGCCTCTCTATTCGTCCGCCTGCTTCTGGTGTGTAGAGCACGGTGAACAGTGGTATGAGCAGTTGGGCCCAAAGCCACAATAACACACTGTCAGAACAGGCACCAGTGCTGCATGCATGTGTGGGTGTGTTTGCTCAAGTTGACAGTGTGCATGCATGAACTACACACACATCTGCACGACAGGTCTGATGCCACTTTGTTCACTGTTGTCATCAAAAGCCCTTCATTCCACATTGGATGAGAGTTCTCTTCCAACAGGTAGCAGCGTCAGCAGGGATCTGGGCTACAGCCCCCACCACTTCCCCTAAACCCCACCCAAGCCCCCACCCTAACCCTGCAGCATGATGCATCATGCTGTGTACAAAGTCTAAATCAAACCAAAGAATAAATCAACTAGTTGCCTTATTCACTAAATACCTCATTTGAGTTTTATCCACCTTTTGTCATTTGGAAAGCTGTTGGTGTTTTACATGTTTTTACATGCATTAATTGATACTATGTGGCTCTTGCAGTACATTAAAAAGAAAGTTGTCTGATTTTAAATGATCGGTTTCAGACAAGACTATATCATAGCTACTGGAATTTATGGCATCCAAAGTTTTCACTGGTATATTTAAGAAAAAAAGGCTGCTATTTTATTTGAGTACATGACATAACCGTACACAGCTGAAACTTGCAGCTAAGCAACTGAACAGTTTTGGGAAATAGGATTATTATATTCATTGCCAAGAATTAGATGAAAGAATTAGATGTTATAGTTTTATGTGGGTTATTATGTTCCAGACTTTTTCTTGGGTAATACAAGTTTCTGTATTAACTAAACGAGATTTATCTACAGTAACTTTATAATCAAAAACAAACAGTAAAAACACCCATTAAAGCAGCTGTCTGACTGACTCTTCAACACACCACTTTGGCACATGACCCTCAGATTACAGTTGTAATGTTAAAGGCATAATTCTAATTTTTGAAGTGGGGCTGTATGAGGCACTTACCCATGGTCAGTGTATTACCTACAGTAGACGGTGGTCGGCATGCTCCCAGTTTGGAGAAGCAGGCAGGTGTACCACCACAAAAGCTAAACAGTGTACTGTTGTTGACAGGTGCTGCAGCAAAATGCATTTCAGCCACCTAAAAAATCAATATCAGATAAAGTGTACACTATATTTAGAACATTTTCACAGCTTTACTTTGATGCAGTCAGCCCTCTCTGACAGGGAACTGAAGCCGTTATCTGTGCTCTCACCAAGCTCCTTTGACAAAAACAGTGATTTTTCATTGCAGAACACAGGAGTTGCTGGTCTACCGCTGCCTTGATTTGTTTATGTTAATTCGTGAATTTGGTGAATCTGAAATAGTCCTTTAAAACACCAAAGTCACAGAATAACAAAACAGAATAACAACAGTAGACCAGCAGCTCTCATGTTCAGCGAGGTAAAATTACTGTTGTAAATGAGGTCTTGTGGTTTTGAAAAGAGCATAGATGGACGTAGCAGCTTTAGTTCCCCATTGGAAAGGGCTGTCTGACAGCAAGGTACAATACTCTCAGTGTAGCATACACTTAAACTGATATTGGTTATTTTTTACGAAGCTAAAATACATTATGCTGTTGCCCCTGTTTACAGCACTACATTGCTTAGCTTCCTTGGTGGTACTCAAGCCTGCTTCTCCAAACTGGCGGTGTGCTGACAGCCATCTACCGCAGGTAATACACTGACTAAGGATAAGTACATCATGCAACCCCACTACAAAACACCTGAACCCGATATCCCGATACTATAGGATGCCTCAGTTGGCCCCTGCCTCTTTCCCCTCAGGACTGTCCTTACATAATCAAACATCATACAAGAGTGAGGTAAACTTGTTCTCTGAGCACACCAGACATTGGGTGCTACCATTTCAATATTTAAGATCTGAAATCATCTTTGTTCTTTGAAAGCTTTGATATTTTGGTGGATTCCAAATGCTTGTTTCACCAAACTCCTGTGTGATCTGGTCTCTGGCCTTCAGCAGCCAAACCATGGCCACTGAGTCATGCCTGGGCATACTATACTACACTATACTGGGACCAGTACATGTACTGTATACAGTTGTCTATCTCAGAGCTATAGAAAATACAAGTGGCTGACAAACCAAGAAATAAATGGCTATATATGGGTTAGTCTGTGGTGGGTTTGCAGCAAGATGTTTCTCAGACTTAAGTCTGGGGTTGAATAAGTAATACCTTTATGATTAACCAAATGCAGCACTGTATATCGTAAGTCAGGCATTACTATAGAATGTGCTGGGTTTTTGTCTTCTTGAGGAAAGGTTTAAACTAAACCAAACAAAGAAAACCCTGTATTTTCTGTGTTAGATCAGACCTAGATTCAGTAGACATTTTAACAGATGATTTTTTTTCTCCAAAACAGGGCTGAGCAGGATCTTGATAGTAGCACATGTAACTAATCTGCCTCATTTGCATCACAGCTGTCACTTTGTAGCAGTTGGTGTTTTAAATAGTCACCACCTGATTTTGGCTTGAAGAGTTTGCTGCCTTTATTTGGTCCATTTTGGTCCTTCTTCCATTTGTGATTGTTTTGGGTTCAGATCTTGTCTATTCTATAGCTCTTTGGTCCTCCCTATCGTGATCCACTTGTTATGTGATCCTGTGGTTATGTAATGTGCATCATCTGATCTAGACTCTTTATATGGCACTGTCAAATAGTGTGAGACAAATAATTCTTGCTTGTTGTTATAAACTGGAGCACTGAATGGGTGTGGTTTACCACCTCACAATAACAATGTTGCATACAGCAGTTGTCTTTTATTGAAAATTGAACAACTCTAAAATAGCCTAGACTTTGTTCATTGTGTTGTCCTCAGTGGTGACCTCCACTCATCAGATACTCCAAGCATAATAAAACAAACGCTAAGAATTACATTTGCCTATTTGACTGTATACAGTGTATATTCCTACAGATGTATCCATCCAGATGAAATGAAGGGCTCATCACAACTACTGTATTATTTAGTTTTGCGTGGAAAATGATCACCAATCACTCACAGTTTTTTTTTGTGTTTTTGTTGTTTTTTTCTTTTTGGTTTTCCACAACGGATCTAACTGCTGGGCTTTCTTTTACTAGATACAGCATGTGTCTGATCCTGTTCCTCTCTACATGTTACTCCCTCTCATGTCAAACATTGTGTACTGTTTCCTCTTTGCATGTCCTCTCAATCTGCATGTGTGTTTGTGTCTCCTCTGTCCGAGTCTTGTCATTATGTTCTGTGTTTGTGCTCTTCTGTATGTGCTTGTGGGAGATGGTTTTCTGAGTCTTTAAAGGACATTGATTACTCTCTAACACAAGCCACATGTGAGCTTATTGTGCTCAGACTCAATTGATCTGCCCATTCGATCAATTATTCACAGACTGCAAATGCACGTATGCAAGTTTATCATACGTGACTGGCATAAGGCTTTTAGTAGGCTGATTGGCATGGCACAATATTACGCAATGCATTCCAAACATATATTCATGTATATGTTTTAATGGTGAATTGCTAGAAAACATGCACTTACATAGACAATACACATCACACATCCACTCTCCAGTACACACACACACACACACAGTGTCACACATACTGACCAGCATACAGTCACATGCACACCCACTGCTCACTAGTCACATTCACAAATAAGTAAACAAGTACACACACACATATATATATGCACATACACGAGCATGCAATACAACAGTCTCACTGGCCCTGACTGATATGTGTGTGTGGTAGGATTAAGGGCGGGGGCCAGGCCTGGGGAGGGAACCAGGATGGAGTGGTGAACAGCCAGCCAGGGGCTCGAGTCATGGATGAACGTGAACAGATGGCCATCAGTGGGGGCTTCATCCGCAGGTAAGTAGTGTGTGTGTGTCTGTTCGTGTGCTCCTATATGTGTGTGTAGTTGGTATGCGTACTTGTTTCTGTGTGTTTGAATGAATGATTGTGTATGCTGTGTGTTTATATGTGAATGAATATTGTTTACATTCACAATTATATTAAATAATATACATCTTATCCTAGAATAGGTTGCCCATTTTGACTTTTCAAGAAACATTTTACCTTCATTATAGACAGGTGGTAACATGTATTATCAAACTGTTCCACTTAGAAATGTTTGAAATGTTATCTGAATTTACTGTAATGTTTAGGGGAAAGAAACTGGACATTTTCTGCTCAGTCTGCAACAATAAGCAGTCAGGGTTCAATAAAGCAATGTAGTTTTTTCAAGTTCAGACTCGGAACCCACTGGCTATCGTCTGACGATGATAAAGCCTCTCAGGGCTACAGCCAAAATTTCTGGAGCTCTGGTGTAGCCAGCAGATATTTAGACTAAGCCTTCCTCTTCAGTGTGCCGCTCATTGTTTACAGTGTGATAAACAACTTGAGATGGGTCAAGCAACATGTCAGCTAATCTCTTTAAACAGATTTTAGCAATTTAATGCAGATATATTAGAAAAAAGCTTGTAAAAAGACAAATCGACATCAGACAGTACCTGATGGGTTTGGAGATTGCATTTCATCTTTTGCTCTCCACATGGACTGACAATGACACTCAAAAGTGGTTGGTCAATACTATTCAGACTACAAACGGAAACCAGAACGCTTCTGATACCAAAATCTTGTCCAGTGGCCTACAGATTCAGGATACATGCAGATTACTGTTTATAATATTTTAAAATTTTTCAAGCCTTTTCACTTATGACCCCTTAAAATAAATGTGTGTGTGTCTACTTGTGACCTCCCATCACTAGTTACAGAAGTCTATAAGGTGAGCTGTAGTAGAATTAACTCTAAACTTTGTCATTTGAATAAATGTTTGGGAACCTGAGCAGGTAAACCTTTCCAAAAAAAGCAATGATTTGAGGTAAATCCAACAAAAATTAATTCAAATTTGTGTAGCAAAACTTTGTTTTAATAATGTTGTGACCCTCAGATTCCCTGTAATTGGGAATCACTGGGCAATAGTATGACATATGATTTAAGCCTCATGGATTCCAAAAAACTATCAGGGTTTCTTCTTCCTTGGTTTCTTGAAAAAAAGGACTCTCACAGATTGATGTGAAGTGCTGTCCATGGTACTAAATCCTCAGATAGCCCATAACATGTTTGCCAGCTGGGAGGCCATGTGGTAGGATAAAATATTTTAGCCAGTGACCAGTACGTCTTATTATTTTATCCTTAAACAGTATTTGAGTTCCAAAGGCAATTTGAAGTATTTGTTCTTTTAAAAGACATCATATCTACTCAAAGTGCACTGAACTGTAGCCTACTGTACCAGGCTGTTTTATGAAGCTTGTGCTTTCCAGCACAATGTAGATTCCAACAGTAGCTAAAAATAATATTTTGCCATTAACCAGTCCTACATCCTCTTCCTGTGTGCCCCAGGGTAACAGATGACGCCCGGGAGAATGAGATGGATGAGAACCTGGAGCAAGTGGGCGGGATCATTGGTAATCTGCGTCACATGGCCCTGGATATGGGCCAGGAGATTGACACCCAGAACCGGCAGATCGATAGGATCATGGAGAAGGTACAGTATGGCCATGGAGAATTTCAAACTTTAATTGGTGGGAGAGGGTGCATTTTTTTCTAGAGAATTGCATGACCATGGTGTAATTGCTTCATCACTACTCTAAATTCATACTCACTGTTGGAAACAAGTCAGTTTCAGTTACCAGGCAACAACCTCTCCTAGTTGGTGGGGTAGCAAAGTAATGTTTGATCCAAAGTACATGAAGACAGTGCCAGCAGAGTTGAACATTTAGAAGTGTGGTGCTTCAAAATCTTAACAATACGAACCTAAAATACTCCTTATGGAACAACGTGAGGATTTATGAAACAAGATAATGAAGAGTCTGCAAAGGGTACTATATTTTCAATACCACTTAATGAGATAGCCAATTGTAGGCCTATGTGTAGTAATTCTAGAAGAAGCTATGGAAAGCTATGGGGCCAGAATGTGGTTTGATGAAAGGCAGCAAAATGGTAGCTAATCTATAGAGCATTTAGCTGTTATTTAGCATGGATTACATGCTAGGCATTAGGCCATGTAACAGCGGATGCAGCTGTGCTGATTTTGAGCAGATTTAGCCTGCTTGACACAGTAACGGAGCAAATCTGATTCACATGCCAATAAACAAAATCTGGGTGAAAATGTGAGTATGTATGTATGTTTCCATTAAAGGATAATTCCAGTTCATTTCTAGCATATATCCCATGAATGTGGCTGTTGTGACTCTGTGGGTTTCCAGTTCTGGCTAATTGCTCCGCAAGTTAATAGAAACATGACTCCGAGGTGTCACATTCTTTTTATTTTGGGATATTTTGTGCGGATGAATGTGCAGGGTAATTAGGTCAGCTGGAAAGTTGACCCGGTCATAGGTCCCTGTGCTGTTAGCCATGATGGGAGTTCATGGCAGCTAGATTATGTGTTTACCTTTGGGCAGATCTAGAGACAAGTGTTTGCAATGACTCTTGTGAAAAATCTGGTTTATTTGAACAGCTGTAGGAGGCTCCCACAGCTTGCTCTGATGTTTTGCATGACTCCTCCTTTCCTTAAATCTCTATAAAGGATGTGCAAGTGCAAAGTTAGCTCCACACACAGACACATTTTCCTTTAAAGTCACTCATCCCCACCCATAACTGGCTCCTGGCTGAATTGTTTGTGTGTCTCTTTCAGGCTGATTCCAACAAGACCAGGATTGACGAGGCCAACCAGCGCGCTACAAAGATGTTGGGCAGTGGCTAAACTGCAGCGAAAAGTGCTTTCATCCCCGTTTAACCCCAACCGCCCTAAAAATAACAACACCAAACCCAGCCCAGCCCCAACACCAACGCCCAGCGCCCTCTTCTTATGCTCGACAGCAGGCGCTGCAAACTCATGCTTTTATTGTGATACTTGTAGAGGTTTGCACACATGCACATATCATACATTCCTCTGCCCCCCCTCTCAATTACGCCGATCACTTCCCTCCCCTTGTTGTCAATGTTGTTCTGTGTCGTCGCTCTTTTGATTTTGTTAAGAAACATTAGTTCTGTTGCACATCGTCCACTCAAACTGTCTCCACACTGTACATAGTGCTTCTTAAATGGCTTCATGGACTTAGGTCACTTCTCCTGTTTCCTTCATCATTCTTTTTTTTAAAAGTCTGTGTGTAATATAAACTGTATGTACACCTTTTTCCAAAATGTTCTTCCCCCCATATCAGTATTCTGGTGTTGTCCATGTAAGACACACTGTGTATTCATCAGTTAAGATGTCGTGATGCTACATGATAAAGCCACAGTGATTTGCAGTGAACATAGTGAACATACAGCCCTCACAGCTTGTAACGAAGGCCACTGTCTAAATATAGTCATTTAATGTTGACGTGGAGACGCTCAAATCTTAGTAACATCATAGACCAAGGATACTCAGTTACGTATTTGAGCCATTTGGATGCAAACATGGCTTTTGTATTTTACCAACTCTATTGATGAAGCAGTATTAACACAATTTGATGCCATTGATTGTATAGTATTTACCTTTTCCTCAGGGAGCTAAATCTAACCATTCAAAAGCAAGGGTTGAAGATTTGTTGTAATTCGTACAAACTGTATCGTAAGTGCATATACAAATATTTGCATTAGGTTGTGGTCTGAAAAGCACTGTTGATGGGACCCTTGTTTAACCATCACAAAAATACTGGGCATTACCATACCATCATACCTAACATTGTGATCGATAATGAAAGGAGGTGGAGCTTTGCTAAAAGTCACAGTATAGGCAAAGGTACAGGGAGGTCAATCAAGCCAGACTGCTTTACCCATGATTCAACCCTAGCAACCCTAATATCAAATAGTGCATTAAGTGTTATGCATGTCCATCCGCTGCTAGAAGACACTGAATAATTCATGTATACAGACAGAAATATCTTAACATGGCAACTGCATGCTACATATGTAGGCCACACAGAAGAGAGGCCCATATTAATCTGCAATAGTGCCACTCTTTGTTTCATGTCTCTTTACCTTTCCAGACTGTGACCATCACTGTAAAATACAACCTTGGGAAATGCCAATAAAACCATCATAACTGTAGAACCAAACTGAGCTTCCTTTCTATCTTTATGACTTTCAAGACTGGTTTGTGTTTATATCATGGTCCTGTGTAACTCACCAAATTGAGCGGAACAAAGACAAGCATGGATTGAAGTAAGCTTCACATTTTGGTCCTGCTCCTCAATCAAGGAGAAAAAAATTGACTGAATGAGTTTTTATTTTAAAGGGTTCAGCAGACGAGATGCATTATGTTGTATTAGAGGAACACTTCACCCTTAAAATGACCATTTATATATCAGTTACTCACCCCGTGTTACATTTATTTTCTTAAGAAAACTGTCTATTTTCTGCATGCCTCTGGTGAACGAAAAACAAAAACTGAGAAAATTCCTGATAAATTGAAGTCATAGGGGTCCACCATTTACAACAGCTAAACTGTATCAAAACATCTGCTTACAAACTCTCACACAACTCATGCAGTATAATTCAGGTTTCATTTATCCAGTCGTATGCTCAGTACGTTCCAAACAGACAGCCCCTTGACTTGAAACTTAGCTATGCTCTCTTCAAAGCCAGACTCCATTGCCGAAAACGGTGATTTTACTACGCTGAACTTGGGAGCTGCTGGTCTACCACTGCCATGATCAGTTAGTTAGGCTGTGTTGTTGTGTGACTTTGGTGCATCTGAAGTAGCCTAAAATCACAAAACAACACAAGCATATATATATTCACCGTTGTTAATTGCGGACTCCTTTTATTTTAATTCATCAATAATTTTTGGATTTGTCTTTCACCTCAGGCATGTCAAAAAAACAGAGTGTTAAGCAGACTTTTTTCAGCTACGATAAGAAATGCAGACATCCTCAGGTTGGTCACAATAGTGATAGTTTGAGCATTTAGCTTTAGTTTGATGTTGTTATCCACAGTGATGTATATATGGGAGGTCTCACTGTACAGGGATCAGGTGAAAAAGAAGATACTGTAGATCTACTTGCAACATGAGGCAGTACATTAAAAATTATGTAAATACAATATCTGCAGACAAATAACAATGATAAAAAAATGCTGAGGTTCTACAGTGCAGGAAATTACACCTTAAATGTAACTCTCATATATCATGTCGAATTTCCTTATTTCAGGGAGATTGATTTCTCTGTGGTGTCAGCATATTCATTTCCTTCACTGACAAACAGGTCATGTTGTCACATGACCAAGCTTTATATAAGAAGAAAAGAGATGTTACAATCCCAGTAGATTTTTAGGTGTTTTTACGGTGTAAAAATCAAAACCCAAATCAAAAATCAAAACCCACAAGGTACCTTAGGTGTAATATAATGTTATATTATCGTCATCAAATCAAGAACATGTGTTTGCGCCCCACCACAGGGAGGTGAGAGGTCACAGAGCTTATCCTGTCTACCAGTATGCATTGACAACACATTTATTTAAAGCACTACAGTGTGTTGCATTGAAGGCATGGAAGCAAACAAAAGACAGACATGGTGGAGAGAGAAAGAGGCAGAGAAGGACGGAGAAGGAAAGATGTGCAGCAGCACATTACACTAATGGACATCCACTGTGGTGCCCTGGGCTTAGGGTGGATTAGAGTTTACCACGTCACTAAGAACCCTGACACACTCTCTCTATGTCACACACACAAACTTAAATCAACAACAGATTCGCAACAGGGTTATCTGGTATACCTTTGTAACACAAAGAGAAATAAAAAAGATCAATGTTATCATCATGTTATCCACATAAAATATCCTACATATATGATCATTTGTGGTTCATTAAATACAACATGAGTATTACCTAAAACAATAATGTCATGTTTTGTAACAGAATCTGTCAGTGCTTCAGCTCCTCACATGCACTTAGCATTAAAAGTATTTTCTGCTGGACCAATAAATGGAACAAACTTGTTTTGATGCGTCTGAGGGCTCAAGAGTGTATTTTTAGATAAAGAGCTCCCTCTGCTGGTAACATGTGACGATGCACTGCATTTTCTCCCTTCAGCTTGGTGATGTTGAAGGGGCACTCCACCAAGTTTAAGTAAGAAGTTCAGTTTGATGCTATCAAGTTGCATAATTGAGAGTGTCTCAAATTAAAACAAGCAAGAGATTAAATTGATCACAAAGAGATGCGAAGGAACTGCAAAGAGACACAAAATAACTACAGAAAAGGGGAAAACAACCACAAAGAAATACAAAATGAACAACAACAAAAAAAGACTCAGAGAGACACCACACAACTGCAAAGCAATGTAACACCACAGAAACATGCATTACAACTACAAAGAGATGCAAAGCAAAACCAATAGCCTAAAACAAGGCTAACGTGTGTGTTTCTTGCTCCTGTAGGAGAGATGAGGGGCCTTTTGCGTATCTCTACCCAAGTGTCCATTGTCTGACAATCTGCCTCTGGATCAGAGCTCTGGGGCAATATAAGTCATTTTTGGGGCTTAAAGTCAGGATATTTTGACCTCTGATGCTTTGGCGGACTATTATCTGACAGACACAAGTACAAAAGCTAACATTGGTCCACACCTTATAATGTATCTGTCAGCATTACCTTAAGTTCTCACAAAATTACATGTGCTGCCCCAACTACATGCCATTTCCCTCCAAGAGGTGCCAACCGCTCTTTTCCAGGCAGCTTTGTGGCAATATGATGTAAGTTGATTTGTTGAGCTCTCAGACATAATATGTCTGAAGTTTGTCAGGGTATCTGAAGCAACGTAAGAGCTAAATAAATAAAAATACAGAAACTATGTCTAATCTTTTTTTATGTGAGATATCCAAAAGATTTTGGACAGATTTGGAATCTCACTTCTTTGAAACCTCTAATTCAGTTTACTTCTGTAACCTATTTGTTATCATGATAATCCAGAAAATAGGGCTCATGGATACACAAGACAAAGAAATAACAAACAAAGAAATTCTTGAAGTCACCTCTAGAATTTTTATCTTTTCTCCTAGAATTTAATTTATGTGATTTTATTCCCCAAAATCCTCTGACTGAATAGAGTTTATTTGTTTCTCTGTATGCATGTACCCCTGGTTCCTGCTTTTGTTTGTCTGTTATTAATTATTAATTACCTGATGTTTTGTACATCTTCTTCTTCTTAATTAAAAAAAAACAGCTCAGTAAATAAAGTCTATGTGTGAATTGCACTGAGCGCATGTGTACACTGATGCTGTCGAAACCACAACACGTATCCTCATACGAGGTCAAGGCACGGACCAATCAGCTGCTGGGACGTAAAGCCTTCGGCTATCTCCGCCGGTCACGTGACCCCCCGCCACCCTCATCGTATTTGTCCGTCCAGAGTCTCCCTCCTTAGCTCACAGCACGGTTAGCACACACTGCGGTACCATGTTCCGAGCCGTGATCCGACTGTCAGCCTCAGGCACCCGCAGCCTGGCTCGGTCACGACCCTGCTACTCAGGTAGGACTGTCCGCTGTACAGCTGCCGTGGAAATAAACAGCCTCCGGTAGAAAGATGACTGTAGTAAGCTGGCTCGGCTAGCTAGTTAGCTTAGCTAACGTCACTGCTGTGTGCGAGTGTAAAGCTAACTGGGGGTGACATTGAATTATTTCTGTGGTGAGGTGTCTTTGTGGTCTCGAGCTGAACATATTCCTCCAGTTTCACCTCACAGCGTATTTTAAATAAAGAGCCGCCAAATTAGTTTTAGCAAAAAAAGTCACGACCTTGCGATGACCCTCCTTAGTTAGTTCAGGAGAGTCAGTGACCGCAGTTTATACGCAGCTGATAACACTTTATGGCAGAGTCAACACATAGCTAACGTTATATATGTAAGATGTACACATAGTTGACTATGGGCATTTTGAACGATGTAGTTTGTTACCTGTTGTGATGCCAATATTCTCTCATATTAACTGTCATTAATATGAACTTGGATATGCTGTAACTTACAGAGGGGAAAAGGTGTTGGGATGTCGTGCACCTGCATTGTTGTTGTGAGAGATCAAATATGGTTGGAATATAAAGTAACACTAAAACTTTGCCCTACAGCAAGTCACGTTTCTAGCCATGTATTAAATACAGCTTCTTAACTGGATTTCTTGACCCACAGCGTTAACCACACTGATTTAGGCATTGTAGCTGTGTAAACTGATTTTATTTTATTCCTGAAAGTGTTTGACTTTGATAGAGCTTTGGAAAAGAAAGTACTGTGTGCACTTTTTATAATGTCATTTCTTACTTTAAGTTAGAGATGCACCATTATACCAACTCTTCATCACTAACAGCAGACCTTAAATTTAAAATGACCTATTGGAATCGGCCAACATGCTGATAATGTCAGTACGTCATTGGTGTTAGCCAACATCAGCTTTAAAATTAACTATCAAGTCTCAACATGCTTGTTCTCATTGTGTACAGTAAATGAATGTTAACATACATTGTAAAACATTCTATTTCATGTCTCCATCTGCTGGTGGGCCATCACTATGCACACATGCACATACGATGTTAATTCCACTACAGAAGAGAGTTGATGATCACTCAAATTCGGTGGGGAAAAAGTGGAAATATCAATATTAAAAGCGTTTATCGGCCAATTAAGTTGTCGTATACTGGCATATCAAATATAGGCAAAACTCCAATATCATGCATACCTACTTTATGTCTAATTAAAGTCCTACAGTATTGTCTTTCCAGTTTTCAAAAACACTTATCACAAAAGATGTTTTGTAGAAAAGACAATTAAAACAAGTCATATTCCGTGCCATTTTGTGTCTGCGAAATGTTGTCTGGCTCGCTGGCAGTGGTATGAAAACTAAAATGTACATAACATGACTCAAAAGCGTTTTGATTATAGTGGATGTTCTGCTTTGTCAGCTTGACTCTTTCATTCTGTGTGTTGTTGTCATATTGAAATGTTGAAAATTATCTCTAGGTTCATGATATATGGTTTCCTAAGTTTTGACAAATATTGAAAACAGTCTATTATTAAAGGCTGGCACATGATGCCTGGCCAGGTTTATAGTTGTTGTTTAGGACTACTTGTTTAATAAGATAATTACTCATTTTAACCAAGTTTGGCCAATTTTAGACACGCAGACTTCTTTTAAGAAAAAAAACAAAAAAACAAAACTGTAGAAACTGGAACTGGAAACTTTCACTGGAAAATAAAAATGATGATGATGTGATTTTTGCTGGGGTCTGCACTAAACAAGCATGTGTTCCCTTACACACCTTATGATTTGCTGGTTGGGGCATCTTTTTAGCACAACAATGTTTCATTTATAATGGTATGTTGTAACATATTTTACTCTTATCCTCTTATCAAAAAATTGCAATTCCTGTGATTTGGATATTGCACTTGGGCACATTGTGATTTTGATAATATTACGATTAATTGTACAGCCCCAGTGTTTACTTATTTCCATATTACATGTACTTTTAAGCACTTGAAACTTCTGTATTGTATCATCACTAGTATTGGAAAAACATTGTGAAGAAATCTCTTTGTCTGCTTTATGTTTTCCAGCTCCATTGGCCTCCAGATGTTACTCCCATGGCAAGGTGGAGACTGATGAGGAATTTGATGCACGTTGGGTCACTTACTTCAGCAAACCTGACATAGATGCTTGGGAACTGAGGAAAGGTGACTTAGTCAACATTTTTCCTGTTCTTACTCTGACAATGTGTCCTCATCCCGCTGTTCCTAGTTTGGTCACTGATACAGTTCTGGTTTGGGTCTAGAATCAGACCCACCCTCAGGTTTTGGGGTTTGACTCCAGCTGTAACCAGCAAACCAGTAGCAAAAACTGCAAGTATTGTATGAGTTTAAAGGCCCATCGGATGTTACCTTTTCTCTGCTATTGTTTGCATTTGCTCATGTTATTATTGCTGATACTTTAAAGTAATAGCATTTGTTTCATTGATTTTTTGATATAAAGGCATGAACACCCTAATTGGGTATGACCTGGTACCCGAGGCCAAGATCCTGGATTCTGCACTAAGGGCTTGCCGGAGATTGAATGACATGGCCAGCGCCATCCGCATCCTTGAGGCTGTGAAGGTGCGTGACCACCCCTTCATCTATTTACTTATGGTGTGCCATAATTATGTCCACCAAGGAGGTTATGTTTTCAGTTGGTTTTGTTTGTCTGCAAAATAACTCAAAAAGTTCTGAACGGATTTTGATGAAATTTTCAGGAAAGGTTGATAATGGGACAAGGAACAGATGATAAAATGTAGGTGGTGATTGGTTGAAGTGAAGTGGATGAAATAATAAAATGGCGGGAAATCCGAGCTGCTTGGCGGAGGTCTGCGCTCTCCGAGTGCTTTTCTAGTTTTTTTGTGGAAATTTGTTTCAGTGGGATATTGTGACTCCTGACAGACCCACAGCTTAAATGAGCAACACTTAACTCTTAATAAGTCAAATGTGACACTACAGTGCAGAGACACATCCAAAACTTCCAAATTAGGAGTTCATATTGTCACATTTTACTTGAAAAAAGGGCCCAAGCACAAATAAGAAGTCGCCCTGATACTACTGCAGGGTAAAAACTACACAGTAATGCCATTTGTTTAACACATTTATACAATGATAGTAAAGAAAAATTACCATACATATACAAAAAATACAATACCCCAATAGCCATTAAATCACCAGATTATTGTTTAAGGCTAATTATTGCTTCTTGCTGCCAAGTTCACAAGTATTGCCTATGACAAAGTGTAACTCATTTGTTTTTGTGCTTTTTTTGTGTGTGTGTCTGTGTCTGTGTGTGTTTTGCAGGACAAAGCAGGCCCCCATAAAGAAATCTATCCCTACCTGATCCAAGAGCTCAAGCCCACCTTGTCAGAACTCGGCATCTCAACACCAGAAGAGCTTGGCATTGCCAAAATGTAGACTGTCAAGGTGAGACTGCACTATGCTATACTACTATACTACTACTACTTATATGTTATTGAATTAACTGTTATTTATGGTATGTCTGTCTGTCTTTTAATGTGAGGACTACGGATGGAAATTAGCTTCTAGCTAAATCCAGAATATTTACATGACATCATGTATTTGTACCGATTGTTCATTAATATGCACTGTCCTCTTCAAATAAACAATAAATTGAAAACTACATGTTACTTGGGGAAGGCGATGTGGCTTTAGAAAGGGAATTGCCTCAGGCATAAGTACTGACTGTGTCCAGCACTGCCTCAAACCCTGTATGTGTTTATTGGTCTACTGAATGTACTGCAGACCATAAATTATATTACAGGTTACTTGCAAGCAGCTGAAATGTCTTTTGTTTGTCTTTCCTCAGGTCATTGGATATTTAAAGAGAAGAGCGCTTCTGATTCTCTCCTGTCAAATATGTCTATATTGTTGATTAAATCCATGCTGTCCTGTTATGTACAAAATGGTGGACCTAATAAAGAAACCAATAATTGATCAATGTCTGTGTTTTCTTTCCTGGTAAGTGGTTGAACATTTTTTAATGGATTTTTTTTATACAGCCAATACAAACCATAAACTAGTTCTCTGCATTTCAGTGAATAGAAACCTTAATGGTTAAAGAGCCTACTTTCATTTAAAATAAAATAATAAACAATCAACTTATCAGAAATTTTTTTTTGGCAATAAAAGTTATCAGAATATCGCCATTTAAAATATCTGTCCCAATGTGCACGTTGGCCCCTTTTATATTTTTTGAATCTCAAACGTACACATCTTTATAAAACATGTCCTTCTCTGTTTTGAATGATGGTCAGATTATGAAGACCAAAACGTCAACCAGTGCTGCAGCTTAGGGCCATGACTTACTGTACATTATTCTTATTAAAGCCCCTTTAATGCAATAATTTTTCCACAAATTACATAGTATATGAATGGATGAACAGGTCCACTAAGCACAGGCCCAGGGGCCCAGAGTGTCAGGGGAGCCCCTGGCTTTCACTTGCAAAATGTCAAATTAACATGCAAGCACCAGGAAGAGACAGAAACATACAAAAAAGATGCATCACGACCACAAAGAGATGCAAAGTCACCTTAAAGTCTGTGTGTCCTTCTCCTATGCAGTAGAGATGGTGGGCCCTTAATCTCATAATCTGCCTATGTGTGTATGGGGTCCAAGGTCACAGTGCAACAACAGTAGGTAAAGCTCAAAGAGTTCTGTTTAGTTTGATTTTAAACTAATGTCAACTTTAGCTACATGAAAATGGAGCCTTCATAAAGCATTAACCACAGAAAATATTTTCCTAGTATGTGTCAGCATTATACGCGCGTGATTGCACCATCACGTATACAGTAAAAGACAGTAAAAACGGTACGGAAGTGGGAGATAAGAACAATTATTGGCCTTGCCAAATTATCTTTCTTTACTTCTAACTAATAAGTATGAAAAAAAACTTTAAATAATAACATTTAAATTGTTTTCTCAGGTCTTATTTCTAGTTTACTTGGATAACTTTTCTTATGGTTGTTGAATTGGCGAGTGAAATGTAACATTACGCTAGTGATCATGACTAACTTTTGACACAGTGGTTTGGTAATAAGAAACTGACAAAATGCTACTGCACATAACCAAACATTAAAGTCAAATTATCTTCTTGGACAGCATGCAGCACATCACTTATCTTTAAAAAACACGCTAACGACGTTGGGTTTTATTTTGTAGTTTTCGCCCGGAAGTAGTATGAAAGCTGTCACTGCTAGCATAATAGCTTAGCTAGCGAACAGAAGTGCCTACCTGCTCCTGAAGAAAACAACAAAGTCCCGCACCGGTGGGACACTTGTCATCATGGCTGTGTTGTGGTGTAAACTGTGACAACTAACGCCAAGATGATGAACGACATCATAGAGGAGCCAGAGAAGGACAACCTGCTGGAGGCGCAGCCGGAGCCACAAGTTTTGTCGGTAATGTCAGCTAAAGCTAGTCCGGCTAACGCTAGCTTGTAAATAGAAACTGGGAGGCTAGCTGACTAGCTTAGCCTGGGGTTTTTGACAGTTATTTAGGTGAGACATGCTTATAAAATAGTTTTTTAAGAGGGTAAGCGCTCTGTCGTTGAGTTTGACTATAAATTGTATCGAGTGACATGTTTAATAAGTTTCTAAACACGTAAAATTGATTATCTCTTTCTAAAATCTAAGGAACTGTTTGGAGAATTTGGAGGAGGTTTCGATTTTAAAATACTGTCATCAGGCTGGTGATATGTCAGGGTTTACCACTGCTGACAGACCTAATCTGATTTAGAAATAGATCAGAATTATTTACTCTACAAGAGACATACATAAACAAATCTGTTTCATGAATATTATATTTGAATCACATTGGAGTCTCATAAAAACACTACTAAAATGTATTGTCATGTAACTGTTATGCTTTGCCATTTAGCTGTTATATTGCTGTCCTTTCCATCACTTGGTTGCTATACATGAATATTAAATACAGGTTTTTCTTAATTTCTTCAACTTCAGGGACCCAGCAATGGCACAAGACCTAAGACTGCTGATGGAGGGATCAGGCCTGTGGAGAAAAGAGGACCTTACATCATGTCCAGAGCTTCAGCAATCCACCTCAAACTGCGTAAGAATGTCTTGACTCATTATGACTGATGCCGTTATTACGTCTGCCTGTAGGTCAGGAGTTTTCTCACAGTGGTTGTTTTTATGAGTTCAGCTGTTGTACAAACCACTAGATGGGACATCAGACTGTTGGATGTGCAGTTGGCAGGTCAGCAGAGCTTGAGTTATGTGACACCGTGAACAAAGTCACCTGCAGTTTCGCTCAGAGTGTGTTTGTATTCATGAAGTTGTTTACTGCCTACATTCATCACATCTAAGGTGTTGTTATCTTAATGTTATGTAGTCTGCTTAACTGTGAGCTTGTAAAGTCTTGGTGACCAAAAGTTCTGCACTTAGCTCTGCTGACTGACTGGGAATTCCAAGTCTGGTATTTATTTGGCATCAACAAAAGGGACTTTATGTGGAAGTGCATTCCTGAGTAAGGCAAGGCAAATGTCATGGACAGGGAGGATATCCACACAGAGAAGAGGCGATGTTGGGTTTTATGCACGGTAAACTGAAGATAGTGTGAATTTGTCACGTGAGATTGGAAGGACACATTGCAAAAGACACATGACCAATTTCACACACTCCTTGGTCTCTGTTTTAAATATGTTCACACTCAGTAAATAGGAAGAGGAAATGTAACAAGTAGTGGTACTGAGTTTGTGCGGTGGATTCCCGAGATATGAATGAATTTTGGCTTTTAATTTCTTGGGAGGCACCTGTAAAGCCCAACTTCAACACATGTACTTTAATGTGCATTACATAGACTAATTTTTTACAAAACCCACAAAGTTTGTTTAATTGGAAAGAAGAAATTGTTTGGTTATTGTCCTCCCTGTATTATAAAACATGTAAGAATTAACAATTTTTGATAGAGATCTTGTACTTCACTAGTTTGCAGACAACACTCTTGACTGAATCTTCTAGGCCTATATTTATCATCATCACAAAGTATAAAAAAAAGGTCTTTACAAAATATTTGGTTTTACTTCAGCAGAGGATTTATATCAACTTTCCAAAGCTAGGAACCACATCCTAGCTCTCCCTGCTCCTCCAAAGTTTAGCAGAACTGCTTTAACCTGTTAATATTTCTACTGAGAGGCAGTTGATAGGACCAGCATGGCCACACACACATACACACACACACACACACCAACAAGTGTGGGGACACAGAGTTTAAGTCTTGTTGAACAATAACAACAAGCTTCATTGGATCATGACAACTGAGCAATAACAGTGCAGTGGAAAAATAAATTAATCAAATTGTTGTCTCAATCTGTCTTTTAAATGTGTTGAATCTCCACGAACTGCTAAAACTATAAAACATCATCATTCATTTTATTCTAAAGGCCAGACTATCGTAGCAGTGATGTCAGGCACTCTCAAAGACCTTACACATGCTTAGAGTGTGTGTGTGCAGGAAGCTTCATAAACCTCAAGTCCTACACTGAGATAAGAGAACCTTTTAAAGATACGGTGTTATTAGCACAAGAAACTTCTTATGTGTCCTTTGCTTTGACCTTCATCCAGCCAGTCCTGGTTGCCACAAAAATATCTCTTTATTATTCACAGAGAAACACAGGGAGATGGCGAGGAAAGCACTGAAGAAGAAAGCCCTGTCACCAGGACCTCCAGTGATGCATCAGCCCAGACAAGGAGCTAAGAGGTAAGAAGAGGAAGTGTGATGAGGAAAGAGGAAACTGCTTTGTGTGATGTCAGCTTAAAGCAGGGGGGAGATGTTTTGTTTTGGACATTTCTTACAGTTTCTGGTTCTTCTTTTAGGACGGTGAAGTATAACAAGGGCTACGCTGCTTTGAGTCAGCATGCTGAGGACACTTTGGTTGCACTGGACTCAGACAGGTAAGGTTACACCAGGGATACACGTGATAGCATTGTTGAATTCCTTCTACATGCGGTAAACTGAGCACTGAAAAACATACTGGCAATCTACAGTCGATTCTGCTTCTAGAACCATTACATGTGGCCTACTCTCTTCGTTGGTTTCCCAGGATGTCTTTCTCATAAGCTTACACACATGTTTTAAAATGATCTTTGGTCTGTTTGTAGAGATGCAGGGATGTTGTGGTGATAGTAAGAGAGATTCAGTAGAATATGCCCCACCTAGGTTTGGTTCTCCTTTCAAAGAATGTTACAAAAAGCAAAGTGCTTAACTAAGTTCAAGTGTGTAATCAGATGTTATAACAGGTGAATGACTCGTGTCATTTGCGGTTCCAGTGTGTAAGATTTAGGGGGATTTAGTGGCATCTAGTGGTGATGATTGTAGAAGGAGCAACCAGTATTGCAATCAGCTGAAACTTCTCCTGGTCAGTATTTTGTCAGTGCTCATTGTTCAGGAGGTTTTTGCCAGGAGGCAAATTATCTGCAGAGGTTCTCTTTCTCTCCAGAACAAACGGAGCAGGTGTTTTAAACCAGTAAAAACACTGAATAAAGCAGTGTCACATTACACATCAGTGGCAGACTGGCTGTTGGCCCAGCACCTTATAATGTGTGCTCACCTATTTTCTCTGGTAATTTAATGCTTGCTTACATGATTTGTGATCCTGACGTTCAGGAGGTTTTTACTGTGAGGGAAATGATCCGCAGAGATGGTCTCCTCTACAAACCAAACAGAACCAGTGATTTAAACGGGTAAAGCAGTTTCATGTTAAAAAAAAAAAAAATCTGTTTCTCCAACACTCTGATTGTAGAGTGGCTGCCAACCATGGTGGCTGATGCAAAAATGCAAATGGTCCTGTCTAGAGCCAGTGTTTGGTTTGTCCACTTTGGGCTACTGTAGGCACATGGCAGTGTAACATGGCATTCTCCATTGATCCAATCTCCCTATGCAGATAAAAATGCTCATTCTAAGGTAACGCATACACAACAATTCTTATTTTCAGGTGATTATACACTAAAGAAAACATACTGTTTTTTCAATTATATTCCGTTGCTGCCAATATATTCCCCTAAATCCCACACACTGGACCTTTAATCCATCGTTTTGCCTTCTAGGCATAAAATCATGTGTCCAGGTCAGTTAGAATTTTGACAGTGTTGCTAAATATGTTTCTGGTTGAGACACACACACACACACACACACACACACACACACACACACACACACACACACACACACACACAGTTGTTTACATCAGAGTGACAGAACCTGTCCTACTTGTCCTTACAGTGATGAAGAGATCGATTTTGAGCAGTATTCCTCAGGATACTCTTCGGCTGAGGTGAGTATGCCCCATGAAAGTCAGCCAACACTCTAACCTGCTGTGTGACCATAACTATGTGGTCTATATAACTATATAAAAAACAGTTTTTTGACAATTCAAATAGAATATCATTTGCTTTATTATAAACGTGGGCTTCGTTTTTCCATTTGGTCCCTACATCTTTGTGACTTCTGTGCAGTCTTTCACACATCGCTTTGGCTTGTCAGGTCAGCACCCGTTTCTGCACAAAGTGGACAAATATTTCAGTGTTATTTGTAGGCTACATGACCTAATTCCACACATTTGCCAAACAGTGAACAGGCACACAGTCAAAAAGGAACAGGTTTGTCTCAAAGTGATATGTAATGCAAAACAAGTCAGATACAGGGAGTTATCATGAGAAAAACTGATACATCAGGTACATCAAACATTTAGAATTAGGGCCAGATCTTGTCTGTGTAGGCATGCTTTCATACACATTGTAGGAACAGTATATACTGACTGCATGTGCATGCATAAATGTGAGAGCAAAGAATGTGTTTTATTTTTGACCTTACCATTGTTGTTCTTCAGTCTCACAGCCTCTGGCTATTTCTTGATCTCAGATATGCAGCCAGGGTTGTTTTTGCTGAGTTTTAGCAGAGCTCAGTTTTATTGATTTTTTTGCATTGTTGTGAAGTAACTAGGACTTCACAGAAATAAAAACATACAGTTTAATTCAAAGTTAGAATTAGTTCATGGGTTTTGCATGGATCCCAGCATAATATTTATATACTGTATTTGAAGGGGACTGGATTTGGGTGATTCAAAAGTAAAACAAAAAGGTTTCCTACCACTTTAACATGACTTGCTAACAGTGATTAACAAAGGACTGTAGGCATCACTAACAGCTTAATTTTGATCTGTCAATAACTCTTGTCTGTTTATAGGGTTTTCTTTTGTGGCTGCTTAAGTAGCTTTGTTTCGTTTAAATGTCCAAGTGCCTTGAAGCAAGTTAGATGAGCTCATAAAACAGTTAGGAGAGTTCTTGTTGACTTCTGCAGCTTATTTCCATTGTAAACAACTTCTACTGTGGCTTGAAAACATCTTGTGTTTGATGTTTTAAGTTCACATTTTTGAATATCACATAATAAACTGTGTTCTGACTGCACATTAGAGCATAAACATGTAGTTAAGGACCATAGAGAATCATACAATAAAATAGTATGTAGCACGGGCGTGCCTCAGGGAACAGTCAGCTCTTCCCTTCTGTTCACGATTTATACTAACAACTGTGTCAGCTGAGCTCACAACCCAATCAATTTGTTAATAAGTTTTCAGATGACACTGTCATCCTTAGCTTGCTCAAAAAATGACTCTGATGTTAGCATCCACACACGGGGTGGTTAGGTTTGTCGAGTGGTGTGACGAACACCACCCGCAAATTAATGTTGGGAAAACTGAAGAGATTGTAGTGGATCCCAAGTCCATAGGAGACCACACCGCAATCTCCATACATAACCAAACAATTCAGCAAGTCGTCTCCTATAAATATCTAGGAGTACAGATTGATAGGAATATGAGCTGGCACTCACATGTGCAAAATGTCTGTGCAAAGATACATCAGCGCCTGCACTTCCTACAGCGATTAAGACTGTTTGGGGTCAACAGAAACATAATGATGATTTTTTACAATGCTAGTATTCTGTCTGTGTTAAGATATGGTATGTCCAGCTGCTTTGGAAACCTGACTACTGTGAATCCCAAATTGCTAGGTTGATTAATATGGCAGGGAAGACAATGGGTGTGTCCACATCCCTGATCACTCCTCAAGCCATTTTTGAACAATCAGTGATAAGACAAGCTCGTAAAATCGTATCTGATCCTGACCATGTACTGAATCCTCAATATGAGTTATTGCATTTGGGAAGAAGGTACAGAGTACCACGCTGCAGATATAACAGGTACAAGAACTCGTTTATTCCAGTGTCAATCAAATTGATTAATGAGGAGTGTGTCTTATGTTTATATTATGTATTTAATTTGATGCACCGAGGCTAACTGGTTGACTATGTGTTGTAACATGTTTATTTTTATGTTGGTAACTATATGTTGATTGTATGTATGTGTATGCTGACCCCGAGCTCCAAGTCAAATTTCTCTAAGGAGACCAATAAATGAACTGAATTGAACTGAACTGATACATAATATTATTGTTGACTCCTTTAATGTCCTCAGTGTTTTGAGGTAATCTGATTTTGCTTAGTTGCACAGGGAAGAGGTGGCTAATCCATTAAAAATATTTATTTAGTTTGGTTCATAGCAGCAGGCATAAGCAGTCATGTGGTATGAAAAGGTCCCTGTTAACCGATGAGTGAGATGTCTACCAGGTTAGCTACCTTACTCTGATATGTGTGTGCTAGTGAAGTCGTTCTCCTTGCTCTCTAGGTCCATCCTGATTTAAGCAGACAGCTGCTTCAGGATGGCTATCGTCTGGATGAGATCCCCGACGACGAGGATCTGGACCTGATTCCGCCCAAAGCCATGGGCTCCTCTGTGTGCTGCTGCTCCGAGGGCCCGTCCTGCTCCATGCAGTGATGCCGATGCCGTGACTCAAACCTTAACAAAGGCTTGGCACCAGTTCCTGTCCCAGACTTAAGTCACTGGTGCCTGAGGCCGTCTTTCTAACCCAGCTCCACTGCTGTGCTGCCTGAGGACTTTCAGCTCTGAAGCCAAACTCCTGTTCATGCAGGCCTACGTGCACTGGGATCGCTCAACCCACAGGAGAACACGGATGGACATAAGAACAAGCCTTATTCACTGTGACCCCAAAGCTTGACCTAGTTTTCATTTTCTTTTTTTCTTTTTATGGAACTTGATGAAATGCCACTGCTCCCAATAGGGTGGCATTTATTATTTGGGATATGTCCTCGTTGACCCAGTGGGGAGATGGTTATTGTCTTTTCTGCTCTGATGAACAGGTCTGCCGCCCTCTAAGCCGACATGCATACATATGGTGTGTTGTCTCTTGATGTTCTGGCTCTCGGTGAGTTTGAATTGTCCAGTTATTAACTAACTGCTATATGAAGGCACCTCGCATGATCATTGACATTCCCTAACTTGTCGCATTACCTGAATGTTTTTTGTTTTTCTTTACTGTATCTGTCGTCAAAAATTACCTTTCATTCCAAAAATACATAGAACTTTATTCCAAAATTAAATGGCCACTACTTGGGGAAAATATGACACATATTTCAAAAAGAAGTTACTTTTTTTTTTTTAAAAATGAAACAAAGCACTAAATTGAAATGGGATGTATGGTAAATGAGTGAGGCCACTTAATTTCTTAACAGCATATGTATGAAGATAGTTGTGTTTTCCCCCAGCAAATACTGCTATCTCAAAAAACCTGCCTGGCCCAGGATTACCTTCTGCTCCTTCCATATTCTTTGTTTGTCCGTGAGGACCAAGAGTTGAATACATTTTACAAGCTGTCATTGAGCAAACTGCTACATACCAATAAGGATTTACTCCTCTGCCTGTAGAGGATATACTCGGAGAGAAAAGCATAATGAAACGTTGTTCGACAAAGTTATCCACAGTTTGAAAGAGTAAGAACCTACTCTTACCAAATGTTACACTTCTCTGTATGGCATAAAATGTAAGCAGATGAGTTACTGAAGCACTTCGATAGATTAACCAATCACGTTTGAATTAGAATCCCTGTATTGTAGAAGTAAGTTTCATTCCAGAAAGTAATAGTCTCCGCTTTTAAAAAAGATGCTACAAAATGACTGAATACAAAATATATTTCAGATTACAATACAAGTTATCTTGTTACCTTAAGACGTTTGAGTAAAGAATTCAAATTCAAAATTTCAATTCCAAAAAAATTTGGTTGCTTTTTTTTGGATATGTTGAGTTTGGGATTAATAACCTTTCCAGGATCAGCTATGACAACTAAAAAGGAATGTGTCATCTTAAACACATCAGTGTATGGATGGCTAATTTGAGTTGTGATATTATATTTTATTTATTTATTTATTAGTTTACTGTGAGGGACACTAAAAAAGTTGTTACAGGCTAAAAACAAACTGCATTTGCATAAGGATTAAGGCTCTCTACTCTTGTTATATTTACATACATTGATTTAAAGTATATGTTGATATTATTTTTGTTTGTGTTATGATGTGTCTGTTGTTTTCTACACAATAGACGCGGACATGCTGAAAATGGCAGTGCTTGTTATTTTTATTCTTTTTCCACTTAAAATCTGCTCACTTATGTTACAGTCTGGGTCATATTTTTACTTTTTTTTTTTAAAAAAACCCCAAAACAAACTCCATTAACAAAAACATGTTCAATACCAGAGCAAGTGACAGTGATCACTTTCTCAGGAGATTCTTTTTGTTTGTTTGTTTGTGTGTATGAGTGTGAGACTAGAAAGAAATTTGCCTTTCACACACATTTGTAAAATAAACAGTCTGAAGATTGCACAACTGTGTAAGTGCATTGAGGTTTTTAAGTAAGGATACATGTGTGGCTGCTGTTTCACCTACCTGCAGGCCACACTGTTATTTCTCATGCTGTGATGCTGGTTCTAACTCTCAGTCATATAAGTGAATGGTATAGCAGACCATTTGACCACCATGAAGAATTAAAGGACTGGGAAGAGTATGACATTCTGTGCTAGAGAAAGTAGAAACCTTGATTTGTACTTTGCAGAGTCGGGATCAGTTCACACATTAAAATTCACACCCTGAAAATGTTACACCTTCTCCTCCAAACACTCTATTGTTCTAATAAGGGTGATGTAGAAATAAAAGCTGATCCTACTATTACACTAAGTGTGAGGTAAATGCTTTAAATCTAACAGCTAAATTGTGTATTGACCCCGGCCCTGGCTCTGCACGATGTTTTTATGTACACGAATATTGCACTTAACACCAGTGGTCAGTAGCAAGTACACTTGACTCACCTGTACTATGCAACTATTGGGACAATCTGCTTGTTATACAACATTGTGACGATATAGTGTTATTGAGTGCTCAATGCAATAACTTAATTAGTTATTTTATGATGGTAAACACTACTCCTTTTTTATTTGATTGTACTGTTTATTGGTTTACATTATTAAAATAATACTATTATCTATACTTTCATGTGTATGACTGACTATAATTATGAAGAATCATTTCCTCTGTGGTATTTCTTGTGGGCCTATGAAACTAAACATCCCAAACCATAATGCCATCTACCGAAAGACAGTAGACAGTAAACACATGCTCTCAAAATCATTAAGTGAAGCCATCACAGCCAAAACTCAAATATCACACCCTTTTCCAGGTACAAACATTAACCCTCAAAACACACCAGTCAGAATTAAATAAGTCAATAAATAGGACCTGAGTTATGTCCATGTGACCAGCCGAAGTTGTAAGACAACTGAGAGGAAAACTATTTAAGATAGTGATGGATGACCAGAGATCAGTAAATGAGATGTGACCATCTGTTGGAGGAAGGCTGACACTTCCCACAGCTCATCCCTGGACAGTGTGGTGACTGTAGTAACAGTGATGCCATCCATTTGAGGGAAATTCACACCTGCAGCATAGAAGACCAGATTGTCTTCCAATGAGCTGACAGCAGCAACATCACCACCAATGGTGGACGCCTGTGGGGATGTGTCTGTGGAGTCTATCCAGGGTTGGATAAGGGACACAAGGGCGCTTTTCCCATGCTACCTGGCAACAACGAACATAATGTGTGACGCTGATGACACATTACAGCCTGATCCAGACCAGAGACCGGATGATGAGAATGCTGATTGTTCAGAAGGTCATCCTGGCTTTAACATTTTACACCAAGGCATCCCTCTTTCAGCCCACTAGCTGTTTGTATGAAAAAGGCTGTGCACCAATCACAAGTTTCCTACATCAATCTATAAAACTCAACGACATCAAATTACATCTGGCTTTAACTGAAGCGGACTGCGTTTTTCTGGACTTTTCACAATGTTTAGTGACCTGGTTTATTATCCCGTGCATCCATGAGAATTAACCACATCACATGAGGATATTCTCACCCACCGACAGTAAATGAGTGGCATGTCAATCAGTGTGTGAACTGGATTTATTACCTATCACCATCCTTCCTGTTCTTAGCGGACAAACTGTGGAGACTGCACATCCATAAAACCAGCACCTAAGGGTTCATTCATTCATCACCACTGAGGTAGCCTATTCAGTAAACCAACACCTCTTTTATACTGCTGCTGAGTAGTCTGTACATTTACTGCATTGGAATTACTGTAAAGCATCTGTTTGTTTTTTTTCTACTGTGCATGGGCTCCTTTAATGTTTTGTCAGTGACATTGCAAAGGTCAGCAGCTTACCTTTGCCACTGTGAGAGCTACACTACTGTTTTAAATTTCTCTTAGTGGGCTGTTCCTCTGAGAGTTAACTAGTTAGTCAATGCTGTGATTTTGAAAAATGCTAAATTATTTCTCTGAAAACCTATTGTAAACATTTTGGTAGCAGTGTTTTATATTGATCCCTCCAGTGTGTAACAAACAGTCATGCAGTGTGTGTTTCTGATAGCTTGTGTGTGTTGTCTGAGGGCAAAGTTTAAATTAGATGTAAGATCAAGGGCCTAAAAATAGATAGTGCAGGCAGTGTGGTTGCACTGGGATCGTGGATTGGAGGGGCCCAGTTGCCACCTGGAAATATGCTTGTGTTTGAATGTGAATTGGATTTTTATTAGTGCACAAGATGTGATAAAAACAAGTATATAACAAACAAACATGGCAGGGATTGTGCAGGAGAGGGAAGAAACCCAAAGGGGCTTATGGTAAAAGCCAAACACCTATTCTAATACAAATAGTATTTCTCTCCTAAACAGGAGAATACACCACACAAAAAGTATTTATAACAATCACAAATTGAACAGACACATACAGATAACACATTATTGTTCAAAGAAGAACTCACATTACATCAAAAGTGATGCAATTTTCTATGTTGCTTATGCCCTCAAAATGCAAACCCATCTTAATCGTGGTTTCCTGTTTTTGTAAAATAGTATCACTGTATTAGAAAAGGATATTCCTATTCTACGTAAACTATAAAAAAAAAACTATAGGACCATTGTCCAATATCAAGTCTCTGTTTGATCGTGTAATGAGACCATACTAGTTAAGGTGCAAAATCTCTCAAGACTGACAAACTGGGCACATATAAAAGCGGCAGTAAGACACACTGTTGATTAAATATATATATACACCTAAAACTCTGTGTGTGTTTGTGTGTGTGTGTGTGTATGTTTCATAACTAGTACCTAGGGTGCATAGGGCCCATCATAATAGCGTGCATTTGGGCCCATTTTAACTACCTTACACCACTGTGTGAGATTACATGCTTTTGAGTGGAGGATTTGGTTTGGACAGAAGTCTGAAGTTCGTGAAGATGAGTGTGCATTTATGGATTTGTGTTTAGAGTTTTGGGAAATGGATACAATTCCAAGAAATGTCTCTTCTATAATTATGGGATCTAAATATACTACAGATGGTGGATGATATAAAGCGCCAACCTTTATGAACATGGTAGTTGTTGTTTCCACAGGGAGGCAGCATGGAGCTGTGCTGCAGCCTCAATGCAACACATACTGCACTTCACTACTAGGCCCCTCACAAAGAGGTGTTTGTAGTTCATTTAAACATTGCATTACAATCACTGTCATGTTATGTAGCGTTCAGAGAGAGCTGTAAACAAGCCATGTCCAACTTGTTCGTGAGGGACCAGTCTCCATTTGGTGTTAATATATTTATCTTTTCATTGATAGCATCCATGTCGATTATAAATGTATATTTGGCATATATATTTGACAACATACATAGTTAGCAGTTTGAAAGCTTTGAATATAATTTTGATTCATGCTTTTTTTTATTTATAAAGATTAACCTCTGGTACTCCTGCTTGCACATGCGTATCTACATGTCGTTTTATTGAGACTACAAATTCTATGAAATTATTATGCACAAAAGATATGAATAAATTACATGTAAAACTACTTAATGAGAGTGTCATGGAGCTGAAAAGGCTGTGAGACTTGTTGCTGCGGCTGGGCGGGCCTAAATGCTGTTGTGCGCCATGCGGGGGGTGTCAATTGAAGGGGAGGAAAAAAACCGAGTGAAGGGAGTTACCTCAGTGCTCTGCGTGATATGAGATCGGGCCATTTTCCACTCGGTCCCCTTTTCTATTAAAGAAGAAAATCACGAATATCACAGTGGAAAGAAAGACAAGGACACAGGTACATTTTTGGAGAGGTCGTCCAGAGGAGAGCACACAGCGCCTTTCCTTGCTGCTGGCGGATCAGTCGGTATCTACGGTGCATGCACAGTATCTCTGCCCCCGTGCGCGCGCGCGTGTGTGTGTTTACAAGTGTTTGAACGAGTGCCACAAACGAGGGAAGGACGATAAAGCCAAGGAAGGAGGGATGGTGGACAATTCAAGCAGTAGTAAGGCACAAATGGTGAGTCGTGGTCCTGATCGGTGTGCGTTTCTTTCAATTGTAGCAAGCTTTTAAAAAACAAAAACAAACCTCGGACAGACGCTGCTCGGCCGCCGTATTTACGGAAAGAGTTAGCTGGCTAAACGTGACATTTTTCAAAGGAAAAAGAAGACAAACTTTCAGAGCTAACTTGACCCTATGGTAGGTTACTTTAAAAAACATATTCAAAACCTTACGACAACACTGTAGTACATGTTTTAGTAAGAAATGCCTCGCGCTAATGGGCTAGTTTGTCTTGTTTGTACGGTAACTTATCCTAAACCCCATTACGCGTTACGTTATCCACGCATTTTGAGGATGTGGCAGCTAGCCAACTGTAAATGCGGAAAAGGTGGACTTTTTAAACAGCTCTGACAGATTTTGTTTTTACTTTGGTGCTTGTTTGGCTTTATTAAAAACGTTTAGACTTCAGTTTGCCCTCGTTTTCAAATAACACTTAAGTTTCTGCTGGCGGCTGTTTGTAAGTAGTTTATCTCCCTCCCGGGTTAACAAGCTAGTTTGAACACTAGTTAGCTTTATGAATAACCGTTTTACTGTGTTTTGTAAAAATGTGAAAAGTTTGGGCCAGTTATCCACCGCTTGCTTTGATAAAGGCGATTAAACGTGTAATGGGATATCAGAAATCACTGTTCTACTCCTATTAACGTTACTGTAAAAGTAACGTTAGTCAAAGTGATATTGACAGTGAAAAACACATTTACATGTTTCGTTTCCTGGGGAGAAATATGTGGTGGTTGACGTTTAGCTGTGTGGTCTCTATGTGGACTCCCTTCATACTTGAAAGTGTCCTTTATGAATGTTTGAGTCCATTTTTCCAAAGGTTTGGCCTGGCTTTACTCTGTATCGTGCCTTATTGTACTTTATTGTAGTTGCAGCTAGTGTTGGTGAATTTCGCATAATGCTCAGGTCTTTGAATTTAGATGTCAAAGTTGACAACCGGAGCCACCATGTAGTAACGTTATACATGTTTGATTAGCAAATACAGTTCAGACTATTACTGTGATGCTGAAGATTTTCCAGCTTTTGTCTCAGTGGTATGTAGCTCAGGGGTTTGGTTAAAACTTAAAGTAAGGAGAAGCAAAGAGTTACAGTTTAGCAGGTTTTTACTACATGAACCTGATGAAAACTACATGGTTGGATTATCTGTGTACATATCAGGCTCCTTCGTCTTCATTTTAGCTTTGATTTTTGTGTGTGGCAGTGTGTGTGTGGGTGCATGTGCCTTACCCGTGTCTCATTTCATCCCATATAATGAGATAAAAGGGTAATTTGATTTTAGTATACGGTAGGTCATCCATGACTCCCTCTCTTCCTCCCACAGCCCAGCATGTCTCAGGATCCTGGTGTGGCCTTTCCTCAGAGCACCTCGACAGGGGGTATGAAGCTGGAGGCAGTAATGGAGCAGCTCCAGCGTCAGCAGCAGGCCCGACTGGAAATGGAGCGCAAGGAGAGGAAGCTGCGAGAGGCCCATATCATGTATGCTCAGCAGGTTGCTGCCCAGCAGGCCATCCTAGCGGCTGCCCGGGCTTCTGGGGCCAGCTTCATGGGCAAAGGCCTGGCTGGTGGGGTCCCTAGTGCTGTGTTGCCTCCCCGCGTCTCCAATCAGAGCAGTGTGGACTCAGAAAGAGAGGATGACGAGGACAGAGGCCGTGATTCTGGGGATGAGGACGACGACAATGAAATGATGGAGGGGGACGAGGGAAGTGATGAGGACGAGGGGAGTGCCAGTGGTCTGGAGTTCCTTCGCAAGCAGACCCTCGCTTTGCAGCAGAGCGCCTCCCGCATCCAGGCCCGTCCGTTTGGCAGTTACTCTGCATCAGCTCCCCAGAGGGCTGCATCCCCACCTATCAGAGTGAAGCAGGAACCTGATGAGGGCCTGTCTCCTGCAGGGCCTCACTCTGCTACCTCTCCTAACGGACAGGCCGACTGGGGCTTCGATGATCACTTCAGACAGGTCAGTGCCCTGCTTTGGCTCCTTGCCACACCATTTCCTCTCTTATATCAATTTATGATTTGGTCTCTTTTCCCATACAAAGTAGTGAGTCAGCATTGAGCTGAGTAATCAAAACACTCGTCATTGTAACCAAGGGAGAAAAGCCTTGCACTCTTCAGTTTACCACTCTCCCGTGGAGTGTTCTGTTTGATTTCTCAGTCCAGCCCCTGCTGTGAGCGACTGCATAATCTTGATTGTTGGACAAATCTCTCCAGCTGTATCTTTGTGAGACACTTCAAATCTCTGTGGATGGTTGACCGCCAATTGGCTTTTGTGGCTAAAAATCCTCCTAAGTGAGTCCTGGCAGAGGGCCAGGCTGGGGCGCAATGTGTTCACACTCAGTAGTTCTCTCCCTCTGCGCTCACATTCTGTGTGTGTGTGTGTCTAACTCTCTCGTTCTCTGTCCCTCTTGGCGCTTGCTCAGGCTCTGGTTTGGCTCTGATCCAGGTAGCGGAGTCAGCCAGGGCAGGACTGCCGCTGTGAGGCTGTGGGTGGTTGGCTGGGTCAGCACGAGGATTTTGGGTGGGTGGGAAGTTTGGATGTAGTACACAGTAGCAACCTGTCACACCCCCCCTTCCTAGCCCAAGAGTTTCGGCTGTGTGCCAAGTGCACTTTCCCTTGGAGGTAAATATTGCCTCAGCACAGTGTTACAAAACACTGGAATGCCAACTGGGAACCAAGCCGAGCTACATGTGGTTTAGCATCATAGCTTTGGACATAGCAGGTTCAAGAGAGCTCAGCAGCATGTGAGTGATATAAAAAGCCTTAGTTGCACAAGAGTGGGCAGTGTCAGAGGACATATCTGAGCTTGATCAGTGGGCTGAGGGTGCTGGACTATCATGTGTCTGGATTTTATTACTGTCTATTTAAAGGCAAATGTCTTTGAATGGTGCTTCTCTAGACCACATTGCCAAATTTAGGGAAGGCAGTAGTATAAAGGTTGGGGGAGGAGCAGTGTTTTTTCATAGTATTGTATATCAGCTAACACCTCTGCCTCCACAGGGATCTGTGGAAGATGATTAGAAATATCGCTTGAATATTAATATTGAATGAAATAGTACACTGGCGGATGGCCAGGCTTTGTGTCAGCGTTGTCAGAACAGAAGATCATAGCAGCAAAATTGTAGCTGACCAGTGCCCTATCTGTGGCCCAGTGTCTTTTATTAGGAGAGGTGGGCTGAGCCTGGGGGTTGGGGGAGGCATTATGGGACGAGAATTGGTCTAGCCTTTTTTTTTGTTTCCTCTCTTTTATCTTTCCTGTCATTATGTCAGCTCTGCAGTATTTAATGACGGCTCATCTCTTCAGGCAGTTTCAGGTTGCACCGCTGTAGGGGGAGGGGGACAGTTGAGGCAGGGGAACAGTTTTTTTTTTTTTTTTTTTGATGTCATTGTCTTCGAGAGGCCAGAGTCAAGCCTGGCAGATGCCACAAATACCGACTCCCCCCCTATAATAATGTAGGGAGCACATTTATTGTGTTCTAAAAGCACTTACGTAGAAGAGATGGGATAGCTAGCAAGAACAGACAAATGTACAGAAGGCCATTTACATTAACATTTACATTTCATGTAGCTAGTCACATTGGGTGGAGGCTTTTACTTGAAGCACCCTGTCTGAATGTCGTGACCATTTTGACAGAGATACTGCTATCAGCTTAAGCCATAGCAGACCGTATGTAAAGTGTTTGGCTCCTGATTTCATGCAGAGCAGCTTACGAAAAGACAAACAGTACAGGATCATTTGCTAGTTCACCAACATTTCAAGTAACCAAAGGTGATGATTGCAAAGTCTAGACGTAGCTCCTAAACAGTGGGTGAGTGACATACTACAGTATAAGAACAAACAACCAGGGCATATCCTTGTAGTATTAAGGTAATGTTCTGTTGAATGTAAGACGCCAGCAGCAACATTTGACTGACAACCATTTGATTCGTCTGTCTTGTAGTCCTGTACTCCTAAGTGTGTTGAGTGTATATGAGTGGGGAGGGTCTATACAGGTCAGATGGGGGTGGACAGAAGCGGGTAGCCAGTGTTTTTGTGTCAGTGATGTATGTGTGGTGACCTCAGCCCTGTCCCAAACAGCAGAGTAAATAATTGTTAAACAAGGGGATGGACAAAGGCGTCGCGTGGAGAGAGCCAGGGTGGACAGCCGACTGGCCTCAGCACTTTGGCCTCCACCGCAGTGGGACAGAGGCTGCATGACCCCTGTAATCCACCCCCCACCCCTCCTGCTCACATACACACACATGTCCATAGACCCCTCCACTCCTTGTAATAATCCCTCTGTGATTAATAGTTTTAATCATGCCTGCAGAACACAGATTGTGTCTTGTGTCCCACTATATTGGTGGTGACAGCGCTTCAGTTGGATCGGCTGGATGTCGTTACTGAGAGGTGTGCCACAGGTGGCGTGTGAGTGCAGTGGCTTTCATTTCATAGGTTTACAAGTTTAATGTTCACATGCTCTTTGTCCCTGTGCAACTCGGTCGTCTGACCAGTGAGACAAAGCGGAGGCAATAAGCAGAGCATGTCTACATTTGAATTGCTGTGATCACAGAGGGAGAGTAATGACTAGGCTACAAGACACAGAAACCAATATGAGTACTTCTCTCATCACATCACAGGGCTGAATAATTAGTTACAGGAGTGCTTGCCACACATGAAATTAGGCATCAAATTGACAGATTGGCCGCCACGTTGTAATTGTTTCTAACTGGGGCATTAGTGCTCTTGTGTAATGATATCCCAATGATGCAATGAAGAATATTATATTAGAAATAATTCCTGTTTGCACAATTAGGTCTCTTTTTCATGATGTCACATGAGCATAGGGCTGCCCCCTGAAAGTCAGATTCGAATCATCAGTTGGAGGCTTCTCAGCCTCCTAAAATATTTTTTGTTTTTGTCAGTGTCCTCCACATTGCTCTCCAGTGCAGGCAGCTGCGGACCCAGACCCAGGGTCAGTCTGAGTGAGACGGAGGCAGCTGCTCAGAGGAAGAGAGGTTTTACCTTGTCAGGCTTCAAGACAATATCATCCTCTGGATACACTTTCTTGCGTTTGTTTGATATTTAGTATCAGGAAAAAAATGTTGTTGCACATTTCCGATCTGACGATAGCATAGTTAATGCACATTAGCTCAGAGGGATAACTTGGCTTGTTTAGTATCACGTGAACATCAGTCACCCTAGATGTTCCGTCAAACCTCCTTCACACACACACACACTATGGTTTTAAAAGGAATGAATAGTCGAATATTCGTATTTAGCAGACAAATCCAATTTGACTGACATAATTCTAAGTTGGATACAGCCCTAGAGTAACAGTCAAGAATGTTAGCTTAGTAAATTTTGATTGCACAAGGTAACACATTTAGCAGGTTCAGTTACAAGAGGCTGGATGGTAACCCCCTGCAGCCTGATAAGATTAGTCATTTGGCTCAGATCAGATAAATTTTCAATCAGAATAGGCTGTAAACCAGGTTAAAATGGGAAGTGTATTTGTTTGATCATTTTAGATTAAGTAAATCAGTGCAGAAGCAGTGCTTTCATTTGCCTTGGCACAACAGAATAAGGCACATATTTCCTCCAACTTGGGTGAGGGATACATTAGACACAAAAAAGTGGAGGCCAACTAGGGCAAACAGACCACAGTAGTCCAAATCTGGTTTCCGGGGGTAACTGGGCATCTGTTACTGCCGAGCCTCGCCATCATTTGCCAACCATGAGCTCTGCTTCTGCTGCTCAAGCAATGAAGCCTGTCTGTTGAGCCAGCGCTGTTGCATAATTTAGCTGTCGCCCCAGCAACACATCAGCCAGGAAGTGGGGAGCTGCACGGCTGCAGCTCAGAGATCAATAAGGATTGTGTGTGAGCTTTTAGAGGCAGGAATGTTTGGCCTTGTTTATGGTTCATTTATGATAAATGAGGGGGGCATTGTATTTAGCAGATGGAGTCAAGTTTTCATTTTGAATGTGGAATGTGGAACAAATCTACTCTGGTGAATCAGCCCACCCACTGCAGTGTTGCAGGGAAGGCCACTGGATTTGTGAAAAATATACAACAGAATGTTTATCACACTACTGTGCAGGTTTTTAAATGCGGGAAAACCTGCCAGAAATAGGCTATAGACTCCTCTCCCATTGCCAGTAGACCGTCAACAAGTATGCCTTTCGTTTTTATTTTTGACATGTCACGTTCAACAGGAAAACAGGGCTGGTTAACAGAAGATCTTTTTATATCTTTTGCCTATTCAGATTCTCTTTCAAACTTGATGCTGACCAATTTCAAACATTGCTCCAGCTATAGCTGGGCAATGTATTGATATTATATCAATATTGTGATATGATACTAGATTTCATCATAGATTTTGGATGTCATTATATCAAAAAACATTTCCTGGTTTTAGATGCTGCATTACAGTAAAGTAATGTAATTTTATGAATTTACGTGTTTACCTGTCTGCCTTTTATAGCTTCTCTTTATTTTACTTTACCCACTCAGTCATTATATCCACATTACTGATGATTATAAAATCTCATCGTGCAAGTCCAAATATTTGAATAGTCAACCCAACAGCATTGATAACAAGGTGTTTGGTCAAAAATATTGTGATAATTGATTGATTGTTGGATGGAATTTGTGGCATTGCGTCACGTCCAGATGGGTGACATATTTCCATAACTGTTGAGCCAAAAAATACCCATAATTAATTGAGAGTCATTTGTCCTGGGACTTTGTGAATGAATGCTGATTGGCATTTTATCCACTAAAGACAAAAGCTAGTTGTAAGTGGGTGGTGGATTTTTGACCAGTGAGAACGGGGCTTCAGTGGAGTCGTGATGGAGCTAGGAGGCCTCACTGGCTGATGAGCATGCTGCATACGCCAACCTGGCCTGGTTTCTGCTTACTGAATGTTATGTTGGTGTCTCGCTTGCCATAACTGTCAGTGGGTTTTAAATGGTGTACTTAGTCTTATTCTGTTTACTGGACTTCCTGTTAGGCTGATGTAATAAGGCTGGAATTACCGTCTGACCCCTATTTGTACAAACCGCCTGCAAATGGAGGTCATTCAGATGAGGAATAATGAGGAAGGCTGAGGTCCATTAAAACATGTTTGCGGTGCTTGTTCAGAACAAGAAGCATGACTGTAATGTGTGAAACCTGTATTGTCTACAAAAGGAATTGAAAACCTCTGCCGTGACGATTCACTCCTGCTATGAGCACTAACAACAATGCATTCACATCACAGTAAACACATTGTTTCACATTTGAACTGAGCAAGAATCAACCAATGTTACAGTGACGTAATATTAAAGTAGCAGTGAAGGACCAACTCAAATGGGCATCTGTACAATAAGTTCAGATAAATTCTGAAATTTACTTTTTCAGTCATCTTTTGTTAAACAGTTCAGTCATTCCCACATTTGAGGATTTTTAATGACAAAAAAAATAATTTAACAATTTAATTCACTGTAGTCAAAGAAAATGAATGACTTGTAAAATGGGGCTCCTTGACCTTATGTGGAATATACAGCAGAAACTTAATTTAAATGGGAAACTATTAAATTCCCTTATTTCCTTTTTATGTGTATTTTGGATGTGCACTGACTTATATATATGAACACTTGTTTCAGATTTTCTTCTTCACTTCTTCTTGTGTATGTAACTCTCTTTAATTCCTCACCAGGCTCATGACTAAAAATTATGTTACTAAAGACATTTGTGATGAATGGTCTGGACACTAAATGGTTAACCTGATTTCCAAAATAGCCACAACACTGATCTCAATACAGATTAGGCTGGCTAAACGTGTCTTATTTAAACTGTATTTGTAGCTCACCGGGGGGGAAATTTCCCTGTCGACATTATGCCTGACTTGTCTTTCTTTTTCTGTTTTCATGTCATACATTTGCACAACCAGAACAACTCCAAAATTAATATGAAGTCTGCACTCTTTGCTAAAAGATTAACATTTTATTGCTGTATTGCATTCTGGTTTGTGCCTCAAATATGATAATTCATGTGTTAAAATGAATGTGTAAAAAGCGATCTGCCTGGTGAATTCAGGTTTAATGAAAAATTAAAGCACTTAATGTCAGAAAGGGTTTTGGTAGCATTTTGAACAAACTGAGGTGTAATGGTTACACATTAATTTATATGTTGCATTGCTCTGGGAATTTTCAGTTTATGTTTCAAGTTAAATGCTCTGTGACTCTTGCTTTGCGTCATTAACAGCAGGCCTTGGCTGGCTGGGTTGGAAGGAGGTGACTGGGCTTTTAACTCTGGATTGCTTTTTTTTTAATGGCATCTTTCTGATTGATGCTACTATGTGCTTGATGTAGCCTGACTGGTATGGCTGGTATTTGTCAGGATGGAAACAAATAAGGGCCTACAAATGCACAATTAGTGAGGTGTAATTATATTTTGCACTTCCAGTTTCCAGTAGAGGTCGTGTATAGGCAATACTGGAACATTTAACTTAATTTGAATTGTCTGTTGTGTTTAAAAATAGTCAATTGTGAAAAAGATGTAATACAGTTTTAGTTGTCAAACCATAACATTTGAAATCACAGTATTTATACAGATAGCCTCGCCTGTTAGCCTCGCATATCAATGACCACATACAGTAATTTTAAAACTAATTGGGTGACATTTTTGGCAGCCACCAAATATTAATCCACATAACCTGAAAATCTCTGATATTGCATAGGAGTGTGTAGGGATGTCCGATGTGGTTAATTTTTGGACAGCCTGACAGCCATTAACCAGTAACTAACTAACTGATATGTTTTTAAGAAAATATACAAAATGATGTGAAATATAAGAGCCATCAGTGTTAGTGAATGCCTCATGCATTTGTCCAATTCGGACAGTGAAAAATGAATGTGATGACTAATGTAATGCAAACTGAAAATAAAGTGCGCGCTGTATCATTGAAGCAGAGCTTTTCTAGCTGAGATGCCTGCATGAGTCTGTGTTAAACAGGACTGATGCGAGAAATCTGACATTCTGGACACTATCCCTCATAATCCCTGGGAGTGCCACTGTAGAAATGATTATGGATACAACTACTGGTGAGATAGCGTAAATAGCAGTAAGCTTGTTAGACTGTCTATAGTTAGCAGGCCCCCCGGAAGTGCGCTGGGCTTTGAAGCCATTTTTCATATTGGCCAAACAGTGGTACCACAATTTCCAGGGTCTGTCATGTGATGCCATTGGGCCCAAAGAAAAATTTCTCATATACTTCCATTGGGAAAGAGATGTCTGTAAATCAGTAGCTACTTTTTTTTTTTTTGCTTCTGCTAAAGCAGAAGCCATTCGCTTGGCTGGTGGTCATCTAGGTAATTTCATACCATGGACATGTAGCAATCCCACTGAGTGTCTTTCATAGGAATGAACTGAACCCTGTCGCCAATGCTGTATCCAGATCTCCATCCATTCTCCTATCCATGATAGTTTGTCCCAGTTGCTAATATTGGTGGCTAACCACCGAAGGGGGTTCTTCTCTAAAGTAATTGCCCTCAATTTAGCAAAGACTGCTTTGTTTTTTAACAAATATTTAACTAATGTTTAATTAGCATTTTCTGAATTGTCTTCGCAGAGCTGTGGTACCTGTCGGCGGCTCTACAAACAATCAGACTAATTTTAAATAAGGCTAAATTTGTGGCTTCAACAACAGTGTATTATACATGCAGCCATAACAAACATTTGATTGTTCATGTAACCTATGGTACAGTTGAAATGAGAAACAATAAATCCAGAATAGTTTCAAGAGACGCAGCAGGGAAGTATTAACTCAGAATTTGCAGAAGAGAATGACCCCTACAATGACAGGTCTGTTGCTCAATACATGATATCCCTGTCTGTCCTTGTCCGACTGCACTTAGAATCTACATTAGAAAATTGCCCATTATAAGATTAACTCAACAGCATTCTAGTTATCTAGGCTGAGAATGTGTTACTGATTTACTGTATTTTTGTCATATCATAAAAATGAATGTTTAAAATGATTTATTTTACTACTTATTTATATCACTGGTATTACTGAAGTCTGCTGCTAAATTCAAGGTCATGTTTATAGAACTTCTATTCATTAAATTAGAAGTTATGAAAGTATGTAAACTGTGTTGTTAAGGCAGAGGATTGGAGCATAAGCTTGGAAACGTTACATTTATTCACTCTACATGGAGCTGAAATTTATACTGAATTATGTTAGATGTTCACTGAATGTGTTAATGTCTGTTTATGAGTCGTACAGAATCAATCAAGTCATCTTTTAGAAGGAGCAGATGTTTACCATAAGCTAACTCAGGCTCTATTAAATATAACAATATGTTAAGGTAGCAAGGCAAGCTAATCTCTAACATGCGGCTGTCAGAGATGGCAGAGGTATGACTTCATTATACCCAGGTGGTTTGTTCCATGATTTATTTCTCGATTGCTCTAGGGAAGAGGGTTAGCATATAATTGACTAACAAGATCATAGGAGTAAGGATGATAGAATTTAACTCTGGGGTCAATGATGTCATATATTACATAATTGTACTAGCAATAAATATATCTGAAATGCCACATGCAGGAGACTTAATTTGCTTTGCCCAGAAGCTATCGCTTACCATCATGCTGTTCCAACGAAAGCCCTGCTCCAATGATATCCCTTTCAGAAGCTTTAATCCAGCCTTCAACTGTGGTGTCTCTTTGAAAACTTTGTAAAATAAATCCAAAATATTAAATCTGACACAACTCTCCTGTGATTAAGCTATTTATCTTTTTTTTGGTATTCAAAACATATATTGTTGTTGTTCACTATCCCCACTAGCTGTCAGTGAGGCATTCATTGACCTATCAGAGGCTGAGTTCCTGAATGGGTCCATTTTTAGGTTAGCTGGCAAGTAAAGGGCAACTGACTGAGTTGTGCCAGGTTGGGGAACTCCTTTCCCAGAAGTTACGTCATGGGTCAGTGGCAGCTGGGCTGTGCAAGCTGTTAGCAGCATCTGTGTGTTTGTGTGTACAAATGAACCTGTAGACCCACATGCATAACCAGTCAGAATTATTCTCAGTGGTTACCAATTAACGATTAACTGTTTACGTCCCTAGTAACATGGCACGCTTACTACTTTTAGATGCCAGTTTGTCATGTGCCTCACAGCTGGCTCAAGTGACCTGAACTTGCTCGAATGATATATTATGAACCTTGTATTATTTTTGGTACAGTAGTGTGGTTAGCAAACATTTATGAAATGACCCTAAAGTGTCAGTGCGGGTGAGAAATTTTTCACAAGCAAATAATAGTTTCAGATTTATCTGAATTTGAGTGCAAGGTGTAATCGTGCTGGCATAGGCCAAGTGTCATTTTGTGCTGACATGCTCTTAACAGCCACATGTGGACGATTCCCCTGGCCCAGAAATAGAGGTATTGAATTTAGTAGGGAGATGAAGGGGGGAGGGAGAGGGGGAGGAGATACTCTGGAAGGAGAAGAGGGGTTAGTGGACTGGCTCACCACACTACACTGCCCCACCCAGAGGAAACATTCCAGACGGAATTAAAGAGTTAACTCTTCAAACAGTGAACATTCCCACCGGGGGCTCCCAACAAGAGACGGGGTTTGACGGGGGTGGGTGGGTGGCTGCATGTCCGTGTTGTAGTCGGGGCCCTGATTGGTGATCTTTCAATTCATTTCACTCAGTGTCGCAGGGGCTGTAAAAGAAAAAAGCCAAAGGGCCTGAATGGGAGGAGCTGGATGGGAGGGCCCGCTGGTGCAGGCAGAGACACTTTTTTTTATTTGTCTGAGTCCCAAAGGGCACATCTGCTGCTGGCAGACACGAAGAGGCTTCTCCTGGTGTCCAGTCTCTTCACCTCGGTCACACCATGGCCTGGTCATACACAGCATAAATCAGCAATGTGTAGTCTGTCTTGATTCTGCCATCCACATGCAAGATTACTGGATTTAGACGGCGTTATTAGATTCAGTCATGACATTGAGAGGATCCTACTCTGCTGTCCATCAACGTGATTAGAGGTTTACATTAATAATTCCATTTTACATCTACATTGGGAATGTGGGCGAAATATATCCTAGATGGAGAATACTTGGTGCTTACTAAACTTCTAAATGGAGCTCTGTGATCCCATGGTTTGAAAACATTTAGCAACCCGTGTTTCAAAAGTATTTGTAACACATTTCGCCTTTTCAAATGTTACATATCTAACAGAAGATAGCAAATGAATTTTTAAAATTTATTTATAAGTGTCAATTGTAATCCTGTCATAGATCAAACTTGGACTTTCCCTGTTCCTCATGTCTATGCCTCCTTCACCGAGACGGTAAGCACAGCTGTTAGATGTTGAAATGCTCATTTCCTTTGTGGGTTTATTATCTATAAGCGTTGGTGATTTGCATTGTCGGCGTGTTTGCGTAAAGTTGGGCCTCTTGAAGCCCCAGTGTTCCGCCCCATTCAGATCCCACTTTACATGTGCCAGTCCCTTGAATAACAGAAATGTCTCTATGAGAGGAAGACATATGTTGTGCTCCTCTCTCAACAGACCCATTTTATCTTTGCCAAATATACCTGTGAAGAGCACAAGGTCTTGTTGCTTTTGTATTTAAGGATTTACCTTTCAGCTAAAGTAATCGTTCCTGCAACATCATGCAAATGACTTTGTGGATGACCCCTCATGTGCATTGTCACTGAGGGCCACACTGCTCGTCTTCATTTAATTGAATTGAAAGGCAAAAAGTTGTCACATTTAGATGCAAATGTTGCATGTCCATTAGAGTTGTCACACTTTTCTTCCCAAATCGACCCTGGAGGATTGACTTCTATGCTACTAATGGAAACTGAGCTACTAATGCCTGCTGTAATTTGATCAGTTGGTAGTGAAACCACAAGCCCCCCTCCTCACACCAATGCTGGTTCCATTCGTCCTTTACAACCACTCCCACTCAGCATATCTCAACACCTGCTCTTTAATGAAGGCAAACAGAGAAAGGGGAATAGCCAAATGAAACAAAGACATCCAACAACCCCCTTGGCAGCTGCATGGAAGTAGAACCAAGGTCATATGACACTGTTAAGCAAAGTCTCCTTAAGTTTTATATAGGCTTACTGCATGTAGTTATATATACAGTACACATGTATATAGACTACTGTTCACACTGTCTCTTACAGTGACCCTTGGCACAGTATGCGAGGTCCTGTTGTCCTTGTACCATGTACAGTATGGTCTCATGCTGTGTGTTTAACTTGTCAGTCTGTCTTTGCACTACAGCTCACATGATTAATTCTTTGCATGTTCTTGGTATTGAAAGAGATTTCCCTATTTCAAATGTTGAAACACAGTTTAGCTGAGTTTTCTAGCATGAAGCCATATCAAGCTTAACATATCCTCTTGAAGTTTTTATCAAGCTATTTTTTTTTGCAACAATATAATTATTAAAGGTATTCTGATACTATCATCACCATTGATTTGAGCTTTGCATTGTTTAATATGTTTTGACTTGAGTTTCAGTGTGATGCCTAGATTTTGGCGCTGACACTATATGACACTCTATTTGATATTCTGCTTTGAGAAGTGTGAACAAAGTCCTTACTTTCAAGTACTTTGCCCAAATTAAATGCTCTACAAAGGATTAAATAATTATTTGAATAGGAAATCCACTTTAATTACTCGAGAGTTTACAGTACTCTGTGTTGCCAACACATTTTCAGTTGGTACCAAAATAGTATTGTAGCTTGATACACTCACCGTGTAAAGTGCCATCACTGACATAACCTTCAATAGTGGTTTGCGTTGCCATTATAGCTACATCGCAGGACTGCTTAATGTAGGTAAAGGCATACAGCAATTCTTTGCCAAGTACTGTGATGGAATTTTTTTAAACTAATGTTTTAAGATTATTTAGTAACTTAAATGATGCTTTTGATGGAAGTTGTGAAATGTTAGCTGCATAGCATATTGGAATAGGTTGACCTGCTGACACTTCACGCTGTTTAGCAGGTGAATAACCATGCTTTGCTACACCTATGTGACAGTCTGTGTTTGCCCCTCCTTATGATTTAACGCCTGTATTGTGTACTTTTAATGAGGAAGACATAGTCAGTTTCTGATTGTTTTTTGAATTTCATTATGGATGGAGATCCACTACTTGAAAATGTGGGGAGACAAGCACCCTAAATTAGCATGTAAACAATGTTTTGTGAATGTGATTTAAGTAAAGGCTCTAGTGTTTTCATGGAGTGCAGATTAGATATGGATTTACCTTTTATATTGCTTATATTGATTGATTGAAAATCCCCAGATCTGCCACATCCAGTTAGTTTGCAGTCATACTGGGGACATAAAGCAACGTAACATATATAAGAATGTCTGTATTCAACCACAGCTTTCTTTAACTGGAAATATGCAGTTGCAGACATAAGATATGGTCTCTTTGGGTTCTGATCTCTGCTTTGCTCCTTGTAGAAAGGGCCTGGCGGTAAGGAGGTGTGAAGGTGAAGAGTGAGAGTTGTCTATTGTTAGTGGCTTTCTTGGCTGTCTTCTGCCACTGCTTTGGCTGTGCTCCAGGCTGGTGTCAGAGGCCTGTAGGTGCTAACTGGGCCACTGTGTCAAGGCCCTTGGGTAAACACAGCAGAGAAGGAGGTGAAAGAGGTACAGGAGGCTTCCCTTTCACTGTAGCCTGCCTGCTTTTCAGTCTGCACAGTCATAGCGCTGCCTGCCAAAATCCCATGTAGTTTATAATAGCATGTGGCCAGGTTGTTTGGCTGCCAAGTCTTCAAACACAAGCTGAGTGTAATCATGTGCTTGTAAGAGGGAGCTACCAGCAGAGGAGGAAGGAAGAAAAAAAGGTCCTGACTGCTGCCCAGGAAACGTCATATTACACTGAAAGCAATGCGTTCACAGCTCAACTTCCAGCATTTACATTCTGCATTCAGGGTTGGACATCCGCCAAAGCTGTTCACTTCCTGAATCACAATCATCACAAGAAACAAACAGTGAGCAGCGTGTCTGTCAAAGCCGCTGGCTTGTAATCCGAAATGTTGTGCTAGTGTACACACAGTTTCCTAGGGGGATAAACATTATTCCTACTAGCATCAGCAAAGTGCTGTTATGATTGTCTTTTCTTTTAGACAAAATCTGTTGTGCAGATCATGTGTCCAGAGCTGAGATAGCTGCACCTTTCTGGATGAAAGAGTTCTGTGACGTATGTGTTGGTCTGTTTGCATAAAGTAATCAAATTGAACAAGCTAAACAAATAGATGTTGATCACATGTCTTATTTCAAGAGGCGGAATTGAAAATCAGGCTTCGATTCAATGTTCTTAAAAAATAAAAAGATATACCTCTGACTTTGCATTTGACTCCTATTATCAGTTTATGCATTTAGCTTTATAAAATAAATTTAAGCTTTTGTAATCAGAAATTGGAATCTCAGATTCTTTTTTAGATGGTCTTTATCATTGTCAGCAGAACACAAATAACTGGATTAACCTTGTGTTGAATTGAAAGGTTTGTAATAAATCATTTCAGATGACAAAAACACATCACGCTCTGACTTGTAGCCGATCTGGTTAATAGACAATCACACTGTGAATAGTACTATGGACCATGTCAACTGCAGTCAATAATTTCAAAAGCCTTGTTAGTAAATGATTAAAGAGTGGCACAGAAAATTGAATTATTAACAGCAGGGGCTGTAGTGAATTTAGAGGGTTTTTATAAGAATCATAATGTTGTAGGATGAGAATGTTAGTTTGCTGTTTGATGTCTTTCAGTCAGTGTGATGGAGTGCAGTATTTATTTACTTTGCACTTAATTATATGGCATCAGAAAAATGATCTTGCCTCACCTTGTCCATCTCAAGAAGGCACAAATTTGCATGATGTATATCAGCTTGCAAGGCTCTTTTCTCGCAATCATCAGCATATTAATGTGGAACATGGTTCAATAATGTTTGTGGCAGATTTGGGATGCCCCAGCCCCCAGTGGAGCCAGCGTTGATTAGCCAGCCATCTGGTCAAACAAAGACATCTCAGGTTTTCCTGCCCTAAATAAATGTGATTAGAAAACCTGGGGACGCTCCATGCTTCCAGCACAGGGAGGATGTGTGGTCAAAGCATTTGTTTGAAAAAAAAGTGGGGGCAACGTTTACTAAATGATTAGTAGCACAAAATTGTTTGCATTTGGAAGCAGCATTGTTCTCAGCTGATCACAAGTACCTTGGAATAATCCATGTGAACTTAACATGAGTGAACATATGTTTTTATAATTAGACCATCAAATAGAGCTACTTGTGCTTTATGGAGGTAGCATGGATGAAAACACTCTTTATAATGTTTGGTTGGAACAGTAATGACACATTGGCTAACTGCACCACAGGAGCTGAAATAACTTAAAATAAGCGTGAGTGAATATGAACCATGTACTCTGCAAACATCTGCTCACCTGTAATTCTGTAATTGGAAACCCTGTATGGCTTTGCATTTATTGGTTTCACTATTCATGGTATATGTGCTTTTGTTGCTGTTGTATTACATTCAGTACAGTCTGTTTGCTCTGTTATCTATGTCATATCCCCTGCTGCTGCTGCTGCAACAACCCAATTTCCCCATGAGAATCATTACACTTTTATCTTATCTGATCATGTATACTGCACCTCTGTGATGCCTGTGTATGAAATAGACCGAAGTATAGAGTATAAAGCAAGCATTTGATTGGATTCTTTACCATGATACTATAAATGACTGTTAACTTATCATTAACAGATCAAGAATATTCAAACCAATAATATGCGAAGTTGTCAAGAGCCCATTTTATTTTCTTCTTCACATTCATAGGCTACATCCTTTAAGTGGCCTGTCAGGTGAAGCTAACACAGCTGACAGAACATTACTGACAGTGATGGCGAGTACCATCGCATATGGATGATTACCACACTATTCAGGGCTGCCTTTAAATATAGAATGCCTAGACTTCATGCAGTTTGCCTGTTACAATAAGCACAGCTTATTAGAGCTGCTTATTAGCTAAGATTACCCTCCCATGTATTGCAGGCAAGATGCAAAATTCATTCTTTTGTCCACTGGCCAAATGGCTAGTGATTGTTCAGACTTAAGCAGCCACTCAGTACATTATCATTGTTGTTTTGGCAGGTGATTGAAGCAAATCTTCCAGCCACTTGCATATTTTACCAGCATTTGACTGGCTGCTAGTGCTAATTTTGTGCCCTACATGCAGGCATCATTTATAGTCCATATTGCTATGGAACATTACTTTGGTGGTCACATACAGGTAAAGTGTTGAGTTAGAAAAACTGCATTCTCATTTTCAAACCACTCAGAAGGTATAATGACGAATGAAAAAATAAGTAAGAAGGCACAGTTAATAGGGCGGCTTTTAAACTAGTGAATCTGATCACTGCTGGCTAAAATTGGTTGCATAATTGCTTCCACAGCATTTATACTCTGAAAGTTTGTTTTCTTAAATTTTGGTTCAATAATTCCCGCACTGACCATGAGTTTGGTCATTCTGTTGAGGTTTCTGGGTGTCTCTGCTGTCTTTTGAGTGTCCAGTAGAGATGTAGTGGCTTGTTGGCCCCTGGAGATGAGCTCCAGATGCATGACGGTCTGCATCATCCCAAACTGGGTCCCTGGGGGGTACAGGCCTGTCAGAGGTGGAATGCCCCTGCACACTTAACGCTAGCTGAGAGGAAACAGATACCTTTGGCTCTGAACAGAGAAATAGCTCCCTATCGATTAGACTGTACAGAAAGCTGTGAATTGCGCTTATGGTTTGAACATTTGATACAGCAGATTCAGAGAGATAGTCATAACACTAACTTCTCTGGTGGAGGAAACCCTGGGAATAATGGGACCGATTTCCCCCCACCACCACAAATGCCACACAAAGAAGTCATTTACCCATCTGACTGCAGGCGCTGTGACCTCTGTCATTTCATATGTAATGAGATGTTATGTGTCCTAATAGCAGTGAGGTTTTTTTGTTGATTGTGAATGTATCAAATTCCTGGCACTGTCAGTATAATGAGAATGTATATAAAGGGCTATCAGGTCTGTGTGATGTCTCCAGCTGCCATTAGCATGGGGGTGAAGTGGATGCTTGCTCTTTGAAAGATGTGAGATATGCAAGGTATTTTTAGCCGAAGCTTTTAACCCAGAAGAAACCGCTAATAGCTGCTTTGACCTAAATGCAGCAGTATGGCTTCTTGCTCAAAGCTGCATTGATTACAAGGGGCCCCTAAAAAATAAAATATGGAGATTATGAATTTGTCTTTGCAAAATGATATGTGCTTTGCATATCGGAGACAACTGTACACTTCACAGAGCAAAACTAATAGCTTCAAATCAAATTATCCATGAGGGGTTACCAAGGGGGCCCCATGCACGTCTGTGCATAGTTCAGTTGGAAGACTAGTCTCTGCGGTCTAGCTTCTTACGGGCCTGAAACACGACTGGAAAGGGTTAACGTATGGAGTACTGTATGTGGTGGCACAGATGTGATTCACTAAAATGTTTGCTCTGCCTGTGAAAGGGTCTTTGAACCAATGAGTGTGAACTTCTGGCCACACCAGCCTATAAACGTTGCATTTGTGTGAGGCAGCGAAAGGGGCCAGCTAGTGTAATGGGGGATGGGGCCTCTGCCTGTGGAATGTGGTGTCTTGGTGAAAGGGCTGGAGCTGAACAAATGCAGTCAGTTTATTTGGCAAACCAGACTTGCTGGTCACCAACAGACATGTTTACCCAGGAACTAAATATGCAGATCCTCCCCTTTCTTTCAGACATAAGTCTTTCTCTCTCTCTCTTTCCCTCTCTCTGTCTCTGTCTCTGTGTCTTTGGGTGTGAAATTGGATAAGGTGAAAAAGTGTGTTGATCATTGTATAAGTTTTTCTTCTACATGTGTCTGCCTGCCTGCCTATTTTCATTTTGTCTTTCTATCTGTGTGTGTGTCTCCCCCCCCCCCCCATATCTCTTTTTCCTCTGTTTCTTTTTTTTGTAATTGGAGTGATTAATGGAGGGAGGGGTGGTCTTGCCTGAAGGCGTGTTTTTCAGTGGCCTGTTTAGAGGTGCTGAGGCCGGAGCAGGTAGCAACACGTTCTGCCCCTGGACATTTAGCCCCTTGTCCCTGCCACTTTGTCTGCTCCCCCAAAAGCCAGAAATCTCTTCCAGCTACAAACATGACTGGACACTCAGAGGCAGGCATGCCCCTGGGTCCTGTTTTCTGCTGCCAGCCAGCTCTCGTGTGATATGTGACCTTTTTTTTATGCTCCATAATAATTCTGAATGAGAGCAGAGAATCAGTGGTGGATTTGTTTGTAAGCAGGATGTCGACCATATGTTCCCCAGTACCAGTGAGATTTACTCACTCACTCACTCCTGTTGTTGCACATGGAATTATGATTAGCACAAGCCTTTGTTGGTGGTAGCGCATAGAGAGCTCACCATGATGTCTTTACAGTAGTTAGCAGATAAAGGATGCCATCCGCTCAGCCCCACTCCCAATGCACCTGCCCCACACCCATCAACCCCTCCCCGCTGCATGAGCCACTATAAATGATTCTTGGAGCCCTGCTGTGGGATCAAGGCCCCAATTATTTGATTTGGATTAGAGATTGCTGCCCCCCACAATGCTCGTTTTTACAGGCATGCTGAGAGGAAGCACATTCGCTTTCTTTGGAAGACTTAAACTAAAGTCCTCGCAGCTCTTGTTCTCCAGTAGATGAGGAAACAGGCTTACTGCTGTAGTAATCTGCATTAATCACAGATTCAGTTCTCTTCACAAATAAATATACAAAGCAACCTGTGTCAGGTCACTACAGTACATTTAGTCACATTTTAGAAAAATTGTTACGGCTTTAGTAGTGAAGTGTACAGAAAAGCAAGTTTAACTACTAAGCATGTGTGTTGCCACTTCTCTGGCTACATTTATCACTATTGTTGGCTGCGATCCAGAATTCTGCTGGAGGCCTTGATTGTGATTAAATTACTGCCGCTGTGTCTGTTTAAAAGATTTCCCTTGCTGAACTGTTTTGACAGGCAGCAATTTGGCTAAAAAAGATTAGTCCAGGAATGAGATGTTAAGAGTACCTGTGGGATGAGAGGGGCTCTCCTGTTATTGTGAGGTCCTGTTACTGGTGTACAGGAATGTTGGTGAATTCACTACTCACCCTCCCGCCTGTGTCTGTATTCTGACAGAGCTCGCACTGAGAGCACAGTGACATTTTGTTACTCTTGATTTACTAGCTGGGGTTGCTATGGGGATTTTGTTTGTATGTGCGTGTTTGCAGTTTTTGAGGATAGGTGTGGCTGTTTACACTGTCTTTTTTTGTAGATAACTGCAATTTGATGAGGGTTTGCCATGGAAACCTTCGCTGTGTTAGTCAAAGTTAGTTGTCTTGTTGGAGGTGAAGGGGTTAGGTCACCATGGGAGCTGTGATCCTGCCCTCATCTCAGTTTCCCTGGCGTGGCGGTAGATGACTGAGGATGATGAGTATTGACGTGTGCTGTGAGATTGCGTCCGGAGGGGGCTGGGGACTTCCCTGTGTTTGCACATCCAGTGCTATTGATTTGCCTCCTGTTCAATGACTGTGGCCCAGGGGACTTGGTCTGCAGCTTGGAGCTGTGTAGAGTGGGACACAGAGAGCTGTGACAGTAGCTCAGAGTGTGAAGACAGGGTTTAGGGGCATGTCTCAGGGCTAAAGGGCCTCTAATATGGCACGTGCCTCTATTCATTAGGTCTTGTTTAGTCTGCAGGATTAAACTGGCAGGCTGCAAAACAACGACTGTTTTCTGGTCTGCTCCACATATCAGATGTGTCACTTGTTTATTTCTGTCATCCCACCAGTCAGATTCATCCAGCCTGTCATCAAGAGTATAAAAATGACCTTCTTCACACAGGTATATCGCTGCTTATACACGGTGAAATTGGCTGCTTACCTTTTATAAAGCACGTGTGAAAATGTACTCAATCCAGTTTCCCCCCTGCTTTTATTATCTAGAAGTGATTTCTAAAGTGGGTCTAACACAGCACACATTTCCTTAGCTCCATGGCTGCTACTTGAGCCCACTCAACCCTCTACTGGAAAAGTGAAGGCAAATCACATGATGCTTTTATTAAGAACAAGCCTCTTCATCTAATAACAGCTCCACTATCAAATTGGAGAAGTGCTGTCAACATCCTGAGCAATCAATGCCATCCATCCCCCACTCCCCAAGCAGCAGCCATTAACCCTTCTTGTTCCGGCATGCCTGGCCTCACTAAAATGGTGGCTCTACTCCAGACATCTTTCTATAATGGCTGCGTAGAATTACCCCCAAGCTATGCATTGACATTCAAGTAGGAGTATGTTGTTTAGTTTGTCCGGTGCAGATGGAGGGATATGCAAAGAATGTCAACTTGTTGCAGACAGAACGTAGTTCACTGTATTGTACGGGAGTAATGGCTGTTGAAAACACAATCCAAATGCATGACTTTCACAACTGGTGTACTCAAAATTCAGTGTTTCAGAAAAAGGAGCCAGATCTTCCTTATCTGAAAAAGAAACATAATTTTTGAGAACATGTAACTGTACAAATTAATGGACTGACAGCACTATTGTCAGAATAACAAGTGGTCACCACCTTGACAACCCACATGAACCTCAGCTGCCCTATGGACACCCACTCAAAAACCATTCCCACAGAGAGAACTTTTTAGCGACAGAGGTACTTATTGATTGTAGATGTGTGGACCCCCCCCCCCCCCCCCCCCCCGCTCTGGTCATCTACCTTATTCTTATCCCTGATTTGGCGCTGTGCCAATCAGTAACGTATGGCCATAATGTGATTAGGCCACCCACTGCCTGGCCAGTAAACCTGCTAACAGCATGAGAGAGAGACAGAGAGGAAACATGGGCTGCTTAACCATATGAAGGCTTCTGTTCACCCTACATCCCAGCACAAACACACACCAGCATACGCAGGCAACACACATGCATGTACACACAGACATACTTAGTGCTATATTTGAATATTCTTATTTCATTTGACCTAACTGAATTGGAGTTTGGATAAATATACTCAAAAATATCTGTTGACTACCATTACCATCAGCAAATAAGAAGGTATTCAGCGATGGCAGTGGCTGTTTTTATCTGTCATGTCGCAACACTTTTACGGAGGCATAATAGCTGGATGCAGGGCTGGATGCTAACTGGGACAAACCGGGATGCTGTTGGGACAAAAGGACACAGTAAATTCACTGTTGACTCATCAGGAGACTTACCCTGTTGTTTCCTTGATAATGCTATATTGTGACATCAAATCTGTGTAGACAGAAGTTGCATTGAGTTTGTCATGATGCCTTCACGCTCTGAAAAGTAAAAATTAGTATCAGGTAAAGGTAAGTTTGAAGGAAAAATTTGTTGATATTTTCACACACATAAACAGCTATTAAGAAGCAGTTATAAAAATAGTAATAATAATAATAAGCAAGTTTTTCATGGAAAGGTTATTTTAAAGGTTGTTTCATAAATGTGTATGACTGAATTTGTTCAGACACAAGGTCAGTAGTGTAATGAAATGCAGACTCTGAAACAACTTTGTTTTTGTTTTTGTTTTATAATAGAGATGTCTTTGTTTCCCTTGCACAAAAGGAGGAATAAAATAAACAATATAAACCAAATTAACAACAACCAAAAAAAACATCTCAATTAGCTTTCTTCTGTCTTCCATTGCCTGTTGGCAAAATTCTTATTTTAAACATAGTTATTGGCTCACAATTTCATGGTGCATCCCCACATGTTAAAAAAAACATGTTTTAAAAATCTATAATGCAGTAACATGGACATACATAAACATAAGGACATGTGCTTTAAACATTTGATTTGTGAATGATTATCAGGCAAGCCAAGCCATGTACGCCCCTGTCATGAATGTATGTAGGGTGTGGGAATTTCTTTTTTTAAAGAAGTCATTTTTGGGTGGAGCTCTGGATGTGATGAAGGGGCTGAGGTGACTGATCATAAGGAGTGGTCCCAAAACATCAGTATCCACTCTAACTTGACAAAAAGCAACATAGTGTTAACATTCCTCAGCTGACCAAGGTCCCAATTCAAGAGCCAACATGTCTATTCATGGTTAACGGCTTCTATGTTCCAATTACTGTGTTTTTTTTTGAACCGGCTTGAGAAGCAGACAGGTTTTCTCTAAGTGCAACTTATAACAAGTGCGTGAAAACAAGTGACAGCTGAATAACTCTCTGAGACCCAGTTACATGCAATCATTGACAGTTGTCCCAACAGTCCCATTGGTTTTGAGATCCAAAAGTTTAATATTAACAGCGTAGATGTCAAGTGAACCACAAAGTGCAGACACTTTTTTGTTGCAGACACCTGCTTGGTTGATACAAGTTGCTTTGGTTAAGGCTGTTGGTTGAAATAATTGATAATTCTGAAGTCTCTCCCTGTTTCGTATTTTGTGCTTCCATATATATTCAGTACCACACTAGTTTGGTTTTATCTTTCCTCCCAGCTATCCTTGTCATTATACCAGCCATTTGGCATTAGCTTGCCCTTTACCCTTGAGGAGGACAAACTGACCTTGCTCAGTACAAGAGAGCACTCCACAGTTATATCAAAAGCGATATGACTTTTGTAGCATCATGTGACTTTTGGCTGAACGTTGGAGAACGTTTTGTACTGAACGAGGATTTAAGATTTGGCCCCTCTAAGTGCACTGACTGTACATGAAATCTGTACATGTTATACATGATCAGTGAGAGTATAAGTTCTAAGTTTAAGTGATTTCATTCATTTGAAAATGGGACGTAAATGTTCCAGTTTTCAAACAAACCTCGCTGACCTTGCGCACTTAAGAAAATGCAGTTACAACTAAGAAAAGTGTGGTGTAGGAAGCCAAAGCCTGACACTGACTGGACACTGGTGTTCTGTCACATTAGACCTTTGTTCTTGGTTGATGTTAGGAACATCTTGACCCCTGCGCTCCCATAACACAAAGTGTCCCTCTGGGTGACATGAGTGTGTGTTCGTGTGTGTGGGTGTGCAAGTGGTTTGTGTGTAAACACGTTTGTATTCACCTAACAATCCCAAGGCCAGTAACCCAGCAGCTACTGACTGCTCTTCTACAGTTACATCCGATTCTGGTGAGCTGGGAGTGAATTCTGTTGTTGGCAGGCTTACAGTAATTTACTTTGAATAAGAGCCAGAGAGATCTGTTAAATTATTTCATATATTAGCTAGACCTTATAAACCACTAAACACAGCTGATCAGTTATTACCAGTAGCACTATCAGACAGTGTGTCCTGTTCATACACATACAGATCATACTGTTGTTGCAAATATCCTTTCTAAGTACCATTTGATTATAGATTATAGATCAAATGATGATCAAATACACTGACACGCACAGTTATAAACTGTTATTAATATTCTGTACATTGTTGAAGTTGAATTAGAAATTAGATAAGAAAAATGCATTTTACTTGCCAACAAGCAGAATGATGTGTTTCCTATGCAGCTTTATGGCTCCTTGTTTGGTTACCATAAGTAAGATTACACATTGTCGACCCCAGGCCATTAAAAAGGGAACATTAACATGTATAAAAGGTGACAAATGCAAAGTTTTTTCATGCAAGAGCAAGCATGTGAGATTATACATTGCTGCAATCCGAATTATCTGCTGTTATAATCATTTATAATGGTTTAAAGGTTAACAGAGGTGGTCTAATTGTGTGCAAAGGTCTGTAAGGTCTTCAATGTTCTGTACCATATATTTATCTTCACGTGACAATACTGTTGTATCTGTATGACATACTGTAGATAATGTACGTTGACAGCGAAATGCATTTTGATAAGGAAGGAGCTGTGTTTGTGAACTTATTTAAATGCAGTGTATCTGCAGAGAAGCCAACAGGAGAAAATAAAACCCTTATTTGAAAAGTGATTGAACTCTCGCTTTTTAGAGGATAGTAATCTAATGTCTTTGAGGATTTGAACATTGGACTTCAAATATTAGTTTTTCCACATTTTGGAACTAGACTTTTCGTGTTAGTTTGAGAGGGAAAATACATTTTTGTCTCTCACCTTTATCGATGTTGTTAGTACATTAGTTAATTTCCACCCTTATATTGGTTTATATTTTGGACACTTTTGCTGTTTTAAAGAGAGAGTGTTAGCTCATTTTGTAACAAAAGTCCTCATGTTTTTAACTCTACCCTGACGCATAGCAGTAGCGGTGGGTTTGCAAGTTGATGGCTGATGAGTATTTGTTTAGAGAGCATGAATGTTGACAACCGTTACACATACAGAGAGTGAGAGGGTGAAAATGACTTGCTCTCAGGGGCCTTGACAACCTTTGCCCTCCCGGCTCTCGTTTCAGGCCTTGTAATTGCCACTGACCAATGGGCTCCCGTTTGAAACTAGACCCAGGGCTGCAGCTATTAACGTCCCCCTCCAAACGGATCTTGTTTTGATTCCTGATGCTTTTATAGGTTTTGTCTTTAGGAGACATTCCTGGTCGGCACATACCGTGCACCCCTTTCTGCCCCTATTTTCCTTCCTTCCCGTCTTGTGGGGCCATTGCCCCCCTCTCTCCACTCACAAACATACACACAGCCATGATCAGCCTTTGCACATGTGTGGGTGTGTGTGTATGTGTGTGCGCACGCTAGGGCTACTGACCAGCCCACCCTCCCCTGGCCCCTCCTGACAGCCAGCTATACTCCATGAACTTGGCCACCCGTCACAGCTGCGTTAAGATTGAGGGATGGGGGGCCCTTGTATCCAGCTGGGTCGGAAGACATGGGTGGGGGCAGGGCAGGCCCAGATGCAGATGGTTTAGGTCAAATGGAGATGTTTGAGGATGAAGGGGGAGGGGGACACAGGAGCTCAGGGGCACAATAACTCCAGAGGTTACTCCTCCAACCTCTGGAAAAATGCACTCTTGGAGTTTGGGTATATATTAGTTTTCATATGTTTGTTTTGCTGAATGTTGGTAGCTGTTGGAACTAGCTTGGAGTTTACTTCAAAATTTTTTAGCCCCACGTAATATTTTGACCTGATGAGATCTTTTGTAGCTAAAAAATCCAATGAACACATATTAGTGAAAAACCTTTGAGGTTAAAGTCCATTCTTTTGAATTGCAAATGTGCATTTACATTAGTGGTGAAATCAGGAAATGTCCTCTCTTCAGGGACGTTGTTGCATGACATGAGCCCTACTCTCTCCCCACGCTTCCTGTCTGTATCTCTACCGTCACAATCCAAGTTGAAATGCCAAAAGAATAGTCTTAATAATAGATAATGTTACTTTTGAAAGACTTACACTTAATGATATGCAAACCCTGCACACTTGATCCTCTGTGTGTGTGTTTGTAGCAACTTTCTATTTGTTTATTGACCTTATCTGTGTTTTCTCTCTTGTCTGTTGTAGAACGGGAGTGCAGGCTGGGCGGATGAGGCTGACAGTAGCAGAGGAAGAGGAGAGGCCTCCAGAGACTTTGCTAAGGTAAGGGTTTGGAAACTGTTCACCAGGTGGCTTCAGTAGGTTCAATCATTGAACAACCAAAAGCCTTTGCACCAATTACATAACATTCATTCTTATGAAAGGCAAACTAGTGGAATTTGTGAATAGATCAACCCTTTGACACACTCCAAATGCAGAGCTGTACATATATTTTTATGACCCTGAAAATCCAAGCTGTCAAGAACTAGCACTGACCAAGACTGCAGGCTCACCACTTACATTAAAAAGTTGCGCCTGAACACCACAAAGATAACAGCCAACGGTCAGCTGGCTGTTGACATGCATGTATGTTCTGTGCCTATGTGAGAGGATATTTGCACTACAAAAAGCACCGCAGAGACAAACAAAACTAAATAGCCAAAAGTTTTCACACTGCTGTTAATGTGATTGATCAGTATAGATAGAGAATATGTCCGGTAAAAATGTTGCAGTTGATAGATTTTTTTATGCTTTGCACTAGCATTGTCAGCTTGTGGTCTTATTTTGAAAAAAGGAAAGAATACGCTGTTCCCTCTAGTGCCAATTTAGCACGCTGAATGTGCCGTACCAATAGAGTAATAATAAGTTTCTGTCTTCTCCTTCAGTTGTATGAACTGGACAATGACCCCAAAAGGAAGGAGTTTTTGGATGACCTCTTCACCTTCATGCAGAAACGAGGTAGGAGTACTCTCCAGAAATCCACACTATGTAAAGCAGCCGCTCCTCACTTAGCCTTTGGAATCACGTACATTTTCTTTTACTTGTGTGAGATCCAGCAGATTGGCATGCGCTTAAATATTGGATTTTGAGTTGGGATTTACGTGAAATTCAAATGAATTTTCTAAGGACATTAGGGTCCTTTTCCATAAACATTTTCTTTATTTTCTAAATACAATACAAACATTTCAGTTTGGTGAAAATGGAGTTGTTGTGAAAGTGTATTTTGTCAATGGGTTCCTGACTGAAAACATCTGGTTTCAGTATGGTTTCAGGCTTTATTAGACAATTCAGTATCATTTTTAAATTCAAAACTACACACCTCTGATTTTGTAACTTGCAGGGCATATATAATGTTTCACCTTTGCAATAAGAATTGCTGTTAAGATATGCCACAAATGTGACATTGGTCGGAGTTGATTCTCCTCCCTCTGCCTATGTGGAAAAACAAATACCACACGACTTCCATTTCTTAAGAGTCATTTCCTGTCTCTGTGTGAGGAGGGGTTGCTCTTTTTTTTTTTACAGAGCATCTGGAATTTCATTGTAGATTGGTGTGCCTACAGCACAAATGGTTTATTTGGTCATTCAACTGTTGGAGACTATACAAACTGAGCAATGATAAAAGTACAAATACTTAACTTCTCTCACTTGTGGCTTTGGCGTTCCAAATACATTTGCTTCTCCCATGGTTGTCAAGTTTGCTATGTCACTGATCAACTCAAAAAACATGCTGTAACTCTCACTGGCTAAGAAATCCTTTACTAATTCCCCTCCCTGGAGTAAAGGCTTTAAAGGGTCAGCAGGTGAGATCTGCCCCCGTTGATCCTGTGGTTCTGCAGTATCAGAGTCAAGCGGATCTGGCACTGGCCTAACTTATTTAGTTGGCCAACAGCCGGGGAGGCTCAGCTGACCGCGTGCTGCTTTGACACTGCCTACAAGACCCCTCTGACCAGGGGAGATAATGCACTTAGGCTTCTATCAGACAAATCTGTTGCCAAGTAAGTTACATGGCTTGAGCAATACCTCCCAAGGTGAATCACAATGTTATTACAGTGGTGCATACTTTACATTATGTTTTGGCAGGCTATGATGGGTGATGATGGTCTTTGAGCATGTGTGTGGTTCATGCTTCATTATGTTTTGTCACAGGCTATGATGGGCGACACGATACGTATGCAAGTGTGTATGTGAGTCATAGTTTGTTTTGTCAGACTGTGACGGATGATGATGGTGCGTAAATTTGTGTAGATGGGTCCATTTGCATTGACGTGCATGTGTGTGCTTGTATGCATATGTTGGCTCACATTCACAAGAGAAGCAGCTTCTGAGGGTCTGGTCTTAGCACCCGGGGGTCTTGTTTGGAGGGTGATGAATTAAGCCGAGTCAGAGAGAGGGAGGGACAGGATCTGTCAGGGCCCTGTTAGCATCTCTGTCCAGTGGCAGACGCTGGGAGTGGTTGGCTGACCCTTTACTCACGCTGGTCAGACAGAGAAATCCATCAAGCTGACTAAAATGCCACCTGACGGCAGATAACTGGCTGATTACAGCGTACCATGTCACATTATTTTCACTAAATTTGTGTTTACTTAAAGCAGGAAGAAATAGGTTGAATTTGAAGTGAAAACAAACCTGTCCTTTTTATTTTCTCATTGTTGTGTTTTAAGTAAAACAAATATGGAATGTATTACAATGTAGATTTGAAAAGAGAGAAAGAAATAAGCTTTTAAAATCATCCCACCTCAAGGCAAAGAAAACAAAATTCACTGATAACAAATTGAAAACTAGAACTCAGTGTTAAACCCAGAAATGTAGAAACTAGAACAAGAAAGAATTAGAAAAGTCATTTACATTTTGACTAACTTGTTTAGCTAAATTGCATTTCCAAAGTGAGTTATAGTGAGTGGAACTGGAATCGGCTTGCATGGATCAAGTTCCTGTATCATCATCATTACATGTGACCAGTAGTGAGGGATTGCAAGGGGTCAGTGGCCGACAACAGTTGAAACAAATGTTACTGTGTCTCCAGAGGGCTCATCTATAATACAGAAGTGTGAGGCAGAGGAAAAAGAATATGGTGAGAGATTGAAGTAGGTTTGTTTTCATTTGGAAAAAGTGAAAGAGCACCAGAAAATAGTCATAGTTATTACTGGAAGGCTGGAAATTGAAGTGCCATGGTTGCACTGTGCGGCAGATAAGGATGTAAGATATGACAGGGCCATTGCTATTGACATTAGAGACCTGATGTAACTGCTGTGCAGGAGGGTAGGGTATAATTTCAGCTACTCTAGAGTGAGTTCTTCGCCCCTCCCTTGAGACGAAAGCACTTGGCTGACCTGCTGTCTCTCAAACCAGGATTCTAATCACAGGGAACAAATTGCTTGGTTGTATTCCCTTTTTACTGTTAGTGCCAAGAGTATAAGAGATGAAGAGCAAGCCTTGCTAAGCTCTTGTTAATGGCACCCTCTAATTACAGAGCGTATACCTCATTCCATTTCAGCTCATAGATATGGGGTCAAGATTATTCTACTCTTTTTTTAAAAAATGAAACAGTGTTCAGAGAGCCTTTTTAATTTAATGTCTCTGTGTGAAAGAAGGGGGATAGGTGAAATGGCAGCCTCTTCATTTGACTAACTTCACAGGCTGACTGCTTAAAAATACTACCTCATCTTGTGAAGCCGATTGGTTGGAGAAAGACAAATGGTGAAGTGCTTTTCCCACCTCATCGTGGGGCCTCCAGGCCTTGAGAGGAAAGCAAAAACGGAAGGAAAACTTACGAGGGATTCCCATTTCCTGCCTCTGCGCTTAAAAACAGGCACGTGTGTGTGTGTGTATGTGTGTGTGAGAGAGTGTTAATGGTTGAGGAATTTTAGCAGCTGTCCTAAAGACTGTCTGTGCGTAAAGGGGCCCATTGATGGGCTCTGCATCACGGACATGGCAGAAGATACATGTACAAACCTTTACTTCCTTGGCTTTTGCTCCAACATCCATTGCTGGATCCCTTTCGCTTTCACTATTGACCTTTGTTCTGTTGGTTGCTCGTAATTTTAAAGAGGAAGCTCAGCCTTATCCTCCTTGAGAACCTCCTGGCATTCACTGTCGATAAAAACGTCAACTAATGGCTTGACATGTAAATGTAATGTAAATGCGCTCGGGCTGCTCATGGTGGAAAAGTGTGGGTGGAGGATATTATCCTTCATGAGTAGCGCCGACATCACTGTTCATCATATCCATTACAGGTTTTGCTGTTTCACGCCCACTGGGAGTGCAGAGAAAAGCTTTGACGCCATTAACAACCTCAAAGGTTTCGATTAAGCAGATGGGTGAATGTTTGTTTTGGCTTGACACCCGGCCACTTTCTCATTTGGGACGGGGGTTTGGGGCAGGAGATGGGGTTATGAAGAGGTAATCGAGGGGGGGAGCGGTGAATGAGGCTGCGGGAGCTACGGGCGCGCAATAAAGGAAAAAAAAAGAGGAAGAAAATAAAAGAGTGATGCAGCCAACTGCCTGTCAGCGCTGTCCACTTGAGATGATTAATGGCCACAGGCTGTGATGGACAGAGCCAGAGAGAGAGGCTCCTGTTCAGTGAAATCACCAGTCGAGAAAGGAGGGGGTAACGGGGGGGTAAAGACAAGTGTTTTAGCTCCTTCTACTCCAGACAGAGAACCCCACACGTTGCGGTCTGCAAAGGCTAGATCCATCCCAGTGTGACACACTTAATGGGAAGTGTAGATTCAGCTTAAGGGGGACCACATGGTGTTCTATCGCTGCTTTGGAGTTATTTTAGGGGAAAATCCCTGCGTAGTAGATTTAGGTCTGTTAATAGTAATAAAGTGTTAAGCCAGACTTGTCTGTGCCACTAAGTTGCAGCAGTCTTGATGGGGCTGGAGAAAGATATACAGAATTAGAGGAAGGATCAGGGGGGAAGGAAGGGGAGATAATGATTATAATGACGATGCCTCATTTAGTTGCAGCTCCACATTTAAACCTACTGGCAGTGGCTCTGCCCTGTTTGTTCCTATAAATCTTTACTGTGGCTGCCAGAAATGTTTTCAGGGGCCTTACGTCAAAATGAGCTTATGAGTGTTTTAGAGTCATATTTGACCTTCAAATTTTATTTTTCTTTAACTGAAACGGAGAAAAAAAACAGAAACTGCCATTATTAGTTTACTACAAACAAGATGAGGCTGCTGGGCCACTTACATTCGATAAGCCCTGAAAAATATGATTTGCATCAAAAACTAAAACAGTTCATGCTCTGCCAGTTTTCTACATTTGAAGATAATAAGTTTAGGTCTTGGTTGAGCTGGATATTTTTTGTGGTGTGGGAAGAGTGGCCTCCCAGCAGGACATTAGAGGAAGTTCTCTAACTGTAACCCTGAGACTGAGAGCTCTGTCCACACCAATTACACCATGAATGGGCTCTGGGGGATCCATGTATGCATTATATTACTCCCCCGGTCAGCCTCACACTGGCCCTCGTAACAGGCGGGCCCTCTGTACAAACACCACACTACAATAGGAACATTCTCTGGCTCTTTGATATGGCCTCATTTTCCTTTAGTTAACACCCCACAACTTCTGGAAAGTGGCAGCACCTGGTTGGTTTAACAACAAAAACACTGGGTATTGTGAGCACATTTGTCCATTTTAGATAGTGTTGGATTGCGGGTGACATGATTTTCATTTGGGATTAACTGTTTGAACAGTCACTTTGCTGCACAACTATAACTCAATCTAATAGTTTAATCTGCAATTGTGTAATCAACTTATTTCATCTACAGTAGCTTTTATATTGTGACTAAATAAAGATGCAAATCTCAAAATGGATGCATTTTTTGAGACCCAAGAAGCGTGTTCTGCTTAGAATGCAGCCATAAAATGTAGTTAGGAAATGACATTTCGTCCTCTCTTGTCTTTCTTTCTGTCTCTGTCCCCTTCCTCCTCCTCTGCACCCACCCCATTCTCCTTCCCCCTCTGTTTATTGTGCTACAGTTACAACCACTGAAACTTGATAACACCATGGGGGATAGGGGCGGAGGGCCGCACTGTGGCCTGCTTGGTGAAGTTGGGGGGGGGGGTTTGGATTAAGGGGCCTCCTGTCCTACACGGGATGATTAATGATCTCCAAAAAGTAGGGGCCGACCTTTTTGATAGGGCAATGCTGACGGACCGCAGACAAGGGAGTGACCGTCGTGTGTCTGTATGTGTGAAAAGGGAGAAAAGAGAGGATGAGGAGGGCAGACAGGGAAACCACAGTAGGAGATGAGGACAGACAGGGTGCTTGGGTGACAGAGGAGAGGTTAAAGGAGGCATCGGCAGGCTTACGTAGAAACAAGGCCATGCTCTGTCATTTCCCTTTGAAAGCACTTCGTCAGTGGGCTAAAACTGACCGAGCTCACCAACCAGACAGAAAGATAATCAGGCAAAAATACTTAAAGACCAGCACTGGTAGCAAAGGGCCCCTACTCTCAGGAAAGGGCGGGGACCCAAATGATACACAGATTCCAACCGCTGCTTTCTAATCATTACTGCAAGACACACTCTAAAAGAAGAAGCAAAACTATTCTTATTGGACACATCCTCTACTGCATTTGTGATCAAAGATTTTGTGGTTACCGTGTTGATATATTTGAGGCCTGAGATTATCTTTGCCTTTGGTAAACTCCACCCGCTGGCTGGCAAATTACAGCCTAGCCTTTGGGGAGTGAGTTCATCCATGGTGGTTATGCTCTTCTCTTCCTTCAAAACAAAAGGAAATAGTAGTTTTCCTGATGTTTTTTTGTGCGGGGGTGTGTTGGGAGATTTTAGATTAGAATCTTAAAGACTTTCTAAGTTTTTGTTTCTGTTTGTTTCTTACGAACCAAGACTACCCTTTGTGTCTCTTCCTCTCTCTGTCTCTTCATCCCAACCCCCAATCGCCACTGCCTGCCTGTTATTTCCTCTGTCATTTAGCCAGACTGTTCCGCAACCCTGGATTGCCACTGTGCTGTCCATCTTTAATTACGACCATACTGTACAGGGATTTGAGTCTCTAAGCTGCAGAGCTGGGAGATTCTTAATCACCATGCTCATAAGTAACTGAGCAGGGAAGAGGACGAGTGCAGGCCTCAAGCAGATTCATGCTTCCCTGCGAGGTCATTGGTCACGGTAAAAATAACACAGGCTCCACAGATCCATGCACCTTGTTCTGGCTTCGTTGGAATACACTCACAATTTCCCTGAAAACCAAATGCGGCAATCAAATACTATTAAATATCTACAAAAGAAATGTGAAGGGGCTAGTCAGTTAAAACACAAGCTGTTTTATAAAATGGTATTGCAACTCAAAAAATCTGAAATGTTGCTGAAACTGAGGCAGCAAGCATTCGTTCCCACTAACAAACAGCGTCCTTTTGTTACAGAGTACTCTCTAAAAGGGCATATAGTGAAAAAGGCCTAATGATATTAAACATATCCCTGTGTGAAAGGCTTGATGGGACTAAGGTGTAAAGAAGTGATATAACTCTTTTAATGAATTAAAATTGTAGGAAGAAAACGGACAACAGTAATATTATTATTTGGGTAATAAAAGATAAGCCAGGACTTAAAGTTATGAGTCAAGAAAAGCCACACTATCATTAAGCCACAAAATCTGATTTATTTTGAAATACAGTTCCCTTGACAGTATTTGTCTTATTGTACTTTTCATTTGAAATATTGAACTATTTTTTTGTGGTGGCTTTGTTAAGCTGTTCCCATGTGAAGCTCTCCCGTGATCAACAAATTTCCCAAACTTCTGCTATCTCTGCATATCTGCGTGTCTTGCTTCTCCATCTGTGTCCTGTGTGTGCTCTTAAAGCAATGTTTCCTGGCCTCCACACCCCTGTGATGGATGGTATGAAACACATTACAGCCCCCAGAGGAGCCCTACACCAATACAATAGCCCTGAGCTCACTTCCAGTGCAGCTCTGCGGCAGTGTTGCATAAGCCACACAGTAACGGAGATTTGAGTGCAAAGGGGCCTAATGGAAAACAAGACGCTTGATTTGAGGGAAGAAATGGATGTGAAACACACTGGTGCCAAACGGTGTTGCCTTTTTGTGTGGTTTGGGATACATGGGGTTAAGATAACGGTCAGTTAACAAGTTATGATAGATGAGTGTGAAAAGATGAGTTTTCATCATTTGCAACCAGGCTTAAATCTGACTTTTCATGCTGTAGTATACAACACATCATGATCCCTTTCCTTACGTTTCGTTCTGGTGTGTAACTTAAAAGGGTACTTTGCTAATTTTCAACCAGCTTTGTTTTAAAACACTACAGAATTGTAGTAAACCTTCCTACATTTAACCAGTGCCTAGGTATCCCTCCTCAAACCCGGTGGAACTCTACTGGGTGACGTAATTTACGTCATCCGGTGGTACGAGATTGAGATTTTGTCTGGCCAGGCAGCTGCCCTTTTTTTTTCTTTTAATTGTTTCAAACTGACGTGTTTGCATGGCATCACCACCAGTGGGAGCGTGGCTCAGTGCACTCTGATAGTTGTAGGTGTCCTTTTTCTCTGTTTTCTTTGGTTCTGTAGGACCAATTTCAAAAGTATTTGCATCTTTCTACTGCATGGACAACCTAGTTTTATTAAAAGGCCATCTTTCCAGCAGTCAAGTACTTTTTTTTAAGGCCTTTGCAAACCAAGTCCATAGTTCTTGTGTACATTTTGTTTTTTGTCTTTTGCTTTGTCATCTGATAACAATCATTATATACGGGAAACTTGCACACTGAGCCTGATGCGTTTAAATGGCAAAATGGAAAGACACATTTGCCCCATTGTTTCTTGCCACTGGAGTTACCTCCCTAATCTGTTGCTACTCTCTGCATTTGGCATATTGTACAGCGAGCACTTGAGTAATAAAATGATATGGCTATTAAATTATACTCTGCTGTAAGCATCATTGCTGTAGTCCATTTCTTGATTGGCTAATGTTATGAAGATCTCATCTTCCATATCCTTTTCTTGCTGTCTCCCTGTCCACTTCTGCCCTGTTTGTCTCTCTTGCTGCAGATGTATGTGTTCCACAGGTCACATTTGTTCACCGCTTGTTAGTCAAACAACTCTCCAAAGTAGGGGTCCTCAACACTTTTCAGGCCAAGGACCCCTTAGCTGAAAGGGAAACTGAGCCAGGACTCCCTGCTAGCTTACGTATATTGCATAAAATTAAGTTGCACCTGAGATAATCCTCTGAACATTTTCAGGTCTTCTCTCATTTGCACTTGCCTGTAGCTGTTAAGTCAGCTGCAGCTGTAGCATGGCTGTAGCACTGTCTGCACTTTCGCCGTATTGGCCATTATGTTAAAATACAGTGTCACACTGTGATTTAGCATTCGCTTTAGCTAGCTCACATGATTGCACAAGGATTCATGGATAAAAGTAAGCCTGTCATTAATGTTGGGTGCTGTAAATTAAATAACTTTTTGAACAGGCAGGTTTGTCTTTGCCAATAATATACTGGATTTATGTTAATGTGTATTTTATGTTAATGTGTATTTCCAGACACAGTTTCATTTTTAGGGCATTAAAACAAAATTAAATTAAAGCCTATACTAAATTAGGTAATTTGGCAACCCCCCTGTAGTAACTCTGAGGACACTCAAGGGGTCACAGACCCCCTGTTTAAGACTGAGGCTCTAAAGGCTTTCGACGGATTCAGAAAAATGAACTTGTTGCACAAACTTTAGTCGCAGACGACAGTTACATCATCTTTGTGCAGACGTTGACACAATGCAAGGTTGTATTTAAACGTGCAGCAATTTCGGGTGAAAAATACAGATTTGGTGTGCAAAGGCCTTTGGGGTCTTCAAAAACCAGAATAAAGCTTCTAGATGTTTAAGGCCTTCAGATTTATTAAGTGTAACCTTTTTATACAGGATATTGTTTGTAATTGAGGAGTAAAGCATATTCTGCTCTTAACCTTATTTGAAGTCTCTCTGCATTAAGAGCATCAACTGAATCCTTGAAAGGTAAATGTATGACCCCCAGTCATGGATTCCAAAAGCCAGAAGTAATTAGCATTGATGGGAGTTGAAATTTCCGAGATGAGTGCACAACCTCCCGCAATCTCTTTGCCTGTTTCAACATATCCCTCGTTCTCCTCGGCTTATAGCAGCTGATGTCTCCCGTATTGATCAGTGATGCTGGGCCCCAAATGGGACTCGTCAGCTGATGGCTTTATCTGTCAGTCTTGGTGTCCATTGATTGAAGCAGTTAGCTGTATTCTAAAGCTTGCTAGAGGGGAGAGGGACACTCTCAATGTTGCACCTGCCAGTTAAGACATCACCGTCACCTACCTACTCTTTTAAACCAGTAGTACCCAGTCTGACCAGTGAACTGCTGCTAGTGCTAGCCAAAGATGACCCCACTGTCACTGAGGAGATAGAGTTGTCTCTGTTTTTTCTTGCTATCCTATCTTCCACAGCATCTCTCCTCTTGACATTGTTTCTCTTATGCATTGTCAATTAACCCTTTCTTGTTCTATATATTGCTCTTGCCCTCATTTTCTGTCTGCCTGACGTCTGCAGCTTCATCACAGGAATCTACAGTTGATGTCAAAGCCCCTCCCTCTATTATGCAGACAACATGCCATTGTCATGTTGCAGTGACATACATTCTTGACATTTCTGCAAAGATCAGAGATGGCTGTTTACAAGGCCAAGCTATTGGGTTACTTTTCTCTCACTTGATCTTCCAGTTTAGCGTTAGTATAGAGCAGAGGTCATCCACTACATTTGACCAGGCTGTTAAGTTTTAAATTGTGATACCAAAAGACAGTAGCTCACAACTCCACTACATGTTTTCTTGATGAGGGTTTAATATTAAGTATTTGATATCTAATGCATCAAATTTAAAAACTAGATAGACATTCTTATGCATGTTTACACAGCTCAATGTTAATAATACTTTTTGTGTTATCATTATATGACTGCATATTTTAGTTTTTAGTGTGCTCACGAGAAGTTCAGCTTGTGGATAGAAAACAACTTTTATTGATCTTTTCCCAACTGACTGTAACTCACAATACAGGCCTGTATCATCAGTGTTTATAACCATTGCATATGTCAACAAAGATTTTACCTCCCCCCACGGTAAATGTCCTAGCTGTCATCTGTTGTCCGTCTTTGTACCTAACATTTGCTCATAAATTTAGTTTTGCCAAAAGATATTTTTAGTCCAATCACAATTACAACTTGGGTCCTTAAAAATCCTGTTACAATGAGAAGAGAAAATGTACTCCACACGGAGGCTTGAGATAATAAAGGAACATATAGTGCTGCAGTAATACTTTTATAGTACGGAAAAATTATGTTTATAGCACAGAATATGGAGAGCGTCTTTGAGCTGCTGTTTCCACATATAAAAGTTTGTACTCAGTCAGATGTTTTATCAGCACTAGAAAAGCCAGAATTGTGCAACAAGGGTGAAGAAATGCTGCTCACTCGTTATATGCATGTCTCATGCATGAGTAGTGCAGCAGGTTTAGGTGGTTGCTGAAGTTTGTGGCGGTGTACTGTATGTAGTGCTGGAGAAATGAGGTTATTAGAAACAAATTAAAAATTGTCAAATCAGTGCCTCATAGTAGTTCTGGCAATGCAAAAGAGATTATTTTATTATGAGTGTGCAGAAGTCTGGCTTCACACTAACACACTCATAGCACTGGCCTCGGGCTAGTGCATTGCAAATTCATCAGCCACCTGCATAATTCCACAGGTAAACAAGATGTTAATGGAAGACAAACATTCCTAGATAGTGGTGGCTTGCCTTCAGATGTGGCTGTTGGGTGGAGTAATCCGACTATGACAAGGAGAAACAGTCTGGAGCACTAATGGGTGGATGCATAAACAGATATGCATGGTAGACACATGCTGAGCTAGTAATTTTTTTAATTTTTTCTTTTTGTGAAGCACAAAACAGAGCAGAGGGGTGTCAATTTCCCCTGTGCATGCATCAAATGTCTAGGGCTGTAGTCAACCAATGAAAATCTTGGCCGACTAAAGTCGTACATAATCTTCAACTAATCGATTAGTCGGGGGGGGGGGGGGGTAAAAAAAAATCTGCACGTTATTTTTACTTCTGCGTTGGTATGTCTCTGTCACTCTGCAGTTATACCTCCAAAACAGTAGGACTGTGTTAAGTGCTGTAAAGTTTAGTTCAGATCAAACTTTATTTATATAGTTGATTCAAAACACACATTAAACATGGCTTAATAGAGACAATTTCAAACACAAGTACACAAATTGGCTTCACTATAAACTGCAGAACTGACAGACAAACACTTTATCTTTATCTGGACACATTACCCCCACCAATACAACATGCTAATGTTATTAGCACAAGTCTTTGGCATTTTACATTGTATAAATTAGCCTAGCGTCTAGCGACCTTTTCCTCTTATATAAAACCAGGGACAACAGCGACATGTAACAAAGGTAACGGCACACAGTTTGGCTCCATTACAACTCACAACATTCACAGACAAAACACCTTTCTTACACTAAACACGTTTTCCAAGCAAATACAACATGCTAACGTTATTAGTGCCAGCCTATGGCATTTTACATTGTGTACATTAGCCTAGTGACGAGTGAAGATTTACTCTGCTTGTATGAAGCCAGGATAAATCCCGAAGTTCAATCCCCTGAAGGACAGATCACACACACACGACTTAAAATGCTGTTTTAGTGGGGGCTTTACTGTCTTCACAATTTATTGTTTCTTAACTGTGAAATACAAGTAGATACAAGCTTCGTTGCCACTGAGGGAAATGTCAGTATACAGAAACTGACAGGTCGTCTGTGTCACCGCGATGCTGAGCGTGAGGGTGGGCGAGTTCAACTTTCTGTCAACAACGGGGGTGTTTTGAAAACATCATAGCCTGAATCTGGTATTGCTTGCATTGTTTTAATTTGTCGAAGAGTCTTTTTCTGGGCGGTCTGTGAAATCCAAATGTAATTAAATAATTTTAAACAACTATATGTAAAATATATTGTGGTGTATTCCTGTGATGTGACTGCTTTTTCTTAACATGAATGGGCATCCTGGGATTATACATCAAACACCCAAGTTTTCCCTGACTAATGCACACCTGTCAGATGTCACATGTCAGATGTCCTCGCCATTTCTGAGAACCATCAGATATTGAAAGAGCAGTCACCCTAAATAACCATGCAGTGTAAGAGACATCGGCCATCTATCTGTCCTTCCATCCATCTCACTGTCAGCTCCATATCAGCCAGTGTTGATTGGGGTCCAGTCAGTTGATCTGCTGGGTCTTTGGGGATGGAGGGGACTTGGGTTACAGTTGGAGAGGCCATCTCACTTTTCGCGCTATCCAACCTTTCCAATCCCCCTCCCCCTCTGTTTCACCAGGTGACCCATCTTCATGACCCATGGAGAAGGAGTCATGTTTCTCTCTCTTTTTCTTTCGCTGTCTGTCTTTCTGTTCGACTCTCTACTTCAACCCAAGGATGCTTCACTGTTGGAGTTGTCAAAAGAGTAAGGCTGGACAGTTAACAGTACTTAAAACATCATATAAATTGTATCAGGCTTGTCAGCGCAGAGATTTATTGCCAGATTGCACTTGGCAAACTTCTAATCGTGTAATTTAAGTTCGAATAGCGTCATTATTTGTAGTCTGACAGCCTGCTCAGTGTGTGAACAGCACCCAGTGAGATTTACAGCTTCTGGCTGTTGTTTGGAGCCTCGCCAGTTTTGTGATGTTTTACACCACAGGCTGAAGCAGTTGACAGTGTGCAGAAGACAGCTCCTGTAATATACTGGCCGCCTTCGCACTGTAATAATTCTTACTAAGAAGCTACTCTCACTGTTTCCTGAGTAAATACAGCTTCAAGTGACTTATCCATCATTAGATGTTTGCTTTTTTTCCCCCTGTAGTATTTGTTCTTTATAGTGAGACAGAAGGAAAACTGTGAGGAAGAGACAAGAGAGAAGGTTTTAGTGCTACTCTATCTTCCTAAAATGTCAGGCTGAATCTTCAGTTCGTCTTTTGCATTCGTCAGGCCAGTACAGATGTTAATAAGGGAGGCGCTACAATATAGAAGATGGGAGAGAAAATACTTTTTTGCATATCAAGAAAATTACTTAAAAGTCAGATGTTGTATTCTTTATTTAATCGATAAAGGTGATTAAATGTGAAGTGGGCTCATTAGAAAAAGCCCAAAATGTTTCTGAGCTGATCTGACATATAGTATGTGTGCAGTTGTTTTGGCACTTACTTGCGCAGATGAAGAATGCACAGTACTTCACTTTGTGTTATCCTTACATGTGTTAATCTCTTTATTGCACTGTTGTTGGTATAGTCACATCATGCCATGGCGTGACTTGATAATATTGCAGCACATTGTTTTATGTCTCTGTAGATGATTGATTGCACTGTCATTTACTCTTAAGGATGGCTTTTCTATTTGAGTTTAAACTCAAGCCAAGAGAAGGACTCTGTTTACTTGTGTTAAATACAGTTAGCAGAAGATATGTCATTATTTATTTGTCTTTCCTGTATCACCTCTCTCATTGTGCCCGCATTTCTGCTTCTGTCAATTCACATAAATTGCACTTTATTGACATGACAGGGATGAAACCTATGTAGCCAATGGCAGAGAGCATATCGACCCACAACACTGTATTATAGACTTTATTAGATCACAGTGCCTCTCTTTCTATGTCTCTGTCTGTCTCTACCAGCTGTGGCTTTAGCGTCATGCTTAGAATAGCAGTGTATTCTATAGTGTAACGTTACATTTAACTTCCCTTATGTGGAGGGTGCATATCTTAACACTCGATATGAATTGGTCCGTCATGCGAGTGGTGGCTCTGCCTGGACTAAAGATAGCAAATTCCATACAGTCAAGGCTTTTTTACCTTTTATGTCCCTGGCCATGCATTAAAAATAAAACAAACATGCCCCAGCGTGGAGCAAGGTCCTGACAATATGCTGCCCCGACGTATGGACATATAAACTAAACAGCCAGGGGGCTGCCCGACATAAAGTAAACACTTAGCATGTGGAGTCCAGACACTCGTCTCTCCTGTCAGTGTCTCCCTGTCCCGTGTTAATGAAGGGTTTGGGCTGCTCTGTATTAACGGAATTCATAAATAGGAAGAGTGGTTGAAAAAGAGCACAAATGACAGCACTTTAGGCTGTTTGAAATACCAGCAGTAATGTGCACTGGAGTAGTTTATGCATTCAGATAATTTCTCTTGTTTTAGTCCAGAAATGTTTTTGACAGTGGACAGCAGATTTACTAGTTTGGCATCAGAGTTTCCTACTGACAGTCAAGCCAGTACGCAAAATGGATGTAGTTAAATTGAATGCAGGAAGTGGTCTGGGGTGCAGAGATGAGATGTAGCCCTGGTTGGGTCTTATCTGACGTGTAGATACGGTGGTTGAGGTAGGGAGGAGGAAGGTGTGGGTGGGTGGGTAGGTGGCTGGGGTGGCTCTGAAAGGACTCAGACACTGCCATGAGGCCAGGGGCTGTTTGTGTTGGCTGACACCTTCCTTACAGCAGTAATCCAGTCTTATTCCAGCTGGCTACACCTCCCCCTTCCTTTTTTCCTTCCTTCCATCTATTCTTCCTTCCTTTCCTCCTAAAGGCAGCGAAATCTCTCTCTCTCTCTCTCTCTCTCTCTCTCTCTCTCTCTCTTCATGCCTTCTTTTTTCTCTTTTCTCTTTTCCACTTTGTTTTTTTATTCATCTGTGTTTATCTCCCTCTGTTTTTTCTCCACCCTGCTCTCTCTGTGTTTTTCTGCATTATGAGCGCTTCACAACAGCATTCACATGAGTAATCCGAGTTTAAGGAAGTAGAGCAATCCAACAGAATAATCTTTAATTTGATCGATAGAATTAAAGCAGCCAAAGACCATGAGATGATGTGGAGTTTCCTCCTCTTCCTCTCCTTTTCCATGTCTGAGATCATCTGTAGATGTTAGTGAAACCTCACACCAGCCAATGCTCATTCAGTAAAAAATTCATTTCCTGTGCGTCGTCCACTGGAAGGCTGTCGCTCTGTCACTTAATTATTTAAAAAATGCCCATCATGTGAAGTCAGCGATATGTAATTTACCACTACTGGCGCCAGGGGCACCCAATTGATTTATTATAGAGGCCCTTTAATGTGAACAGCTGTTTCCTACTAAAAATAGGTCAGGGGTCAGATAAAATGACCTTGTTCCTTTTTTTTGTCCTCCCATTGAGATAGAAGGCTGGATGTGAGGCGGGGAATGTTAATGTTTGATTCAGATGTACAGTCTCTGTCTGTCTCAGTCTGTTTGCTTTTGCTCAATGCATGGGGCCAGTATAAGGGATCATTACAAATCTGATCAATGGCTCTAGCTTCTAAAATAATAACTTAAAGGCTTTTTACCTGATTATGTATTTTACTCTACGATTGAGTTTCCATGAATGTTTAATATTGATCTGTTGTGTGTTGATGGAGAGACTATTTTTTCCGTAGTGTAAATGCTGTAAATTGTTTCTGTCCAGCTGGGAAATCATCACAGGCATGAACTATAACTCAAATATAAATATATTGATTATCTGCACAAAATATCAGCTTTATTATCTTATATTAAACGCTCTCCAAAAGTATTGTCCCTGGAAGGCCTGTATTTGTCAAACTCTCTTTTCTCCTCTGTCTGGCTATCTGTATCCCTTATCATTTGATGTCTAGCCGTTTGAAGACAAGCCGTGTGGCTCTTGTGTTCACTGTGGAAGTTGGAGGAAGGACTTAGGGAGTGGTTCAGGGGCCCTCAGCCGTGGCACTTCCCACCAGAGCGACCTCTGACCCCTGGTGCCATTAATCACTAGGCTCCTGATGGCCCTGTCCCTGGGGGAAAATCAGTCCGGGGCAAAGGATGATGGGAGGTGAAGCCTGCAGCCAATTACAGATTGGCTCAGAGCAACCGAGTGGACAAATCAGGGCTTTACAGAGAGATAAAATACCCAATAGCTGCCTACTTGAGGTTGCGCGGCGTACCGGCATGGAGTGGTCTTGTAATATTGGCGATCATGATGTCTTTAGTTTTCTCTAAAGAAAAATGAGAAATATGGTTGAAATGGGAACAATTATAACAGCAGAACAGAGTGCGTGTTAACGGAACTGTGAGGCAAAGTTGTGCTGGCGCGATCAAAAGAAATGTTTTGGACTGGTCTAATTAAGCCTGTTAGACCTAAATGTCTCCAGGGTTGGAAACGGAGCAGATGTTGGACACCAAAGGCAGGCTTTCAAATTAGGAAACTCTCTGGCTAACTGCCCCGAGTGTTGCTAATGTGATTTTTGGTCAATTACGGTATTATCAAAGGTGCTTTCCCAGCGCTTTCATATGTGGTCGGGCCATGTTGAAATGTGAAACCTGGGTGATGTCAAGTGTTGACTAATTAATGCTGATTTAGGTTTCAAAACCACCTCTGGTACACTTAAGATGTATAGATAGCTATTTGGTTAACTCTGCTGTCTGAAATCTGTCCTTTTTGTTGCTTGCTTTTTGTAGTTACGCCCTCTGAAAGAAGTTCCTTGTAAATATATTAAATCTGATATGATTTGAAAGCAGCCACTGATAAAGGGTGAATAAAAGCATAGCGAATCAAAGCCTAACTAACTGCTGGCCTGTCACTATGGGGCCAGTGCTGTTGTGTTTCATTTGTTGTGCTCTCATTGTTCACGTCCGGGCCAGTATGAAAACATGGCTTCCTGCTGACCTGCAGTTTAATTCACACATCAATAACCCCTGGCTGATCTCTGACCCCTCTAGTTGTACTAATTGTTTGATGCAAGATTGATGTCCAACACTGCATTAAATAACTGGCGAGGTGCTGGCAGAAAAGCATTCCTGGTGCTTTGATCCGCTGCATGTTCTGGAAATGTAGCTAATGCCCAGAGATGTAGTGGAACGTCTGTCATTTACATTTAGTTTACAGTGCCTTTTCAAAGTAAAGTTGACTTTCTTTTCAGTTTGATAGGAGGACAGGACCTTTTTAGTATTTATTGTACAGTTGCCTATTATACCATTACATTACTGGCTGCAATCTATATACACATTTACACACCACTGTATATGTTTTTTACTTGTTTACAGCTGATTTGGAAAAGGTATCTCAATACATGCTTGGATTTATTCTGAAATAAGTCTGTTTATAAATAGCTAACCCCTTGAAACTAACCATCTCATATTCAAGGGGTCCTTAAGGACAGTTAATCAATATAAACATAATGACACAAAACATGTAACAAATAAGTAAAATAATGAGATAATTAAAAGATACCAAATCTGACAAAAAAATCAAACAAATCTTTTTTTCTCTGTTAGTTGTTTTTCTTTTCTTTTTTTAAATTGAGAATATACAGACCTGACGTTTAACAGAGACAATAAATAATTGTTATCCTCTCCTCTGCCAAAGCCAATTCTTGTTATCTGTAAAGGAAGCTGGCATCTTGGCAAAGGCCCTCTTGTTTTCTTAATCGTAATTGGCTCTGGAGATAAGATGGCTTTTTTCTGAGAACGGCTCAACATTATTAACCACGTACAATATGCTACGGTGCTGTGGTAACATTCACTTTACAAGGTGAGAGAAAGTCTTACTGTTATGTTTGGAAGTAGGCCTATGTATTTGCTCCATTACATAAAACCAGCACCACTGAATGCAGTTAATTCAGTCTTTAATTATTAATTTAGGTGAATGGAGGTGGACATAATCATTTCGACAGAGAAAGGATTTTTGCAGGGCTGTTGTATTCGATTGCATTAGATTTTAAAGGTGCACCCAATAAACTGGTTCCACTGGACATGTTTCAGTCCTACATGTATTTCTGCTTTTTAAAGCGCTTTCCTGGCTGCCTGTAATCACTTGCATGTGTGTTTTAATGTATAGACTACCTTTACCAGCCTCTAAAAACTTCACTCACTTCCCATTGTTGCTATGTTGACGTGCAGAATGAGGAAACGATACTGAACAATTATTGTGTTCACGTAGGCCCCTTGCACATAGCTTAGACATGTTGCTAACTTAATAAAATGAACCAGGGCTAATCTTCATGGCCTGATCACACTGCTATTTTACAAAGTCATTAATGAGTCTGATTCCAGGTTAAGAGCAGCCTGTGCAGGGGCTGAAGGATTGGCTGGCATTAGCTGTGAGGGCAAATCTGTACGACTCCCCTTCGCTGGGCCCGGCAGCACTAACAGCAGAGGGGTGTGGATTTACTCAGTACAATCCTCTAAATGAGCTTCATTATACTAGCCTATCCAGGAGCCCCCCACCCACCGCTGCCCATGGATTAGCAGGTCGTCACAATCCCCAGTCCCCTCCTCCCGCTTCATGCTTACACTGTTGCACATTGCACTTTTTGATTCTGTTGCATACTGCGAACCAACCCCTCCCTCCTCCTCATTGCCCCCTCCTCCCCACACGCTCCCTGCAAGCCTCACTGCAGATAAGCTGTTGACAAGATTAATGCATCTGTATCAAAAGTCTAGAGCCGCTTTGCTTTGTGTTGTTTGTGAATCCCCTTTTCCAGGTCAAGCCAGATTGCCTTAACTGGGCTAATATGTTTTCAAGCCAAATTTAACAGGTGTGCTGGCAACAGGCCTGACACACTCGTCTTAACAGTATCCTGACAGCGCTTAGATCAGTTTCTAGAGATCGCAAATGATTCTGGCTGTTTCAGCACTGATTGGTGGATGGATTAATACATAATTTAGAATTAATCCTGCTTTGTCCTTTTCACTGTAGCATCTTTAAATGTATTTTCTGTGTTGGGTGCCAATATGTCTCTGCAGGGACGCACACAAGAGAACTTGTCAGCATCAGGGTTTACCATTGCTGTTGGGAATGTCCATGTTAAAAATGCATGCATATGTGATACACAAATGGACTTTAAAATACATTCATTCACCATAAAGCATTCATTGTGCATCACTCAGTTATTCCGATTCAGATGTATGATTTATACTGTATTGATTTATTTTATGGTTTTCCTGTCCTCCATAGGAACCCCAGTCAATCGTATCCCCATCATGGCCAAGCAGGTCCTGGATCTGTATATGCTGTACAAGCTGGTGACAGAGAAGGGAGGCCTGGTGGAGGTAATCAACAAGAAGATCTGGAGAGAAATCACAAAGGGACTCAACCTGCCTACCTCCATCACCAGTGCAGCGTTCACCTTGCGCACACAGTAAGTCTTTGCATCTGTGTCATCAAACAACCAGTGAAATTAATTTCATTGGCTGCTGTTGCTTTAAATTGACCCAGCCTGTTTGTTCAATGTTGATCTTATGCAAACTCTAATTTAATTTACGGCAACTAAATAAGGAATCTCAAATGTGTGACTTCTCAGCTGGGAACAAGCACCTTACTTATTCCATGAATATATGTGCTGTATAGTATGTGGATTTTCTGTGTGTGTTGGTATGAGTACGGATGTCAATATTAACCCGTGCCTGTGTGTTTATACACATGTGGGTTTGTTTCCTCCACTGGGCCGCCTTCCCTCTTCACATTCAATCCCTATGTCCATTACATCACACATAGAGCCCATTGATTCCCATAGATTTATTGATGTGATTTGGGTCAGAGTTCACAATGACTAAGGTGGGCTTTGACTGACAGATTGTACGCCAAGCCACGACTAAAACGCTCTCGCTGTCTCGATGGAAATTGTTCCGTAGGTGTAACACCTCTCCACACTGTCCTCTAGCAGGGTGCCCTAATGATCCTTTATGTATTTTTAATGTTGGTGGGCTGTTGTGTTGTGTTGCCTCGTGAGCTTTATCTAATGGACGCTGCTCTTAGCTTCTTATTGATCTGCTTTTCTATCGTCATGCAGTCAGCATACTGTATCTTCAAATCACTGACTGTACTTATGGGATGGAAAAAAATACCAGGGTTGTGACTGTGCATACCTGTAGAGCCCCTGTGATGTCATCTAAGTATACTCAGCATACAAAACATGTTTTTGCACAATTGCCATGCCAAGTGTCTCATTAAATCCTGTGCTATACATGCACTTAAGTAACAAGGTTTCTGGTATCTGTAGTATTGTATTTTGTAGATGTCATGTGTATAAGAGGGGTTTCTACAATCAGGGTAGGGGATTAGGGAAACACAGTTAACAGCTAGATTTCTGCTAGAGAAAGCAGATTTTTTTAAACCATGCCTATGCATGTAACCAGGTGTCAAACAGGGTTTTTACATGTGTAAATTTGCGTGAAAAACCTCAGAAAGGGGCACAACACTTTTATAGCAGTGCTGGGGGGACAAAATGAAAAGATCTTTCTATATAATGGTGTATTCTTTCATCTGAAATTTAAAAGAAATTGACCTATGAAATCATTTATAGCCTTTACAGACTAAACAAATCCTTTTTTTTAATCTTAATTGGTAGACTAGTTGTAAAATCTAGACCTGTTTGTACCTTTTGGGAAAACTCACTGGTCACCTGAAAAACCATGTTGAAGGCAGAGATTACTCTTCTTGGATTGAAATAGCTGATAGTCAGTATAATGTAGATATGTAGCATATTTGAGTTAATGTTCTTAAATTTGACAGACTTTTTATTTTAATTCATAATAAAGCTGGTTTTGTTTTTGTTTTTGATTAAGCAAATAAGTCTGAAAGATCCTGCTAATTCTTGCTGTGTGATTTTTTTTTTTTTTGGATCTGATGTATTGCTTTGTGCATGTGTGTGTTCTCCTCTCAAGGTACATGAAGTACTTGTATCCGTATGAGTGCGAGAGGAAAGGCCTCAGCTCCCCAGGTGAGCTCCAGGCTGCCATCGACAGTAATCGACGCGAGGGTCGTCGTCCGAGCTACAGCAGCAGCCTCTTCCGATTCTCTCCCTCTCCCAGCACAGCTCCCCACATCCTCTCACCTCCCAAGATGCACCTTTCAGCTCTGGGGGCAGGGGCCTCGGGGGCCCTCAACGGCTTGCAGGCCTCACCAGGACCCTCTCTGAAGAAAGGTAGGAACCATACAGCTGACACCCAGACATGGCGACTACTGAGGACGTGAATAAAACCTCTTGCATCAGTAGAGGCAATAACCTCATTACTTAAGGCCAAAATACTCAATCACCAAACTGCTGCCACAGCAGCGCCGGCTAGACTTGTGCCGTCGCTTGTGTATGGCCACCCTGCAACCTTTCATGCCACTGTCCTATTTCGAATCTGGCTGCCCCTGAAAAAAAGACATTTTCTTCTCCACTTGCTCCCTTGTACATCGCGCCTCCTGTAGCATACCCACCTCATATGCTCAGCTTCAGTGGCAGCTTGACTTCTCACCTCTTGTCTCTAGTGTGTATTTCTTGAGCTATACGACCCTTAAAGCCCTTGTTAAAACATATTAAGGCTTATTGAAAAGTCATGAAGTTTTTTTAGTTTTTGTCCACCAAAGTTTGTGGGAACCCTGAACTGTGTGTGGTCTTGTGTTGATGTGCTGCAACACAGTGCTTCCTACTGGTGTTAGGGGCGGCACTCAATGCACGTCATATGATGAGCTGCAGCGGTGCATCAGCAGTGTGTTGTCCGCTTTACATGAGTTTTACACCAGTTAGTACAATTAAGATTTTGAAAATTATCGCAAAGCTTCATGGCAGCACAAAGAGGAGGCTGATCTTTATTCCACAAATACACATGCTGGGAAATACAAGTTTATAGTACATGGGGGTTACCTTCTAAAACATGTCTGCTTCCAAGTAAACAGGCAGGTCTCAGATATAACGTACATGTGTCTAACTATGAAGGGGGAAGAAGGGTCTAACCGGGGGGAAAAAACAAGCATATACACTCATAAATCTGTCTGTGGATCCATGAAGGTTATAATAAACTGAGTAAATGTTTACGACAGAGAATGTAGCCTCTCTATACAGGTTGGATTAAACTGGAGTTTTCCAGTTAGATGTGCTCAGACTAAAGTATTTATAGGGAAATACTGCCCTCTGTGGCAATTTGGAAAAACTACATGTAGTCAGAGTAATTGAAAAACATGATTGAAATACAGTAGTCCTTCACAAATAAGATACTTGTTTTAATGATTTAAGGAGGGTTCTTTTTTAGTACCAGCATGATTACACAGCAAAAGAAAAAGCAAGATATATAGGCCCTGACACGAGACTAAAATAGTTTTCATCTGAGCACCTGCTCTGTTTTTGTCAAATGTATGTGTGTGTGTGTGCGCGCGCGCGCAGGAATGCTGATGTGAGAGTGTCCTGTTACATTTGCGTATTACATTCTCGCAACAAGTCCTGATCCTTCCCTCCACTGTGTCCCGCCGTCGTGTGTGTGTGTGTGTGCATTTTAAGTGTTTTTATATGACTTTGTGTGTGTGTGTGTGTGTGTGTGTGTGTGTGTGTGTGTGTGTGTGTAGCCCATCCAGGTGTTTAAGAGTCCATGAGTAAACCTATTTAGCCTCAGGCTGCTGAGACCCCTCACCTTTACTGCTGATTAATAACATGGTTCCCACGCTGGGGGGGACACTTTATGAACTTTGAAGCCTTCAGTCCACATCAGTGGGACCCAGTTGATAACTGTCATTACCCTGCTGTCTTATCTGATGTCACTTTGACTTGGCTGGAATGTAAAACCTCCGTGGACCTTGACAGTTTCCATGGTTTTGCTTGTGTAATGCACTGTATTTTACCTGTCAGTCGTTTTATGGGGTCAGATAGGACAGCAGGTGGTCTGATCAACCCAGTCACTACTAATGTGTGACTGCTTTGCGTGCCCCAAACCAGCCCCATTTTGTTTTTATTTAAATGAATAGTTCTTAAAGTGAGGTTCTGTCATACTGTGCTAGAGGTCTGTGTTGTACATTACAACCACTTTTGTCACGTCTTTGTAGAGGTCTGTTTGTTTTCTCATCTTTTAGTTTGCTAATAAATTAAAATAGGGATCAAATTATACACTGATTGGCGTGGATATATAATTTAATATGATGAAATGTTCAGATTCTCCCGTAGTAATTCATAGACTTTCAACCCTCCAGTTCTCTCTCTTCCAGATGACCTGACCCCCTCCATCATGGCGGCAAGACCCTCCATGGCGCTGGCCCTGGGTCACCAGCAGGTTGCAGGTTTGGCAAGAGCTGCCACTCTGGAGCAGCTGAGGGAAAAGCTGGAGACCAGCGGCGGAGGAGAGGGGCCAGAGAGGAAGATGGCCCGCCTGGCGGAGGAGCAGCAGCGCCTGATGCAGCAGGCTTTCCAACACAACCTTCTGGCCATGGCCTCCCAAATGCCCATGAACCTGCGCCTGGGAGCCCCCACCATCACTACCAGAGGTCAGTGCTGCCAAGTTTGTCAAAGTACTGTTGGGGATTCAGGGATTTTGAGGGGAAATTGACTTTTGAAAACAATAAAACATTATTTCTGTTTCTGCAGATGAGAAGCAGCAGGATATGTCACTGAGCATCTCAACCAATGGAAATGCCAGCATTACTGTCTCAGTGGATGTCAATGGCACACTCTACTCAGGTTTGTATGAGAAACGAGTTTAATTAATTAATCAGTCAATCATTTATTTGTCACATAGGATAATGTAAGGTACAACTCTAGTGAAATGTGATCCCATCAGCTCCTTTAACTTGTGCACTTCAATTTAGTCCTTTTTTTGTATCTACTCACATTTTTGGCTGCTGCTTTATAATTGTCCGTGTTTTCTGGTTGTGGAATGATTTAACTGCACGCACATCCCGACCTCAACAATACGGCTGGTTGCTTGTTCTGGCAGCGCCACTCTGCAGCCGCCTCTGAACAGCGTATAACAGTGATCCACAGCAGGATCGGGACAGCATCTCACAATCCCGCCATCACACCAGCCCTTATTTACCATTAAGCACATTCCTCCACTTCTTCTCTTGCCAGAGCCCTCTGCTCTGTCAGATCGGCATATAGTAGAGTCACCTGATTGAATAGCTCCATCCAGGATTAGCCAAGTAACCATAGCAATGTGCAGCAGTTAGTAGCCTACCTACGTGTGTACTGTACGCGGGGTTAGACAGAGAGGGGTCACAGAGCTGGTGTCGAGTAGATAGTGCTGTGTCGTTTGACCATAAAGTGACGCTATGAAACAAACTAAAGATTCGTTTTTCACAAGAAAAAATTATCCAGAAACTGGACGCTTCATATAATAACATAACAATATACTATTTATGGTGTTATGTCATTGTGTCATTTCTGTCTCAACATGGTCACGCGTTAACAATTCTCCTCTGCTCTCTGTATCGCGCACGGCGGAGTTCCGCCACACACACAGGTGAGCACGCTAGAGCGGCTCGGGCCGCATTTTCCTGACTAAACCTGACCCGAGCCCGGCGCAGTTTGTCAGCTGACAAATTTATTGTTATGGACAGTGTGTACATAACAACAGACTGCTGTTACGCACAGACAAACACAGCACGGCACTCGGTGCTGAGCTTGTGTTGCGTTCAGGCGTTGTCACGTAATTAACAACTTCCAGCACTTAAATAAGTCATAGCACAAAACAGCAGCATGTCAAGTGACTTTTTACTTTTATTATGTTCAATAAAATTGTATGTTCCTAAATCTTGAGACACCTCATATGTAAGCTAGACAGACATTTCACCTGCTCATTACTGTGCGCACATGTACTGTATGTACCTAGTCCTAAAGAGCCCTTCTGGTGCCAGTATACATAGAAACATCCCAGCAGGCTGTGCTTTGCAAGCATACAAAAAAGTTTCACGCATGTGAAAATTATTTTTCATGTGTGTGCTTCACCTCCGCTGCTACAACTCCATCCTAGGGGAAACACTGCTGTGTGCGTTTTGTGCAACAGGTGGATGTGGTAGTCTACTGGTAGAGTAGAGAGAGCTAAGTAGTGTTGAAGTAGAGTAGAGCAGGGCAGAGAGATGGAGGCAAAATAAACCCGGTGTTAATATAGCGGAACTGGAGAGAGGGGTGAAAAATAAATAGAGGTGGGCATGGCTCAAGTAGGGCGCAAAATTATAGAGAGAGAACGATACAGTGTGAATAAAGATTACATAACATAAAAATAACTGCAGTCTTTGTTATTTGATAGCCACTTAAATTAAACAATTTTTATAGTGCAAGTAAAAACTGACTTCGGGCAAGTGAAAAAAAACCTTAGCGTTGAACCCTGCAGCGCTGTCTGTGTTTATTGCTAAATTATCAGTAATGCAGTTAATCTCAACAAAATTATGAATATGTTGTGTCGATATAGATAGTGCTCCTAAATTTTGTGTTGGTGCTCCTAAAATTTTCAGTAAGGAGCGCTGGTGCTCCCAGTGGAAAAAGTTAGTCTGGAGCCTTGGTAAGCTTTTTTTTACCAACGCCTGTACAATAAGTGGCCGGATATTAGTTCAGCTGCTCATTCTTCTCCATCTTTTCCTCGATGTTTACTGATGTTTACGTTTGAAAACCTCGACACGGCTAGCTAGCAGATTGCTAACGTTAGTTAGAAGTTGGCAGACGTTTACAGACTGGCAAGTTGATTTCAAAATCCCGATGAGTGACTCACAGCTACTCGCCACCAGTGTCTGAAGCCAACCACAGAAACCACCACCTAGACTTGCAAAATAGACACAAGAACCTAAATGTAGCAGAGCTGACTGGAAACATCTGTACCTTTAAATATTATTAAGTGTTTCATTGATCAACAGTAATAATGTGTTAAATCTGTTACTTTAACCTTGTAATAATAAAGGCACTATATTAATGTAATGATTGTTTTACAACAGGAACTCTGTTTGCTCAGAAGTCTGGTGGGGCCCCAGGGCCTGCTGTATCTGCTGCTGCTGCTGCCTCAGCCTCCCCTGCTGGAACCAGCACTAGCTTTGGCTTTTCTGCACCCCTGGCTCAGACCCTAAGCCCCGCGTCCTCCTCCTCCTCCAAGGGTCCCGGCTCGGCCGAGCCGACCCCCAGCGGGTCACCCTAACTCAAGCTGCCCTTTGTACCTGCTCCCCAGGCCTCTCTTCCACCTGGAGGTCCAGCAAGAATATACAGTACAATGAGAAACCGATAAGAATAACAAACTGTTGCACAACAAATACCTCATCAACCCTGTCAACCTCTTGGCTGTCTAATCGTGAACACAGAGCCCAAGAATATTATATGACAGCACGTACCCAAACGCACAGCTATGCATTTTATTCAACGTGCAAACACATACACATACACACACTACACTACAAACACACACACACGTATACATATACAGACACACAATCTACACGTACATACATTTGTTAATCCTAATGTACATGCTAAACACAATCAGCTCAGCCAAAACCCACTGACAGGTGTAGTCACAACTGAACTTGAAAAGTTTTATCTTAGGACATTTTGTTTGTTTGTTGCCATTTTGTTGTCTTTTTGATTTTGTGTTTTAGAATGATTTTGTTTTTAGTTTTTCTCTTTTTACATACCTCAAATCAAGTAACCTGCAGTGGTGTCTTTACCTCAGGAGTTGTAGTATATTTAACCTGAATCAACTTTATTTTTATATTCTTTTTGACCTAGTTGCAATCAGGGGAAGTCGGGTAACTCTCATCAGTGGAACCTCATGTACAGCACCCACCTCACAGTGACAGGCCTCCAACCCGGGCCGCTCAGGTTTCCTCAGCACACTGTAGACTCTTGCTGAGCTCAGACTGGTGAATGGTCAGATGCTGTAGATCAGCACATTAAATACATGATTTCATAACTCCGCCCTCAGCTCAGCAAGTCCATTATATTGGTTGGAAGGTTAACAGTGTACGCAAACCTCCCGATATGAACAGGATTTCACCAAACTGACAACCTTCATTAGCAGTGCACAGGATTTTCTGTCAACTTTCTGCAGGTCCGCACAAACTGAAACTTAAAAACGTAGCGCACAAATTTTAGGGAACAGCAACTCTAATCCACCATGGCAAGCCTAGCAGACCCTGAGCTCGTTTCTCCCCCGTCTACATTGCAGAGAGCTCATGCAAAATCAGGTTTGAGTTTGTTGTCTCCGATTTTGTTTGTGTAACCTTCCTCCAGCCGCAGCCACAGAGCCGAATGTCAGTCAGCGCATGGTTCTCAGACCTCATATTGGCTTCTCTGCTCTGGAGGGCGTCTCTCTCAGGAAGCAATGTGACAGCTGCAAGGAATCACTGTTAATTTAAAGAAAAAGAAGGGATTCATACCTGAAGAATTGACAAGTTGACACGACTGTTCAAGAATACCTCATCAGTCTCTCTCAAAAGGAGAGCTACACTACATACCTCATACGGCTGCGAAGCCATCAAGACTTGACGCCACAACCCGTGATGGAAATCCTAGCTGAACTGAAACTGAAATGAACGTACTGACACACTGCTGGTGGTTTTTGGGGACAAACAGAACTAGGATGGGCTTGCTATCTCTCTCCTTCTGTGTTCACATGTGTAACTTGTTTTATGCTTGCTTCCATTTCCTTTTTTTTTCTTTTTTGGTTCCTGAAGTTGTTGTCTGAGAAGAGTGATATATCTGCATTTTTTTTCAGGGAAGAGGAAAAGAATAGTTCCTCGCTGACACATGTAGATTTGTAGGATTGTCAGGTTTCACGGTCGCAGGGGTCAAAAAATGAAAAACAATCGATCATTTTAACCTCAAATTTGACTGCGAACACCTTTTTATTTTTTTCACGACAGCAGCAAAATGATATGCATGTATACAATCAAGTGACCAGTGTTTTAACACCTTAATCTCCTGGTTCACATTAGCCTCTGGTTATTGCACAGCTAGATACCAAAGACTAGCCAGGTTGCTCCTCTTGATTGATCCCTCGTACAATCCTGCCCACAGCTGCTGTGGTGCACAGCAAGGCAGTTCAAGGTCTGATTTGGACTGCACAGAAAGTTGGATCTAAACTCATTAAATCTGATTTTGAGATTTATCCTAAAAAAAAATGGAAAATATCTTTAGGTGAGGTGAAGTAATTCCCTTGTTTCACGTTTTATGGCACGATTTAATTAACTTTAAGTGGATTTAAAGACTCAAAATCTGATTACATGACATGTACAGAAATTTTTGTTAGCAGATATTTTAAATTTTGTTATCCATAGCAGTTACCCAAATGCTGTGGCTTTCCTGTGCTGTCTCCCTAATTTAATCCTCTACACTTCTGGGCTCTTGGGGCTGTTTTTTTTAACACCCAGTGTGGACAGAGGCCCACAGGTCTGGCCCGTTTTATTAAAACACCCACTTCCTGATAATCCAGAAGCAGTTGGATTATCCCTTGAATTGTAAGGTATTTTTCTCCCTTTAAAGTTTTAGCATTTTTGAAATACCACAAAGGATGAAAATGAATTTTCTAGCTTTATCTGTGTTGAATGTGAGGCATTTAACTGTTTAGAAATCTCTTAAAGCCCAGTGTGACCTGAGGTGGGCAGCCTTGTTGCTTTTATTAGACTGTATTCTAGCCATTACTCGTCAGGTTTTGCAGATGTTTTGCAGTGCAGATCGCAGTTGAGGGTTTGAGGACGGTACTGGAAGTCCTTTTGGTATACCCTTCAGAACCCTGTATGACACATAACTGTATTTTATAAAGGTGAGAACTGTAGATGCTGCCTTAAAGTAGTTGCTGGTGAGTTCCGGCCAGTGTGGTTTTCACGTCTCAACTGGCTGGGAAAATGTCTTTCTCTTCAAGCTTAATCCTTTGGAGAGTAATCATTTTTTTATTTTGGTGAACGATTCAATCAGACCATAGACACCAGTTTGTCACATGCTGTTGGTAACAACTGAGTTTTTACTATTTATTTTGTTTTTGTTTTCTTTGTCCTTGTTTTAGTAACAGTGTAGCTTAATCCGTTGGGCTGTGTTGCTGAAACATTTTCTTATTTCTAAGTCGAGGCTTTCTGTTTCATCTGCTTAGTCTAAGCAGTGACTGTTTAGTGTAGCCTCACTGCCTGTGTGTGTGTGTGTCTGTGTGTCTGTGAGAGAGAGAGAGAGAGAGAGAGAGAGAGAGAGAGAGAGAGCAGGTTCAATACAGTATGTGGTTGCAGTTTCTACTATGTGGAGTATCTCTCCTACATACGTGTGTGTAATACCATCAGGGAAACTGCAGGTGGTGCCACTGCCACGTTTATTATATCATACAGGGAGGTGATGGCTCAAGCATGAGTTTGGATGACATTTTTTCAGTGGGAACTGCCCATTACACCCACAGTCATCTTCTGCTGTCGAATGGCACTTTGCTGTTTGTTGTTTAGGGAGTTGAAAGTGTTGAGGGTTGGTCATTCACTTCTCTTCTCTGATCTCAGCGACCGTCTGGTCACCTTGCTAACCTCAAGCCTCCTGCCACCTGATTTGCTGTGTGGATGAATATATATGATGCGTTGTGCCTGTGAGCCTGCATCTGTGTGTGTGCGTGTGCGTGTGTCTATTAGAGACCGCCCCTACCTCGTCATACCACAATACCTCAGGGCAGTGGGCTGCAGTCACTGTTGCGTCGGATATTGAAGCTGCGTTGAGGGACGAGTCCTGACAGAAGCTGTGGTCACTTCGCTGAATGCAACGTTGGTTTTGGTTTTGCATTTTTGGATTTGTGTCGTCAGTAACTGCAGGCGAGGTCTCGTCACTCAGGAAGCTGTGAAGTCGGAAGTCTGCAGAACCTTTTGTCTCTCAGATGATTTTGGAGTTAATTCAGTTTTAAAATTGTTTAAAAAACTAACCTGATCTGTGTAAAAACAGGCGCATATGCAAGTGGTTATCGAATACCTCATTTATCAATTTTATGTTGTTTTTGGCTTGTACAATGCTCCGTATATTAATTCAACTGTGGGGTTTGTGCATATTTTTGTACTGTTATTATTATGGACATGGTAATAATGATATTACTGATATTATAGTTTTCTCTTTGATTAAAGCAAAAAAAAAAAAATAGGACAAAACACATGGATGCTTGTAAAAACTGGTTTGTGCTGATTGTATTTAAGAGGAGCACTTTTCCAAAGTGGTTTTCACACATTCAGTTTTGTTCATATTAGTAATATAAAGATATGGTTCTCAGGGCTTTAAACTTGTATGTCATGATAAAGTTTTACTTTTTATCTTATGTCTGTGTGTGTTTGTTTTATTTCCTCTCTAAAGTGTCATTGGGCCTCTGAGACTATCAGACAGGGTGCTCACAGATGTGTGATTGATACCAATCACCTTTTAAAGCTATGTGAAACACCTAGAAGCATTTTCACATCCTCTAGCGTGGACTTCCATTACGGTGAAACCAACACATTCATTTCCACTTTTTGAAAGACCGGTTTCTGTGTCACGGGTTTAGTAAGTTCCCTAACAAGAAATACAGCGCATAGGCTCGATTATTGAAAGAGTCTCTGGTTATTCCACAAGCACAATATCACCTCAGGATTTTTTTATGAGTCATCCGAGTTTTAACAGTAATGGTATCAACAGTTGACAAGTGAGCTTGATGTGACAGCTTCCCCCCAATCACACTGCAAACAAATGTGTTCTTGTGTCATGTCAGTCAGGAAATGTCACAATGCAAGTTGTGTAAATTTGTCTTCACATCAAGTCGTTATGTATTTTCCCAGCAGTAATGGTTTTTCCCCCTTTTGGAGCCCAGGGGGCAGACTGGAGCCAGTAGTTTTACTTTTCTTTTTTGAAGGAGATGGCATTTTTAATACCAAGGTTACTTTGAGGGCAGGAATGTGTGAGGAAGCCAAGTGGTGCATGAAACCTGCTGCTGTCATTTTACAGCTGTTTCCCCCTCTGAGGTTTGAAGAACTAAAGAGGTAGAATGTGACCGTCATTTACAGCGAACTGCAGGATGTAAAAAGAAACCGGAACAATGCACATTGACAGAAACGTATTTAAGTAACATTTTCTTATAAAAAATATATCAATTGCAGAGCTCAAGTATGTACAGATCAAAAGTATTGAAACTATACATTATGTAGATGTAACATGGACATACAGAAGTTAATAATTGCATAGAAAACATTGCATTCATTCAAAACAATGGCAGACACAGCTCTTGATGTTAACTGCCCTGGATCACTGCAGTCGTACAGGGACGAACACAATATGGTACTTATTGAATTGGACAGACTGCAAACAGCAATTAATTCTTGTCAACTGGGACTCATCTGGAAAATATTAAATGCTACAGCATTGACCTCCGTTGTTTTGGGTTAAAGGGAAACATTTGAGACACGACATATTCAACCAAATCAAAGCTGTCTGCATGGATAAATACCACCAGTGGTCCTACAACTCAAATAAATTATTTTATGTTAATTTAAATTAAAAAAGAAAGAAATTACAATATCACGTGCTGCCTAGACAACCACTCGCTGCTTGAAAGCACTTAAAGGATCACAACTGTAATTTCAACATTCGGATTCACGCTTCACTGACAATACTTGAACACCATTTCACAATATGAATTTGACTGGCAGAGAAGTATTGACAAACACAAATGGTCAAAAGCACATTAAGCAAGTGAGGTAGTTAGCAAGACTGGAAATTACAACTAAGACAGAATGTTCTCTGTAATCAGGCAGAAGTTCACATTAAAAGGAAACGGATGTAAAACAGGTAGTATTTCAAAAGAACTCGAATGCAGTCGATCATATTTTAAGGCTCATGACTTATGTTCCTGCATGATTGTGGTTTCAACATATTTCAAGCTGCCAAAGAGGCTTCCTGCATGTAGCACTCCCCATATCATGAAGCACTTTTAATACAGTGTAGACTTTGAACCAGTTTCCTAGCGTGCAGCTCATGTATTTCTTAATCCAAAGATGGTTGCAGAAGAGACATATCGCATTCTATGAGTTTTAAAAAGCTAAATGAACAGATACATTTATTATTATTATTATTACGTTGTAAAGTCTTAAATCATGCACATTTTTCCAGTGTCCAAAACAAGCCAAAATGTATTGCTTTGTTTTTGGCTCTGTGACTGAATGCAAATGTAATAATACCTGAGGCACACATTTGTTTTGCATTGAAATTGGTATTGCAGCGATCAAGAAGTTTAGTTGAAATTATGGTAACAAAGTCTTCATTATTAACATTGCTGGTTGAAAGTGCACTCTGCTGTTTATGTGCAGGTGACGGCAAACACCTTTGGTGAAACATCAACGGATTCTGATATGCTAAATGAGGAACACTGAACTTTTGCACATACTTGTCTACTTCACATTCTTCTGAATATGCCTTTGTAGGCTATTGCTTTTTATGTACAATCAAAATGTTGCTATTATAAATTCAATAATCAGTAAAGCAGATTGTTGATGGATAAATAATAAAAGTACAAAAGTAAAATTATTTTTGTTAGATAAATTAAAAGGGAAAAAAGGGGGGACTTGTGGTTTTAACAAAAAGATTTTTGTTTAGTTAAAATGTTGCGACCCTACCTATTGTGTTACTACAGACACTCAGAAGTAAGAGGTGTCATTTATCTATATTATTTATGCATCATGTTGTTTACTCTGGACTAACAGGACAAACTCTTGATCAGAACAGTTATTAGACAAAGCCAGAGCAGTGGGCTTGATGAACGGCCCACCGCCCTGCTCTCCACCTGTAGTCGGTACTGTGCCAGGACTCTGCTGTAGCCCATCTCCTCTGACACACATTTGTAGGTTCCCTCCTGCTCAGGACCCATGCTGTCGATCAGAAGAAGGCACTGCTTCTCCCTGGAGTTGCAGGATGTGTTGCCCTTGCGGTGATGCCAGGTATACTGGGCATGATGGGACGTCACCGGGCACTGGAGGAAATACTTGGACTCAGGGGTAAGTATGATGCTGTCCTTGGCCACACCTGCCTGCGGATCAGTAGAATATCTAAATGCTGAGAAAAGAAGACAAGCTCTGTTTAGCTTCAAGGTGGATGCTTGTTTTATTTAACTAGGCTGGTTCCTTATTTTAATTAGAGCAGGATGGGCCTCTTGGCAAGGTGCCAGCATGCAATGGGCAAATCGTAAGTGGACTGAGCCAGAGCAGGTTCTGCACCTAACAGTGAAACTGTTTATCTAAGGTGCAACAACTTAAAAGAGTTTGTTTTATCAAGGGTTATTATTACATGGTATGAAGCAGAGGAGTTTACTTTTGCACATGAACTGAAGCATGTGGTACAAGCAAGTAGAGCTGCTGAATAATGTGGAAGTCTGTCTGGTGTGAGGGTGGCAGAATCTAAAAAGGGGGCTAGGAGAATAGAGAACTGTGTTATCAGCATACTGCAATATGGAAGGAGGTCTCTAATGTTAAATGAGAAGAAGATGGGGCCTAAAGTTGAGCTTTGTGGCACACCCTTAATGACCAGAGCCCTGTACTATGAAGCAGAATTTCGGGTCTTAACAAGGTAACTTTAGGGTTAACCCTGGGTTTTTAGCACTAGAAGGCTGGTTCACTTTTTACCAGGATACATCACCATGGTAACATACGCTGAACAGCTAACCCGTCCCGGAGCAGGTTAATTTCAGATCGGATCACAGCCTGTCAACACCCTGACCTCTGACCAATCAGATCGCTAGTTGAAATGTTAATATCATTAGAATAATTTTATTAATTCCAGTCTTTCTATTCCCACACTGGTTTTAAAACAGAACTTTTAACAAATGGAGAGATTGTTTATGAACACTGATGATTGTCGCGGCATTTTTATAGCGCAACGTTTATTTTATCTCCAGAATAACATGAAACACAAGTTTACTATAAGTGGAAATAAAAACTGGAAGATTGTCTTTTATTTAAAAGAAAAATCTGCACACTGTTAACTGTTAAAAACAACATTTTGGTCAGATATACCTCATCAAAACAGTCTGGCATTACTTTTAAGTGTCTTACATGACATATTTGGAGTAGTATCTTAATCATCCAACTTAACAGCAGGAATTCTCACTCTGTACTTGAAATATAATAATACCTACACAAATGTTTAACCTTGGCCTACTTGTAATATTTGGAAATTATTTCTTGTGTTTCTACATCTTTTTATTTTGTTGGAAGATTACATGCTATTGTTTACATTGCACTCCAACAAATATGACTTTTTGCTGTCCCTAAAACAAGACATTCCCACTGGTAATTAGTATTGTTTTATCTCATATATGAAGAACTCGTGGTTCTGAAAATGTTCCTCATAATTAATTAACAACCTCGCCTCTGTCACATGAATGCTTTTGTGGCTGGAGAGGAAAATCCAGAGTTGACTGAGCTAGTTGATAACCAGCTTCGTGCTACTGGTTATCCAGGCAGCCAGTGTTAGGGTTAGTGAAGCCAGATAACGTTAGGATGTCCAGGGTATGCTGAACTTGCGTCGTAGCACAGGCCCCAGCAGTGGGTGTGATAAGACAGTTGGAAATAAGTGTTAAAAAAAGAATTCAGCAAGACTAATACTTCTATTTCTAAAAGACAGGTCAAAGCTCTTGTTCAGAAAATTAAAACTGGATCACAAGATCAGAACCACAGATCAGATGCTTGGGGCGACATTGTGGCTGTGACGTGACAAGAGCGAAACCACACTGCTTGTGGAGCAAGATAAAACACTTCTTGGAAGTGGCCAAGTCGGTTGCTTGCAAGTGTCCCATATCATGTGAAGCATATGGTGAGATAAACTAACAGTTCAAATCAGCCCTAATTCCTCACTTAAGACACACAAAGACAGGCAATATTTAGTATTCTTAATTACGACAATGTGATGCAGTGGCTGTAAAGTCAAGGGCTGGTACTTTTAAAACATGGAGACTATGTTATTCTACTTGATTCCAGGGATTTAGACACAAGCTGCAGAGAGATATTACAGTGTGCACTGTAGTAGGACTGGTAGGGACAACTTCAGCACAAACATTCTGGATAGTTGAACTTGAATTAGTATAGTTGTGTTTAAAGAGCTTAGCTTTTCATTTGCAGATGTAAGTGCACAGGTTGGTTAGGGATAAGTGATTTCCTTACAGTGTACAAAATTAAATATACTATTTGGTTAGCAGCCTTGACAACCCTTATGATATTATGAGAACAAACATACAGCACCTCGTAACCTAGCAGCAGCACTGCCTTACTGGAACCACTGAATTATTCTGCCAGTAAAATATGTAAATATTTATCTATTCTGAGTTATTATTTCCAACATGTTTTTCATGCATGTTTAATTAGCGCAGTTTTATCTGCACTTATTATGATCATGCAGGCATAAGGGCATATCCTGATCTGTTTGGATTAATGCAGATCAGTTCTCCTGTGCAAATTTAAACAGCACTGTGTGAACCTTTAGAAGAGATTGTCCTTGTCAGTACACCCAGGGAATTGTGACTTTTTTGCCAATATGTATATAAGATCAATTCCACTTACGTCAGTCTGTTTGATATAAAGATGTAGCCAGTAGTGGGTTAGCTTAGCTTAGCAAACACACTGTTGGACAGAGGCAGGCTAGCTGTTTCCTTCTATCTCCAGTCTTTGTGCTAAGCTAAGCTAAGCTAAGCTAAGCTAGCTGGCTGCCGGTAGTTTCATATTTAATGTAGAGACTGTTAGCAAGAAATATAGGCATAGGCTGCAAGGTGATGCAGTGGTTAGCACTTTCACCTCACAGTAAGAGGGTTCCTGTTTTGAACCCAGGATGGGGCAGCCCCTCTGTGTGGAGTTTGCTCCACGCGTCAGTGTGGGTTTTTCTTGCGGGTAGCTACTCCATCTTCCTCCCACAATTGCCCTAAATTGCCCGTAGGTGTGAATGGGACTGAGTGTGAATGGATAGTCTGGTGACCTGTTCAGAGTGTACCCCGCCTCACACCAGTGTCAGCTGGGATAGGCTCCAGCCCCCCACGACCCTCAACAAGGTCATGGAAAATGAATGAATATAGATTGATACCTTTACTTGCTGCAAAGTGCTGAACCTTTGGACAGATGGAATGGTTCCCATGGGTCACATCCTGCTTTGTGCCTCTGTAAAAGGAAAGCACAGCTCAGTTAGAATACTATGTCAGTTACATTCAAGACACTGTGCATAAAGCTGGTGTGTTTTTACTTGTAGTTATGTACTCACAAACAAGACACAAGAAAATTACCTGCCAACTGATGCAAGTACATCTGACATTTAAATTGACCTTAATACAGTGTACTTGCCTTAACGCAAGGTACACAACTGTCACAATACACTCTTATTACTAATACTATATATACATGTGTTTATAGACACACAAACACACAACTTCATTTAATCACATAAGTCGCATGAAGAGTTTGTTGGCAGCTACTTCACAGTAAGCTGCAAAAAAGAGGACGTGGTGAATGACAACGTTCAGGAAATGTATTTTAGGTTTGCTCTCAGACTCTAATTTTCCTCGATGTCAAAGGACACTGCTAAGACTTCTGTTTAACTTCAAATTACTAAAAAAAAAACTTTGTGGCCATGTGCATGTCATTTTTGGGGTGCACTGTTACTTTAAGCGTGGTGTTTCGTGGAAATACCATTCAGTCCCCTCGTGGTAAGAAGTGTAATGGGGGTGCTCAAGGGAGCTCTACCAGTTCGACTATTACTCAGAGCAAGAATGTTCCACTCTTACTACACTTATTACAGTCAGCCTTTCCACAGGTCGGCAGAAACTCACCATCATTTCCTACATTTGTAGAGCCAAAGAGCAAATTATGAATCAAACTTTGATCACAGTTTTTATCCTTTTTATATGCGATATATGAAAAAAGTGATCTCAGCAATCTAAGTCTTGAACCACATCACAGGAAGTGTGTTTGCAGATGTACTCCTCTGTGCTACAATGGTGGAAATGTATGCATGTGAAGGGGCTGTCAGGGTGGGGGTAGCTGTGTTTCTGTGTTAGTGGTGTAGCAACCGGTAGTGCCAAAGTTAACACTCACACACACGCACACGCACACGCACACACACCACAGAAATTCTAGCCTCTCTTATTATTAAAAAGAGAAAGAGAAAAAAGAGAAAGCTGTCTATCAGGTTTAGGAGGTAAAGTCCATTTCAAGTCAACTTGTAATCAGATTGGTACAAGGTTGTCTCAATGTTACTGACGACAGAAACTGTGTTAAGTGAGAATGTAATAATGACACCAGTACACATGATCTGTGCAGTTCTTCGTCATTTGCAAACACAGGGCTGCAACGTGAGAAAATTCGCAGAATAATCATAGTAGGAACATTGTTGTGTTTTCAGTAAAAACTCATACAATGAAAAAAAGTCCTCCTCCATAGAAGAACAACATTTTCTGGTTATGATGACACCCATTTATTATCACACTTGATCGCACTTTGGTTCTTGAACAGGATGACAGATGTATTTTAATATCCTCATGAGAGTACACTTTTTTCCCCTACTGTTTACTGATAGATAAAAGTTGTTGCGATGTTAAAAACACTTCTGTCATAACAAGATACTTAATTGTAAAACATTTTTCCCCTAACACTTCTGAGTTGCTCTAAACTACACCATCATGTGACAGTGAGCAGTCAGGTGATGGTGTTGCACTGCCAAAACTCAAGACACACTGTATGCTCAGTGCTCTAACAAAACTAGAGCTGGTGGCTGAATGCCTCAGTGTCTTTTCACACTCGTGCCATGGCAGTAGACAATGCTTTAAATGTGGACACCCAAAACTAGTGTCACCAATTTAGTGTGTTTTTGCAGAACATTATCATGTCATGGTGAAGCTGACCTTTGACCTTTTGGATAAGAAATGCCCTCACTTCATCATTTGACCCTATCAGTTATTTGTGTTGAATTTTGTCATAATTAGTTCATACATTTTTGAGTTATGGCCAAAAATGTGTTGTTGATTTTTTTTTTAGGTCAGAGTGACCTTGACCTTGATCTAATCAGTTCATTCTTGAGTCCAATAGGATGTTTGAAAATTTGAGGACATTTCTCAAGGCCTTTTTGAGATATTGTGTTTACGCGAATGAGCCAGAAACAAGGTCACAATGACCTTGGCCTTTGACCACCAAAAGAAGAAATTCCCTGAAGGTGTTCTTAAGATATCTCATTCACAAGAATTGGATGGATGGATGGATGGATTAATGGGCAGCCTGAAAACTGGCTATTGTTGGTGCGAAGACTTAACAACATGCTGAAACCTTTGCACAAGAAATCTGATTCCAGTCCTCAGTTATTATATTCCAAATATGCGTGCACTCTTGAACTGTTGTCTGAAGAGAAATCATAGCTCTGAAGGGATCATTTGTTTTCAGTAAAATCCTGTTTTAAAACAGGTTTGGATGCAAAATTTAGAAGGTGCTCAGTTGTGTTTAAAAGAGACCAGAAATTAAGTAATTAAGTCAGAAAAGTAAGTAGCTATAACTATTTATTCTATATAGTAGCTCTCTATTACACATTTCTACACTCTTCTGATGCTATGTATCCCGCTGAATGATCACCTCTTCTCTTCTCCTCTATGCTCAGTGTTCACTCATATTTTTCTGCAAAATAATGGCTAAGTAAATAAAAATAAAAACAGATCCAATAATACATATGTATAACATAGCATCATTTGAATGTCATCTTGTGACAATCTGTTATATTTTAGTTTAGTTTATTTAAGGACAAAGGCTCATAAAGATTGTTTGACATCACCTTGCTGAGAATAATAAAACACTATTGTGCTGTCTGTCTTTGACAGCCTAAACCGCTGACAGCTATGGAATTAAGTATGTTGCTGTGTTGATAAAAGGCTGATTGCTAGTGCCAAGTTGGCACTGTCAGTGTTGGCTCAGTGTTGAAATATTTTGGGAACATGACTTTTACCAAAGACATGTGAATTGCTCCATACAGGAAGTGATGACTCCTTAGTGGGTGCAGTTTGTGGTTAATCAGCTGTAGAAATAAATGGCACATTACACAATAAAATGATGACACCACGTGAATAACACAGCATGAGGCGGATGTTGAGACACTGTCTGGCTGACTTTGATGAACCTGTGGTATTGTACTTGTGTATGAATTAAAGGTACCCTTATAAAGTGATGCACACAGCTGGGACGCTTGTTGTTTGTGGATTATGATGTTACTGAAATCGGCGATCTATCAGTGGTGTTGGAAATTGACCTAAAATTAAAGTTTTTTGGCTAAATTCAACACTGTGATCCCACGATTCAGATGTTACTGCAGATATTTCCTGTTAGTCTTAGCATTTTGCTTATTATCTTAATATCTGAATCATGTTATCACAATGACAAATAGCCAACTTCACTGACTTCATAAACTCAGCCATGTGCATCTGCTGCACTTTTGTCAAGTTGGTGATGATGTTTCCTCATTTGCTTGTGTTTCCTTAATCTGTTTTGTTGTTTGTTTGTTTGTTTGTTTGTTTGTTTGACCTCAAGCAAACACAAGAAACAATGAATGTATTTGTATTTAAGCTGACGCCACTCCATGTAATCTCTGGATGTGAAATGATAACGTATATTTAGATATTTTGATTAAATATCTCCGGTTACATAAAGATGGGTGGTCTTACTTTGTCTGTGGGGAGCAGTCTCTCCCCAACTCGTTCCAGCCGCAGTAGGGATCTCTGGCCAAGACACATTGCTGACAGCTGTTTCCATAGTGGGTACAGTTTGCCACATCCACTTGGACCAGTTCATTTTGTGAGTTCACATACAGCTTCCTCTGCAATGACACATAGTACACAGGTTTTCTAATGGTTCTGGACCATTTCTGACCTATTCATCAAAACACCGATATCCTTGAAAAGTTCAGACTTCATCCAGAAAATCTAAGTTGCAAGCACACCTACTGTTGTACTATTTTCCTTTAACTCACTATGGAAATTACTGGCAGTTGCTTCCACACTCCCACCCTTGTGTCTTGGTGGCGTGAATACTTGTGTAGGCAGTACTGTGTTACTCACAAAGGAGGGCTGCAGAATCATGCCGAGGACGTGGGTTATGTGGTCGAAGGGTCGGTACTCAGCGATGACAAAGGTCTGCCTTTGACTCTGTATCGCCTTATGAATCCCTCCATTATCTGTATAGCACACAGACAGATACACAGGAAGGTGACTAATCACCAAACCCTGTATAACACACCCCAGTGTAACACAAACCAACTCACTCATATAACTAATGTTTCATCACCTTAATATGACTCTTACAGCCAAGCCTATCAAATGTTTTGATTAAAAAAAGAGATTATTTTCATAAAAATCCCCTTCAAACCCTGTGTAAACCCGCCCTCCACTTACATCTGACAAAGTAGAAATGCAAAGTTCATGTGTTTATATATAGGCCTAACAGTGCATGGGTAATGTCTTTGGGATTTTCTTGCTGTAGGCTGTTTCTCAACAACATTTATCACATTCATATACAAGTGCTGTTTGTGTCTTCCCATTTGACATGGGAAACTGTTCAGTTGGCTCAATAGTCTTTAGTCTTCTGCTAATGACAGCACAGACCTCTGTAAGGATGGTCATAAAGGACTGGTTCAACCAATTTGGGTCACAGAGTGTAATTAAAGAGAAACACAACTTTAGCAGCTGCAAGACTGATGTGCTTTAGAAACTTAGCAGCTGTCCAATGATGTGTAATCCTCAGCCAATAACAGCATGCAGGGTTTGAGGGTGAGACTCTATAAAAATGTAGCCATCACATGCCAGATTATAAGTGGCATCCAAAAGGAGCTGTTGAGCCGCGGAGGAGGGACCAGCTTTTAATGCTGCGTTTACAAACCACAAAATCCTACTCATTCTGCCTTTGTTAACTTGACTGTTGCAATGTTTTAGTCCCAACAAGCACACATTTCTTGTGTTTATTTGAACTTCTGAACCTAACCATGTGCTTTTGTTGCACAAGGAAATAAATGCAAAAATTAAGTGTTTTGCCGACGTTGCAAGTGCATTCTGAAAAAGACTGTATGCACCTAACAAGAAGAAACTGAATAATCAGTGAGTCACACCCATATTTGCCCTACAGGTGATCAGTCCTGCTGTCTACAACTCAGTCCTATTGGCTGAGTAGTACTCGGCTGAATCAGGCTGCGGGTGTCTGCAGGCCTTTTTTCCCCCAACTAGATACTTGACACTACAGTAATATTTAGAGCTGCAGCTCATCTCCTATGTTAAAGTGAACTTTCCTTGCTTATTTAAAATGTCAAACAACAAGTTGTTCAAATTGCTTCCCTTCCAGTATACAAACAAATTAAAGGAACCTGAATATGTACTGACCCTCAACTGTACATACGTATACAATACAGTGCACTATTCTTATCAACTTCCCCGATTCATATTACTTTATTACTCACTTAATGACAGGAACAGAACTGTGCGGTCATTGTTCTCCTTGTTCTGGGAACCATCAACATAGATGTGAGTGTAGCTGTGGTGATGAAAGAGAAGTGGGCCAGAGTTCTTCACAGGCCAGACTGGATTCTCCATCTCCGAATTCTCCCTGATCATGGTCAGGATGGGTGGAGCAATGTTTGTGCTGTCTTCAACACACTGAGGAAAAAGAAAAGAAATAGTTTTGGTTGTCCACCAAGTGATTGTCTGGTTACATTCTGGTACCACATGGCATGTATGTACTTTACAATATTATTAATGGTCGAATTATCATCCAAAATTCTTCGTACTTTAGGAACAATGGTTCTTTATTTCAGATAGATGATGAAAAAAGTCTGCGGAAATTGGTTTTGTCAGCTAGGATGACAACTGTTGCGGGCAGATTTTATTCATGGATGTAAAAATAGAACTGGATACAGTGTTGGAGCTGTGCCTGGCTTGTCCCTATTTAAGCTGCTCAGTGGTGCATGAAGCTAAAGAAGTTCAACTGTATAAAATTACCCAGATGATCTGCACGCTTCTGCACTGTGTGGCCCATAAAGCAGGTTGAATCCACTTTAACGTCTGGAACCTCCTGTCTACGACGGGCTTGTGACGCGCCCTTGTTAGGACTTGGCTCAGATTAATCTGATCCTGTTTGATTCAGCTGTGGGAACCTCTTGCGGCCGCATGCCTTTGCTGATGTCAACCCCAGCAGGATTGTGGCCCATAAAGCAGGTACTCTTGAGATTCCAGCCAGCCGAGCCGGCTACTTTGGGATTAGCGCTCTGCTAACTTGAATGGAATGAAATGATTAAATCATGAGGCACTCTGAGACTTTTCAAATGTTATTGGACTGAACTGATATAATTCTAATAGTGAAACATTTTGCAGGGGTCGTGACTCTCAAAATATGTATCCCTGATTAACAAATGTCTCTTTCGCCATGTAAATCAATAGTAAGAAGTCTTTCTGAACCACAGGCATCACGTGATGGATGTGATTACACCATTTGGCCATAATGGAAATTGGATTCAAGGCCCCACACACTTCCTGGGAGCCTGTTTTTAACAGTTGGAGCTAGCTAGCTAATCAAGCTATGGTTAGCCCCATGAGGTGATGGAAAAAACTGTGTACCTGCTTACTTTTGAATGTTTCTAGCTGACTTGCTGGGAAAGAAGAGCCCTCTAAAAGTGCTGTTAATTATGCATTTGATGGCTACAACATCAAATTTAGCTTAAAACCAAGGACGGGATGGCGAACCAGGAGCCCTCTTGCTGTGAGGCAACAACGCTACCCGCTATACCACCTTGCAGCCTCTGGTTTTCACTTGCAAAATCTCAAATGTCAAAATAACCCATATTGCCCCAGAAGAGACTCAAAATATCCACAAAGACAAACAAACACACACAAAAAAAATGCCGTGCAAAGTGACACAAAACCATCACAAAGTTTGTGTATCTTGTTCCTATGTAGGACGGGTGGTGGGACCATTTGCATATGTGCCCAGGAGCTGGGCTCATAATTCACCTATGGTTATTTTACATCTGGATTTGCATGAAACTTACCTTTCTAGACCTTCCTCTTTGGTGGTCATTGCCTTTAAATGGGGAGTACATGAAGATGTTTTCAATGTCTTGTATCGTGTAGACACACACAGCACTCATACCCCTGCAGAGAGACACCAGACACAGAGGTCAGCAGATATACACAGAGAACATTTGCTGCTACAACAACATGTTTTAAGGTCAGTAAAGATTTCAGCCGCGTTGGTAAAATCTTTGAAAGAGCTGAGCAGACAGGGCTAAGTTTAGAAAGGGGAACTTAACTTGACCTGCTTGACAAGAGGAAGCATGAATAAAATAAGACAATTAGAGACAAAAGACAAGTAAGACAACAAGAAAAAACAACCAGTTCTTTCTGATTTACATAATCTCCAAAGTTTAGGGAAATTTATCAACTATACAATGGTTTGCCCATTTTGTGAGTTACATTTCTCTTGTTTTACTTCTGTGTAAACAGCTGTTCTCAGGGGCACAGTGGGTAGGGCAGGCATCCTATGTACAAAGGCAATGTGCCTGCTGCAGCGGCTGCAAGTTGAATTCCAACCTGCACCCCTTCGCTGCATATCATCCCTTCTCTCTCTACCCATTTCATGCTTAATCTGCCCTGTCAACTAAAAGACAAAAAGCCAAGAAAATGGCAACTGTTTTCAGTTTTTATTACCATCTCATGATAGTTTAGGGTTATGTCCTTTGGTTAAACAGCAGTCACTGACACATCAGGTGACTGCTGTTCTATGTAAAGACACAACAACAGCAAAGTCATTCTGGTTTTTACCTCACGTCATTGTGGCTTACTAATGTTATGATCATGGCAAGAATCCAACATATGAAGTCCAGAATTTTGCCAAAATGGGTCATCAGTCAAGTTTGGATTACATATTTGGAAAAGCGTAACATTTGATAAGGCCAATGCTAAAGTTACGAGCATACTTGAGTACATATACTACTAAATGTTTTTTATTATTTTCTCCCAATATGATTCAAACTTGAAATGTAGCAGTATTATAAAACTTTACAAAATGCTTTCAACTCTTTCATGAAAACATGTATTATAACGGAGTCATACCATTCATTTCTGAAGAGTGCATAAACCCTGGTATCCTTCCAAAGGTGTGCATGTACAGTAGCCACATCCACCAACTCAGAGAAATCCTGTCTGCTGTCAGGGTCTCCACAGTAGAGCCTGGCATTCATCTGAGACGTCCAGCTAAACTGCAGGTTGTTTTTGCGACCACCACGATCTTTCTAGAAGTAATGCATAGACAAGCGATCGATCAGTCCTTCATATTGCATGTAGTAGCTACTTTGTGCACATATATCTGATGCTGAAAATTATCTCGAGTCCAAAAATTTTAAAATAAAAAGCGTAACCCTAATTCCTAATTATGCAGGTCTTACCATGCAAACCTGGGTCACAAAAGGGAGCCACATTTCACTGCCCAAGCCTGTCTCTCTGTTTTTCTCCTTATAAAAGGCATAGACTTTGCTCTGCAGGGGAGCGTCTCTCCGTTGGCTGAGCACCAGACCCACATAGTGCTGCTCTAAAGACAGAAAGAAATGTAAATATTTGTCTATCTTCAGAGCAAATTAAGTTTCTTAAGTCCTTGCAGAAAAACAAGTTCTATCCAGGCAAGTACCTTTATCAGTGTTTGCAGGTGCAAGTCTGTTTTCCCCAAACTTGTGGATGCCAACAAACTCTCGAGATCCAGAGTACGTAATGTAGAGATCTCTATCTAATGATAATGAAAGACAACAGAAATTATTAGGGTCTTTTTTTAGTTATCAATTTTTTAGTAAGCAGCATTGCTGTGCGTTCAATTTGCAGCAAGTTCATATTCCAGAAACCAGTTTCTCATGTAGTATGTAAAATTACTGATAAGCAAAACATGTGTGAAAGCCATAATGTGTCTGTACTGGCTATGATGCCAGTTAGTGGTGCTGTAAAGAGCATAGAAATCAGATAGCAGAGTATCATCAGCATAGAAAAAATACACTGTGCACAGAAACTTACCGACAAGAACAGAGGGTTCACCTTCCTTTATGACAAATTCATTTATGCTTGTTTTTATGTCCTCTGTTTCAGGTAAGGGAATGCAGCTGGGTGACTCCAGTGCTAAATTCTACAAGAAAACACAAAAGGTCTTAAACTCTCTTCGCTATTCTCCATCTGGTATCACAAATGTAATTTAATGATTCAGCATACCTAAGTTATAAAATCTTATGCATCTTACAGGTACATGTCAGGTCAAACAGATATTTTCTTCCAGTGTCAGTAAGATACCCATTAAATCTCTGTGTGTCCTACCATGTCACAGCACACTGTTTCCCTGTCATTAGTTCCACAAAGAAAGACCTCTTTGTCCTTTGACTTCTTATGGACCAGGGTGATGTCATAGTTGCAATCCTAAATGACATGAATGTTTATTTTAATCAGATTTAACCAGCATACAATGTGATCTGCTGTTTGCTATTAAATTAAGTTCTTTTACCACTTTCACGCTTTGTGGGGGCCCTTTGTCGATGCACTGTTCCCACAACACGCTTATTTCCCGAGGAGACTGTGAAGAGAAAGGATGCAGGACAGTCATCATCTCCACATCAGTATAAATTCATGCAATCTGTTATTTGATTACAGACGGTAGATATTTCAATAATGTGAGCAAACAAAGTCAGAGATGTTCACCACCTCCTGAGGATTTTGAAAGTTGAATGAATACAGGTGTTTTTGTCCAGCAGCTATGACAATGCCGGGCTCTCTTTCCAGAACAATCCCTACAGGTGCACTGTGCCCAGGCAAAGGCAACTTGATCATTGGAGTCTCTGCAAAAAATAAATACATGAATAAATTAATTAATAAAATAAAATAATCTACAGCATATTAACATATCATCACCGGCCACTTTATTAGGTACATCTGTTCAATTGCTCCTTAAAACAGATAGCTAATCAGTCAATCATGTGGCAGCAACTCAATGCATTTAAGCATGTAGACATGGTTAAGATAACCAGCTGAAGTTCAAACCGAGCATCAGAATGGTGATTTAAGTGACTTTGAACGTGGCATGGTTGTTGGTGACAAACAGGCTGGTCTTGAGTATGTAAGACACTGCTGATCTGCTGGGATTTTCACGCACAATCATCTCTAGGGTTTACAGAGGATGGTCTGAAATAGAGGAAATATCCAGCAGTTCTCTGGGTGAAAATGCCCTGTGGATGCCAGAGGTCAGAGGAGAATGGCCAGACTGGTTCAAGATGATAGAAAGGCAACAGTGACTCAAATAACCACTCATTACAACCAAGGTATAGAGAAGACCATCTCTGAACCAACAACACCAGGTACCACTCCTGTCAGCTAACAACAGGAAATAGAGGCTACTACTAATTCGCATGGGCTCACCAAATTGGACAATATAAGATTGGAAAAACATAGCCTGGTCTGACGAGTCTCGATTTCTGCTGCGGTAGGGTCAGAATTTGGCGTAAACAACATGAAAGCATGGATCCATCCTGCCTTGTATCAATGGTTCCGGCTGGTGGTGGTTTAATGGTGTGGGAGGAATTTTCTTGGCACACTTTGGGCCCCTTAGTACCAACTGAGCATTGTTTAAACACAGCCTACCTGAGTATTGTTGTCCATCCCTTTATGACCAAAGTGTACCCATCTCAAACAATGACCTCCACAGTCACCAGATCTCAATCCAAAAGAGCACCACTAGAATTTGGTGGAATGCAAGATTGGCATCATGGATGTGCAGCAGACAAATCTGCAGCGAATGTGTGATGCCATTATGTCAATATGGCCCAAAATCTCTGAGGGATCTTTCCAGCACCTTGTTCAATCTATGCCAAGAAGAACTAAGGCAAGAGTTTCCATGTTGTCTCCGTTTATGCAATGGTTTGTCTTGTGAAGCACAGAAAGAAAAAATTTTAATTTCAACCTTAATTTGGTCTACAGTGCTATACATAAAAAGTGTCTGGTGGACCTTACACACATTTTAAATTAGTGAGAAAAATCTGAGGGTATCTAGTGGATAGTAGAAAGAGAGACCAACTGTGACACTGTCCTATTCATAGTGGCTTATGTGGGCTTCGTGTCTGCTTTGTTTGCTTCATGTGCCACAAATGACTTGCCAGGGTGTTTCCCATCTTTAAATGTAGTTTTGGTGAACAGTCCTGTTTGATTTGGAATTTTGTGTACTATTTGGATGACAAACATCTTGCCTTATCAGTCTTTAATTGAGTAGTAAAAAAAAATTACCTTGCTGTGGGCTGACAGCAACTGCAAAGACTGTAATAAGGTGACCCATATCTGACATCAGTGAGAACAGATCTCTGCCCTAAAACACCTCACATGCAACTAATGTCACACACACTTGTTAGAACAACAACAAAAAACTTGTCACATTTGTGAGACAGGCATTTAGGGGGAAAAAGTGAATGACGAATGAATTTGCTGCGAAAGTTGATGACCATTCGTCATGTGTTGAGGATGAGGGTGAGAAGATGAAGGAATGCATTGCCATAGTTCTATTAGCAGCTATTGCTGGTAGCTTTGTGGAGAGAGTGGTGTGAGTGTGGGAGAAAGAGTCAGGAGTGGTTGGACTGCAAAGTTTTGGATGCCCAGGGCTGCTTTCTACTGCCTCTGTTGGTACCTCAAGACAACACTGTCGCAGCAGAACTCAAAAGGTGGGCACACTGTCCCTATCACAAAGTGTCAGGCAGTTGGGCTCCACTGACTGGCGACTGGGGAAGCTTACCCCTGCAGAGATACAGTACAGCTACAGCAGCCTTCTATAGTTTTAACAGACCGCTTTGACACTGTAAGGGAAGTAATACGCACCTGCACAAAGTATGGAGGGAAAAAAACATGGTTGTATGAGAAAAACAAATGACCATTTTCCCATGTCCAGTGATTGGCTATGTCTCGGATTTAGGACCACCTACTGTATGAGAGTGGCTAAGGGAAACGTGGGGATTGCTGTATCTACACTATTCTAAAAAAAAGACAAAAAAAAAACAGACCTGCGTCACATGAGAGCAAAAATACTGATTTTGGCCACCTTTTCTTGTAATGTGAAAGTTGCCTAGTAGGGCTGTAGAAAATGTTGATGAAGAGTAGTAAATGATGAAGGAGATCACAGTCAGAATCACTAAGCAGTTAACCGCAGCTGTTGCTTAAAATATGTTTGCTTTGCAAGAAAATGAGAAGTGTACGTAAAGTAAGAACTGCAAGAGTAAAATTATGCCATTATAAGATTTAAAAGCTGTCGCATGTTAATTAATCTTTTGTATTGGTGTGTATGTAGCGTCCTCACAATGACTATCTTCTAGCAGTTGGCGAGAGAAGATATTTGCGAGACATGATGTTGATTTCAGTTCCTTATTTTGGGGATCATCTCAGCTGTTAGTGTGTATATGGTGTTCCAGACAAGACCAGTGCAAGAGTTGATGTAATGGAAGACTTGTTTGTTGAAGGCACTCTGCTATACTGTAAAAATAGCAACCCCTCCTTTGTTAGTGTGAGATTCTTCTGTACTGCTGCATGCATGCTAGAATACCCTCCATATGTAACGTGGGTAATTGAGCCCAAATGCAGCACTCTGGAAGTCAGGGATAACTGGTAATGACCTTTATTTATACACAGAATAAACAGGAACTTGAGCTGATATAGATATTCTGGTAACAGTTCAGTCTTCAGGCTCAGAGCCCACACACAGTCTCTGGGTTCAGCAGATGGTATGTATGGCAGGTAAAAAGTGCCTACTTTGACACCATGACTGCGCAATGTATAAGCACTTGATTGAGCCATCGTGTTCCCCGATCCATTCATTTCACCACAGCAAACACTCCACTTGCACCACTGCAAACTGAAACAGCGTAAAGATTTTCCACATCAAACACACCTTAATTCGGCCTCAGAAACAACAGCCCAAAACTAAAAACATCTTTCTGGACCGTTGTTCTTCATATTGGTGTTCCAAGCCTCCCTCAACTACCCTCACATCCTTATCAACAGATAAGACCCATACCTGACACTGCATAATTGTGCAAATGAAAGCATTTTAGGAGTGCAGACACCTTGCAGTAAAATGAGAGGGGTGTCATATTGAGGTGTGTTATTCAGCAAAATCTGCAGCGTCAGTATGTGTGTGAACGTGGGAGAATGCATGTTCTCATGTTTGCTCCTCAGCACATCTCAGACATGCTTTGACGCCAGCTGACCTCTCTGGCCACAAGGTGACTCCCATTTACCAGTCTGGTGAGATGCCGCTCAATTTTTATGCACCTAAAGATAGTCCTCCCAGCTGGTCTCAAACTTCCTCCGACACAGACTTCTTTTAAAACTAAACTAAAGACCTTCATTTACACGATTCTGTACAAGAATATAAGACGCTGCTCGCTGCTTTTGGAAGCATATTTCAGTGCACTGTAATACCAGAACTCCTTAACAGGAAGTTGGTGCCATACTGATTCCTGTTTTGTAAAAACGAATGTAACAGTAAAACTAAGTGCTGATCAAACATGAACTGAACTTCTATTGCTGCATTGCCCTTTTTTCACCTAAAATGTTTTCAGAAGCATGATTTAGCTTTCTCTTTAACTGTTATTTGAGATTGTTTGTTACCGGCCAGCTGCCATATTGTTTCCAGTGTCAAAACCATTGACTTTATAAGGTCAAAACGGGCAAGCTCTAAGCATTTTTTTTGGTCTGGTCTTCTATGGGGTGCCGTTTGTAAAGTGGCTCACACTGAAAATAACATCAACATTTTGCCACATTTAGCTTCAAACAATGTTTAAAAAAGTGTTGTGAATTTTTTAACGTCACCCTTTACCACATTTACAGCAATATTTGTTAACTTAGAAATATATTAAATAGTTAAATCTAAATATTAAATGTGGCACCTAAATGTTAAATGTTAAATCTAAATGCTAAATCTAAATCTAAATCTAAATGTTAAATCTAAATATTAAATCTAAATGTTAAATCTAAATGCTAAATCTAAATGCTAAATATAAATATAAATCTAAATGCTAAATATAAATATAAATGTTAAATCTAAATATTAAATCTAAATATAAATCTAAATGTTAAATCTAAATGTTCTGGGTGAAACTAAATATTTAGCTAATATGCAAATTCACACTGCCGGTTACCGAAAGTACCAAAATAAAAGCTCGAGATGGTCAGACTGTGTTTATAGAATCAACTAACGAATTAAAACCAACTTATCGGGGGAAATGGACACTTGAACATACATAAGCGTGATAATAACTACACAAAATAACAAGAAACGTGTTTGGAGAAATTTTATTTGACGTGTACTTTGAGTTGTTAGTGTCCCTTCGGAGGGAATCACCTTGTTGTTTACAAATACTTCCGAATAGAAAACCAGCGGAGTTTAGCTACATATATATATGCATATCTCACATTTTTCACGTCACTATATCACCATTTAGACTAATCTGGTGTTTGTAAAGTCTATAAACACTATGATTGAACAAACATTACTATCACGTTCTGAAATTAATAACATGGTTATCGTAGATTAGCGGGGCTAACCGTTAGCCCCGTTAGCGGAGTCTGTAATGACTCATTAACTCTAAACGGTCCGTGAAAAAAAATATTTTTTTCCAGCGGATGTCTTAGTTACAACATGATTGAGCTAACTGGAGTAGTTTCATGTCGTATCCGACAACGGGAGGCTTTTAACAGATGACGTCCTGAAGTTAGCTTTGCTGCTGCTGCAGCCACTGATGCTTTCTAGACATCATGATTTCCCAAAACTGAATAAATACCACACATCGCAACACAAAACTGCTTTGCTAGCTCAATCATGTTGTAACTAAGACATCCGCTGGAATTTTTTTTTTTTTTTCACGGACCGTTTAAGAGTTAATGAGTCATTACAGACACTGCTAACGGTGCTAAGAACTAACAGTTGTTAGCTTAGCTTAGGTTGTTAGTCCCTCCGAAGGGACACTAACAACTCAAAGTACACGTCAAATAAAATTTCTCCAAACATGTTTCTTATTATTTTAGGTAGTTATTATCACGCTAATGTATGTTCAAGTGTCCATTTCCCCCGATAAGTTAGTTTTATATTTCTAAGTTAACAAATATTGCTGTAAATGTGGTAAAAGGTGACGTTAAAAAATTCACAGCACTTTTTTAAACATTGTTTGAAGCTAAATGTGGCAAAAAGTTGATGTTATTTTCAGCATGAGACACAAACGGCACCCCATAGTCTTCTACCTCTTGAGCAAACGCAAATGCCTCAGCCCCTTCCTTTGTTTTCTCTAGTATGTAGCGAAATTTCAAAAGAATATCTGTCTTTTTACTGCGACAACCCAGCTTCATGAAACAACCAGCTTGCCAGGCGTGAAATACTACAAGACTGCCAAAAGGTTGAATGAACACACCGTAATTCTACACCATATTTGTTTTTATGTGTTTATGTACTGTATATATGTTTTTATGTATATTTATGCATCAATGTTTCTGTTTATTTTCTCTTTTTTGTTGTTTTAAATAGTTTTTTATTTAAAGCACTCTGAACTGCTTTTGTATGATGTGGTGTTATAAACATTAATTCCACCCATGTGTCAACATGAAAGCGCTGATACTATACCAGTGAAATCCACTGCACAGGTCTATTCTCAAAGCAGACATTTGACTTGTAAAACCAGGCAAAGCACAGATGTTAGTCAGAACATTAACAATGATTCTATTCAGGTGTCCATCAATAAAATGTGACGACATGCACTGAGACAGCTTTATGGAATTCAGCTGTCATTCTTTTTTCATTTACACTTTTGTGTTTCCTCTGTGACATGTGTCAGTCATCTGTTAATGGGTTCTTTTTTCTTGATGAAGACACAACTTCTCACAATTGATTCATCACTGAAACTTTCCAAAAATGTAACTCTTATTCTTCAAGACATGCTTTTTAAATATTGTGGGATAATTTTGTTATCACCATAGTATCCATATGGTAACGTTGATGGTACTGTAGGCTACTGAACAATGACTTTACAATGGCTGTAATATTTTAAATTTATATTCTGATTAAATTACATGTATAAAACATCTATCTATCAATAACCTATATTAATCTATAATCTTTATTCTTATAATATTAATGATTTAGTGTGTTTGTGTCCATGTAGCAGTATCAGTGGATATTTATGTCCTTGTATCAATATGTCTTTCAGTTTTCTATCACAGCTGAATTCCAAGGCAAGCCTTAATGAATAATATTATTCACCCTGATGCCAAACGCTGATGCTGGTGCCAGAGCAGATTGATTGAGAAGATTGATTGATTGAGAACTTTTGCGCAATGCAGCAGCCGCTCTGTTACGCTTGTCTGAACTGAGAACGACGATCTTAGGCTACTTTTGTGGGTTTTAATTAACTGGGAGGACAACCCTTCGCATTCCTCAGACATAAAAAAAAAAGAAAATCAAACATTTTATTCGTGTTATTTTCATTGATACACGTCAAGTAGCTAAGTGACATCATCGCGATGTCAGAACTATTTCATGTTTCGAAGTTAAAGTGAAATAGGAAATATTTCATACCTTTTTCCGTGAATGTCATCCTGGGTAAATGCGTTGAGTTCGCCTCAGTCAAACTATTGAGGCATGAAAATAATAAATTTACTGTTAGAAATAAAGGTAACATTGTCCCTGTGAGGTTGTCCTGGCTGCTGTCTCAACTTCTGCTTGTAGGTGCGTCACACGTTGAGTGAATGTCGGCGTATTCAGCCCTGCCTCTTAACAGCTGACGGGATGGAAATTAACAGTGACGTCATTCAGTTATAGCCTTCTCTAATGATCTGATATTTATTTTTTTATTTATTCATTTTAATTTGAGAGAATTTAATAGCAAAACAGTTATCTTGATAGTGTCACGGCAGGTGCGTGCAGAGCAATGCGTGATGGACCTAAATGCAGACATAGGTGCAGGTAATGACAGTCGATTGATTTATTCCCAAAAGGAAAGATACAGTAACTCACCGGGATGAGTTGCAAGTCCGAGCAGTTCAAACACAAGTCGAAATAAATCCGCAGAATCGCAGGAAATGAGCAGGGAGACGTGCAGGCAGGCTCACAGGCAGCTGCAGAGTGGTGGCTTGAAAACAAAGTATGACGCGCCATAGCACCTAATGGAGTGACAAAAGGGACGGAGGTTGGGATCGTGAGTGTGGAGGGAAGCTGATGGAGCAGGTGTGTGGATGGGTGGGGCAGCCAGGTGAAGGGGAAAGGATCATCTGGTGGATGCACAATGGCAGTTATGGGGGCAGGAGATTTTAGGCATATGTCTGGAGATGAGGGACAGAGAGACAGCCTGTGACAGTTGTTTATCATGAAGATTATTTATTCCAGGAATTGTGCTCGAATATGTTTATTACATAAATGATGCAGGTGAAACAAACCCCTTGTATAGATAAGATGAATAAGATAAATGAATATTGTGTCATCACTGGGCTTCAGTGACAAGTGATTCTTCTTTCTGATAAATTAGTTTGTCAGATTTCTGGTGTGATCTACAGTTTGACGACGACTTTTCCAGCATCTGCTTCTCATACAAAGTCCAGGAGTCAATCATCATGGACATCAGAGGACCTGACACCTTATTGCCCGAATTTAATTAATCTGGTGTACGCTGCCTAAAGCTTCCAGCAGATGGCAGTGTAAGTTCATTGCTAAATAATTTGACCTCAGCAGAAACAACAGACCATGAGGCTTCCTTTCAACCAAACTCTTTAAAGATGGGTACCACTTTAATACAAAGGATGAAAAATCATACAAATCTACATTATAAGTCAATGTCCCCATCACTTTAACATACTATCTGCTGTTCTTGATAGAACTTTGAAATGTAGATTAGTTTATATAAATATTAAGATAGTCTGTGTACATTTTTTTTTTTTTAAATCGGTGGGACAGAACTTTTCTCAAATGTGAAAGATTTAGAGTAACTGAAAATACTGCACAGAGTATACATCACCCCTCTAGATGTAAAAACATGGATCAGCCCCTTTCAGAGTTCACCCCTGTGCACTCTATGGTTCTGTCCAGCTGTTAAACCCTCTGGGATGTAGTCAGGGATTGACTTTCAAAAATCTTGAACATGGGCATAGCTTTATGTGCTGCTACATGCTTTCTGGGCATACAGCCTAATGGCATTAGTTGTAGATCTGCTCAAAAAGCAATGGGGCTTAAAAAACAGTAGCAAGTCTTGCAACAAAATGCGTAATTCTTGAACTGGAAAGTTAGAAAGGTCAGTTATTTTAACTTGGAAGAAGCTGCTTTATCCCTGTCATGCCTGGACAGGTGAGGACACATTTATGAGACACAATAAAGTCATTCCTGGATTCACAATCTCATGCCCTCCAGTCTTTGTAATATAACAACATCATTGTTGGCATACCTGATCTCAGCCATATTGTCTGTTTCTGTAAATACATTTTAATTTGAAAGAAGAAGAAGAAGTATATTTATTTAAGCATGTCTCGATGTAAGACTATGTGCATGAATGTGTGTGGTTACACTACGTGTCAAATAGGAAACTAAGTAACTGAATACTAACAACTTAATACTGTAACTTTTCCCCTCCTTCCAAACACTCATATGTCTTGTCTTTCCTACTCACCGTGTCCTGTTATTGTCATACTGTCATTCTTGTATGTGTTGTCTGCTGAGGAAAATACACAATAAAATCTAAAACATTTTGTAAAATATGATGAGTCATAAGATTGCTTATTGGTTATTTGGTTACTTCATTTTCTCATGGTGAACAACCACAGACAGTCTTATTAAATCAGTTATACAATCAGTAAGCCAAATAATGTAAACCTCCTTATATGGGCTAGGGAGGATTTGCAGGCTGAAAGTCTGTTACTGTTGCCGCTCTGAAATTAAGACATTACAGGCTTGATTTTTTATTTATTTATTTATTTTTTAATCATTCTGGTCAAAGAGGTAAACAAAACACTCACTGTATTTTCCTTAAGATTCCCACTTCCCCCCTCACCTGGGGCTGATTATGGACAGCAGAGAGTTTGCAGTTGTGTGTGGATCTTTGGCCAACAACTGGAGGCAGACTGCAGTTATGACTGGAAGTTAGCCAGCTATACTGTAAATGCTGCTGCAGCACATGTGCTGGAAGCTGACTGCAGCTGATCATCAAAGCAGGTGGCTAAAGTGGCTGAGCTAACTCAGCTCATACTCACGACACACTATGGAGGATGCCACCAGGGAAAAGAACAGGAGGACTGTACTGTATAAGTAATCACTGTTACTCATGCTCTAAAGATTTCCTCTGCCAACAGACCAGCAGCCACTGGACACTGGCTCTGATGGGGAGTGAAGATGCGCAACACATGTGAGTCAAATGTTTTATCAGCCAATGCAGATTTTTCCTCTGACTGTATTCGTGCATATCTGCTGCTTTGAATAGGAGTTGGAATAGGAGTATTTTAAAGATTATAACTCAAGAAAGAATTTGTCACACTGAAACTGTTTTGGATTGTGGGAAACAATGTGTACAGAAAAAGGCCAGCAGGCGGTGCTAGTCACATCTCTTTAACGTTCAAGGCCTCTAAATGTGAGGCAAAATTTTACCCCCATCCAATGATATATCTTTGCTGATGAAGGGGGGCCCAGAGAGTGATACGTTTCCTAATAAAAAATACCTGTGTAACCTTTTTATCTTTGACCCTTGGTCCTCCATCTCAATTCTGCATTTTAAACTTTGGGCCAAGCAGTGGAGCAAACTTAATTCAAAGCTCATGGCATCACAAACAAGCTCTATTAAACTTTCACAGGGTTAAAGTTTTTTTTTAAACACATGTTTGCAAGTTCATATAAAAAGTTGCCCATCAACTTCCCACAGATATGTACCCACAAAAGATGATGCCTCGTCCCACTGAGGAGAGCGAGCCCAACCAGCCCGTGTGGCAGCATGTGGTCTCGTTCTGCTGTAAGGGGATGATCGAAGGCGTCGTGCTACTGCTCCTCCTCTGGCTCCTCATTCAGATTCTCTTCGTTAAAAATTTGGAAGGTACTGAAATTTAAATTAATTCCTGTGGGTGTGAGTATCTGTTAAAAAACGGAGGTAATATTGTATTATCTTGAATATAATTAGCTGTTTCTTGGCAAAAAAAAGCCCTGCTAAAAATAAATGTAAACGTGTTATACAGTGTATAATCCATCCTACTAGTAGTGTTAGTACTTATACTGTCAGAGATAAACAAGTAATCCAAAGACAATTTGGAAAATGAGAAATATAGTTTTTCAGTTCCCAGGTTGATACATTTGTAAGAGAAAGACAGAGAAAGAGAGAGTTTGTCGAGAAGGTTTTTTTTAATAATGCCAAAAAAAAAAAAAATCAGTGTCACCACAATGAGACATTTTATAAAGGAATACTGATTCTTTCATCTTGTGATCATTACACAACCCACACATATGATGACCACATGCAGCCTGTAAGTGTGTCAATACTCTGAGACATTCATTGTTTTTAAGGTGATGACTGCAAAACTGACTCTGTATCTGTAATTTCGTAGCTCGGTCTAGTGTAAACCTCCAGGAGAATCTGAGTATAACTGTGTTGTGAACGCGTTTCTGTGTTATTTGGAGGTCCACACACTGACGGATAAAGTTGTGTACATTTAATTTATAGCTCATTCATGTGTATTCACATGAAAGGATACTGAGCCCACCCACACAAAAGCAAAGAAAAAAGTGACCCTGGGTGTTATAATATTTTAATCTGGAGTGACATAAGACTTGCGCTAACAGCTCCTTTGGCCAGAGGGCAGCCATATTACTAGCCATATTACTAACAAAGCCTGTGGTTCATGGACAGTCACTCTGAGTGCCAACAGGCATATAATTTCTCTCTAAGATCAGGGCGTACTGTATTTTTGCTTTGTTGAAGGTTAAAGAGCGTGACAGGGTGTTGAAATGGCTGACTGAGTCATTCCTCTTGAAATAATCCATCTCCTACTATTTTAAGTTGCTTTAGTTGACTCAGTGTGACAACATGAAACCATGAGAGTGACATGGCGAACATGTTAGCAAACAGTGCCTCCTGCAGACACAGCAACATTATCATTCATTTTGAGTCACCTGAGGAATTTAAGCTCAACATTCATTCCCATTTTAGCTCCATGTTGGGTCTCCACCATGTACTGAAAGAAATATCTGGCTCCACAGTGCTCACCAGCTGACTATCTGCCTGCCATTGGGCATTGGGCAGGTCGTGCACAATGGGTTTATCAGAGGGTTTTTTTTATTACGGAAAACAGCTGCTGTCCAGTGTTGGAAAAAAGGTTGATGACAGCAGAGTTGTGGGCCAGGACATGGACCACGGATGGCTTCTGACAAACACATGTGATCGGACACTGAAATAAACCTACAGATGAAACAATTGGGAACAACAAACATCCTGTCCACTACCCCAACACATCCTGCCACATGTCTAAACATGTCTGCATCACATTCATCACTATCACAAGTCAGCACATTCATCATTATCACAAGTCAGCACTTAGGAGATAAAGATCTTATACACGCAGAGACAGGTGCACGCACGCACGCACACACACACACACACACAAGAGAAGAGCAGTGAAATTAAAAGTATTCAGTCAGTGGGAATGGGTGATGGTGATGAAAATCGTTTTGGTTTTGAGAAAAAACAGATACAATTCAGGCTTTTATCCATAAAAATATTTTATCAGACTGGTTACCTGGGCCGCGCCCCACTACTTCTATGGTCTGTGGGTTATGGGTCTATCAAAAAATTCAGAGTAAAGTTCCTCCTCTGGAATCAAACCCTCATACGACCGCTCTGCAAAGTAGTTCACTTTCTTTGATAATTCTGTGAAGAAAGCTTGGGGGCTGAATGGAGGAGGTGGTGAATGAAATGAAAATGTCTTAGCAGATAAAAATTCCATCTCATTTAAAATATCACGCTCCACTCAACACCTCCACAACAGAATCAGTCCAGGGACCCTCTCACTCCCTGCCAGTGAGTAATAGAGCCTCAGAAAGAAGTGAAGCTGATGAGGGATATACTCATGTGAAGGGTTTTTCTTGGTGCAGGCTCAGCTGGTTTATGTAAAAGTAATTCTTCGTGTACAAGGTTTTCCACAGCTAAGGGGGTAAGAGGGATTCAGGTTAGCTTTCACTTGAGAAAACTGAAAGGAGTCAGCTTTCCTGGGACATATTTCAGTTTATGCTGAGACAAAACAAGAGAGGAAATGTTCAGACATGGACACATGCAGGAGGAGGAATTAAAAATCAGAGGTAGAGAAAGAGACAAAGAGGTTTTCCTGGCCTTTTTATGACTTTTCTTCTACCAAATGTTCTGAAACATTTGAGGGTGTAACATAATGATCACTGATATTACCTATTATGGATTGATTGGCAGGTGCCTGTTAAAATCACACTCAGGGAAAGTCTAGTTTTGTAAACTGTACAGAGATGATGCCTATGTGCTACAGACACTGCTGTTGTGTTCACTGTTGCCAGCTGACATGTAAATCAGCATGATGTGGGAGTTCAGTGACCATCCAAACGTTTTTTGGACTTGCTTTCACATTCATGGTTTTGCACCAGCCTGCTTGTTTGACATGTAACCAGGACGGCCCCCAAGGTCCTCTAGTGATTAAGGTGTTCCAAACTGCAGGACAAAAACTGATATAGTGCTGATATATTTAAATGGATAATTAAAAGCTGCCTCTTTAGCTTTGATTTTGTTTTGTGGCCATTATCTGTTTTATTTTATCTTTTGTTTTGTTTTTCATAACCGTGTTTTAAGATGCTCTATTCCCTTGTATATTTATTATGTATCATTAAATTTTGTCTTTTTTGTCATTGGTTTTATTTCAACATTTTCATCATTTTCATCATTTCTAATTAAATTCTTGTTTCTGTCTGATTATGAGCTTGTCAATCATCTGTAACACCTTTAGAATTACACTAACCTGCAGGAAAGGTGCTATACTAACAGTTTAATTGATTGAGCCTGCCCTCTAGCGGCCATACGTTGTTTAATTAATTGGTTCCTCTACACTTTTTTTTGGCTGTCTTGGGGTTAAATTGTATAATACAGTGTAAACTGTATAATTGCAATGTATAATGTATCATGTGATGCTGTCCTCATGCCATAGAGATCAATGTATGAACAATAAAAAGCAATTATTTCAATTTCTGACCTTCTCAAACATATTAGTTGATGAGATAATCATTATGCTTTATATGGTGGAGTCCATCCATCCATTTTTGAGTCACTGATTAGGATTTTGATTGCAGCAGGGCAAAAACAGAACCTCAGTGTTACCAAAAGTTCCCAGATGTATTCACTGCAGCGTGTCCTTGGGTCTCTGGTTGTACCTGCTACACTGATTTATGCCATAGGTTGAACGTACGTCTTAGATTGTTGTGAGAATGTAGAAACAAATCCTAAAAAAAAGCAGATTGGTTCAGTGCAAAGGAGATGCTCTCTGTAAACCACACTGTTGATGAAAAAGAAACTAGAGTCGAGGGAGAGAAGGCAGTCAGTGAATATTCACAAGTGTAAACATGGTTTTTGTACAGTATATATGGTGAGGAGTGACTCATCCCCTCCTTTGTTTGTACGACCTTGTGGTGGATGTGTAGGTTGGAGATCCAACATTATGTGATCCCCACTCTGAGGGATCGCACGCTTTCACAACATAATGACTTTTTCATGTTTATTGTGGAAGACTGTGGTTCAAGCAGTTGGACCTCTGAAGGACATTTGATCCAATAAACAATCAGCTGATTGAGTTCACAGAAAATTAATCTTCAACAACGTGACGTTTATGAGGCTTTTTAAGAAAAAAATCTAAACACTCCCTGGTCCCAGCTAATTATGGCTTTACTGCTTTTCTCTCTTTTACAAAATTTAATATCTTTGTAAATTGAGTTTTTTGGGGTGTCAGTCAGACAAAACAAAGGATTTAATGATGTTATCCTAGAACATTCATTGTTTACTGACATTCATAGACTTAACAAGTGATCGGTTAGTGGAAAAGATCAAACAGAATACTTTCTTTGCACCTTTTGCCGAGATGATTACTTAGTTAAAAAGAAAAAGCCACACTAAAATGCATCCTCATCTCTCATCTCAACCACGGCTTCAAGCTTAATTTGTCAAGGGAACATTTTTACATTGCTCAGATTACATAGCAGAACTTCCATCTGATCTCTATTACAGCTATTAAAACGTTTCCTGGGTGAACACAGGTTAAATGATAAATCTAACTTTGATTCTGACATGATGCAGAATAAAGTCTTTTTAAAAAGAAGGTCTTTTTATAGCTATTTCAATGTAAGTATTTTTCCTCCAGCAAATCTGGCAAGAACATGATTAAACTGAATTTTGGGCAAGAAAAGAAAATGAAAAACCATCTCTGTCCCCCAAAATCAGGCTACACAGAAAGAAAGAAATACATCATAGATTATTTTCTGACCCTAATAATTTTCATACAGTCCCTTAGTGTTTTCTGGCCTGAAAGTTTGCTATACAAATGATATTAAAGGCATATAAAATAACTGCTGGGGTAATGCGGCAGAACAGAAATAAAGTTTTATTATTCATTAGACCTATTTGTGTCACAATGACCGGCTATTTATCTTCTTCGGTCTTTTTAATTTCGTGACATCTATAATGTGTCCCTCTTAAACCATACACTATAGGACCTATAGGCCTAATTAGTGTGATAAAATGACGGCAGCGCCGGTAGGCAGTGGACCTTTTGTGCCTCCAACGCAGAGTGAGTGCGACTGGAATAAAAGCTCAGTCACCCGGTGAAGCTATTGGCTGGGAGGCTTCAGGTCCCTGCGCACTGGCGATGGAGCGCTCTCATAAACAGCGCTCACACTGACTCAACACACACACCAAACTGTATGGGAACATGTCGCAGTACACGCTGGGAGGTAGGAAGCCTTAATTGCTCTACTTTTTTTTATTTTTATTTTTTTTTACTTTTACTGCTTTTGTTTAGTCTTATAGTTCTGTGTTGCGGGTTTGTTTTTTATGTGTAGCTTCATTGCATATTTTTTTCTGACAGGGAGAAAAAACAAATATGAGGACCTGGCGCATATTTTATTAAAAATATACTATTCTGCCTTTTTTTTTTTTTTTTTTTTTTTAACTGTAATGAGATATTAGGAAGAGCGGAAGGGGAGGAGGCAGTTTAAGGAGAGGGGTTTTTATGCAGTCCAGCAACTGAGGCTTGAGTTAAATAGTGCAGAGGCTGCAAGTATAAATGGGAAGGTGTCCCTAATTCTGTTTGCTGTAGATAAGTTTGTGTGAATAAGGACTAAGAGGTTGTGGGCAAATAAAATGGTTTAGAATAAGCTTCAAATGCTTGGTTGCTTTGTCATTGTATAATTGTAAAGTCTGTTTTGTGGACATTTAGAATAGCTGCTGCAAAGCAGTGGCTAATCACTTTCTGCCATTGTAAAGTTACTGCATGTTGTTATTACTATATGCATGATGGAGTGAAGCCAACAGCAGCCTATGAACACCACTGTAACAGAATACAGACAGATGCTGAATTGGCACAGCTCAGGTTTCCCCATCATCTCATTTGGTCTCCAATCACGTCCACTGGCTGAGTCATATTTCAGAGCGATCCCTTCACCTTATATTTCCTAACGTCACTGCTGCATCCAGCCCTCCTGTACTTTTCATCTCTTAATGGAGTCCGTCTGAGGAGCTGCCTGCTTCCGTACAGGCGGGGCTGAAGTGGATCTGCACTGACAGGTAGCACTCAATTGCTGTGATAGTGATCACATCTTTGTAAGTATGCACCCAATGCAGTCTGCCTTAAGTCCCCGATAAGTGTGTTGTGATGGGAGAATTCATGTATGGCACTTATTATTGGGACACACCCCTCAGATATTCAGATGAGATTTTTAGCTCCTGAGTAAACTCATCTGTTCTCGTCAACGATGTTGTGCACCCACACTAAATACATCCTCATATTTTACATCTAATTTATGAAAAACAAAAAACACTCCTCCCTATTACGTCATTGGTTTTATATAAATGCTTTTACAAAAAACAGCTTTTTATTCTCAGTGGTGATTGTTTACCTTGTCGTGGTCACTGGCTGAGAATCACAGCTTTCCAGCCATGTTTTCCCCATTATCCACCAGAGTGTGTGATGCATGAGTCATCCAATACATCCTCATTATCCGACATTAAATGAGCATCAGGGCTATGTTTAAACCGCCTCAGTGGGGCAGCTCTGTCATAATTTTATATACATTGTGTTAAAACCTAAAGAGCTTCATGGTGAGATTCTATTTAAGAATTCATGTTTTTAAAAGGAGCCTATTTACGACAGTACCCAGGATTAATTTCAGGGAAATCTGGCTAAAGTAATGCATTACATTTGATGTTTTGGCGCAGCTATAACATGATCTGTGATTTGAGAGTTCTGGTATGTGATATATAGTAATGCTTGAACATACATATGCAGAATACATATGTAGTAATGTTGTCAGTGTGTGGGAAAATAACAATGCTGCTGAATGTGTAAGATGCTCCAGTGATGAAGAAAATCACACACTCACAATTTGATTACCGTTGAAACTGTCACCAACGCAGTGCATGTGTGCTGCTTCTTCTGTGAATCAAAGCTGTGACAATACCGTTTATACAATTATGATTACAACCGTGGGACATTTCCTCTTTCATCTCATTAAGGATGCAGAGTGCAGACACAACAAGATAATGTTTAGAGTCAGATGTCCAAAGATCTTTCGTAATGAATTTGGCTTTATGGAAAGTCTCTTTATTATTTTACTTCACTGACAGGTCCCTCAAATGACTAAACTGACTTGATATGTTCAGTCAAATCTGTTTCTGTCTTTTCCCTGTTTTCTCTCTATTTTGTTCTCTCAGTGACTCTAATGCTCCTCATTAATCCCATTAAAACAATATTAAACAGTGGCCGTTTTGTTTTCTGTCTAGTTCACCTGCAGATCCTGCTGGCTGTGGGCCTTGCTGTGTTCTGCTACTGTCTGGTTCTCGGGTGCGTCCTTTGCTGTCGCAGAAGGAAGAGTGTCTCATCAGAGGACAAGGAGGCAGTTTTTTTGTCTCCTCATCCTGCCGAAAGGGTGACTGTGACATTGACTCCATCTCCATGTACCCAACCTGTCAAGCAGCAGTATGAAGAGCTGGACGGGGATGTGTTGGAATTCCCTTCCTCTAAAAGCAGCTCTTCTCCCTCTGAGGATGACCTCACTGCTCTGCCCTTTGACCACAGCCCTACCAGATCAGCAGAGCTGGTGCAGTCTGCTGGGTCTTCTGTTCCGATGCGGCGCCTCAGCACCCCAGCTGTCCCCTGTACACCCAATAAAGCTGCACGTCACAGCAGAGCCTCTCTGCCCTCCCTCACTAAGCTGAACCTGGTGTCCAGGTCCCGTCGGGCAATGGGTCGGCGCAGCACTGTGAGTGGTGAAAGTTTTCTTTACAGCGAGAGCAGTCGACTGACTGCTGGTGCATCCAGCGCCCCCACCCAGCAAGGAGAATCCTATCTGTCACAGTACGGCTCTAGCTCTCTCTCCGTCTCCTCCAAGCCAGCTCCTCTATTGCATTTCTCCTTGCTCTTCTCCTCTGCCTGTGGCACCCTGATGGTCAACATCCTGGGGCTCTCGGGGACCAGTCGAAGGCGTGCCGGGGTGTTTGTCCGGGTCAGCCTTCCTCCCCTCTGCCCCTCCCCTCAGCAGATAGCCTCCCGGCGCCGCAGCCTCAGCCCAGACCTCCACAGCCAGAGCTTTGTGCTGCAGGTGGGCTCTTTGGAAGATCTGCGCCCCTGCACTTTGAGACTTGCTGTCCACAGCAGGGACTTCTCAGGCCTAAGAGAAGCTGCACTGGGTGTGGTGGAGCTGCCCTGTGAACAAATGGATTGGGAGCCTGACACCACCACCACCTACACCAGGCAGCTCGTCCCAACGAAAACCAAGCTAAAAAAGGTATACAGTGGTTATATCGTTTCCTTTGACACAGGGATTACAATAACAGAAGTATTTCACAGCTGTAAAGATGGTCTCTGCATAAAGCTGAGCTGTCAACTATTGCTTTAAATGAACTGAAGCAAACTCTGAAGGAAACAGCATGTCACCCACCTCCTGTTCACAAATTCTCACATTACAGCAAAACAGTGCACTAAAATATGTTTCAAAGGACATTTTGGATGAGAACTAGTAAACAGTAACAGAATCTTGGTTTACATTTGCTCAGCACCACCTGGTTTTACAGATTGATCAGAGCTTTGTCTGAGTTTGAGACAAAGAGAGGGAGGGGTGGCTCTCTCTTTTGATTCTATACTTTTTGTGCGCCTGGTGGTGGGCAATCGTAAATGCTGAAGTACAATCTGCAGTTCAAGCAAAGGGCCTTGAGCCAGTAGTTCGCATCACCTGGTGGAACTGAACTAAGAGATGAGCAGGGAGATCTGGGTGCTGGTGATGGATGGATGCTTACTGCAGTTTATTTACACTTATACCCACATTGCTATGATACAAAGTTGGTTGAAAATCGTCAAAGTATTCCTTTAGGCATTCAAGAGCAAAGGTGCACAGAGAAAGAAAACACAAAAGTGCAGTGGAAAACAGATTGCAGATAAGAGGTCTTCTGAACCCAACCCACGCAGGACCTGACTCTTAGCAACTGAACCAGAGCCCATATAGGCCCCAACCTATAAACCTATAGAACAGTCCCATAACAAAGATCTGTACCAAATATGATATATGATGATATAAGACTAGAAACAGGAGGAAACTACAAGCCCAGCTCTGTCCACCCGTTATAACGTTTCCCTAATAGTACCCCTAAAGCTCACTAATTAACGTGATAAAATGTGTTATAAAAAGTGTGAAATAGACAGTTTTATGGCAGATTACATGCTGCCACTTTCCAGCTAAGCTAAACTAAGCTAAGATAAGCTAACTGGCTGGTGGCTACAGCCTCATACCGAACAGAGAAACTCTCAGCAAGAAAGTGAATAAGCCCTTTTGCCAAATCATTGCTTTAAATGAACTGAAGCAAACTCTAATATGATAAGACATCCAAGTCAAAGAGCTAACTTGATTGTCTGGCTAAAGATGCAGATGTTGCTGATATAATGAAGCTTTTTCTCAGGTCCTTTTGGCTCCTGTCAAGATTTTGCACAGAACGTAGACCCATAGCAATTGAACTCTCATGCAAACCCTGACAAAATAAACTAGAACGTGTGGATCAAAGATTTGGTGCTGTGTCACAATCTTCAGTGCAGATTAAAGCAGGGTGAACTTTGTGTTTTTATGTGTGTCTGTGTTTGTGCATGTGTGTGTACATCTGTGGGTGGGGACTGTGCAGCAACTACTTTTTGGGGCACTGACTGTTTGCACTGCTCTCTCTGATCGTAGTCTATGCCTTATGTAATTTTTTTCAAATATCTTTTTTACAAAGACTGCATTTTCAGTTGATTTAACGGATAGGGAAACTGCACACAGGTCCATAAATAGTACATATCATGTTTTATCCATGAAGGAATGTAGCGTCTAATCAGCTCTCCCATTAGCCAGTTTTCCACTGTTGTTAGTCATGGTGACGTTGTTAGTGACTGCAGAGCAAACAAGCAGAGTGCAGCAAATTGGCAGCGCGCCCACGCCATGCCCTCTGCGGCTCTGTTGAAACACTGCCAGAGGGCATCAATAGCTTGCTCTGAAGGGAGGGGGGTCCTGTTGTGTCAGTGGACATTACTCAGTCAGTCACTGTGATTTTTTTGCCAAAGAGGTCGGAATCATTTTTCCCATTTTACATGTGAACATCAGAGTTAGGTGCACTTACCTCTGTCCTTCTTTTAATGTCCATGTACGGTTCATCCTCTCCTACACACACACACTCACACACACACACACACACACGCCATCACCTTCCTCTTTCTCAGTGACAGCAGCTGCCGGGTGTGAGTGTGTGTAACTGTGTGGATGTGGAGTGGGAGGTTGCTGTGAAAGAGCAGGGCTGCCCTAACTCTTTAAAGAGTGGGTGTGTATACGGAGGCTGTGCAGCAGTGACTCCATCTTGTAATAAAGGCACTTCCTGGATTTAATGGTAAAACACCCGGCTTTGTAATCAGTGTAATGGAACCAGGTCGGAGTATTGATGACTGTTCATCTGCATTACATTACTTGTTTTGACATTTCATGGGAATATAGGGCATGACGTGGCAGCAATTTGAGGACTTTGCCTTTTATCACAAAAGGAGCCTAGTCATAGCAGATCTAATATTGAATGTCACGATGATCAGCACTACGGAGCATGGCAGGCTCTGTATTTGTTATCACAGTCGTACGTACTTCTCTTCAAATGGCCTTTAACCTCAGCTCCTTATTGTCAGTCATGAATAAGAATTACAGTATGAATGCATTAAGTGAAGACATAACTCAGAATAAGTGATCAACACGTAGTAAATCCATATTGTTACCATATTTTGTTAATACATTTTTTTAAATCAACAGAGCACTGTGGATTTTCCACTAGAACCTGCCTGCCAAATGTTTGCATGTTATTTTTTTGTTTCCTGAGCTATACGTGAGATAATGTTCTGGGTCTCTGCCCCACTAGATGTTTACCTTTTATTCTGGGCCTCTCATTTACTTTGGCTGCGCACAATTTTGAGCTGGTCTTCAGCGTCTAATGGGCTTATCTCAGCTTGTGGGCTGAGAGCTGGTGCCCACGGTATATTAAAAAAAAAAAAAAAAAAAATTGATTCAGTTCATTGTTACCTTTTTTCTACATAGGGAGCAGGCCCTCATCCACAGAGATCACCTTGGTGCACCACTACATTTCTACAGTAGCTGACAATGGACAAACCAAACATGGGCATTAGATACGGCCATCTGCCCTGTTGCGTCGGCCACCTGACAAGCAGTGTATCAAAAACACAGTTTACAACGTGAAACAGCTTTATTTAGTGTTTTTAACGGTTAAAATCACTGGGTCCGGTTGCTTTAGAGAGGAAGAGACCTCTGTGGATAATTTGGCTCCTGCTAAACAAAAACACCCTGAACTTTTGGATCTTAAGTTATCAAAGAAAAATGGTGAGCACAGATGAGCAGGTGCTGGGCTAGAGGCCCATCTCTGACGAGCCACAGAGTGTAGGAGAAACACTGATTTATAACGTGAAACTGCTTTATTTAGTGTTTTTGCTGGTTTTACTCAATGGGTCTGTTTGTTTTGGAGAGACAGACAACTCTGCAGATAATTTGGCTCCCAGTAAAAAACTCCTTAACAATGACCACTGAAGGAAATCTTTCGAAGTTTCAGCTGGTTGTAATCTGCAGTCTTCGTCTCTAGATGCCAATAAATCCCCTTTTATAGTTAATGACATGAAGAAGGTATGAAGTTAAAAAAAAAAAAGCAAAAATGCTCAGTCACATGTGACACCATTGCTGTGTCACATTTCTGGTATACAGATGTGAAGTTTTACCATAATCCAGTATCAGCTAGAAAGTTTGATGAAAGGTTGAAAAACTTCACTTTCCTTGAAAATAAATCCATCTATAGCCTTAAGGTTTGTTTGGCAAAGTGTGTCGCAGAATAACATCTCCCCTCCTAAAAGGCAGTGTAAGTGTGAGTGATGGTCTCTGAGGCAAAGTGCTAGTGACAGACAGACGCAATGAACCAAAACTCACTTGTTGGATGAAATCGCCTTCACACTCTGCTGCCTGGCCTCAGAAAGTTGCTGGCGGGCTAACACTCGGCCAGCTGACAGCAGACGGTGACTCATCGCACCCCAAACAATGCAAGCTAATGAGATCTGGCATGAAATCTGATGAGAATTACCATCATACTTACACGTCAGCTATTACTTTTATCACAGAGAGCCTGTATTATTTCAGGACAAATAATTGGAAAGAAAATGCTGAACCCTGACAGCTAGATATAACCAGTATTACAGATTAGCTTTACGTGATTGAAAATGTGATATAGATTGATGCCAGCTGAGCTCCTAGGTCAGGTCAATCCACAATGGCTCATGAATAAAACTGATTATCTTTTGGATAGATCTTTCTGATGAAGAAAAACTGATTCAAATTAAAACTCCTAACCTGTTTCCTGACATTGACTGGCAGTGATTCAAAGTGAATCCCTATGACGGGGAACTGAAACACTGATTCTGACAGCATCAGTGCCTTGGTCCTCACATTCACTGACAGAACCACAGAGGCATATTTAGCATGGCATTTAAGTGCTCTACAACTTGAATCTGCTCCCATCCCTTGCTGTCTCTCCTTGATTTCATTCCCAAAGGATGAAGGGAACATCCGCTAACTGAAAGAATTCATTTTCCCTCTCTTGCTAAATCTCTCACATTTTTTTTTTATCTATCTCTACCACTTTCAGAGTGTGAGTTCTCAGGAAACGCTAGGTCACAGGAAGAGCTCGATGTGTGTGCCGCGGGCTTTGGGCCAGCTATTCATCCTGCTGCAGTACCAGACGCTGGCCCAGCGCATAAAGGTGATGGTCCGAAAGGCTGAGAATCTGGCCAAGCTCACACGGATCCCAGGAGCTCCAGGTAAAGAACACAAGTTGCCACATCTGTTGTGGCAACTACAACTACTTGGATAAAGTTAGAGAAGGACAGCAATGTCATGCTACGTCTGTATTTGTTTTACAAGACACCATGTGAAAATAGGTTGGACAAGTAGATATGCCGTCATTTTCTTGGTGAGCACTCTCTCTTAAAGATACAATAAAAAATTGGTTTGGGATCCTTTAACTGCGTTGCAGATGTCAAGTAAAACTGTATATCCTGTTGTAATGTAGCCTGGTCTAAATCCCAGGGTGTCAAATAATGCTGCTTAAGCAGTAGCCCATGGCATCAGATCCTGAGCCAAAATGCACCCTTTAGCATCTCTGTCAGATGCAATGGGCTTTCAACCAACTTTATTGTTAGCCCATCTGTGTCATTATTAGACGTTTAGAGCAACAGATGTAGTATAAAGAGTGGGGAAGTCCACTTAGGCAGGCAGCAGTGGAGGTGGAAGAGTCCAACAAGCACAGGACTTTGACCTCAAAGACCAGTGTTTGTGTCCCGTGTGAAACTAAAAGTCATTGTTAAGTTATTTTGTCATGTCAGTCACTGGTCACCTGTTGTTGGTCATTTGAGTCAACTCCTGTGACTAACATCAGCCACAATCTTTTCCTAGGTAGTTTGTTGCCTAAAGCTAACTGCTGACCTAACTGTGTCAATATAGTACTATGAAAAAGCCTGCCCCTGGTGTCATTATAATGACGCTGATGGCCTCTGCCCACGGTGTCAAATTATGGGGAGTTGGGATGAGATCAAGTTAAACAATTAAACCTCTTCATCCTTATCTTCCTCTCTAAAACCTGCGCTAGTTTTTCCTGACACTTAGAGGTAACAGACAACCTATAACACATAGTGACATATTATCCCCTTTAAGTTTATTTTACGAACTTGTTAGCAAACAGCTGTCTGTTTACACATCCAGCAGTAATGCAGCAACAGCAGCAGCAGCATTGATTTAGTATTTTTAGACACGTGATTAACGTAAGTCCATTATTCGCTTTGCTTTAGCTCTGTTTTGCTCCCCACCACCTCCTGAGAGAAATATTTGACTCTCAAGGTGTTGAATTCTTTACTATCTTCAACTGTTTGATGCTGAGCAGCATGTAGTCGATTTATTTTATTATTTATTTTGTTGAAAATAATTTCCTGCTGCTGTTGGAAACGAAAATGGTGAGAGCCATGAGAGTGAACCAAAACAGTAATGTTGCAAAACCAAAACAGAGTGCTGAAAGAGGCTAAAACAGTATTGAGTTAAGTGGAACTTATAAGTCTTTGGTTTTAAATGTATTATTTTTAACCTTTTCTCAGTTCACTTTTGACACATTTGCATACAGCTTTAAACCTGCCTGCAGTTTGCAAATATTGGTATTATACTCACACTGTATGCTGCAATTTACATGCAAACTGGCTGACATGTACTCTCCTCATGAGCTTTATAGCCTCTGTCTGCGTTCTGCTCTATTGCCTCAGCCACAGTCAGACAGACCGGATCCTCAATTGGCTTGTAGTATAATCAGATTAGGAACCGATCAGCCTGGTGTCATTTCCCCTCCTGTCTGTATCATATCTCACTGCATCTGATTTAAAGCTCTGCTTTGATGATGCTGGTGAGGAGGAAAAGGGACATTGTATAAGAGGAAAACAACTTTTAGTGTTTTGGTTTCTCGCATTTAAGGAAACAGTTCGAGGCTGGTGGTCAGTTACATGTTCTTTGTGAGTTTCAGGATCAAATTGTTCCTGAAATCTGTCTGAATACATGCCCTGCAGATGCATCATTCTTGTCTGACAGTGACACATTGCTTCTTAATTTTAGTAAATCCAATTAGCATGCTAGAGTGGATTTACAAGGGAAATTATATTTTGCAAGTGATGATGCAGATTTGGAACAGTGACAGTGGGGAGGGTGCCACAGAGGGTTATGAGATTATAGATCAGCATACGTAGATCGTTTCATGGGGAGTTAAAATAACACAAGACTGCAGTGCATTCATATTTTCCCTTTCTTTTTACACTAGCACCCTTGTAGAAGGAAACCAGTTCAACTGAATAGGTCAAATCACTGTGACATAATGCTGACAACAACAGTCACCGCTGTCATTTTCAGCAATAGTTGTAGCATTTAAAGAAATATAATTTAACAGTGGTGAAAATAGAACACTGTAGTATTAGCATAAGGAGACTTGACAATGTCTCATTTTAAACAGACATTTTGGGCTTAATTAAGGGATTTGTCCCAAATGTAGAGATGTGGATGACTCGTAAACAGAGCTTCAGCCTGTTAGCATCATCAGCTAAACTCCCTTAATGACCCTGTGTTTACCTCATAGGAGACTCGGTGACAATATACCTGGCCATGCCTGGCTATTTTGTAACTATATTGCTTGTAGTGTGAACATAGCATAACACATTTAAACCACAGACATTAACTATAAATTCACAGTGCCTCTGTTTCAACTATAACGTTAGTTTTAATGAAAAGCGTGTTTGTTCGCCAGCTTCAATGCTGGACCAGCTCAGTCTCACTCCCAACTTCTCAAATATCAACCCTTGGGCATTGGCCCTCAGTGGCAGACAACAATGTACAGATGCATGTTTAGCGGTGGCAGTTTCTGATGTTGTAAGCAGCTACTGTAGTATAAAGAGTAAGAAAGTCCACATAAGGATGGGAGGGGAGGTGGGTGGGTCAAACAAACTTAAGACTTCCACCAAGGAGCCTTCTGTTCATGTCCTATGTGAAACCAAAAGTCAGTCGAATAATTTAAATAACAATGTAGTGCAGTAGTATGTGTAGCATGCTACGCTAGTGACAAATGTCACATGATGTTACATTATGTTGGTAACAACAGTAGCTATTTTATGCCAAAGCATGATGGGGTTTTTTCTGTACCTAACCACATACTTTAGTTTCCTTACCTTAGGTAAACCTAAAAATGAAGGTTTTTACCTATGTTCTAAATTAATTTTGAAAAAGACTGAATGCATTTAGCGACCAAAAACTGTGCATTTCCTGTGAAAACTGAAGTTTATTTTTGAAAAGACACCATACATGGAACAAACATAAATTGACACGCTGTCCCTCAACATCCAAAACTAACACAGGAGGGTACCTAGCACATCATATTTGGACGTGTAGTGCCATTGTGTGTGCAACATCCCAAGTCGTAGAGTTGGGATGAGAACATGTTAACTCATCGGTAAAGTCAAGTAGCCTAATGTTAGCTAGCACAATGCCCATAAAGTTGTTAAGTTGATTACTTAAAATGAAATGAGACAGAAAGCTTACTTGTTACAAAATGCCACCAGGCTGCCAGATTTTCCCAAATCCTGACACTGTAAGGTCTTTTTGACTGATGCAGGGATTTTCCATCTGACAGTTATCGCAAACAAACATTGTGATGCAGTCTGCACAGTGTGAAAATATGAATTACATAAAACAAATCATTAATGGCTGTAATTTTTACCCACAGACCACTACGTTGTCATAAACCTGCGTCAGGATGGGAAAATAATAGGTACCAAGGAGACCAAAGGGGCCAGCGGTCCAAATCCAGTCTGGAACGCTCCCTTCCTGTTTGACGTGCCCTCTGGTGACATCACTCAGCTACCACTGGTCCTCGAGTTTATTGTCATGCAGGTAGGAGGTTATTTGGCAAACTCCCGCATATACATTACATTACAGCAGCGACATTCAATTTTATGTAATATGTTGAGATATTAGTAACTAAATATCTTCACAGTTTGTAATTCAGTTATCTCTTTGTATCTTTAGGGCCGCCTCTACACCAAGAGCAGTATTCTGGGTCGGGTGTTGATTGGCAGCGACGTCTCAGAGGCGGGACAGGGACACTGGAAGGAAATGTGCAGTCGGGGGCAAATAGAGACAGCTCGCTGGCACACCATCCAATCAGATGTGTTGTAGGACTGATTGACAAACTGTGGGACTGTCCCTCCGCCACCCAGTGAGAGAAACGCATAGAGGTGATATTAGGTGGGAATAAAATGCGACTGGGGTTCACACGCTTTGAAGTATTTCTTTATGGTCTTCTTTTTATTCTGTTGCGGATATTGGTAGCTTTGATAACTTTAACAACATATGTTCATGAATCAAATAAGTTTAAGTGTTCATGCTGTTTTAGGGAGAGACAAATATCAAATATCCAGATGGTCCATGAGTATCTACGGAGTTTTAGAAGGAGAGGCACTGATCACTGCGCGGAGGAGGGATTTGCAGCAGCTTTCTCCATATCGACAGTATTCGGCATCCCGACATTGCCTTTGTGATTATTTCCACTGTGACTTCTTAAATCTGTATAACTGTATCATGTATGGAACCTGTGCTGATGTTGTGGTGCTGTTTGTATTGTGCCCAGAGGCTACAAATGTTAGTGTGGAAAGTTATGGCGCATATACGGTATGTTGCCACTCTGCTTGTGGTTTGCTGTGGTGTGTTACTGTGCCAGTATTTGTCCACGTACAGTACTGTAAACACCTTAGGAACATGTACGATGCCATTACAGTGGCCTCCCTTTGTGTGACATGCCTGCTGAGTTATAGGGTTTTTTTTTTCCAGGACTGGTAAGCTTTGGTCTCTTTTCATACATGGGAAGCCACAATAACACGTGGGTTCATAGATACCACAGCTCAATTCTGGATATATACTTAAATGGTTTTAAGAGTTATATAATAGCTACAACTTTATTCAACAATGATGCATAACAGATGATTGTGACCAAGCAGCAGCATTACCAAATAACATTACTGACTCTCATGCACTTCTACACGGTTGCTCCATTGCAATTGGATTTTATTATTAAACACAGTCTGCAGCAGTGTGTCAATTTTTGGCTTATGATTCCTTACAAGAGAAGCCTCAGTGAAGAATAACACTAAATTTGATTGCATGATGACTTCAGCATGGACTGACAACTTTCTCTGCAGTCACTGGAACACTGTAAAATAGAAACTGAAATACATGTGGCTAATTTTAGACAGACAAAAACCAACAATGAATGAAACCATCCATCATTCAGATTTATCAGATATACATACACCTCTTTTTTTCTCAAGTTGGAAAATTAAATTGGAAAATATTGGAATAATATTATTCAGTATGAATAAAAGGAGCACTTCAGTCCTATTTTCAGCCACAAGACACATTAATATTACACTTTCATTTTAGGGGTTACACTAACATTTGTCTGGCCTGTTGTCAGCATTAAAAACAACTGCAGCTTAAAGGGTAACGCCACAGTGTCCAGACTAAAGATGTAAGAACTATGTCTTAATAACACACTCATTTCAGTATTTGAAAAACCAATTCTAACAGAGCAAAAGGGGTTTTAACATAACAATTCTTAACATCTCAACATTTCATCACATAAAACAGTGACAGAAAAATCTATTATGTGTTAATACTAACATAATTTTGGGGGGGTTTCTAGGAAGGTTTAGTTGTGTTTGTATTTATAGTATATTGACCATGTTGATGCCTGCTGGTGGCATGTATTGTCTTACCTGTATATGAATGTCTTTACTTTTAAAAGGGAACAGCTTCAGAATTCCTTTAATTGATATATAAAGGAATTTTGCCAAAGATGTGGATTTTATTGAGTTAATTTTCTTTCAATGTATTTCTTTGAAATATGCCTATTCTATTGCTGGAGCATCAAACCCAGGACAAACGATGATTAAATGTATGTTTGTGAAAAAAAACATGTACATGTGGTCATTTTATGCATCATGAAGGGTTGGGAATATGTTTTCATCCTGCTAAAAGCTACACTGCTACAACACACTAAAGCCCCTTTAACACTGCCAGATTTTCTGCGAACGTTGGGCCGTTTTGCTAGCAAGCTGTGAGCATTTAGACACACAGAGCCAGATTGGCGAGTTGATCCGAGGTGCCCAATTTTCCGCCGCATAGGTGTAAACATATTGGTGGAACCTCAAAAACAGAAAAATGCCTGTGCACAGCTGAAGTCAAGCTGCTGGTACTGTGGCAAAAGTATAAACGTGTAAAGAAGAAACCACATATGTTGTAGCTACATACCACACACCAGACAGGACTTTGAAAGAGGATCAAGAATTTAATAGAGCAGCGTGTTGAAGGGGCTGTTGAAGACCTGTGGGAGGGGCTGTTGATGACACCGCACATGGGACCCACTGGCGGTGGATAAACAGGAAAAAGACTGATTGGGTTTTCCTGCAAATTTGCACAATTCCTATCTAAAAAGGGATTAACATATCTGTGGAACAGAATAAAGAGGAAAAATGTTCAGATAATGTATTGCATTGTGATTTTCTTAGTAGCCTGTACTAGAATATAAATCAATCTGAACAGGGCTGAGCATTCAGACAGCGAGAGCAGTGATGTATACATGGGCATACTCACCTCTTTCCCTGGCCATTTACAGCATACACACCTATCAGCCAAAAACCATTTTGGAATAAATTCCTTCAGTAGCTAGCTAGCTAACCCTCTGCTTTTCAGGATTTAATTTTGGCTTTGGATTGGGGAAAAAAATGTATATCTCCTTCTAACCTCTTGTTATAATGGCTATCATTATTGCACATGCCCAGGCATGGTGTTAAGCTCAAAATACATTAAAAAACAGCCTGAAAATGAAGAAAATCTTAAACAATTGCATGAGAGTCTATGGAGCACAGCTGTATAGTTATTGGACCCTTGTCGGAGTTGGCTGATGCTATGCCATCATTGGGCAGTCTGCATTTTAGGGCCGGGCTTAGCAAAGCCACAGAGGTAGGTGCTGGCGGCAGCTGCAATTAGTGAGAGGTTGGTTTCTGCTCTTGTGAACGTACACTAAGTCGTCCTGCATAAAGTGTTTATGATGGTTCAATGTTTTTAACTTGTCATCACAGCTTTCCATGTGACTATGACAACCAGAGAAACGAGAGAAATGATCCAGGAGCTAATGTTTTCACAGAGAACAAGATTGGCTCTGGAGCATCAACTGCAGACTTTCTATATTCATCAGGCCATATTGCTAACTATTTCTTATATTTTATGCTAAAAACTGTGATGCTGTGTGAAGACATCAATCTACTGTAGTTGGATAGCAGCAGCCTGTGGTGTATGGTACAGGTTGTTGGTCTCATGAGAGCTGAGCTAGCAGCCACAGTGGTTGTGTTTTGCCCTGCTGCCAGCAATTCAAAATACAGGAAATCGATGCCATCAGGCAACAGATGTAGCAACAATCGATGGTTTTCTGATAGCCAACAGCTGCAGCTGCAGCCATGCTGAAAACTCGCTACCATAGTAACATGTTTACAGTGACAATGCTACCATGTTGATGTTTAGTAGAGATAATGTTTACCATGTTCATTATCTTTAGTATTAGTCAGACAATTCACTCACTAATTTGGCACTACAAGGAAAATCATGGGATCACCGAAGTCATCACCCGCCTGTGGAGCATGAATGTCTGACAAAGCTTTAATGCCTTTGACAGTTGCGGGTATGGCTGTGACATTTCTGTCTGGACCAAAGACTGACAGTCAAGCCCACAAACTGACACTGCTGTCAATGGATGATGGATAGTGTTTAAAATGTGTATGTGACTGGCTAAAATATGGAGCACCAGCAGAATGATCCTTAAAATAACTTTGTCCTGAACCTGAACAACGGACTGTAATGATGACATTGCTGGGAGGGAAATGCTGGAGCTGCTCCAGGGACAGTAAAAACTAAACTCCTCAGAGGTTATGACAGCCATTATGGTGATTTATAATACAATATACTTGATTATCCCCTCAGGGAAATTTGTCTTGGACTTAAATGCTGTGCACATGACACATCATCTTATCTTATAGATGCCTTCATAGTAGTTGGCTAATGATAAAAACAAGCAACATATAAACATATAAACAAGTACTGGAACACATCACAACCACATAGTGCACCTATTACACAACCAGTGATAAGAGCAAGCAACATATTGCACAACCCCTCTGATTATACTGTGAAGCTATTGCACAACCCCTGCAGCCTCAAGCAGCATTTCTTAAATTTTTAATTGAGGGAGGCACAAATGAGTCTCTAAAACAGCTGAGCTGACATTAGTCTACTGGAAAGCACCGTTAAGGTTCAGTTCAGATGCAGAATGCCCCTTTAATTTCTATTCATATCCCTGAGACATATGAAAACCTTTCCCCTGGTCTTTCCTGCTGGATTTGTCACCCTGGATGCACTCCAATCCTCTGGTCCTGACAGAGATGTTGTGACAAATGAATACTCTGTGACTAAATCTTTTAGTCATTGTTGCCTGTTCACAGTGGGTGACATCCCTCTGATAGTTATAAATATCCATATGATGTGCAATCCAAAGGTGATGTAATCCAACTCCTGGGGTGATCTTATGTCATATCAGATCACCAAACAAATGTGTCTATTGCCACATACACATACAGTAACAGTACACACACTAATGCAAACACCCTCACAACGAGTCACGTCCTGGATCCTTGTGAGCCGGAAAACCTTCACAATGTGTAAAATGTGGAAATGTATATCTCATGGGCCCAGTTGGATGGAAAACATGTTATAGCACTTAATCACACTCGCCACATAATGTCATGCTTCCCATTCATGGCTCCTTTCCTCACTCTGTCATTTGCACCTTCTACTGGCTTGTGCCATCACTTCTGTCCATGAAGTAAGGTTGATGAAAAGCTCCAGATGTGCTCACGAATAAGGGTAAAAGAGTAAAGGTAAAAATACTGTCATTTGACTGTTAGTTTATTCGGAGTACTTATTTGTAAGTGAGTGCAATACAAGAATGTATCAATTGTGTTTTCGTTCCCTTTACCTAATTGTATACTATAAGCTTAATAAATGCAGCAGTGAAATTAAGTGTGCACGCAGATAAAAATGGTAGCGACCGGGTCCCAGACCCATTAGCAGCACACATCCATGAGAAAACTAAGAAGCTCACTGACACAACGCTGGAAAAAGGCTTAAAGGAGAGTGAATCTGGGGTTGGCTTCCATTTTTGCTGACAATACTGTTTACAGACATAGACTGTACAAAATAATGGACATTGCAACTATGATGTCACCCGTTTTGGTAGTTTATTAATGGAGATTGACTTGCTAATGGAGCCAGCCTCAAGTGGCCATTCAAGGAACTGCAATTTTTGACCTGATCTACGCTGGCTACATTTTTCTGTTGCAGCTTATTACAAACAGTACTTGACAATTCCTGGATAGTTTCCCTTTAAGAAAATGTTTTCCTAGGATGCTCCTGTGTTCCTTGGGAATAAATCCCTTAAACATGAAAGCACAAAATACTGCACATCCTGTTTACTGTAAAGGATATGAAATAAAATTCCTGGCATGAGGCAGTAAAGCATTTGATACAGACATGCCTCTCTTTCTTCATTCCTCTGATGTGCCCACCTCTGCTGGAGGAGGCTAAGTAAATGAGATTTTGTTGATCTATCCGCAGTGTTATCTTCTCTCTGTGTGGGCTGGCAGTGACTCTGTCACTGTCATGAAGATGCTTCAAAGCAGCAAGGAGGAGAATATGGGATTCCTTGGTTCAGACACCGAGACAATGGACAGTTTTGAGAGAGGGTAAGATTGAAATATGTTTTGAGAATATAAGAACAAGAGGGAGACCTTTTCAATTTAGAAATAAAAAATAAAAATATAGCACAACTACCACACTGCACTACATTTGCACATGTAATAGTTCACACTCTTTAAATGGTTCATACATTGTAACTAAGGCTTTATTAAGAGTTCATCTATCATTTCCTGATACTTTATAGGTCAGTTATAAGCAATAATTAACTTTTGTTTTGCCATAATAGTCCGGTGTTTGTCCTGTTCCAGTAGGTTGCTTTGTCTTTTTAGCTCTTTAGTCCATTTGGTAGACATGAGAGCGTAGGTTTCATTTCAACACTGGAGGAAACACAAGGGGTTTGGGGATCCCCTGCCAGAATATTTTGAGCATCAGACCCTTAACGTTCTGCATTCTGGTGAATTTTAATGCACTAATATGTGCCGTTCCTGCATACATTTATGGTGTAAATGTCTTTAATTTTGTCATGTAAAAGTCCTCTGCTTCATTCATGTTTTTGTTGGGGAAAATAAATGCACGTTTTAAATATTGGGACGTGTCCCTTGCACCCTCTGGGTAAACCCATAATAGATTATTTTACATCAAACCTTCTGGAACAGCATACTGCAGAGCATCTGGACCACAGTTTATTGTAATTGTCAACATTTTAAACTGCAGACTTGATGATATGGGTGTAAACCAATACATTATTTGTAGATAAATACATAATGTCCTCTGACCATATGAGAAACATCCAAATATTTCTGCTCTGACAGTTATTGCAGCTATAGACTTACTTTTTTATCCTTTTAAAGGTAGCAGTTAAATACAAATGATTCATTATTATTTGATTAGTTTAGACACATGGTAGATGATAACTCGTACATAATACCTCACCACCTCCAGCCATTTCAATGAGGGTAATGCAGCAAAGGGGAAATGGTTTCAAACATGGTCGTTGGGTTATAAAGCATTTGCTGCCTATGTGTACTCACAAATTTTGCTTTCCTGTATAGTGCAAGTCAGTCAAATAGAAGGGGGCGGCCACTGCGGCAGCAGAAAACAACAGAATGGAGGAGCTGATAATGTTGGTGTGTGAAAAAAGTTAAAGTTAAGTTAAAGTCCCACTGATTGTTACACACCAGAGTGTGTGAAATTCGTACTCCGCATTTGACCCATCCCCTGAGGGAGCGGTGAGCATCAGCGGCGCCGCGCTCGGGAATCATGTGGTGATCATGAATACTCTGAGTTGTACAACACAGCACTAGCAACTTACAGGGACTACCATCGGGTCAGACAAACATTTCCACCCAAGTAGATTGGAAATGGCCGAATGTGTGGATAAAAATTGTGAGGAGGTAACAGGTTATAATAAAATCTATGAGTATGACAGGTGAGGCTGATGGTGAGAATGAAGCAAACTAATGTTAGCAAATAAAACCTGCTGTAGCAGGCTCAGTTTTAAAGCTACAGTGAAGACATGGGTGTCATATTAGACTAAAGGCATCCATTGGTACCAACTATATTAACCAAGGGGGGCTATCCTAGGGGGCTAAACGACGCTCCAAAGTTATGCTAAATTTTGGCGAGAGAAAAAGGAGCATTGCCATTTTTCAAAATGGGGTATTTAAATATCTCTGGATACTTAAACAGTCATGGAATTACATGAATTGGGAACGACTGGAAAACCGAGAGTTGACAGCCAAATACTCTTTACACTGATTTGGTTCTGCACACAATTTGACCAATATTTGTAGCCCTAAAGACTGAATTAATAACTAAAAAAGAAAATGTTTGTTCACTCATGATTTGATCTAATGATTTGATTTAATATCTTGCAGTAATTTATTCAAGTCAGTTGAATGTCATATTCTACCACCCACTTGGTGTATGTGTAGGTCTATGTGTGGTTCTGTACACAGCAGGCAGGAGGCTGTGTTGCTAAAATATAAAACAGTTTACTCCCAGGTCCAACCTCCATGTGTTCAAAGTTGCATCAGTGTAGGTAATTAAATTTGATGACACTAATGGGTGTCCCCCTGCCCGTATTTCCTGCATGTGAGAGGGTTATAATCACAACCTGGCAACCCAAAGGTTGCTCTTAAAAGCTGATCTATGATAAAGCATTAGAAGATGATTAATTAACCATTAATAAAGCATTTTGTTAGTTATATTCAAGCTGCTCATTATTGTCTCACATGTTATACTTTGTTTAACAAGACCGAACATGTAACAGGTGCTGCATGATGCTACACAGTGAAATGCAACAGAATGTTTGCTGTTCTCTCATGTGAGAAATCAATTATATAAAATTAAAACTACCTGGAGGCTGAGTGGACTGGACACTATGTTCTCTCCCACACAAAGACAGAAAAAAACAAGAGCCAACTCTGTTCAGTCCAGTAAACAGCAGTCTGTGACTCACAGTCCCCGAACGCCCCTCCATTCAACTGACTGTCAACTGTGTTCTATCACTATAGATCCACACGTGCCAACTTCACCACCTGTCTGTTCAGCTCTTTGGGTCGTGGTCGGCATTAATTCCCCTCTGAAACAGTGCACAGAGCATACTGACAAAGCTTTATTCATATGTGTGACGGTACACTGGTGGTTTGTGTGGGAAAATATCTGGGGGTTGTTTATAAAGTGTGAAGGATTAGCATAGAAACTAACATTGTTAACCAGAAAATCTGGCTAATGATTTAGGAACTAATGATGCCCAGCCTTTACGGAGTTCTAACATCCTCCACACTGCACTGCAGGATGCATCTGTGACTCACTCCTTTAGTCTTGCGGTTGCCTTCACTAGACCCACAGTCTGACATTTACTGCCTGTCACTGGGCACCTGCTTTCATCTCAGGAGACAGCAGGGTCTGTCTGTGTTGGGACTGAAGTCATGCTTCCTCCACTACACTAAATTGGATGCTGAGGCGTGCCAACGCTCAAACCAATTGTTTTCCAGCCCAGTGATGACACAGAGACTGAAAAACTTTAGAAAAAGTCCATCTAAACAAAAAACAACTTTCCACACACTGCCTCACCAGAGAAGATCACAATATACAACTACAGAAACACACACATAAAGCCAACTTGGCATTTTGACATTTAACTCAGTCAGACCTCAAAGATACATATAATCAAAGAGTCCTAAGAAAATGGGAGTAAATAAATTTATGAGTAGTGTGCAGTGTCAGGTATGAGCTCCACTCTGAAACAAATATGGAAAAATAAAATGCGAGGTTGTGAATATTACCTCAGTGCTGTAGTAAAGGCAGATCCACCTCTCCTCATCTCACCCCATCTTGGCCACATGTATTGACTGTGCTCTGCTTCCACTCAGCATCCAGATCAATAGCAGTGGTTCACCTTTGGAGAACACAGACTGAAAGTAACCTCTCACGTCATCCTGGTGTAGTTCTGTAATATTTAATGCACTGTGACCCCAGCAAGAAGAGGTAAAACACTGCACTGCCCAATCCTGGATGGAATAAAGGATCCAGCAGTTTTCCTCTACTATTTCCTTAAACTTTCCTTTATTAGGGTATGGACATGTGTGTCAGACAGTTAAAGCTGGCTTAAAGTTGAGAAACTCGCTGTTCTCTCAGTGTATTCTTGCATTGTTCCTCCAGAAAACTGGTCATATCTTCAGCAGATGGAATCTGTTTTTGACTCAACTGTCTCAACTTTTTGGGCTTTTTAGTTTAGTTTAGTTTATTTAGTTTATAAAGGACAATATGCACTTACATTACTTATTCATTCATTCATTCATTCATTCAGCGTTTGATATGCAGTAAAGGGCCACAGGTGAGACTCAAACCCGAGCTGCTGCCCCTAACCCCCTAACCCTAAGCCTATATAGGGTTCTATCAGGTGAGCTATCAGGGCGCCTCAATTTTGGCCATCTTCAAGCATACAACACGCATGTTTCAGTATGATCAGCATTTAAATATTCATTCATTTTCTGTAACAGCTTATCCTGTTGGGGGTCGCAGCGGGGCTGGAGCCTATCCCAGCCGACATTGGGTGACAGCCAGGGTACACCTTGGACAGGTCGCCTGACTATAACAGGGCTGACACATAGACACAGACAACCATTCACAGTCACACCTATGGGCAGTTTGTATGTTTATATTTGCATGTCTTTGGACTGTGGGAGGAAGCCAACATACTGACAAAAATTCCCCCACCCTGGGTTCTTGCTGTGAGGCAAAAATGCTAACCACTGTGCTGCCAGAATTTGCAAATTGTCAGGGCTTGGAAGGATAGTAGGTCTTATCAGAGATTTGCAATTGATATGAAAAAAGTTTACTCATTAGTTCATTCAGTTTAATCATAGTGTTTGCATGACATCTGACAATGTTTTACTCTCTTTTAACTCCAACTTTCAAAAACAGTCACAAACCCTGAGGGATGTGAGATGCCAGTATATGAACAGAATCCAGTGTGATGCTGATTGCTACTCAGTTGCTAAATAAAGTGCAAAGTCTTAAACTATCGTCAGAGAAATAAATTAAACGATGTGAACTTTTAAGATGGCTGAATATCTGATTGTCAGAAATCCGAAAATATAATTGGAATATTTTCAGTAAATAGAGACAGAGACAAACTAAGGAGATGTAATCAAAAGCATATGGGGAGTCCATCATTGACATTGTATGCTCTCAGTGGGTCAAACAAAAACTGAGAAATATCATGATTTCTTATATTACTATGTCAGCAACACACCGCTCTATGTTTATGTACACAGCGCCACCATATTAAATACTGGGTGGCTCAGAACACTTTTATAGAACGAGAAAAGTGTGCATCTCTAATGATCAACTTGATATGAAACACTGAATTATTAAAACAACAATAGGTGAACAGTGTCATAACAATGTTATCAGACTTTCAAATTCTGAAAATAATCATGTTACTTATACTAATAAAAGTATGTTATATGTTTATTATTGCTCGTTAAAATCCCACAGGCATGACTACCAGCATGTTAATAACAGCAGAGTCTTGTTCTCTGATAGGTTCAGTGTCCTCCTCCAGAGCAGACTCCTCATTCACACTTCCAGCAGAAGTGGTTTCAGCCTCTGTACCATCCACCATGTCTGCTGGCTGGATGCAATCCTTGTTGGTGTCCATATCAACAGACACTTCTGTGAGAGTCTGAGGCTGAAACACTGCACAGATCTCTCCTGCTGCAACAGCAGCACTTTTGCTCCAAAGCATTTAGGCACCAGGACGTCCTGAGTTGTAACCCTGTCTAACTTTCTCCAGGATACACAGGAACATGTTGTCTCTGGTGACCTGAACGAGCAGAGTGGACAGAGCATGAAAGACACGGTCCACAGCGGCTTTTGTGACTCCAACAGCCATTTTACTGAGCTGCTGGGAGGGCATGTTGAAGGAGGTGTTTTTAGGAAGCAACCAGAAGCCCTGCAGGACATTTGGAACCACCTCCATCACCACCTCCTGTGGGCCAAGCAGCTTAAGGCTGATGGCCTCCTGGTGCTGCTGTCAGGCTCCTGGCGTACTTCTGAGCCTGGCAGATGATCTTGGGATGTCTGTAGGCAGCAGGGGCGCCGCCAGGAGTTTTGGGCCCCATGAAAAAAAAATCACACTGGGCCCCCCTGCACAGCTGTTGTCACCACATCTCTAGGATCTAACTGACCCATTAAAAGCTTTACATAACTCTAACTCTGAAGGCTTGCAACTGTCTTGCTTCTTGTAGTTCAGTACTACCAGTACAATATTTACTGCTAGTGAGTTGTACATGCAACAGTCTGCATACAATATTCGATGCAAGATTACAAGCCGCCATAAAAAAATGTGCTAAAGGCCATCTTTACAGTCTGAATGTAATTTTTATTGTAAAATCCCAAAATGGAAAATTCTCTTCATTAATGAAATACTTAAGAAAACCTCAAATATAAATTAACTTTTCAATCAAAACAAATTAAGATCATCATCTCAAAATAATGAAAAGTGGCTGAGGAGTGAAGATTGTACCTCACTGCAGCGAGAGAGGAGAGGGCTTTCATTGTGCCGATGGTGGCTTGGAAAACCGCCCCTAACTGTGTCACACGGGCAGAAGAGAAGGCGGCTGGAGCTCAGCCGGTCCCCTTCTCCACACTTTGACTTATTTTATCCTACTTGGTTTTATTTCTCCCTCTTTGGGAGCCTGGGCTCACCGCGCAGCAGCCCACCGCATCCATCCACCCCTCCCTCCCTCACCGCCCCGTACATATACTCCCGAGCCTCGGCGCCTCTCCTTGACCAACAACCTAAATACTATAAACACACTACTAACTATAAACCTACACTAAAATACATTATGCTAACAATACAATTAGACAAATTACTAGCTATTCTCTCTGCTCTACTGCTCTCTCTGCTCTGATCCAACCTACTCGCTATCAGTTTGATAACTGCGGACAGAATGGTTTTATAGTAAGGGGGGGAGGAGTAAAGGCAGGAGGGCAGGTTTAGCGTGGACGGTTAGTGACGTCATTCGCCTCGAAAAAGAGTCATTTGCCTCCAATGTAATGTAATGTAAATTCAAATTTAGTAACCAGGTTTCAAGCTGTAGAGGGCACTCCACACCACATTTTTAAAATAAAATGTAGATTTTCAACAGTTTGCACTAAACTGTCAAGATTTTGAGCAGGATCAGTCAGTAACACTACTTCACTACCAGAAACAATGATTATCAGCTGAAAAAAATGGTTTTAGGGTTTAGTTACTCTTTAAAAAATATTTTGTTTTCTTATTTGTAATGGTAAAGAAGAGCAAGAGAGAGAGAGAAATTCCCACAGACTCCCTGCAATGATGCTAACTGCCATGTGTTGCTGACCTTCCTCACTGGGACGGGGAGGGGTGAAGTTATGGGGAGACAGGGCTGCTGCTTGTGACTCATCTGTTGTTGAGTCTGGTAAAAGGGGGCAGGGACAACTGATTTAATATGAATATCTTGCTGAACATTTACCTGCACTGATTAAATTTAGGTTAAAAAGGAATGAAGTGTAGGCTAACGCTAGTCTGTAGCTAGCTTATAGCTTATTTCATTATGGACATTAAGCTAACAGGTTCATTTCTACCACTCACAGAATATAGGCTACCCACCTTTCTTGGAGATAAACTGGCTCACATATTGACACCCTTTCTTTTGCCTCTCCGGATTTTCTTTCATTACTAGGTAGCATGATGAAGACTGTAGCGTTAGCACAACTGCTGACTGCTACTAGCGACTGTCACCATCAGTGTGCTAAGGCAGGACCAAACCATTTCATGCAGATACAGGGGGGCGGTCAGTCAGTATTAATGTTTACTTCTTCATCACTGGGGATAGTTAACTTTTACTGCCAAAAACAAGTAAAAACAAAGAGATCGTTTATTTTATTACTATATTTGAAAAATGTTCTGCCAAAAAAATATTCTTAATGATGATGGTTTAATCATCTTATATTAATTTTTACCTATTTTTGAGGCCCCTGGAATTGTCCCAACTTCTCCCCCATAAGGCGCCACTGGTAGTAAAAGCACAGGTGTAAATTATAAAATAGATGATGATAAATGCTCCAGTTTCTGTATCATGTTTTGCTGCATTTCTGATATGACCAATGTTGTACTGTATTAAGGCAATATATTAAAATAGATGTTAAAATACTATGTTACACAAAAAATACCACAACAGTTAGTCAGTGACTACCATTGAACATAAAGAAAAAAAGCTTAATACACTGGTGAAACTGATGTAAGTTTGAAGTATTGTCACTGTTTTTTTAATAACAGGGAAACATAAACAAAACTTGCATTTTTCATGTTTGCAGTAATTTAAAAGCTGTAAAGTATCTTGCCTTGACTCATGATTTTCTAGCCAGATTGTGCCAACTGAGGAACTTTGACCATCACTCCTAGTAAAACTGCTTGAATGTCGCCCTCTTGTGGATCTTTGAAGTGAAGCATCTCTTGGCTAAAACTGTGACTGAACTTATCTAGACCTGGAAAACTTGACTCTGCTGTTGAGAAACCTTTATCTGCAGCAGGTCACATCAGCTTACTTCAATACTTGTGAGGACCCTCACTGACATATTGTATTCCCACGTCTGTAAGCCTAACCATCCTAACTGAGTGCCTAACCCCACCTCTTACTCTAACTGAAAACTAGTCCTTACCTGAACCTTCTAACAAAGTCTAAATCCTAAAACAGGCTGCCCTTACCTTACAAAAACATCCTCATTCTTGAGATCTAAAACTTCTGACTGGCTGTGAAACAAACAGCATCAAAGGTCTTGCTGTCACTCAGCGTCTCCAGGTGAAAGCCGCCGTCTCCACCTCAATAATACACATTTGAGCCACATTATGTCATAACAAACACACCCTGCTTCTTTGCTCTTTGATGGCAAAATCCTGCTGATGATTTTACAACATCCCTTGTGTTCATGAATGCACGTGGCTGTCACTGACAGTGTGTGTGCGTGGACCTGGGCGTGTGTGTGTGTGTGTGTGTGTGTGTGTATGAGTGATCCCACTGGCAGCCCTCACATCTGGAGCCCACTACAGACCTGGTGGAGGATCAGAGAAAACCATAGATCAGATCTGCCTCTTTGCCTTTATTAGAGTTTTCTGTGACCATGATTAATGAACACTTCGTCAGGATTAGACCGACTTTCACGCCCTCGCGCCAGCTCAGAACTTTAACCCCTCTGGCTCATATTGCTCTGGGCCCTGAAATCACAGCACGGTCAGAGGTCTTGAGTCTATCATCACTGGATCAAATGCCTGCTGGATCGAAGAAGACAGGGAGTGTGTAAGAGAGAGACAGGCAGAGAAAACATGGAGACACATTAGCTTTCTTACAGATGTGTTTTTAAAGACCCACTCAACCATACAAAGTGGACAAAATCATTGAACAACATATGATGTAAAAGACATAACTTGAACAAAATAGAAGACATGAGGGACTGTGCAAACATTATTGGTGAGGGGAATGAAACTTATGTTGTACTTTTAAAAAAATCTTTAATATTTTCTTTGACTCTTTGACTTAAAAATAAACACAACACCCTCCCCTTGTGTCTCAAAGTAAAATGATAGCATAGTTAGATTAACTATTAATCATACAGAATTCAAGATGATCCATTTAAACCTTAGCTACCAAACTGTACAACAGTTAAATTAGCCTTTGGTGGTTCAATTCTGGAGAATTTTTAGACCATTCAAGGACCACATTTCATAGGCTGGAACTTTATTTTCTACATGCTGTCTTATAAAAGAGATGAAAATGATAAAAAAAAAAAAACCTAAAAAAAACAAAGACTGGGACTGTGGGAACAACTGATCCAGATCAGAATTATAATTCAAACATGATGGAGTCAGTTTGATGGCGAAATCAGCAAAATTCAATGGTTTTTCTTGGATGTTATTATTGGATGTAGATTGTCCATCCATCAGTCCATCCCACTCTCATGCACACAATATGTCAAGAATGTCTTGAGTGAATTTCTTCAAATTTGGCACAGACGTCCACTTGGAATAAACAATGAACTGATTAGATTTTGGTGTTCAAAGGCCAAGGTCACTGTGACCGAAGTTGACGGTTGTGCTCAGTATTGGAGAAATCAAAAGATTTATTAATTTTTTATCTATGTTGCATGAACATTATGTTATATCTCACCAAATCTCTTTCTAATTTGCAATAAGACATGCGTCACTGATTTTTGCTCCGTCGTCACTGAGAGCAGGGCCTCAGTGACGACGTCAGAAAGTCGATGCCAACAGTGCTTATTGCCACAAGTTCAACAACTCCTGTGCATGTAAGGGCAGAAACACAAGCAGTCACATATAGGCGTAAAAAAACCCACTGTTTTGACCGCCTAGCTTGTAGTTCATCTCCCATCACCGGATCAATAAGCAGTATTGGTGATAGCAGTAGTATCGTCAAAATCTCGATGATACCAGACCCCAATGGTCTATCTTAACATCATATTCCCATTATAGTTTTTCATAACCAAAAGATAGTAAACAAACAGTTAGCACTGTTACTTTTTTGCCTCATCCCAATTCCAAATATAAAAATAAGTATGTATTGGATCAGATTATGTGTCTAATATGTTTAAAAATAAAATACAGATCTGATATGTGGAAAAGTTAGAGGACCTTACCCTACTCGCCTAAATAAGTAATAGGCTACACTCCCTTGAGAAAACATATATAACCCTCCCCCTTTACTGACCCTCCCAGTTTTGCATTCCTCAAAGGAAACACCATTGATTCAGCTTCACAAGAAAAACAGGGACATTTTTGTTTATTCAAATGAAAGAGCAGGATTCTGTCACTGTATACCAACACTGGTGCCTTCAGACTGAAGCTGATGATAGCTGATGAAAGAAACCAAAGAGTCAGACTTTGCTTGAAATGCAGCAGGTGTACACAATACACCGCAGATCCATACACATATCTCCTCTACAACAAACTGTCCCTGCGGTGCATTCAGTGTGACAGCATGGTGCGAGACTGCAGCTGCTTGATGAGAGCTACAACAAAGATGTGTTAAAGACTTTGAGGCCCAAATATTCCAGAGCAGCTGGACTCAGTGTGTCTCTCTCTCTCGTCTCCGTGTAAACAATGGGCCAGGCAACGTTAAGCAAAAACACATGAGACTCGTTTCTATTCAAACTATCTCCATTGTTGTGTTTGCTGACAGGGTCTCTTGCACGAAAGGCCTTTTTTTTTTATTTTTTTTTTTTAACTTTTTATGGGTAAGAGGAGGCTGTGAAAGGGTGCCATTAGTGGTGGTTCAATTCTGGAGCATTTCAGACAATTCAATGACCACATTTCATGGGCTGGAGCTTTATTTTCTACATGCTGTCTTATGATAGAGATGAAAATGAAAAAAAGAGAGAAAAACTGGGACTGTGGGAACAACTGATCCAGATTAGAATTATAATTTAAACAAGATGGAGTCAGTTTGATGTCAAAATCAGCAAAATTCAATGATTTTCCTTGTTCACATTTGACACTCTCATGAGCACAATATATCAAGAAAGTCTTGAGGGATTTTTTTCAAAATTTGGCACAAATGTCCACTTGGAGTCAACCAAGGCCAAGGTCACTGTGACCTTGCATCCTTTTGATTCTCATTAACATGATTTCTCAAGAAGGCCTTGAAGAATTTCCTCAAACTTGGCATAAACATCCTCCTGGACTAAAGAATGAACTGATTGGTATTTGGTGGTCAAAGGTCAAATGAAGATGTGTGTGAAGCATCCATGTTTTAGTATTTGCAGCTTCTATGCAGCAACATCCATATTTGAAGCACTGTCTGCTGTCATGGCTGCATGTGAGTCTGGACAGGCATTGATGTGAACTGTGACTTGACTGGTTTGCAGAGGCTTACAACCGCAAGCCTTATTTTCTGTGTTTGGGACATTTTTGGGCATGTACGCCTACAGCGCTCAGGTGTAGAGCTTTATAGAATGACTTTGACTTTTTGGCTCATAGGAGCAGACAGTTGTAGAGGACTGGATTTCCTTAAGGGCTGCAGCTGCCTTATCTGGGTGACCTTTGATGTCAAAGTAGGTGGTGAGCTGCAGTTTGATGCATTCCTCCACTGCCTCCTCCAGAGTTGGGATCTTCTCCCCAGCAAACTTGTCTTTTCTCTTCTTCATCTCCTATGCAACATTAGCCTCCAGTGAGCTCTTTCCATTCACATTCAGTCCTTGGCAGCATGTTGCGCCTCTTCCCATGACAGGTTAATCTTTTCCAACTTCAGTGTCACAGTACAGTTCGGTTTGGGCCTTCCAGGTTTTCTTTTGCCTGGTGGTTTCCATCTTATGATGAATGTTGTGATCCAGCCTGCCACACTCCCACTCCCACTCTCGTCATGTCTGTTTTGACCACTTTATAATATAGTAAGGGGAAACGCCAAATGAGAGTGAATCTGGGGTTGGCTTTTACTTCCACTTTCACTGTGCAAATGTGTTTAGACACATAACAGACACTCCTGTGTGGTGTACCTTTCAGAAAGTGGAAAAATGCACCCATTTCTTTTATCTTAGGCTCAGATTCATCAGCTGGTAACCAGATACTGAACACTGTAATCATCAGGCTGTTTCTTATTTTATTAGCAACACACCATCTCAGCCTTCCAAGAGTTGTTTTTTTGGGGGGTCAAATAGCAGAGAAAAGGAGAAAGTAAGGGATTTTCCAGTTTTGTCAAACTGAGATTCTCACATAAGGACTTATGTGTGAGGTTCATTACACAAACATCACAGAGAGGGCTGTTTTTCTGAGTTTAGCACCTCCTATGAAAAACAGACAGCTGTGTATGTTTACGTGTGTGTGTGTGTGTGCAAATTTGTGACTGTACCTGCATTTGTTAAATGTCTCTACATACATATACTGTGTGTGTGTATGTGTCTGTGAATGAACAGACACATCTGTGTGCCTGACGTCCACCTCCCACCATGGTGTAGCGCAAAAGCAGTAAAGGGGTTGATAGGGAACAAAGGGGTTAATAGGATCTGGGAGACTCTTTAAGGTCTATAGGAACATAGTCATGAGAACAGATACACAGTCTGTCACACTATGTGCCTGATTTAACCAAAACAATTTCAATTCAGCTTTTAATCTTTGGCTTTAGCCTTGCTGTCTCTCACATCACTGTGTCACAGACAGAGAGGCTAAGTAAGAGACATAGAAACATCTTCCCATAACTTTGATCTGAGACTGCTAATTAAGAACTCATTGTGATCAAACTGGCTTAAACTCAACAAGCTGTGATCTTCATTTGAGTCAAAACAATATCCAGCAAGTAGAGCAGGCAGTAAATAATAAAGCCCTTACAGACTGTATGTCGTAATGTTTGTAGATATCAAATAATGTGTAATGCTTTGTTTTCTTTTTTTTCTTTCTTACAAGGCAATATATAACATGTTAGAAACTCAGAGCTGACCTTCTGTGCATCACATGTTGAGCCTGAAATGTTTCCCGTAACATCATTGTCACATCATCATCTGACTTCCATTATTGGTTTACTCCTATTTATTTATTTCCCCTGGCAGGCGAACAGAGCCGAGGTGACGCAGAGCGGCCAGAGTCTGTTGGCTGGGAGTGGTGTGTAGCGCATGGCGTAAGCTGTTCGGGCTGAGGGACAACAGCTTGGCTCATGCTGCAATGATTAAAGCAAAAATATAGTACATCTGTATCAATGTGTGTCATTCTCAGACCGACTGATCAATCCTTCGTCTCACGTTATCATTCTCCTATGGGTTTTCTTTTACAGTTAAAGGGATGGGTCACATCAAATTCAAAAAGACATATTTTCCCTCTTACCTGTAGTGCCTTTTATTAAACTAGATTGTTTTGGTGTGAGTTGTTGAGTGTTGGAGATATCAGCCATAGAGATGTCTGCATCCTCTTGAATATGATGGAACTAGATGGGTTGCAAAAGCACTTGGCTTGTGGTCCTTAAAAGCACCAAAAAATAAATTTGAAACATTCAACAGCAATGTCTCTTTCCAGAAATCATGACCCAGTTACTCAGGATAATCCACAGACCTTGTTGTGAGCAGGTTCATGTAGGAACTATTTTCTGTCTACTGAACTACACCCACAAACCGTATCACTGCACAGAAGGAAGTTTGCATCTACTCACGGACAGGAGACTTGAGCTTGTGACAGTGCGAGATGTGACCCTTAATGGCGTCCTCCTTGGCTGAGCTGTGATGGTGGCTAGTCCAGTGATGCTTTTTGGCAGTAGACAGTATGCTATACTGTAGCAGTAAATACATGCTTCCTTCTGCATGGTGCTAAAGTCTGTGGATTATCTTGAGTAATCCGATCATGATTTCTGGACAGAGACATTGCCTTTAAGTTTTTCAAATGTTTTTTTTCTTTGAGCACCACAAGCGAGTGCCATCTAGTTCCATTATATTGAGAGAAGCCAATATCAACAGCACTCTGCCATTCACAAAAACAATCTAGGTTGATAAATAGCACTTCAGGTAAGAGGAAAAATATGTATGTCTCTTTGACTATCTAAAGAACACGAGTGACTAATGCATCAGAAATACCAGGAAACATGCATTTGTGATTCTATAGTTATTTTTATAAAATCATTTAGATCCTGTAATAACGAACAACATTGTCTTTGGTGTCAAGTATGTAAGTAGCAAGTGAAATGGTCATTTTAGTGAGAGTGGGATGGAGAAAAATGTGAAAGGGTAAGCATGAGAGCAGTCTTCCTGATTGAACTTACGCTGAGCTTCATTTAACCTCAATTTAGGTGTTTTGAAATTGTATTTGTGTCGTGTTGATCCCTTATGTAAATAAAAGTATCACAATGTCATAATGCTCCATTAAAAGCTCTGCTCTCACATTTTTTTCACTTGCAAAACTACCAGTTGTGAAAAAAATTAGGAAATAATGTCACACACACTGGTGCTCTGATGACAAACACACCAAAGGATATATATCGAGTAAATATAGAATTCTGTTATACATTATGCAGGTTGTATCTTGCATTGTTGAACATATATAATTAGAATGTAGCCCGAATCCTACAGTGGTTCAAGCCTATAATAGTTACAGCACTGGACGCACATACTGTGTGGCCCTCATGTAGTGTGTTCTATGCCAATTAACTGATTACCAAAAGTCAATAGAAAATGAATCCTTTAGATCACCTGCACTATTATTTTTCCATTGCCTGAATAGACTAGAATGAGTTCCATCTGCGAGGATGTTTTGCCTTTGTTTTTTTGAATGGAAAAACCCTTTCACAGACCTGTAAACTCACAGCTGTGTTCGACAAGTTTCTGCTCTCTGTGCTGCTGATACGTTTATCGTGTAAAACCTTCATTTCAAAATACAAATTCATTCATGGAATTAATTGGAGATCACGACTGCATGTTGTTTTAAAAGTACTCAGGGAGGGACTCATGATAGAAAGACAATCACACTGAGTTACAGGCTTCTGCTGTCGGCTTTCAACAACCGATAGTTACCTCTTCAGCAGTCTCTGCAGTAGACCGACAGTCGCTCATCATCAGATGGTTCCGATTAATGCGATTTTAATTCATCCCTTCTCACTCAAATCATTGTTTGTTAATGACACAACTTCCTTGGTACTTGCAATCTGCATTTTACAGTGCTGACGACTTTCACAAACTCCAAATTTACAGGGAACAGTAAAGGCAGCCGAATAATGAAAGCAAACATTTACACAAAGCAATTAGAAGGGCTTTACCACATGAAGTTTTTGTGCTGTCCCCATCTGCTCCTGCTTACTGGAACCTTTACAGTGTTAAAATCACCACTTCCCACCCATTTCCAAACAGCCTGTTCTTTAGAATAAAGGCCGCCTTGTTAAGGATTGCAGAATTTATTTGTTGCCTAAAGTCCAATTTGTTCGGCATTTGTTTATATTGCATCTCACATATCTAACACGGGCCCTTAGTGCCTCTGTTAGGTCTCCAAGGTTTGACCTGTAAGTCGGCATGCAGGGACAAGTGCCTAGTCGTCCTCATAAAAGGAATTATGGAACACGTTTTTTTGTGAAGGTCAGTGACCATGAGAACACTGCAGGTCTGTCTTGTATTTTCTATATTCTTTAAGCAAGGGGAGTAAAAGGAAATTGTAAAACAACAGGTAGTTTCAACCAAACACTCTGACTGGCCAACGACATGTTCCAGTCATACTCATAATTCCTCATAAACAGAGCTAGTGTTGCTTTATAAACAAGAGAGCGGTTGTTGTGCTAAGTCTTGTGGTAGCCAGGAAACCGGTGTTGATTTTAATGTGGATTGTAAATCCCTGTTTAGAACAGCCACCCTGTTGTGATTAGAGAGGCAGTCTCAACTGATGCCTTTATGTTTAGGGATTAAAAAATGCTAAGGATAATGCTCACTTTCCAGCTGTAGTTTTGAATTATTGACGGCTGTGATGTAGACTCTGAAAAAAGTGATAGTTAGGACTTAAGGTTTCTGCTGATGGGCATACAGTTTGTTTCCTGTTTCCTGGTCTGTGTGCACTTATTTGGAATACTGTCCTTACCTGCAATAAGACAGCACCAGTTTAAATGTCTTTTTAACAATTTCCAGACAAATGAACTCTTGTTTAGAATGATATCGGTGTTGCCACTGGTCATTTTGGAGGGCAGTGACAAAAAAACTATTTTGTTCTTTATTTTTATTTCAGATAGTGACCTAGCAGCTCCAGGAGGCAGGGTTGGAAAAAGCATTCAGATCCCTTACGCATGTCAAATATGCAATACAACAATGTAAAAATTCTCTACTACAAGTAAAAGTAATAGCATGAATAGTTGTCTGTCTCTATAGTCCCTTTCTCAGTGGATAAACCCACTAACATCTGGCTTTTGTATTTAATGGGAAAAGTTACAATCTTCATTCACTCCGGGTCAAATGACTCTGCAGTGGCCAGGGGTATTTATCTGCTCCAACTCAATTTTTCTTTTTATTTTTTATTTTTTATTTTACTTTATTAATCCCCCTGAGGGGAAATTCAATGTTGACTCCGATCAGCAGTGATGGAAATACAACAGCAGGGTGGACGCACTAATTTTAGCCCTTTTGCAGACGGGAAAATAACGTCCATCTCCGTCCAAGAAGCGCTTGAACATCGTTCAGAATTTAGTCTGCACCGAGTCTGACTGAATACATAACAGATATAAAAAAGTAGTATCCACCCAGCATTTCCACAAACCTCCTTGCTGCTTTTCGCTAACCTGTTTTCCAGTGTCCTGCCTGTCCATGATGTCAAATGTGACACATCAGGAAGAAAGACAAAAAAATCCCCACACAGAAAGGCATACTTGTTTACTGAGCAGTGTACATGGCTCTGGTCTACTTGCAGTGGAAAAACATTCTATTGCCTATTTTTAATGGGTTTTCCCATGTTTAAAAAACCTGCATACATGTGCTAATTTTGGTCATTAATAAAGTGTATATTATTATATATATTATAGTATATATTAACTTTCTTGCGTAATTAAAGTATATTAACAATTTATTTATTTATTTATTTATTTTAATTATTCTGTAAAGTACCTATATAGTGGCATACAAAGTGCAATATATCCCCTTTGAAATGTGGTGGAGTAGTAATATAAACTATCAGGCCAAAATATAAAACAGTCTTAACCAAAGCAGCTCTATGTGGGTCTAAGTGCATATTCTGATAATGTAATAATGATAATTCTGGTGGATGTTGTGCTTTGTGCTTTTATGTATTCTAATCTGGTATAAATGAGAAAACGAAAATTGTTAATAAAATAAAATAAGATAAAATATAGATAAATATGTGATTTTCCATATTAAGTAAAGTACATGTATCACAGAAAAGGCAGTAAATTCCTTAAGTTACTTGTCACCACCATTGAGCAGCTTTGTGGTCCTTGGTTTTTTCCCTTTGTTGAGTCGGACAGAGTTTATGCCTCAGCACTCACTCTGGATGACCTTCGAGCTTTCCTTTGTATTCCACTTGTGCCAATTTTTCATCTTTTTACACACTTTGTGCACCCACTGCATGCCCCCATCCTCCCACTGCATTGCTGAGATATGTTTTCTTATTTTGTTTGTTTTCTTTTCTCTTAACTTTGACTGTGTGAAGCCTCTCAGATACTGTTAGTGATCCTGAGTAACACTAAAACCTTTGACTATTACCTCAGAGGGCATTTTTTGCTGTGACTGTGGGTATTTCAACACATACATTGTGCAGCTGTCTATAATTGATATGTGAGTGCCACTTATTTTTCTTTTCGCAGTTTTTAAGCCCTTGCAGTATTTCACCTCGTTTGTCTAACACAGCCACACACACATACAGAACACATGCTAACATTGTGTGGTAGCAAGACCTCACATACAGGGATTAAGATTTAGTGCGCAGCTGTAATTAGAATTGCTTGTCATCGTTATTCATCTGGTCGATCTGATTAGTTCTGGGTTCCCAGGAAGCATGTTGTCCATTTAATTAAAAGAGTGGCAATTAACTTGGGAAGCCTGGAGCTGAGTGGACAGTGAGCAGGCCTTCGCTTTGGCTCTGTGTGCCATTACTAAGAGAAAAACTGGCCCCATTAGTCGCCTCGTCTCTGTTCTCTTTGGGAAAACGTCACCATTAAAGTCAGTTAAGACATAAAATATTTCCCTTGAGTGTGAATGTAATGATGAATAATCCTGTCTTTTCCATTGTGTGTGTTCTACCAACGTCTCAGTCTGTGACTTACTGCATGCAGGAATGTTTGTCCCACACAGGCCACACAGCTGTGCTAGGTATGGTGCAGCCTGACTGTGCAGCCTGATTCATGACAAGGGTTTCACAGTATCTTTTCAGAGCTGTTCAATTCAGAGTTTTGCCGAGGAGATTTACACATTTGCCCCTCTCAGATCCCCACTTCACTCTGGCAGGGTGTAAATTAAAAGTCAGCCGGGAGAATAGAGTTCCAGCTATGCACACTTTTCACTGTCATATATCTGACTTTTGTCTGCATGTGGTCCCATTTAGCCAAAGTGGTAGATCACTGCCAGGCGTAGGGCTCTTATTCTCACTGTAACAATGCAGGCTGAAAATGAAATACAATCTTACATGTTACATTTGGTTATGGATTTATGAATGTCCTGTGGTGCTATAGGATCAAATATTTAACCTTTCCTGTGAAGGTAGACTACATTATAGAGGTCCATGCAAAGAACTACATGCTAGTGTCGCCCCCAGTCAGACTAAAGTCAGGCCGTGTAAACCTTGTAAATTTAAATGTGCAGAAAAACTGTCAAGGGCAGCACCCAAAAGTCCAGATCCTTTTCCTTTGTGGCTGTGTGCTGTTGCTGATCTGCAGCTCTGACCACAGGATCTGTTTGAAAAAAGAACGTCCGTCCTCTCCCACAGCTTGTAATCCCTCCCGTCCAAGGAGGTCACGGCCGTGTTGGGACGCATTCCAGACATAGCCACCGTTTCTACCCCATTAAACCGATCACTGAACACACACAAAGTGTGAGCTCTCTCCGCCTGGCCGGGTCACGGTGCTACTGCAGCGGGATCCCCCTCTGGCCTGACTGATTACGATATAGTTGAGGGTCGACCCACCTGAATCTCTTTACACAGCTTTTTGGTTATCAAAATACACCCTCCCACTAAGCCAGCATAAACCCTTACAGTAAGTACCACTGGCATGACTGATGGAGGTCACACATGGGACAGGATTATCTTTAGAAAGAAAAAGATAAACTCCCTCCCAATTTCAAAAGACGAACTAACGGTAAGTAAATCATTAGGGAGTGTGTTTGCGATTGCAACATTTGCAGCAGGTGGTTTAACTCAATAACTCATAGTTTTATCTACAACTTGAAGTTTCCTGGTAACCATCTTTTGCATTTCTCTCAGTAAATTTAAGTTGTAATCTTTTAGTTCCTTGCTGTCTGACTTTGATGTCCCATTGCTTTGGTGTTTCTAATCCACAGTGCATATCTTTTAAAACATTGTGGCAGCAGTCAGTAAATCTTTAATGATAGCAGTGTGTGCTGTTTCTACCCAGTGTTAATACTAATTACTAACAACTACTAATATTTTAACATCACAAATAATCTGGAAAGTAGTCACTTTTTGAGGTAAACATTTCAATATTTCAGTGATTATTTTGTGTACCTTAAATGTAAATAATGATCAATAATTGGTAGTTACCAGCTACGCTCCTCCAAGTGGTTGCTTTTAAATGTACCCCAGGTTTTAATAGATCTGGGGAAAACTGTATTCTCCTACTGTGCACCATGGACATGGAACAATCTTCAAAAATATGTAAAATTAGAAACACTTATATCCATTGATGAATCTAAGGGCATCATAAAGAATGTGGTGACTGAGACGTGCTTTTTTTCCTGAGGGGCTACTATGTTTGAATACTTGTTGTTTTATTGTGGGTTTTTGTATTACATGTTGTATTTGTTGCATTTTAAAATTGTTTTGATTGGCTGCTACCTTTGCCAGGTCTCTCTTGTAAAAGAGATTTTCAATCTCAATGGAACTTCTTGGTTAAAGCAGTTAATTAATTAAATTAATTTTAAATAAATTATTTTGATGAGACGCTTGATACCTCTCTTTGTCTGTGTATGCTGGATATAAAGCTAAAGCCAGCAGATGCTTAGCTTAGCTTAGCATAAAGCGTGGAAGCAAGTCTCTGTCTGAAGTAACAAAATATGTCTTCCAGCACCTCTAAATTTCAATAATTACGATGTATAACTGGCAGCAACATGACAACAACTAAAGTCCAAGGTAGCCTCACTACACCAGTCTGAGACATAGTTTTGCACATTACTAACCTGGAAATCCAGATGCCGTGCCCCTAGCAAATTGACGACAGCTGCCGAGGGACCGCGTCCACTCAATGTAGCTTTGGAAGAAATGCTAAGCCAACTACAATTATCTTTTTCCTTGAGAGAGGAACAGGAGACTGCCCTATAAGCCTTCGTTTCCAGGAAGGACGTTTTTGCCATTTTGCCATCGGGATACGGCAGAAACATAATATATCAGTTAGCCCCACTGGTCGGAAAACCAATGGGGCTTAGTGCAATGAATACGTCACCTTGTTTTTTGCCTCTGATTGGCTATCGTGCTATCCAATTGCGTGCGATGGCATTTAATATGCCTCAGTTAATGCAGCACCTTGGGTAGGAAGGGTGTATCGGTGAGGGCCAGACTAAAAATCTTTCTAGATTTGAGTCTGGATTTCCAGGCTAGCACATTACCCCTGTTACACCACAACCTGTCATAATTAGAGTCAGGGTTTTGTATGTGATATAACATCTACTGAGATAGGTAGGTTCCAATATTCAGACTGTATTACCTTTGGACAGGACCTAGCTTCACTCAGTTTTAAGTCTACATGCAAAGCTAAGCTTGTATCTATGCTCAACAAACTTCTGTAATTACTTCCTCTACAGCAACAGATATTTCAATGAAAAGCAAACATAAAAAACACACAGAGAGCATGAAATATTATACTTTGAACTGAATTGATTCAGCATAGGCCTAACAACACATTTCTGTTTACCATTACATCGCAGCCTGATATCTGGTAACATCTCACCTGCGATAATACAATGCTCAGGCTTTTAATCTGATCTTTCTTGCGTAATTTGTCCTCAAACCATCCTATTGTTATTCTTCCTCCTTATGTAGGGTACTTAATCACGTCATCATCCGGCGAGCCGAGCCAAATCCATCACAGTTGACACAGCTTCAGCACAGGGCTGCAGTGCTGCACGGGGCGACATGTGTTGAGGTCTGAGTCATGTCAATGCCGGACTTGCTTTTGAGCGTCTGTGTTTTCAGCTGCTAACTGCTGGGTGCACCTGTGAGAGCAAAAGAAACTCTCCCTTTCAAAGCCTCCTGCAAACTATAAATCATAGGCGCTTGTGCAGGTACAGTAGGACTAAGACTGAATTCAAAAGGGGCCACATGGCAGTGTGAACTCACACAGGAGGACTGGTGTGAGCTGCAAACAAAACTTTAGCCTGAAACCAGCTTTTGACAATGGCAATTTATCACTGGATATACAAACACCAGTAGAAGTGTGCTAAGCTGGAGGGTAAAAAGATGTTCCAAGTGTGTAGTATACAGAAATGTCAGTATCTAGACATTCAGAAACTTGCTAGAAAACAGTAAAATTACTATTTTTCCCGCCACATGCTGATAAACATGTGCCAACTGTAGTACAATGAAACATTATGCCAGTGAGAAACAGCAGCACTGTTGATGCTAACCAAGACCACGAAAAGTTAGCTTTTGCAGGCAGTGACACGTGTCCCACTGAAACCCCTTGTACACAAGTATCGTTAACATGAAATTCCCACTGTTTGCCTACTGCATGAGTTAAGAGGACAGAAGCCCTATCTTTCTGGACACTAGCAGGTGTAAACTTCCTGCTGTTTACCATCAAAGTTTTATTCATAAGAAACTGTCATTATGGATTTGATAAGGCGGCAGTAGCTCAGTCCATATAGGGGCATGGGTCACTGGCTCCTGGAGCCAGACTCAGCCTAGAAATCCAGACTCAAATCTAGAAAGATTTTGAGTCTGGCCCTCACTGATACTCCCTTCCTACCCAAGGGACGGCACTAACTGAAGCATATTAAATGCCGCAGAACGCTATAGCACAATAGCTAATCAGAGCAAAAAACAAGGTGACGTATACATTGCACTAGCCCCATTTGTTTGCCGACCAGTGGGGCTAACTGATATATAATGCTTTTGCTGTATCTCGATGGCAAAATGACAAAAACTTCCTTCCTCAAAGTGAAGGCTTCAAGGGCAGTCTTCTGTTCCTCTCTCAAGGAAAAAGAAGAAGTGTAGTTGGCTTAGCGTTTCTTCCAAAGCTAAATTGTTTGCTTTAGAGGAGGATTAGGAATGGCTGATTCATAAAGTTGAAAACAAGGGTTTTCTACACAACATCTCCTCATTTTGCAACAGAAAGCTAAATAAAGTGGCAGCTGGCTGGAGGGAGATCACCAAAGAGCTGAATGTTTCTGGTAAATACCATCACCAAAGACAGTCTACTCGCTGTTGGTTATATTGTATGTCATTTCCAGTAATTATACAATCTAAAACGTGTGTTTTCTGTTTAAAAGTACAATCATAGAAAGACAGCATGTACTGTACTAGCACATCATTTTGTAGATGAAAGACAGCATACAAGATTTCATGATTCATAGTGCTTGATGTTCAGCAGACAAATGTGAAGCTGAACGATCGGAGTAGTTTGACAGTTCTAGGAAATATGCGTAAATGATTCATACCGAACATGTATTGTGCTTTTATTCAACACACGAACCTGCAGTGAAAAAGTATTAAAAATAACATTTTCCTAAAGAGACCTGGTTCTCGAGCTGAAAGTCAGATGTTGAACAGCAGTTGGAAGGTGGCAGGACAAAAGCTTTTAAAGTAAACCAAAAAAATAGTTTTCCATTGGCCGTGCCACATCTCTAGAGCTTTTTATAAGCAGCAAAGAAATCTACTTTTTCCAGTTTGTATTTCATGAAACAATAAGAGGTGATGCCGCTGTGTTTTTACAAGTTCATACCTTGTCTCTGTGGAGCAAAAGCCCCCAGGTTCATGTTAGTGTGAGAATAAAGTCTGCACTACACGACACCTTGACCCCAACTCTTGCCGAAATGCAACAAAGGGACCCAATGAAGACATTTAAAAGGAATAGTCTGTGGTTGCTAGAGAACAGGCTCTGCTAAATCCATTGCTGTCTGTCGTAATAAACCCAACAAACAGTCAGAGATGATGATGGAAAGAAACAAAAAAGCAAGCCAAAGCATTCGTCCAAAGGTCGGCCAAATGTCAATTTATTAACTTTTGTCTCTGCTAAACATAAACTGACACCAACACATTTTGAGTTGTGCAATGTATTACAAAAGAGGTTTCCTCTCACATGATGAGTTCTGACACTGATGGATCGCTTCTGTGTTATTTGGCGTGAACAGTCAGGTGTTTACTATGATAGGACAGGCATGCCGTGCTCATATTTCTGAAACTCCCTCAGGTTCCAAGCAACAGGACTACAATAAAAACAGAATTGCAGCAACACGTCCAAATGGAAGACATGAAAACTTTGGCCAGGTTTGCTTCATACTTCTCCCTGTCAGTATTTTATTGACAAGCGGCTTTCAAAGGGAGTGTTGCTAGTGGCAGTGAAAGACTATTAATTATGAATAAATCACACGGATGAAGAGAGGACATGGAGATCTATTTGTCCTCTGAGTACACTTAAAAATAAGTTATCTCCGTGAAGCTCTGTGACATGAGTTCGTGATACTTGTTATTAGGCAAGGGAGATTTTAATATTTTGCCAACATGAATAGAGACTGAAAAATGTACTTGTTCAGTCCGTCATGACAGACTTTTAGGACAAACTGCATTATCAGGAAATGAAATTAGTCACAGTTATTTTCTAATTGTGATCTTTGGTTTTTACTTGGCGTGCAAGATTACAAATATGTCTCTGATGTGCAGGTGCTTCACTGGATTAAATATTACTAAATGCCAAATTACAAATGTGCATGTAGTATCATATCTCTTAATATTGTGTAATGTCTGCTGTGAGTAAGACTTTTTAAAATACTTTATGAAAGGAGACACCAGTTCTTAAAATGACTGACAGCAGAAAATTGAAAGTGATGTTTGTTTGGGAAAGCATTCAAGAGTCGTGTCAAAAGTAAAGAGAGAACAAAACCAATTTTTAAAAAGGAGAAAGGCATATTATTTCAAGCTTATCAGAGTCAAAGGTTGAATACTGCAGTATGTAAAAACGGACTGCTCGACCTGCTCCTGGTGAGGGGAATGCTTTCTCAGTTTCATATAAATAAAAGTCATCCAGTGGGAGAAAAGTATTCATCACGTCCTTAAACTGAGAGATTGCAGCTTCATTTCTTTGGGGGCAGTGCTCTATTTGATGATCTAAACTTGCACCAAACCAGCAGTACGTCATCCACTGACATACTTGTGTGGGTCAGTAATCTTAACGATGAAGGAGCTTTGATGCCTCTTCAACATGTGACTTGTTTCTATTAAGAAAGTGTGGAGCCATAAACTTGGCTTCTCCACCAAGATACAACAACAGCAGCAACATCATCAACAACATGTTTTACACAGAGGGAATTTGTGACGTCTACCTCCCAGGGTTGTACCATTTCACATGTTCACATTCGGAACCTCCACTTGCATGAACTTGCCTGAAAGAAGAGACTTCAGAGACAAGGCATCTATAAACACTTATGTTTTCCACAGACTCAACACAGATAGTATCATCAAGGCCTGTGCCCCTAATGTAGAGCAATAATAAGAGTGGAGACAACCCTTGAGGTACTAGAGCTTGTTGGTACTTCTGACGTCATTTGAGTCCTGTTGACAGTGTGTGTGGAGTGTGTTGTTGCTGAAAACTCATTGTTCCTGCAATGGAGGTACTTGAAAGTCTGAGCTTATATAACAAAAATGCAACAACAGCATTTCCCCACGACTATCAGGCTCTAATGAAGACGGTTGTGGATAAGTGTCCGCTGGTAGAAAAAAATGGTGTTTAAAGCAGCTGTGCGGAACTTTTCGTTTTCGTTGATTATAGCGCCCCTTTGGTCGAAGCGGTATGACACCCACAGCCTGGTGTCGTAAAGCCGGCAATTACCGCATGCATTTGTTTTGGACAGCGAGAGGATTAACTAACATCAGGTCAGTCCAAGTAAATAGTGGAAACAGCAAAATTACTTAGTAAATTCTCCTGTTGTGTTTCTGTTCTGATCTAATCTAAGCTGTTGCGTATTTTGAGCTACTAAGGCTACTGTAGTAGTGTGAGCCTCAAGTTATTCTGGGTAATGTAGTAGGCTAAGTGTTGTTGTGCTACTGGAAACAATGAGAAGCAGCCGTGTACGTTCGGTGTAAGGAGGAATAAACAGTTGACAAGTCATCTGCTGAGTCCGCATTAATATGTGAAAAGAAAACTGCGACGATTTGGGAGTTATGTCCTTTCTCTATCATTTTCATATTGAGACAGCGGTTAGCATGGCACTGTCAGTACATCTTGCGCAGAGGGATACACTGGTGAGCAACAGCTGCAGCTGGCTCTGGGACGGGTACGAGCAAACAGAGAGACGACACGGACGATATTACTCACCCGACTGAAAGCTGTCCATCAGCTCCTGCAGGCCTGGAGCGTTTTTTCCAGTTCATCTTAGGAACATGAAAAAAAGTTTCAATCACGCCAGGATTAGTGATTGCTGCAAAGTTTTCACTCCTTGTGATGCACCCTCTGCGGCAGTTTTCCTCCTGATGATATATCTCCCCAACGATGGCAGCACCGAATCCCACTATGTGCAGGAAATTAATAGCGGAGGATTCAGCCTCTCTCATCTCTGCTCAGCATTCAACATATGGAGTTCCTCATCTGTATGCTCCGGCTCAAACAGGAATGGCTCTGGATCTGTGTCCGCTACAAGAAACTCTTCAAAGCCGCGTTCAAAGTCGTCCATTGCAGCTACTATCGTCCGGAGATATCGCTAGGCTAAATAAACAGCTGAGTTTTGTTTACAAGCTACGTCTTTGCCTTCTCACCGGTGTATCCCTCCGCAGATCACAGCGCAGGACGTACTGACCCTCTATCAGCGCAATGCTAAAGGCTGAGATCCAGCCGCTGGACGTACAGACACAAAAAAGATATTGATCATGTTGTCTCAATATGAAAATGATAGAGAAAGGGCATAACTCCCAAATCATCGGAGTATTCTTTTATGTGAAGATACACAGTGAAGACATAACATAATCCTAACACAGCAAAGCTGTTACCTGCAGCCTTCGCTTGCAAAGCTAACGCTACTAACGTTAGGTCAGTCCAAGTAATTAGTGGAAACATGCTAACATGCTAACGTTACACACAAGTTAGTAGTAAAGTAAGACCTGTTCATAAATGTTCTGGTGTAGCTCTGAATTTCTTATAAACTGAGGACAACTGCCTGCTGTATATTTGTGTTCATGGTCACAGTCACAGATAATTTTACATGATGCTCCTTCGTTATCCGCCATGACATCAAAAGTACAACCAAGTCCTCATAGATACATCTCTACGGGGTACGAACTAGGGACAATTTTATTAATGGTAAAAAGTTCCGCACAGCTGCTTTAATGCATGCTTACACAGGAGGTGGGAGAAACTGGTTTGAACTAAATTTGCTTGATTTTGCCTTTAAGTAAGTATGTCAGTATGAAATTCCTTAACTCTCCATGTCATCATCCTGTATCCTTCAGTTGCATTGGCAAAGTCCTGAAATTCAGTTAAGGCTTTTGGTTTTGGTGTGCCACCCAAGATTTTCAGTGGCCTCATCTGGCCACTCCAGTGAAAAATGTCTGGGGGCACCAGGGGATCCCAGAAACTATGGCAATGATGCTGAGGAGTTGCTGAGCAAATTTCATCCTCATCAGATTTTTCTTTTTCCACACCACTGGTCAGTCATGTGCTGCCTGGAATTCAATGCAGAGCAATGCATTGTTAAACACTTCACTCATGTCCTATAGAAAATGAATAGGGCTGAATCGTGTGCTGCACTCAGTGGGTCTTCACTATATTCTCACTGTGACATTGTGTCAAGAAAGTAATGTTAGGCAGAATGGTCTTGACCAACCAACCAACTGGTGGGTCACGGTCCAAAAGTGGGTCGTGGGTCCATTCTGAATGGACTGCAAGTGACTTGCAAACATGACATCATACGTACAGTGAATAGTCAGCACTGAGCTTTTATTCTGAAATCCTGTTTCCTGCCGTAGAGTGAATGACTATCAGACAGCAACTTGTCAGAAACAGAAAACAAACCCAACAACCTGGCCATACGCAAGTGTGACGCTGAATTTATTGAACAGTGTGGACCTTGAACTAATGACTAAGGAGAAATCTGGACCCCATGGCTGGACCAGTTGGGAACCGATGGTGTAGACAATGGTTTAATCTGAATTGTCACATCCTAATTAAAGTCCCAATCAGAATAACATTCTCTGCTCAGTTTCCAGTAACCTTCATGAGCAAATGCCTGAATCAGATCAGTACAAACAATACATGTCCTAAAGTACTGAGAACTTTGCAATTACTTGATTGGTGTGCATGAAAACACAATCACTCATTGATCAATTTTAAGCAATAAGCAATCAGTGGTAAATCCACTACAAACACAGTGGCCAAAGGTGATGAGCAACAAAATTGTGCCAATTTTATGCCACACATTTAAAATCCCCTCTCTATTGTGAAGTTAAGGATAAACATCTTGGCTTTTATGTGTTGCACAATTGGGCAGTTTTATCCATGAATGACAAGAAGTTGGTCGCGATGCAGAATGTGGCCCCAGCCCTCAATGAAAAACACATTTCTTACAGCCTGCTTATACGCAGATAGACAAACACCAAATAAAAACCACAACCAAAGTAAACCGAGAAAGGAGACTCTCCTTCGTGGGAACAAGAGAAACCGTGGCCTGTGTGGTCGTAATAATGAAGCAGAGACTGCCATTTCAACAGCTGCCTTTTGCTGCGGTTCTTTTTATGATGTTGCTTTATATATTTTATGAATTCATTTGATTCTAGAGGGAACAGAGCCAAAGGAGACTGCAGTTTAATTTGATGTGCTAGACCAAGTTACCGTGTGCATGCATGTATACAGTATGTGTGTAAGTGAGCGCATGTGTATTTCTAACATGATTCATTTGAGGTGAATAAAACCAGCTGTTTCTGTTGAACGGTGGCCAAGAACCCCATGCACCAAGGGGAATAGACGGCGTAACAGACCACTGAGTACAGAGTTACCTAACATCGCCTGACCATTCACTGACCACTGCGCCGTGCTTTCCACTGAGGTGACTATTGGTCAGATCTGATCTCACAACAATGGAATAACCCTTTATTTCTTCAGAGGAATCATCACAAAATCAAGTCATGCAACTGGCAACCAAGTCACCCTGAATAAAATATCATGTTCGGGGACAGCAAAGTGTTTTTATTCCGATAGGAACGTATGGTGTGTGTGTGATACACAATGTGAAATGATGACATCTTTTCTATCTACTGAACCTGTAAAATGAATTCTGTAATGAATTTTAGTGGCACATCCCTACAAAACTATAAGAGTATTCAGTAATGTATAGCAGAGGTGTGGATTCGAGTCACGTGATTTGGACTTGAGTCAGATTCAAGTCTCAAATTTGATGTCTTTAGACTTGACTTGCCAAAATCAAAATAAGACCTGTAAATCAACTTAGCCTTTAACACCAGTGACTCATGATTTCACTTGGACTTGAGCCCTTTGACTTAAAAATACTTCCCCGAAACCAAGAAATGTACAACTATGATATTTAAAAAGGGTCCCACAAATCTCCACAAAGTTCCCTTCATTTCCTCAGTCAGCTAACACTATTTATTCCAAGAAAGGTGACACTTAATTTCCCAGATCCACTTTTTTAGAACCAATACGACATACAATCAGGAGAGAACCACCAAGTGCTAATGTTATTTTACTGAGCACCAGTTGGAAAAAGTAACACCAAAGATTATCTAGTTTGCATACAAAAAATACAAGCTGTACAACAAAACGTGCAGGTCAAAAATTACAGATGAAGATGCAACAACTTCCATTTGTTCGACATTTAAAGTTGCACAAAGAACGGTAAGTTGAGGCTAATATTAACATATTTAGTGAGCTGATTAACAGAAGTCTCTAACAAACTTGTTTTAACAAATAAATGCAAATTTAAATAATCATTAGTGATTTTGTAAATTAAGTATATTGTTACTCTGTTGTCAGATTTCATTACACTTGTGGAATAATGTCTTATGACTGCTTTCGGACTTGAAACTCAAAGGACATGGGACTTGCTTATCTTGACTTGGGACTTAAGTGTGAAGACTTGAGACTTATTGTGACTTACAAACCAATGACTTTGTCTCACCTCTGCTGTGTAGTGTGCTAATGACATCATATAAGATTTTAAAAAATGGCATAAAGTAGGACAAGTTTGAGCAATACATTAAATTTGGCTCTGGTTTCATTCAATTACTCATTCAGGGTAGACTCTAATTAGTATTAATGTTATTTCATATTAACCATATGTCAAGCAGACGAATGAAGACACAGCATCTTCATAGCTTGCCAGTAAAGACATATTCATTTCACAGTAATTTGAAAGACCCGTGAAAGAAATGAAGAATATTCTTTTCAGGACCAATAAAAAGAAACTAACATGTACAGTCAACAGGGCTCGCACAAGTTCATTAATGTCCCTGGTTGTAGATGTTAATGTGTATACTGCAATTAATCATAATGTGAGCATATATAGTACATATGTGCTGGGTTAATCAGATAGCAGTATGTGCAGTCCAACATTTAAAGCCAAAAGTATGCTAAACTTACAGCTCAAGTAATGAGGCTGTGATTGCGACTATGATTAAAACAACACAAACAATGAGTGGGTAATTATTATGCAAAGAAAACTGACCTCTACGTGGAAGTGTTTTTCTTTCTTTAAAAAAAAAAAAAGAAATCCCTTTCCTCTTCTATTTTTCAGTCCTCCTTTCCTTTACCTTTAGCCTATTTTCCAAACCAGACTTGAAAGATGAGTGTGTTCGGATAAGGTTTATCTTGTTTATTTCGACACTTGCATTTTTGCAGGTCTTCACATAATGTAGCAATAAAAACTGTCAAAACAGAAAATACAAACATGGAAACATTGGAATACTGAATGCACTCATCAAACAGTAACTTCAATGAGAAGTGCAGTCAAAATCACAGAGAATGTGCATACTTATCTTTATAAAAAGGGCATTTTTTGTTTGAAAAATAGCAGATCATGTGAGCAACATTTAGGAAATCTTCTGCGGTTTGATTTACTGTGACTTCGAAAACACATTGAGCACCTCTTCGGTGATCCTGGGATTTCCAAACCTTCAGTTTTTCCTAACACTGACATTTCTTGGATGTTGTGCTTCCAAAAGCAAGCTCATCCATCTCATCTCACGCAACATATCTATTTGTTATTGCTAGGACAGCAGCCCGCTTTTTTTTTTTTTTTGTTACCTCTTGCAAAGATCAGAGACAAGTGTTCTAGTCTTCCTCAAATATGGGGTGCAACAGAGACTTCATAAATAAATTGCACTGTGGGGCTGTGGCTGCTGGAACACTTCATTGTCATATCGTAATTATGTTGATGACACTCACATTTACATATCTGTCTCATAGTTTACCTTAAATGCACTGACCAAATCAACAATTGGTGTGGCAACCGTGCTTACATAAAAAATGGAAAAAAAAGTTAAAAAAAAAAAAATGTTGGTGCCAAACAGGAAAGACTGGAATTTGGTGCTCATCTAAACTCTGTCACTGAATCATAATGAATTTGGATCTACATTTAAACAGCTGTTGGAATTCATGTTTGAATAAGATTTAGAGGATTTAATCCATGCCTTTATTTCTGGAATACTTGTAATGAGCTTTTCTCTGGTCTTTCCATCAATAGCTCTCAGACAGCTGCAGCTCATTCAGCTGGAGTCCTAACAAAGACCACATCGCACCAATTGTCAAATCTCTGCACTAAACTCCAGTCTGTCAAAGAAACGATGACAAATTACCGCTCCTTTATAAATTACTAAGTGGTTTGGGGCTGAAATACATGTTGGATCTTCTGCTACTGCATCCACACACTAAACCTCGGAGTTTGGCACTGGTCAGGTTTTTCCCCAAAAATGAAATCCAAACATGGTCAAACTACTTTTAGCTGCTCTGCTGCACATATTTGGAACTTGCAGAAGATCTGGTACGTCTCTCAATATTTATCATTTTTAAATCAAAGCTCTAAGGCATCGGTTTGCTGATTTTCTAATTAAATTTTGGGCCAATTTTATACTCTCTTATTTTGTTCTTATTGGATTTTCTTGACTCGTTCTATGTTTTTCCTTTCGTTTGCAATTTTGATTTTATTCTATCTTTTATCTTATTTGTTTATTTATTTTTTCCATTAGAAATGAACCCCAATTGCACGTCACAGCCTCCAATAGCGCCCCCTAACGCCTGGATTTCCTCTCAGCTCACTGTGATGTGGTGAAACTCAGTTTTGAAATGTGTTGACTGGAGGTAATTTTGAGATTGAGGGCACCATTTAACTATGATCTTGATTACTACTGTAGTGTTATCATCCCACTGTACGTCATCACCACCAATGGGCAGTGCCGGTGTATGCTCAGTCTCTTCTTTAAAGGCAGGAATGTAAATCCACAGGGATTAGTGAGAACACACTGGGCTGTAAACCCTTCAGTAGCTCTCCAAGGGGTCTCTGCCTCAGTGCGTAAAGTTGGGACGGGTCTCCGGACGCACCGCGCAGCACATAATCGCAGTCTCCATGTGCGTCACCTCTGTGGGATACTTGACATAAGGATTACTGATATTTTGACACCACAACCGGCGCGGGTTACTGACAGATGTATACTCTGGCGTTTTTACTGATGTGAAGGCGTTTTCCCTTGAACGGATCATCTGTCCCGGAGCGCAGAGGGGACATGGGTCAACTTTATGGTGCGACTCTTTTACCATTTGGCGCTATCTGTGTTGTTTTTCTGTGGGAATCTGGTGCCAGCTCTATCAGGACGACGCTTGCAGTGGACACCTCGAGGTAAGACTCGTGGACTTGATTAGATGATCCTAAAAATATCTTGATTTTTTGTGAATGAACAGCAGTACGCCATGTCAGCCTCATCCATAATAAGTTTAATCAGGCATGTAGTGGTTTACAAATGTCGGGTTTTTATCATCACAAAAAAAACTCCACAAAAAACCTCAACAAAACTTTTTAGAAACAGCAGTAATTTGTATGTTTTTCAGTTTAAACCACAGCGTCTGAATAACAGTTTACTGATGTGGTTAGATATCAGAGATTAAAGCTCTGTAAACGTTTTAGTGGCATCTACTTCACTCGCATTACCAGTTTGTTTCAGCTTTTAATCTAATCCTTAAAACAAGCACTTCCCTGTCAGATTATCACACAGTGGCAAAAGTCATAATAGAGTTTAGTGTGGTTTATTGGTTTCTGCTCGTTGCGACATACTGTGAAAGCAGCCTGTCACAGAGGAGACCCCGGGATGAACCGCTGTAGCGCGTCTAATCTAATGTGATTTTCAAGGAAATGCAAAAAGTCAAAGGGAAACTCCAAATGGTTGGAATCGGTCGCGGTGCAGAGAGCCAAATGTTACTTGTGCTCAGACAAAACATGACAGATGCTATTAAGGTGCCCGGACACAGTAGGTCAGGAGGTGAGGAGGGGATGTGAGTGGAGCACATGCACCCAATATTCTGAGGAGAGGAAACCACTGACGCAAACCGCTGAGCAGCAGGTTAAACCCCACTAAATGACAACAGATTTATTTTTCATGTATAGAGCCCACAATCTGGCCACATTATTTAAAATGACACAGGATCATAAAACCTTATAGATTTATGCTTTAAAGGTTCAGTATAAACTCACATTAACTGCTGTGATTGATGGACCTCCTACTGTAATCAAACTGGAGTTCTTAAATTTTTAACTGAGAACAAGTACATAGGCTACTGTATGACTGTAATATTGACATTGCCCCAGCAATGTAATGTACATTAATAAAAGTGTTGTTAGCTTTGTTGACATCCTAAATTTCACAATCTATAGGCTATTTAATGTAATTTTCATGACAGAGCTAAGAGCTAGACCAGTAAACAAGCCAGGTCAATATATCAACATAGATATATCAGTGTCGGCATAACGGCTACAGAAGTGTAGTGCATGTTCACACTTAATGAGTTAACTCAAAATTCAGTTCACACTGATTAAAAAGAACTAGTTCCCATTCATAATTCACAATTTGAATTTTGAGGTAAGTTTACAGTCCCTAAGTTTGTATTCATGTCTTCCTTTTTTTTTAAAAAAATAAAATATATTTTGATCATCATTCACTCAGATATTTCCCAAGATGAGTCAAATGCTTCAACTCAGTGTATTGTTTCAAATTTGTTGCTGATGTGGCTGTTAGAATCTGTGCTGATTTGTTCATCAAAGTCCTTCAAACATCCAAATGAGCTGGCTTTCACAGTACTGGTAGGCATATTGTCAGAAGTGCCTTTAGCACTAGCCATGCCGGTGTTGTGTCGGTATGCTGGGCGCTGATGTGTTCAATTCACCGTTCGCCAAAAATATGAGTATGCTCAAGGAATGTGTTCTTTTAGCGCGTTCATGCACAATGATGATTTACAGTATGTCGGCTGATAAGTAACACAATACATAAATGCCATGGATATGTTAAGCAATGGACGAACAGATTCTTTTGACAGTATTGGTTCCTTCGAGTTAATACATGGAAATCTTTTGAACGGTTTGAGTTTTGATACATCTCGCAAAACAGGATGTCAGTGTCTTCAGGACACTCCATTATAGTACATGCACGTTCAACAGCTAGTGATGCCCACCCCTCAAAACTTTTCTTTAGTGCATTACCAGTCATCCTCTATGAGTTTAAGCTCAATACAATGTCACAGAAATGTCGCTGACCAACGATCAGTCGTTCTTTAAGGGGCAAGTAATAGATCTCTTGGTTACCTCCAGTCTTGTGGTGCATTCATGTGGTAATGGAATAATGTGAGAAATCAGTCATGGCTCACCAGATCCGTTTCCTTTGCACTTCATTATCAAAGTGTTGTTAGAACGCTCTGAGCAGTAAAACACAGCACATCCTCTCTGTAACGTACATGTTGTTTCCACCTTACAACTTAAAACTCATGAATGCATTGAAGTCAGGAGAACAAGCATCTGAGGAGCACATGAATGCACCATGGCCTTGGCTGCTGGAGGTCTGGACTGGAGTGTGATTCAATTGGTCCTCGCTTGCTCAGCTTAGCAGTGTGAGCAGTACCCCATGATAACAGCGAATGGGAAAAGTCAAGGATTGACGAGCACTTGGTCGATCGACAGGCTGACTCGTTAGATACTGCACACTAAGAAGAGTCATTTCAAAAGATTTGTTAGTTCAATTTTGCCCATTTGAGGTTATTAAGTATAGTGTCTCCATTACATAGGTTGTCGAGCAGAGAGCACTGGAATTTTTAACAAAATTTTGTAAAATGTCCCGCTCAGTGTATCTTGGTCACAATTCTTTTATCACAAAATTGAAGAAGCCCTTATGTAAAATGTTTATGTGTTTAAGGCTGACACTAGTGATTGTTTTCATTATCGATTGTTCTGCTAATTATATTTTTGGTTAACTTATTCATTTTCTGGCACTATCAACTTTTTCATGATGCCATGTATGTTTAACACTGCATAATGTGGCAGTTCATGTCAAAGTACTGCTGAGGTTTAACCCCTTAATGCTCTGGACAGATAGCCTGGAAATCCAGACCCAAATCTAGAAAGATTTAGTGTCTGGCTATGTGAGTAATACAAATGGCCCAACTCAAGGGGCAGCACCAAGCATGCATTTGTAAATATCACTGCATGCAATTGGATAACACTGCGACCAATCAGAACAATACACGGGGTGACGTATACGCTTAGCTACCAGCGGAGCTAACTAGTAGATTAGACTCTTGCCGTATCCGGTCGGCAAAACAGTTAAAACGTCCTTCTTGCAAAGGAAAGTTTTGAGTGCCGTCTTCAGTTCCTCCTTTCGAGAAAAAGCCAAGTCTAACTCGTTCATTGTAGCGACCAAAGCCGTTTCAAATAACTGGTGTTCATCCGTAGCCATCTTGCAATGTTTACTGACTGATTCCGGACTTCGTTGTTGCAGCGCTGTCATCATCTGTTTAGCTCGCCTCTGGCCCGCCAGCATCAGATACACCAGTGTGATTGGTGCAGCTCGGTTTCATGGGCATAGGTAATGAGCATCATTACTGATTGCCAGAGTGACTTGCTGAGCAAATTCAAATTGTGCTCTCACAAGAACTCTGGATTTCCAGGGTACCGGACAGCTACCAGGTGTAACTGTTTAAAGGGCCCTGGTGACTGAGGGGTTTCAGGCACCAGCCATGAACCACAACATCCCTTGTTTACATCAAGACCTGGACCTTTGTTGCATGTCATTTTCATGAGTATATATAGCACATAAAATGCCATTCAGTCACATTTGCTTCCATGCATCTGTCTTTTCTCAGAACGGAGTGTCCAGAAGATAAGATCTTGACCGTGGAGTATCCTTGTGTCAGAGCTGGGGGGAAGAACAGCACTTGTTTCAGGTAAGACTCCCAGCTTCAGTTTCCACTGGGCCCAATAAGCCTGAGCCACTAAGTGTAACAGCAGAAAGTTACTATTCACTGTACATTTGTTTTGGTATTCAGCTTGCAGTCTTTCCCAGAACAGTGATTTGCTCAAGGACACTTTGACAGAACAAGTGGCTGCTGATGTCTGTTGGAAGGATTGAACCAGAAAATTTCTGGGGCAATGAAACGCTTTCTGTAACCACTAATCTACCCAGCAGTGTCATTTCCAGAGCTCCACACAGTATATCCCCCTGTTGGAAACTATATATGCTCATGGGAGAGGAAAATAATTATTACCTGGAGATCATCAGTCAGAGAACGAGTGATGAGCAAGTGATAAAGTGTCAGGATTTGTCAACCAACAGCAGCGACCCCTTAAGAGTTCAAGATCGGGGTATTTTTTTGTACTAACCTTGTATTCCTTACTGTATTTAAAAGGTGGCCATAAACACAGCTGTTCTGCCATAATATTTTCTAACTCCATGTTGTAGTTTGTTAGTGTTACTTTTTTGGAAAACAGAAGTGACTAATGTCAGTTTGGACAACATTGTTATTCCTTTCCTTGTACTGCAGCTTTCCTGTGCACTGAATGGACTTCCACCAGCCTGGCTCTGTGACAGTAAAACAGAATTTGAACTTGAACTCGCTCAGCTTGGGTCCAGAGCTAAAACATTTAGGGAAAGCATCCCCCTCAGGGAGTTAGGCCTGCATTATAACCTAAAAAGTAGAAGTAGTCTGGCAGAGGAGGACGTGATTAGTGATGCGCTGTTTCCATGCAGTGGAAAGACTCCTTTAGTGATTAACAACATCAGATTAGGTTTTTATAATTGAATCATCAACGTTTATTTAGAATTAAGACGAGGGCAAATACAGCAAGGATATAAAAAAAGAATATGAGGCAATTTTGAAAGATATGAAATATTATTCCTTTCTTGCTCTTTTTTCTCTATTACATAGAGTACTGTACAGTCTCCAGGCGTCTAATTTATGAAAATATCCTTTGATATCATATCATATGAGCATCTTGAAACATAGGTGGAAGGAAATAAATTAGTTCAATGTAGACGCTGTGGCAAGTTGTAAGCTCATCATACATCATACACAACAGGAGAAAAATCAATGTAAATTGCTCACTTTGACATATAGATAACTTTCTTCTGAAGCCAAACTTTGGCTTGGATTTGGTTGTTGGCGTAAGAAGATCCTTTAATAAATGAGGCACCAGGTCTGGTGTGAGGCCAGACCATCTGATCTGTTTATTGTCAAGGTTAGGCTGTAACAGGCTCTGCGTCTTGTTTAATTTCTGGCTCTACAAGAGATGTGTGGTGCTGGAGGAGGTGGATTAGATGAGGTTGTATTTTCCTTGCCATGATTCTCAAGGCAGTTCAGTGTGGACCTGGATCAAATTGATTTTGCAAATAACTTCAGGGGCGACCAGATTGATCCACTGTGTCTGTAGTCTACATAAATATTACCTTCAATTTTACTTTCAATGGGAGCAGTATGTTTTCCAGACAGAGCTGATGAAGCAGCCTGCACATATTTCCATCTTTTTAGACAGACTAAAAACAGGTTTCATCGTCATTGGGAAACAATCTGATGTTCGCATGCTTGCTTGTTTTCTTGATCACATCCGCTTAGGAAGAGGTAGCACTGAAGGTCTTTGACCGCAGAGACTCGGGCCTCTCATTTCTTGTCATAGATAGATTTTACCTTCTGAGATGACAGCTGTTGATAGAAGGTCTTACCTGGTGTAGCTAGCAGAGTCTGAAAATACTGTCTCAAGTATTTATGATATCATATATGCACTCGATGGGTAAATACATGATGATGTGCTTAAAAATTTGATGTTGAAGACAATTGCTCACCAAGAAGCTAACATTAGCATGAACTCTGAGGTCATCTGCGTCTGCAGTGGGGTAAAAACTATGTGTTTGTCGTTAATGTAACTTGTAACTCCTCAAAATAATGTTGTTAGTTAATGATAAGCTCCTTGGCCTTGTAAGTACCAGTTGGTCACTGCTAAGGTAGTTTTGAACATGCTCAACTGCATTTTATTCTTCAATGTGATCATCCCTACTCGTTATATTTTGATGTTTGTATCTTGACGCAGGGGGTTGAGGTCAGTGGGACGTCATGAAGGGGTCGGCAGTTAGCTTTGGGATACAAAACCAATTGGCTAGGGTTAGGAACAGACCATGGTTGACATAAGTCACGTCAGTTGACTCACTTGACTATGAAAGTTAGGTTCAGGCAACAAAACTATTTGGTTAGGGTTAGGAAAAGATCGTGGTTGATATGACTAACTACTAATGTGACGAACGACTGACATGACAAAATAACTCAACAGTGACTTCTCTTTTCACATGGAATATGAGCACGTGTCTCCTGTGTTTGTTACACCCATCCACCTACCTCCCCACCAACCTTAAGAAGATTTTCTGGCTTTTTATATTACGTCTGTTGCTCTTTACATCTAATAATGAGGCAAACAGGTTTACATTGGAGCCATGTTCGTCTCATACAGACACTTAAGGGCACCCCCTGCATCGCTGTAGCATATTGACCTTGGGAGCACAGCCTAAGCAGCATACTGTAGCGCTCTGGGAGTAAGACCAGACTACACATGGGGAAATCCCAAGCTTGACATGCCTGCCGTGCCTAGTTACAGTTTCTAAGCTATGATTGGACAATTGACGTTTTTAAACTGTATTTGACCCGGTCCTGGTCAGTCTAACGGTCTAATCTCTACCCACTGCTCTGCCATATTCAGACAGGCTGGACATTTTCCAACCATTTCTGGTTTTCTTCTCTTATTTCTTCACCTGGCACACCTCTCTCATATTTAAATGATCTTGGAATCGGTGATATTTCTTGAGTTTTGATTGAAGCTGACATGCCAACCATTTGGAAAAATTCACACTTTCCCAAAGAAAGTGGGTTTAGTTGCTATAAAAACAGAGAGGCAAATTATGGTACTTAAAGTATTTAAATTATGGTAGCACTTAACATGAGGCACGACCTTTTATGAAAAAGATCCTTTGATGTTTAAGAAAACGATTTCTTATGCTGATTTATGTATCCCAATAGAAACAGCCTTTATAAAATTTGCCCAACCTGTTTGTCAGTGCACTGTGACTCTGACTCTACTTCTCGTACTTCGTTGCTCTTGTCAGTCTCACTGTCGACCTCTTCTGCTGCACCATGTGTGTGTGCTGGGGATAAGCTAAAATCTAAATGCCTCTGTCTCAGAGGGTTTTGTGGTCTTATGCAGAAGTAAACCCTCACTGCTCTCACCATCTAAACAAAGATCTTGCCGGCCACAGATGTCCTCCTCCTCCAGTGTGGTTTTCACAGCGATGAGGGTGAATCAGCTCGATTTCTACATTTCTATTGTTCTGGCCATTTCGCGTTCTTATTCTGTCTTCGCTGGAGGTCAGATTTCAGCCGTGCCAAGCCAAATATACATGGTTCGTACAGAGATTCTGAGTGATGTGAGTGTGTGAGCTTGCATGTTTATGTATGACTCTGTATGGATTGTCTCTGTATTGTCTGTGCTGGCAGTTACAGCAGGTTTATGCTGATGAGAGTTAATTTTCTGCTGCTTTCTGAACCCCGTCTTTCTAAATACTCTCAGCTGTGGAGTCAAACTCTGACAGGACTGATGGGTTCCACTAAACTGTAAACCATCCTTCCACTTGATTGGCATGTTGTTCTGGTTTAAGTACCCTGCACGGCTCATTACTGCAGCAGATAACACCCACAATATCACGCTACAGTATGTGAGCTCAGGCTCTTACTCGGATTAAGTAAGGGATGATGATAAAAATCATGGAGACATGATTGATTTTTATTGTTACCATACTTCTTTTATTGTTACAATCAGTGTGTGAGAGCCAGGGGGAGCTTGGCTACTCACATGAGCTCCCTAAAAACATGATTTCAAAGCACAGTGGTGTAATTTCATCAACTTTGCTTACTGTAATTACAAGATCAGAAAAAAACAAACTTTCTTAGTCCCGCTGTACAGCGATGTTTGGTTTTGATAGGCGTGAGAAGATGAGCCTCCCCATGGTTACAATGACTAATTTCTTCCAGTGGGATCATTATAGTTTTATGTTGCTCTATTGTTGGAAAAACAGAAATGAGAAACGGCAGGAACTGAAAAGTATTATTTACATCACCTGGACGAGTCACCAAACAGCAGCATGCACAGATTAGCAGTATCTCAAGTGTTCAGTACTGTACCGCTGCCAAGCTAACTCAAGTCTAAGTTTTTAGTTTAAAAGTCACATGTGGAAGTTTTTTGTGGACATTTTATGGTAAAAAAATCCTCTAAACTAAGGGAGTATATTGACTATTTAGTCATTGATATATGATATGATATTGCTGACAAATGCTGCGAAAATACAACTTTGTTTCGTTCAATTCAGGGGCCTGCGATTACAATGAGACAATGTCAGTAAATATCCACACTGTGTTTGTCTTGGCTGCTTATCATTATCTGCCTGATGCTAGTGAAGTGAATATTTTTGGGTTTTAGACTGATGGTCATACATAACATATAATCTGAAAATGTACCCGTTGGCTTTAGAAAATTACGATTGGCCCTTTTTATTACTTTATCAAACAAAAATTAATCAGTTAAGTAAAGCAATTATGAGCAAATGAATCCACGATGAAAATAAGGTTGCAGCCCTAAAATGATTTCCATGTCTGATGACTGTGAGCCCCAAATGTTTGGGCACTACAGTGTATGTATGATCTGTGACAAGATACTGATCCAGGTATACACCCATCTTAAGAAACTGGCATAACTTCAGATAAAGCTTCAGAGAGGATGACGTCTCAGAGCACATGTAGCAATACTGCATTGGTTTTCTCCATTCCTCTTTCCTCACATTTTTCAAGTGTATTTCTTGCTCTTGTCTTCAGTGAGAGCTTCTAACCAAGTGAGGAGAGTTATTGAATCAGGATCATGTGTCCATAGTCTCTCTTTATCGATTTCCTCCATAAATACATTCCTACAGTACAACTAAGTGCAGAGTGTGTGGTCGGATGAAAATAGTGCAACTGAATTTGAGAGAGAAAAACTTAGGGTTAGAAAAAAAGGAATGCTTACAATCAGTGTTTCTTGACTTTCCCTCCAGGAATTTCTCAAGGCTGAGTCACACAGGCTTTGGTCATTTTGGGTGAATTGTTGGCTCTGAAGCTTCTTTGCGGGGGTCTCTGATATCATTATACTGTTGGCTCGTTTCACACATTTGTGCTTTAAAAATCACCATTCATCTGTTATAGAAACAGTGCTCGCTCACTCACTTTATACACACACAGTACACAGATACAGCTGTGTGTGACCTGCCAACATCTTCACCAGCATCACCAGACATTAGGGTTCTTCCTTGTACTTGTCGTTACTTGCTTATGATCTATTAATGCTTTTGGTGTGAGAGAGCGCCACTGGTCAGAGACATAATACCAACTGTAATAAGATTTTAACCACAATCGCTTCCCGTCTTGACTCATTATACTACTCATGCAGGGTTTGCCTCTGTGAACATGTTGTTGCGTGCTTACTGTTGGAGGCAGGAAGGCCTCTTTACAACTGGTATTCACATGCGTCTCATATGTGGATTGTGTCCACATCAGATATACTGTAGCTGCATTCCCTTTCCCCTTTCTCTTGCCAAACTGGAGTTTGGATGAGTGTATTCTTGTGATTTCCAGTCTTTTAAATGATATACATATGTCAAGTATTGTTCTCTCCAAATTGTTTTTTTTTCCTGTGTTTTTGTGGTTGGATGTGGATGAAAGCTTTTTCTGTCTGTGTAACTGTACGGTTTAAAAACTCTTTCAATCCTTCCAGCAATTAACGCAAACTAACTAATCGCTGAATCGCTGCTATAGTTTTAATTTTATCCAATCTCTTTAATAGTAATGCAACAAATAAGTAGTTTTTTTCCACATAAAGCAACTCAGTTCAGAACCATTGTTATAAGCCAAGGCAGAGCAAACCACAACTGAACCAGAATAATCTAACTTCTCTGCAAATAAAGTGGTTCTCCCGGGAAAATATTTAATCCCAGACTGTGTACCACCCCAACAAGCTCCACTAAACAGAAGTTCCCACAGTGATTTGGTGTCAGAATTGCACATGTTAAATTGAATGTGATTTTATTGCAAGAAATAAAATGCTGAAATTTGCATCATAATTTGTAGCCAACCTATTGGTTCGATCATGGCCCCCAGAAGGGAGAACATACTGACTTAAGCCCCTTTCCCACTGCACAAAAACCCACTAACACTGCTAACATCTGGCTTTTGTGTGTAATAGGAAAGGTTACAAATGGCATTCACACATGGATCAAATGATGCTGCAGTAGTAACAGGTATTTATTGGCTCCTGCTCCTATTGGCAGTGATGGAAACACAACAAAACAAAAAAACAAAGGCATGCTAATCTGCTGCAAAGCCATGTAGACAGCTCTGGTCTGCTGGCAATGAGAAAGGAGTCTATAGCGTACTTTAAGTGGGTTTTCCCCTATTTGAAAATAATACCAATGTGCATGTGTTGATTTTGGTGGGAAAGGGTAATTCAGTGATCCCCTGACTTTTCCTCTTTGGCCACCATGAGCTTGATTTTTTTTAATTTTTTTTTAATTTGGACAATTAAAGAACTTCCCAGTCTCAGCTGCTTTTTGTGTTTAGTGCTAAGAAGTGAATGTACCAAGAGCAAGAGGTATCCCATGATGCACTGGGTTGAGTCTGTCAGCAAATCGGAGGCTGTGTTTCTGTGTGTATAACAGCGTTGATTCAAAGGACATGTGAAAGGGAATGACATGACATTCAGGACAGATAAGCAGATGCCGCTGTTATGCGCAACAGAAATATGAGCTGGATATTGTGAATGTAATAAATGACATATGATTTTTCCATCATTCCATTTTAACACATTTTATTTGGCTTTATTCAGGAATGGTACAAGTAACTTTTATCAATAAGGACTTACTTAAGAAATACAGTTGTTGTTTTTTTTTTAATCTGTGTTGTCTACAAAGTCTTGTTAACCACAATCCAATGTGTGATTTGAAAAAATATCTGTGAGATTCAATTTCCAGTTTTGTTAATGTTTTGTATTTTTGCTCATATAATTATTTATACATTAATGTGACATCACTGCAGTATACATATTGTACTGGCTCAGCTTGTCCTAAAAAATGTATATAACATGACTGCATTACAGTGCTGACTTTCACATGCATTATTACAAAAGGAGACCAGGCTGACCAAAAATAGAAAAATAAGGCTTAGACCTCTGAAGTATCAAAACAACACACACTCAGTACATTAACAATCTGCTGTCAGTTTGGTCAGGTGTGTTTCTGACCTCCCGTACTAATGATCTCAATTATGGGGTCCTCAGCCCCATGTTTTCATTGACGCCTGCAATTTACGTAATATATGTGTTTTATGATATCATATTAACAGTCTGATCACCCACAACTGAGACAACATCAACATCTGAAGCTTGTAAAGTCTTACCAGTGCAACCCCAGAATAAAGCCATGACTTTGTAAAAACCACATGAGCTTTAAATTTGCACTTGGTTGCTTTTGGTCAGTGAACATTGTTGTTGGCTTGACTCAGTAAGTTTTAAATCTTTGCTGGTTTTAGTTGTTGAACTGCGCAGTTGGGGTTCGCCTGTTTCTCTAAGTGAACCACAGTGTGTGTCTTTGTTGGGTTGAATTAGTGGGCCGCAGTTTAAAGGCTAAGGGTTACTGAAGGTTAGACATTTGTTTTCTGATCTCTAAGCATTCCCCTCTTTACTTCAGAGCTGAAAGTCTTATACAGGCCATGCCAGCTCATGTAATCACATTTGGTCTCAGAGGCCTGTCACGATATGCCTGGAGAGTGGATACCAGTGGTTTTGAAGGTCATTCCACAGTGTTTGTTTATAGCATAATTTGAACATCCTGCCAAACAAGAGTTCAGAGTGTTGTTTTCTTTTTTTTCCAGAAAGGACAAGGTGGAAATGTTAAGACCTTGTTCAAATGTTTGGAAACTCCAATAGTGGTCTGTAAGTGGCGGACAATTTCTCCCAAGCACCAAGTCCAAGTTCAAACCCCCCACCTACAGTTGCTCTGTGTCTCACCCAGGAACATTTAAAGTGTCCATTAATGAGACCCAACCGAGACTGCCTCAGGTCCAGGCCTGGACTCCATCTCCACTCTACAGCCTCTCTCTTTCTTGTTGGACTCAGATTCTCTGTTTTGCTCTGGCGAGACAGAAGCCAGGCCTCCATCTAGTAGCCTGAGTATTAACGCTGGGGTCGAGGTCAGGTCATAAGAAATAAACAACAAGTTTCTTAAATGCTAAGTGTTGTTTTGAAGGGCGTGTAATTACGAAACTTTGACTGTTGTTAGAGCTTTATGCTAACCAGAGAAGGTCAGCAAGGTTAGTGTTGAGAAATTGATCCGGTTCTTGACCTTGTCAAAAAATGATCATGTCTGACTATGTTAAGGCAAAAGAAAATAAAAACAGAAACACTTCAGTCTGTCTTGATATGCTCTTTGATCTAAGCACCAGTGTCCTCTACTTCTGCCCTGCTGTCTCTGATGTCATGGTCCCTGTAAGAGATGAGGATGTGTAGAGTTTCAGCATTTGAAATAACACTGAGACATGAGACACAGTGTTGCTTACAGGGTGAAAAATAGCCGGATTCTGACTGAACGTTAAACTCACCAACTTGCAGACTGACAGACTGACCTGCTAGAAAGATTGATTAACATACCGACAGCTGTTGGCTGGGTTTCAAGCTTGTACGGTGTGTTTTGTATGTGATGCATGTGTTAAGAGTGTGTGTGAACTTTGCTCCTTGACACCTTCAGTGCAGGACTCGAGATTAAGTGTTATCTCAGAGTCCTAAGCTGCCTCTCATCTCCTCCTCATTTCCCTCTCAATTTATGACAGTAGAGTTGGCTCTCGCCTCAACCCTGGCTCCTACATGGTCTCTGCACATACTTTCAAAGCTGCTAACCTTTCCCCCCATAAACACATACCCACACACATAGATGTACTTGTGAAACCCCAGTGTTAGTAGCAGCGATGCATCAGTATGTTGCAAAACAGGCCGCCTGAAGGCAGGACTCATTTAGCATAAAGGGTATAAACAAAAGAGCCATTAGCCATTTAGACAAGCAGCAGCACAGCAGATTAGACATAAAATAAACTGTGGTAATGAGTTATCCAGCTAAACACACACTGACATGACAGTCACTGAGACTAACAAGACACATACAGAGTAAACAGAGCAGATAAAGACATGAAGGCCACATGGTGCCACAACAAATGAGGGGAAACATAATGAAGTGTGCAGCTGAGAGACGTTCTTCACTCTCTAACATCATAGTGACTTCAATGCAGTCATCAACTTACTAAGTGAAGCTAATTAACAATGATACGATGCCTGTCACTTATAAATGGAAAAGCTAATACATGTTTATTTGAGTAATCTGACACTTGAAACACGGAAAATTCCACGAACTGTGGGAACAGGAGGAGAGATGGATGAAAAAAAGAGTTTTTTAACAGTCCTGATCCCCATATATTTGTTTCACTGCCCAGAACCAAATCAATCTATGGTTTCTCAACCTCAGCATTTTTATTGTTTTCAGTTTGTTCTACTGTTAAACAGTTTACTCTGTTTTAAAAGTGATATATACGAAGAAAGATATAATTATTTTGAGCACTTAACATACCCTAATTTACATGACAACTCTCCCTCTCTTCAAGATTTTATCTGCTCAAAAGCACAAAAAGGAAATGCAGAGTTAAGGCCTGAACTGACCAAACCAACATGAAGAGTGACGATGAAGGCCAACTGTTGCCAAAAAGCCAAAAAGGTGCACTTGAACACACCGCAGATGCTCCAGCCATTGGCCAACTAGCACATACATCCTGCACCTGCATGAGAGGAAATAGCTCTCCATACCAGCAGGTGGCAGTAGTCTGTATTTGTCATTCAAAAGGGAAACCAGAAGACTATCAGGATGTTTTTGAGATGCTATTTAGCGCATTATCAACACAACCCGATGTTAGAAGGATAAATGACACAAATGGTTTCTGTTGAAGATTTCAATGGCTGAAGAAAAATAATCTTTCCTTATGTAACAAATTTGTTTTGGGCTCACTCCCTCTTGCCTTTAGGCGTTTATTTGATTTCCTCACTTCTGCTTCTCTTGTCATGCGCTGAGCTGAACTGCCAATCAGAGTGATTTCATTCGCTGACAGGTTCTGCCGTATCTAACACTAATTCAACATGCTGAAACAGCCCAAAATAAGCTGACGCGTGCTGACCAGTGCCGGTGGTGTGGCCCACACTGTAAAAAACTACAGTGACCGATACTCACCTACAGTCCAACATTGAACAAAGACACATTGTCGGCTTGGTTTGTCAGGGCCCCCTAGGGTGACTGGTTTCTCTAAAGTGTCTGTGTTGCAGCTGACACCCACTTCACTTGTCTATGGTCTGACCCTCCTAATAGTTTTGGTATGTATGCTGGGGTGTTGCCCATCCTCTGTCTGAATAACAGCTGATCCTGATCTGAGTGGCACCTGGTCCAGCTCTCCAATCCAGAGGGAGCAGTTTTGGATCAGGTAGCTATGAAGCTCTGGCAAGCTTGACAGTTGTAGTGAAATCCTTTGGTTAGAGACACTATGTGTGCAGGGGTGCTATGATATCTTCTTTTAGTTCTCCATCAAGTAAGGTAAGATAGATTATTTTCACTTTTGGTTTCTCTTAGGTAAAGTTAGGTCTTATTTTAAGAGTCTTGTTTTGGTTATATATATGTCTTTGATTTGAAACACACCCCGAAGCCCTTTTCCCCTTAAGGCTCTAAACTATCAATACATAATTTTACCAAAACCACCTAGTGTGATGTTGCTTCCCTTTCCTTTAACGAGCAGGGTCGTAACAGTCTGGCTAAATAAATATAATTCCACCTCATGCATTTCTCTGCCTAATGATCCATTTTTCATTCAGACGGATACTAACAAGGATCATTGACCAATTTAAATTTTTAAAAGTTGGTTGGCAGCTCCGGGGCCACTACCTAACAGCATAGTTAGTATAGTAGTAAAAATTATAATAAAAGATCTGCAAGAATATGCAAAGCAGGGAAAACTACAGGAAGGTGGCACATGTAGAAAAGGAAATAAAGTAAAGTAAAATAGAGGGGGGCCTTTGGAAGCAAAGGTATTTGTTTGATCCAAACGAAATAAAGCTGCACCCTGGCAGGCCGAGCGCTCTCCTCTGTGGGGGATATGCCTGGAAAACCACGTAAAAGCCTTTAAAAAGACCAAAATCAGAGCAGAGTGGAAGCTGCTGTGTGTTTTTCTCTCTCTCCTGTAAGTGGCTTCCCACCTAGATGAGGACATGTGGTTGGATGCTGACTGAGACTCAGTGCCCGTGAATCAGACGTTCACAGCAGCTCCACTCATACAGACACTTTACGCTCTCTCTCGTGTTCCCTCCCAGATTCTTTAACCCCATTTTGTCCTTTTGCATCCATTATTTTCACTTTCTCTGTTTTATCTCTTAGCTCTCCCTCCTGTCATCCTCACCATCTGTCTTCCTCTTTCTCTGTACCTCTTTATCCCTTTGCCTTTTTCTAGTTCATACTTCCTCTCTCTCCAACTCACTCAGTGTGTGATTCACATTCAGTCTCTCTTGTGTGTTTCTCTGTCTTTTGTTCCCCCTCACATCCCCCTGGTCTTTGTTTTCCTCCCTTTTTTTTAAGAAACCAGTAATTTTATAAGTAGAGAATTATATTTGGAATGTTTCCTGGTCAATTGGTCCCAGATAGCATGAAATGCAGAGCACCTGCTCCAAACACACAGAGACACACAATAACTTTCTGTGTGTGTTCTTTTGGTCTAACTAGCTGCCTTGTGTATATTCTAACTGTACATGCCACCAGCGCAAAGGAGCGGGGATTTATCCTCTCCCACGGCACATGAACTCACCCTGGGAGATTGCAGAACAAAACTCAGACACAGAGGGGAGAGAGGAAAGACAGAAATGTATATACAGTGAGAGAGGAGGAAAGTACTAAGTACATTTGTGTTGTACTGAATCACCTTTGAACATATTCACACTGTTTTTTGTCAGCAGGAGAGGCACAGGTGTGACTCATAACATTAAAGATGGCTGCATTCAGTTGAAGTGTTCAGTTTAAGTAATTGTGTCCCTGTCACTGTCATGGCTCATTAAGACACTTCAATCACATTGTCATGTGTCAAAATGGTCACAGTGCAAATCAAATGACAGTGACTGACTGTCATGTTTGTCAATGATAAGTTCAAAGAGGGTAAATATTACTGGAGAGGACGTAGTGTATATTCACTGGTACTTGAGCTCAAACTGGGTCTGTACTCACCAGCATACAGCATTTCTTTGTTTTGACTGTTTGACTGTAGGAATCCCACAGGTGTTACTAATAATATTAAATCTGTTAAGGCAATATCTGAGATCACTCTCTTGTTCACTCGTTCACTACTCCCTAAATTGGGGAGTAGTAGTAAATCATCTTTATTTCATGTCCTAATTCACAGACGTATTATTCCACAACTGTAACTTTATAATCTTCAAAATGTGGAGTGCTGAATGCTCCTTTTTTTCATTCCATTGTGGGATTTTTTTTAGGGGTAGAAAATATAATTCACACTTAAACACGCCAAAAAAAATGGCAAATGTCCAATTTCAGCGCACGATATAGTAAATGCAGAGTGAAACAGGGGAACAGCTCAAGTGTCCAGGCAGCCATAGTAAAATAGCATGTAAAATAACAAGAAACTGATACTGAAGCAGATAAATTACATTCAGCCATCTTTTTCTGCTGTGACATGTTGAAGTATCTTTGCGAAAGAAAAAAAATAAGCCTGGAACATGTTATAAAAACCAACACACAGTGGACAGGCAATGGTTTGAATAATCTCTTTTATAAACATATCTGCATATGTTTGCAGAGTCTGAGAACGATGGGACAAGTTTTGCTCTGAGGCGTTATGGTTTCCATTTGTTGTCTGTCTGTACTCCAAGTACTATTGGCCATCATGTTTAAGTGACAGGTAAACAGTCTGTATTGAGAGGCGCAACACATTGGCCAAAATGCAGTCTTGGAACCCATCAGCAATCGATTAGCTTTAAATTAGCTTTTTAAAATGTATCTGCATTACATATAGATTTAGCTTTAAATAAACAGATATCTATCTGTTTATAGAGATTAGATGAAATGATGGAAGTGGAAATCTTGGTTCCAAGATCATGGTTTTAGTTATTTTGTTATTCAAACCAGTTCTTGGTTTCATCCCGTGACAGTTATAAACATGCCCACAGCCTCAAATGCTGACAATATATGGAAGGTATGTAACCTATGTTGAGTTTGCTACGTCCCCCTTGCAAAGATGGCCACTGCAGGAATAGGATGTTCTTGTGTCTCAAAAACATGGTCCAGGCTTGGCTGTTGAGCAGGTTCCCATTGGCCGTTCTTCATATGGGATGGAAATAAAGTAACACTGGTAAAGCCAACCAAACAAATTAGGCACACATAAGCATGCACGTTGAGAAGTAGGCTACTTTACTATTAGCCTGTTATTATTCCGGGAACTTAAACACTGTACACAGAAAAAAGAAATGGTATCAAAAATTCCGGTTATTTAGAGCCACCCTACATTTCTTAAATGAGGCTTTCAGGGTAGTAGAGCATCATGTAGCTCCTCTGTAGTTCGGACCCTGTCTGTAAAATTGGTCAGCTTTTCTCTGACTGTGGTCAAATGAGCAAAATTCTTCATTTTTGCTCATAGAAAATTTCAAATACAAAAAAAATGGTGTTCGGTTGTATTTAAGTGTTTTATCATACTGGCTAGCGATCATTTATGCCACTTAAACTGACTTCAAATTGGTGGTATCTCTTTCTTTCATTGTGTCTGGGAGACAGATGCTGAGACAAATTAAAAATGAGGGAGAATGTATCACATCACTAAAGTGATATTCATCTGTATCTGGTTGTAGAGACAGCAGGCTACTCTCTGCAGCAAGTGATGAGAAGCAGACGTGTGTGTTTTTGTGTGTGTGTGTGTGTGTGTGTGTGGGTGTGTGTGGGTGTTTGTGTGTGTTCACGTTTCTCCACTGCGTGCTGTATGTTGGTGTGTGTCTCACACTGTACGCTGCATTGCTGAACGTTAAGGGCCCGCTGGGATCTGCAGTCAGAGGTCCCCCTCTTACAAGCCATAAAACAAGCTATTACACTGCTGCTGTTGCTGAAAAAAACATCCTACTGCAAGTGTGACGTTCTAGTTTTTCTCAGTCGAACTGAAAATGTGCATCTGTATTTTCCTGTTTCCAATAAAACACTTCCCATTTCACCAGCAGCCCCAGTGGCTTGTCCTGCAGTGGTTAAGTGGGATTAATCCAAAAATGGATGAACACTGAACAGTGAAATTAGGTGCTGAAGGCAGTTATGACAAACAGCAGGAAACTCCTGACTGAAGAATGGAAAGAGATGATTTGATTTTGGTTTTTAACAGGTAACAAGGACCAGATGCCTGCATCAGTGTGTGTTTCATGTGCCTGGATATAGTGTTTATGAGTAGTAATATGTTTGTGCATGGTTGCATATGCATGTTGTTATAGATGTCTGGATTGAATATCACGGCATTTGATATTTTCATGTGTTTGTGTCTGTCTGCATGTTAGTGCACAGGTGCACATAAATGAGCTCATCCTTTAGGCTTGTAAATGTGTACAAGCACTCTGTGCTTGTACACTCTGTGACTTTGTGGATGTGCGGTGCTATTGAGAGGGACATTTAGTAAACTGTAAACAGGTGTATGTGCATATATGATATGTACATGTAGTGTATGTGCGATTAAAGCCCCTCGACCAGCAGTCTCCTGTTTATCATAGTAAGGCACTGACAGCTCTGTCTTCAGCTGACTTCTGATCATTAACTCCGAGATTTTTTGCCTTCAGCTAAATGTTAAAATACTTGGTGAAATCTCTACTCTCATAAAGTGGCAACAAATAGTCGACTCGCACATGAGGGCAACACATTCAGCCTGAACACGATCCGCTTACGGATTGTTTGCACTGCATCTGGAAGTCCCCGGAGCATCCTATTCAAACTATCCCTCTCTTTTCTCCCTTTGGCGTTTTCTCTCTGTGTTCTTTGGATGGCAATCAACAAACGCCAAGCTGTGGGAACAGCAACCTGTTCATTTTTCTCACACTTCAGGGTCGACACGGTATTCTGTCTGTGAATATACTACCGCTCTGAGTTTTGCTTTTACATTTCACAGAGAAGCACTTAACACCGTCCTCTGTCTTCATTTTTTTCTCTCAGAGAGAACTTTTACAATGCCTTTGAGTTACGCTTCCTGTGTTTAATGGAGGTATAATTGTCTTCGTATAGTTGTTGAACAGAGTTGGACCCCCCAAAAAAGCACAGCCATGATATTCCATCTTTTTCTGATTAGTGTGCACCTGAACACCCCTCTGGACAAGCACAATGGCTGTTTTTTTTTTCTTTCAGTTTTGTGTACAATCTGTTCCAGATTAGCTCGTTTCAGTCCCTTTATGGCTGCGCTGTCACTGTCAATACCTCAGCAAAACAAATCACTGCCCAATTGATAACAGACTGGAACGACATTGTTGTTGCAGTATTGTTTGAAGTCGGCAAGCCCAGCGGGGTGTGTGTTCCTGTAAGCACAGAGCTTTGTCTCGTGTAACAAAATTGAAAACGGAGACCAGAAGAGGTGTGGAGTGTAACAACTGGGGAGTTAAAACTGTGAACAGCTATAACTCTCTCAATGCCTCCAGGATTTTTCAACATCAAGGCTGTCAAAAGACCATTAAGAAGACTAAGAGGACCTTCTTGGTCTTATCAGTCCATTACTCTGAGCCTCAGTTACAGTCTCCAGTGGGATTTTTAGTAAAAGGTCCTCCTTTAAAACTGCTTTCCTGTCTGGCATAAAACTCAACCAGACACGTCATTATGAGCGATCTGTCGTTAGCTTGACCTCACTGCTAAGCTGCTCTCACTAACCCTTATCTTGCGCTCACCGTCACACTTCAGTCACTGTTTCCTTCATTCAGCTAGGGTGTGTTTTACTGCCATTTGTGTGTAGCATAAAAAAATATTATTCAACCATCCAAGTGAAAATAAGTGTTACATTTGACAGCTTCTCCTTCTGTCACACACACACACACACATACACACACATCTGATGACAAACTGGCGAGAGATATTCTACCAGTCCACAGCTGGGTTTTCATCCACTTATTTTTATGCCAAGAAACATACAATGAATAATGATGGAAACACATTGGTCTGGTCATTGGGCCAGTGAGTAAATCAAAGTCTTTGGGCCTTAAACATTACAGCTGCTACATACATTAAAATGCCATCTGTAAAATATTTATTCAGTCCGAAAGAATGAAATGTGCGTTAGCTGACGTGTAAGAACAACACGGCTCAATACACAAACTTTCACTATGACGTGGATGTGTTTCCTGATTAGTCAGGAGGACCCTGATTTACTTAAGTCGTGCTAATTCACCTTTCATTTCTGGCAAGACTTTAAACATTTACTTCCTTTTGTCTGCACAGGAATATAGCTGGAAACAATAGGTTGTCTTTGAATCCCTCCCCATGTTCTTCCCCACATGTTTTCTGACTGTTCTTTGCTGTCAGGTTCAGCAGGATACCAGACCCCCATATCCCTGTAGACTTGGACAAAGCAGACCACGTGTGCATCTGTCACAGAAAGCAGCTCAGAGAGTCTGAGATGCCACATTCCCGCAGTGATACAGTGAGACCGCTGGGAGAACTGAAAACATGGTCATCACAGTTACGAAATCCTTCCCTTAATCTTCCTGAAACAAGTGAAAATCATGCAACAGTAAACATGTTGTCCCATAAGTGTCTCAGTCTCTTGATGGCGGAGCACTTAGAAACCAAACCATAGTATTTATGAGCCAATTTTAAAAGTCTGGCATGAAGTGTGAAAAAGAATCATTCGCCTACATTTCATTAAATCTGGTCAGTGGTTTGTGGGAAATCATGCATGGAGAATGTCGGGTAATTTACAAAATGTCATAACGAGGCAGGGAGATTCTGAATCACTCTCAATCATCAGGAAATCTGGTCTGTGGTATCTGAGGTTTTGTGCATAATGGAACAACGAACAGACAGGAAGAAAGGGGTTGAGTCTTCCACAAACACTTTTAATAACCCAGCAGTTACATGATCCTACTTAGTTTATTTACATATATCTTAATTTAACTTAAAGAAATGGTCCATTATTTGGGGGTAATTGGGACATTGCTAGCTTAAAGCTCACCATATCCCAATTATTCCAACCACCAGACCACAAATGAGACAAGAATTAGCTAGACAGCACATCGCATGGTTCCTCCGCCCCACTCCCTGTGGCTAGAGGCTGTTTCGCAGGTAGGAGAGTGGGCAGCAGATCCGGAAAAGGACCTTCAATCAGCAGCTTTACCAGTGGTGGCGTCGGGGTTTTTGTGCTGGCTGAATTCAAGTTGTTTTAGCCCCTGACTCAAGTCCGTGCCTGTAAAGCTCTTTGAGATGACATATCATACTATGTTTTGAGGCTCTTGCCAGCTTTAATTAGCTGCAGCCGTAGTTAGAAAAAGGCTTAAGTATAAGCAACATTTTCTCTCCATCCCTCAAATGCTTTACTGATACTGACACATGTTTTGTTATGTTATTGTCTTTTAGCTTCTCTATTTGATAAGTCCATTTTCTTTTTCTTGGTTGCTCTGCAGTGTAAGCAGTTGCTGGAATAGCAAATTTCTCTGCAGGATCCTCTGCTATTGAATCAAGCTTTAACCATCTGAAGCGATGTGCACACACATCTGTATATGTAGAACTGCCAATAGGAACACCCTGTCTCATATATGACCTGCGATTGGCCAAAGGCTCCCATCACGTTCTAGATTTTCTAAATCTTGACAACAGAGCCAAGAGGAGGTGCAGAAGACTAGTGTTCTCTCAGACAACTTGAATTACAATATGCTGAAAGGTTATTATGGGATTTTTGCCTAATGACACCAAAATAGAATTTCCTACCTCAGCTTTACAGACTAGAAAACAGATTAAAAGCTGCCCTGGCTGTGTCCAAAGTGAAAAAATGCCCTGCCAGTACCCATAAAGCTCATGTAGATACTGTTTGTTCAGTTCATACATAGACAGAAATGTAAAAATGACAGTTTGGGCTTTTAGGGAATATTATGTGCTGTAACTGTTCTTGGTGAATGGTTGGGGGCAGTGACTATGTTTGGTATCCTAAAGTCTTGTCATCAAATGAGGTTGTCATGTTTGGTACCATGCAGAGGCCAAGAAGTATAGCTACCTACAAAACTGTACCTGCAACCCATGCTATAGCCAGAAATGCTGCACTAAAGTGCTGGGCAGATGGATAAACCATGGCTAGTCAAAAATAGCTATAGTATGAAACTTAGATATTTCCCAAGCTGTCTAACTAATGAAATAACATTATTTAAAACAAGCTATAATACACAGGTTGCGATTTTTTTTTTTGACCATTTAAGCCTTCATCACATAAGGCCAGTAGAGACATGCAGCAAAAGGTCCTGAAAGCCAGACCCAAACCAGGGATGTTGCAGTTCATGGTCAATTTCTCACCCTTCAAGCCACGGGGCTGGCCCCAGTAATAAATATTTAATATTTGCTTTATCTTTACGGTGAGGTATAGTAAGGACATACCAGGAAACACAATTATTCACTTTCTTCCCAGAAGTTATTTCACAATAGCAGTTAGCAGACATTCAGAAAATGTGTATCTGATGAAATGACATCTTATGAAGTTACCGAAAAATATATACGTGTGTGTCAGATGTTTACTGATCATCTGAAATATTTCATATGATCCTGCAGTGATGACTGGGGAAATTATAGCAAGCCACAAAAGGCTAATTGAGCAGTGTGTCAGATTTTGTGGTATCTAGTGGTGAGGATTGGCGATTATAACCAGCTGAAACTTCCTCTGAGTGCTAAGGATGAACTCCTGGTTAGGATTCTTTCAGTATTCACTGTTCATGAGGTTCTTACCGGGAGCAGAATTAACCACAGAGGTCTCTTTCTCTCCTGAACAAACAGACCAGGTGATTTAAACGATTAAAAACACTAAATATAGCAGTGTCAGGTTACAACTCAGTGTTTCCCCAATGCTGTTTGACCCATCGCTGATTGGGGGCTAGCCTAGCACCTGAAAATGTGCGCTCTCCTTTTTCCCCCTAACATCTTAAGATCCAGAATTTAGCAGGTTTGTACCAGGAGTCAAAGTATCTGCAGAGGTCTCTTCCTCTTCACAACAATTGGACTCAGTGATTTACACCAGAAAAAGTTAAAAAAAATTAGTGTTTTTCTGACACCGTTCAGCTCATCGTGGAGGGGATGCTAACCGTTGTGGCATGAGAACGTGAATAGCCATATCTAGAGCCATTGTTTGGTTTGTGTATTCTGGGCTACTGTAGAAAAATGGCAGTGCAGCATAGTGATCTCTGTGAACGAGGACCCACTCCATAAGTAGATATAAACGGCTCCTTCTTATGAAAACACAACAATTCTTGTTTTCAGGTGATTATACTGCACACTAAGACAATATACTCATTATATTTAATTTCTGCCAATATTTCCCCCTAAATCCTACACACTGAACCCTATAAGTTTTTTTAAGAGGGGGTCAGGATGGGAGGGATAGCAGGAGAAATGGTGGAAAGATGATGCGGGTGGGAGAGGTGAGGCGCAGAAGGGAGGAGGAGGACTGCAGGTCAGCTTGTATTCTGGTGGAAGTGGTTCAGACCTCCTGTGCTTCCAGTCAAAGCTCCCTCTGTTAGGCCAGAGCTCTGATGTTTCCCCTGAGGCCTGGATCCTGGAAGTGGGCTGGCAGAGCAAATAAACAGAGAGGAGGTGCTCACGCTCGCCACACTAACACCTTCACATATGTATACTCACAAGAGTTTAAAAAGAATACACACACAATTATACGCTGCACTAAAATAGCTACATGCGCCCGTGCGTAACACCCTCACACCTTTAGGAGGAAGTTGACGTAAAGGTTGGTTTTGTTTAATTTGTGGAGACTCCAAGATCATGAGTTGAGGACATTTTGAATATAAAGATTTTGGATTTCGAACAAGTAGTCATAAATTGGTATTCTTTTATTGGATGCATTGTGAAACAAATGGGTGGAAAAGTACAAATTAGTTTCACCTTCTTGTAGAGTAGTATAAATGTGTTTTCACTTGGGATTTAACAAAACACACAAAGGGCTTATGGACAAAACACCTCATTAAAAATTCTCTTAAAATCACACCAGTTAGAGCAACAGAAGAAAATAAGCAACACATTTGAAAGACCAAAACAAAAAAGTTTAACATCAGAAATGAACGACACAGACTTCTGAAAGAATATATAAAGACAGAACATGGCCTCCCTCCAAAAATGTGTTTCATTGTTGGTCTCATCATGTTAATGTGTTTCAGCCTAATCCATCATCACACCATCATACACACCACGACCGGCCAAGTTTTTCAACTGCTCGCGACTGTGTGGGTTGCTGAGCAAATAAATCAATTACAGCATGGTTGATGAATACAGCATGCTGTAATTGTAACACGTATAAGCCACATCAGTAAGAAGCATCCATCAAATTGACAGGACGTACACACACACATACATATATACACACACATGGCCGGTCTCCTGTCCTGACATGTCAAGAGGCCATTGACCTCCACTGAGCTCCACTTCCTGTGTTCCTCCCACAGGGGTCCTAAGGGGGAAACTCAAAGCTGACAACAACCTTCATCCCTGTCTTTTAACCATCCTCCTCCTCTTCCTCCTCCTGTCAATGTCCTCCTCCCTCATTTCTTACTCATTTCCTCCCCCAGCATCTTAACAACCCTAAAATCATCCCACATTTTTGCAATCTGAGGCGATGCACAGGAGATTTATTTCAAAGGACACCAGGGGAGAGGGCTGCTGAAGCCTTTTATAATATCCCTCACCTTCATACTCTACCTACAATCTAGGAGAGCAACACTCTGTAATGTGAGTGAGACTCATAATCCATGGTGGCAGCATCGTCTATGGAAAGCATCATCCATACTGCTCTGCTGTCAGGACCCCTGCACTGTCTGGGCTGGAGACTTGGGAAGGTAGAGGGATTTTCTTGGGGTGCTATTATGAATATCCTGTCTTTGCAGCCCATTCCTGCCTGTGAATGCACAAATAAATCACAGTGACGCTGGATGGGAAACCATAACAGTGAGCATTCCCCCCCTGGAAGGAGACCCCTTGCTAAAGTACATAATCTTCGGTGTAAAATGATCCAGGCCCAGGCCTGCCTCTGGATCCTGTCTCAGTGTTTCTTCTAGTGCTGCCGTGCTGATTTTGGCAGCAGCTGCTGAAGCGAACTGGGGTCGAACATGGGCCTGCCTGCACCTCTCACCTGGCAGGTAGCTGCCGGGTCAGCCACCACCAATCCCAGGGAGTGGTGGGAGAAAGCTGGTACCCAAAGGCCAGAGGGGAGGATGTACAGTAGAGTTTAGGATGCTTAAGGGATCAGGTCAGTGTGACATGTAGACTCAATATGGAGTTGTAATCACATACTGGAAGTTGCAAGTAGATCATCAGCTATCCTCAAGTCACACCACTGGGTCATCAGAGGCTTGTCAGGATGTAGCTAATGTTTTTTTTATCTTGCTCACAAAAATCAGCAAAAGGAATCTCGCTGCTTCGTACAGATTCTTTTCCTCTGCTGGATGTGTATCAGAGTCAATCACTGCATTTTAATGGATTGGTATGAGCTCTGTAATGTCCAGCCTATTTGCAGTTCTGTGTTTATTGTAACTTATCAAACTCTGGGTACACAAGCTGTCAACAACAGCAGCCAGCAGTCACAGTTAATGATATCCACACTGACAGTTTGCTAGCGAAAGCCAAGAGAAGCTGTCCAAATCCTCTCCAAACCTCTCTATCATCCATGTTTTTTCTTAACGCAGAGTTAATCTACTGTGAAACATATGCAAATTGATTCTTATCACAATATATATGAGTTTTAATGCAGGCCCACACAGTCAGAAGAGTCAATACTATAGGTCAGCCTACAAGTACCTGTTACAGGCTGAGCCATAACTTAATTAGGTGACCACAATACAACAACAGATAAACTGCTAGCACATCCTATACTATTACATGTCTAGCATTAACTACAAGGCTCTCAGTTTATTACAATGATTGTGAGGAACTGAACATTTCACTACTCATATCAGTCAAAATCTGCTGAACTCTGCAGCACTGTGATTGTGTATTTTAGTTAGTTTCTTGTTCATGTCACCATGTCAGGCTATTTATTGCACAATACAACTTGATAAAATACTCATGGATCAGTAGAGGGCCAGTACAGGAATAGCAATATTATTAGCTAATGTGTGTAGAGAGTTGTGAAATTAGATCTCAAATCCTTCATGCGTACACCAATCTCTTAATGTGCATACGATGTGAACAGAGTGTAAAAGACTCTGAAATGTGCTTAACAACTAAAGAAGGAAGTATCAATAAGGTAAAAGTCTTCAAGAGATGAAAAAAAAAAACAACAACAACTGAAAACTCTTAAGTTGAGTCTAGTGGCTGTATTTTTACATGCTTATGAATCTCACATTTAGATGTTCCCTGAATATTCACTGAGTACATTTACAAGTTTGAATACACAGAGATTCATGTGCACATTCACATTTAATACAGAATATGGGTGTACAGACACTGGTGGTGGTGTTGGCTGCTGACTCTGAGGCAGATTAGGCAGATGAGTCCGTAAGGACCAGGTGTGATGGGAAGGTGAAGGTGTGCAAAGTAAAGAACTGCAGCAGAGAAAGATCCATATTTAAAATGAGGAACAGTAAGATGATGCTGACAGAGAAGGTGTGTCGCTGTGCTATTGGATGATTGTGAATAAGGTGATGACTCAATCGACCTACCCGGACAATGACACCTAGAGGTAGTGGGTGTTTCTCAAAGTCCATCTCTGCTGTGAATGATTCATTTAAAAACTTTTCTGTTTTTATCTTAATCATGTTATTTTAAAAATCTTATTATTTGGCAGTGGACACATTGGAAAATGTAAATTATGAGGTTTCTGTCAATATTTTTTTAAAAACTCATGGAGACATTAATCCAAATAAATGACATATGTATCTAAATACTGCCGAGCTCCCCTGGCACAAGTTTCATTGAAGAGGCTTTACTTTCACTTCCAGCAACTTGTGTGCACAGCATTGTGGGGATTTTATACCTACTGAGGATACACACATACATCCTTGGAATTTCTCTGAAGGACTGAGTCCTCGGTGAAATCCGGAAGCATCCTTGACAGTGGAACAGTCTTTGGCGGGGTCGATGACATAGCGGCCTTCATATTCAGCTGTTTGAGGATCCTATCTTGACTCTGAGAAACACCCAGTGAGCGAGCATGTGTGCAAGGAGTGAATGGCAGGGTGAGAAAGAAACTTACAGCCTGAGCATGAAAAGTATTGTTTTCCTGACTGAACTTTCTCTGGAGCATAGGCGTTTCACATTATTATCATTACCAGTCCTCATTTTTGCTGCATTTAATCGTAGGTCACTGTTTATGTTGTTAGGTAGGAGTTAGCTGACGTTTTTTCTAGCTAGGGAACGTTACAGGTGGTCAGTACCACTGTCCTCTGTTTGAATTGGAATGAGAGAAGCTAGCTGTTGTGTCATGTGCATGTGTTAATATCATACAGTCTATGGTTAATATTAAAGCCAAGGTGCCACTGACTAGCTAACTGACTGAATGTCCATTAACATTATAACTCCTACTGTGTGTATTTATTATTATTTTTTTGTAGATTTCAAGTACTTTTTGTTTTTTGTTTTTGAAGTGTATTTTTATTTATGTATTTGTATTATATAATACAGACAAGAAGGAAAAAGGCAGAGACAAACATTGACAAAGTCAATTACTGTTAATGTGTTAATGTTACATATTGTGCATTGCATTTCAAATAAAAGTCCAAAAAGTAAGTCCAAGGTCCATTTTTGGTATTTTTGGTACTCACTATAGGGGGCTGGTTTACTCCAGAAATATACATACTGTTTATGTGTATGCTGAGGAGCTGCTGTATCAAAATGAGTTGTCTTCTCTCAGAAATTAGGGTTACGATATGTTTCTTTTATGACTCCAATCCATTCCTCTTTTGCTGTGGCTCAGCATTTAAATAACCTTTATCAGATTTGATGGTTTCGTCACAGACTTTCCCAAAAAGTGTTGTGCTTTTCTTTCACAAATGTGGGAATGTACAAAACAGTGAAATTTATCTTGCCTGGCCGGGCAGCTCTCTGGGTGCTCAGCACCCCTAAACCTCTGATCCTAGAATCACCCCTGCTCTGGAGCTTAATTAGTGTACTGGGTACAACATAATCAGTTAAACTAAATCACTAACTCTGGTTTGGTCAAATCACCCCTTAATTACTGAGTTAGATGTAATAAAATACTGTTTTACCCACTGCCTGTCTCTCTCTGGTGTTAAAAGCCAGCTGTTTAAAGTCCTGTAATGTTAGCGCCACCATAGCTACCTGTTCCACCAGTAGAGAATGGCGACTGACCTGGCGGCACATGCTGTGCCTATATACAATAAGTTTCACAGAAAGGGGAGTGCCTGTGTTTTTGTGTTGAAAATCTTACTGCCAGGATTTTAAGATACCCTGGTATGTCGTAAGTCTATTCACAAATCTGGGAACAAATTGGGAAACAGTCTCACAACTCTCATGTAAATAATGCGACAAAACAATACTACATTGTCAGCCAGGTTGTATTCTCAAACACTGCACTTCTTAAGTTGAAAGTGTGATAAAGTTAAGGCGTACACAGGCACATTTTCTGGCACTTTAGTTCATCAAATAAGACACCACTACAACATACTGTATTATTACATCCCTGTGAGTTAACGGGTATTCAGTCCCTCATGCTGCCATATGGCTGTATGGAGAAATGTAACCAACTGGTTGGCTAACCCCAGAGTTCTCGAACCTCAGAGATAAATAATTAGATAGAACTGATTTCATGCAGAAACAAATTCATGTAAACTAAAGCTTAAAGGTGCCCTGTGGAGTTTTCTTGTAAACAAACAAATGTTGTATTTACATTCAGTGTTTTCTAACTGAAACCCATTGTGTGTATCCTTTAACCCACTAAAACATTTACAAAGCTGATTTTTCTGTGTTTGAATCCTGCATTGTTTGCATCCATGTTTATTTGCTAGCAGTCGTCTTCTTTCCTGCCTTTGCTCGCTCATTGCTGCAAACTGCATTTCTTTGCTGTGTTTACATTAGAGACAATGGAGGCACGAGGAGAGATGTCTATGAAGTGTGTCAGTTGCATTGATGCATTTTTGGAGCTGTAGGTTGGTAAACAAAACTGTGTAAAGAGTTTTGAAAAGTGACCTCAGCACAGAGAGATGCATGCCAGACAGATAGTCCTGTTGGTTGCCGTAGTTTAAAAGTGGCTGTTAAAAGCTTTGAATAGTCCTCCTGGCCTCAGCAAGTCTTGAGAGGACAGAAAAATATTCCTCTGAATGAAATAAAGATGGAAAAGGCAGACACCTCATCAGGTTTCATGGACAGAGGGCAGCGTGCGGCCAACAACATGTCAGTCTGACGAGAAGAGAGAGAGAGACAGAGATTATGTCAACATCCAGTGAACCAACGGGGTGCTCTGTGAAACAAGAGGCCGGTAGAATGGCCTGAATATGAATCGACATGTTTCGAATCACAGACTTGATGTAGCGCGAGTGAAGTAAAGTGCACAGAGAGGACATGAAAAAGGAGAAAGGAGGAGATGGAGCTTGCTAGCGTCATGGATCGCTCTCACTAATAAACCTTGACTGACATTAAAAGGCTGTACCCAATTACTGGATGGTATCCCAGCCCTCACACAGACTCACACACACAAACACACATGTTCTATGTGCAGATGTGAACGCACACAGTTAGATTGTTCTGGGTTTTGGAAGGTAGGTTACTGATGTTTTTCAATCAAGGCTGTTGATATGTTGCCAATATTTTGTGCCCATTATCATTTTTGTCCATATCCATGCCAAAATAAAACTGAACTACACCAGACAAATTTCCAAACACACATAAGACAGATGCCAGTGAATGTAATGGTCTGTGTTTTAAAGGCCGTGTCATGTTGACCGGGCCTGTTGCCGGTCTGACCAACATACTTTCACATTCCAAAACAAAAACACACGGGTCATCTCTCCCTCCGACCTCTTCTGCTTGTCCAGAGGGCCCCAGCCTCCCCGCTCTGTCCATCACAAACACCCAGGGGAGAGCTGCCGAGGCTGCTGCATTTCTGACTGACAGACGGCTCATCAGTGTATGTGCCTGTGTGGTAGTGAGATCAGTTGGCTTTCCCTGCTCTGTGGATCTTTGATATGTGTTGTTTTTCTGCTATTTGCCACAGTCTTGGCTCACACTGGCTTTCATGTCTTTATTTTTCCTGTTTACTCTGTGAGTTGCTGGTGTGAGCTTTCAGTTGGTCTGCTCTGGCTTGCTTCACATTTTTGATCAATGTGAAAATTTGTGGTGCTTTACCACTAGCTTTAGGGTTTCACCTAATATGGAAGGATGTGTGTGTGTGTGTGTGTGTGTATAAGAGTGTGTGGGGAAAGGTTCGTAGATTTGCAAGTATGTGCAGAGACCGTGTAGATTCCAGAGCTGAGGTGAGAGCCAAGTCTAATGCTATAAATCCAGAGGGAAACTAAGGAAATGAGAGGGAGCTTAATGCTGTGTTCACACTACGAGCGACAACGCAACAGCTCGACCAGCTACGTTACTGCCGTGTTGACGTTGAAGTGTTGTTCGAGTGCTCATTAGTAGTTACGTCATCACAGGCTTGTGTTTGTCTGCTACCTGCCACAAAGCACCACAGGGGATGCAGACGGAGATGCATTGGATGCAGTGCGGTGCAGTATGGTATCAGTATCAGCAAACTTCTGCAGCAACAAATGTCACATGTCAGTTTGTAGCGTCAAGTTATCGGCTTTCATTGAAAATGACTTGTAGCCTGTTGCTGTGTCGCTTGTAGTGCGAACACACAGCATTAGACTCTGAGATAAGGCTTCTTTATCTGTAGTCTGGCAGTGAAGGTGTCAAAGTTCACACACAAATTTGCACATATGTATCACATTGACAATACACCACACAAGTTTATTGGATCATGTCAGCAGGCTAACGTTAGCATTTAGCTCAGAGAACTGCTATGCCTGAGTGCAGCCTCACAGAGCAGCTAGTTTAGAGTTGTTGACTTGCCAGTATCGATTATTGAAACCATATCCTGTTTTAAACTTGGAAATAAAAGTTACTCTTGGTACATATTGGACTAACACACACACATTTTCTCATCTACCTTCACTAACCTTTCAGTAAAAGAAATTAGTAAAAGTTTAGACATCTTATCGAAGAGAACAGAGGGCATTAAATTATGTCAGTATTGCCTGATCACATTTCTGCAAAACACTGGATTTGACAAGAAGATATACTTTATCAGTCCCTGAGGACAAATTCAATCTTTTCACTTGTATACACAAAGGCCTGAAATATACACACATTCACAAACATGATCTATACATGCATTAAATGGAGAGATATCAGAGTGAAGGGGCTGCCTATGGATGGGTGCCCTAAGCTGTTGGGAGTTTGTTGCCTTGCTCAGGGGCACCTTGGCAGTGATTAGGAGGTGAACTGGCACCTCTCCAGCTACCAGTCCCTCTCCATATGTACACTGTATATGAAACTACCATGAAATCGATTTCTGTTGCACTTCATCCAGCTATTTTCCAATGAGATCTCATTGGCATCATTTTTATGGGAGATAACACGAGGCCAGAGATTGCTGTGGCAATAAAGTACAATAAAGTAATAGAAATGGAAGAAACTTAATTTAATGCGGATCTGTCATGGCTGGTAACTGATAAGGTCTTTTTAGTGGTTTTCAGAACAGACTTGCATCTGTAATGCATTATCCCCACTGAGATGACTGATTGATGGATTTACCGACTGATTGACTGACTGAACAAGTGACATCTCAGCATTCACTCTCCTGTCTCCACCTCAGCTCCATGCCCAGCCTTATCCATCCCTCTCAACACTCCCAGCTACAAGCTGCAGATTAAAGCCGCCCTCATCTGGATCTCATCAGTTTAGGCCGGCCTCGCCGTTTTATAGGTTATTTTTCATTCAGGAGGAGGAGGGGGGGATCTCAGAGTGATTTAGGGTTACACTGCATGGAGGCTGGAGGAGAATAAAAGCAACTTGTTGTCTTGAGGGGGCTGTGAATGAGGCAGCACGCTAGCTCCCCTCCGGTAACAGCACGCATTTTGTAGGACAGAAGTCGTGCATTCTTGCCTTTTTTCTCCAAGTACGTGTGTGTGTGTGTGATATTTGTTGCGTGGCCTTGCTGCTTGAGTTTCTGAGCCATTTCCTCTTTGTTTTTCCAACTGTAATGTCTGTAACATGTGGAGGATTGTTGCGGGATGGCTGGACGAGTGTCATTGCCAAACACCATAAATCAAATTTGAGGAGAAGTTGTTTCCCAATATTCATTGCACAATGCTGTATTTCAAAAATACTGCATTTACTGAACTGTTACGAGTGCTTACATCACAAAAGTGGAGGCTGTAATGGAGTTTAAAAAATTGGATTTATGTAATAGTTTTTACTTGCTTATTTGGTCATGGTTCAAGTGCTGGTCAGGGGGCAAAGAGAAGTAAGAAAGAGAATGAGTAGTGCCTTACTGCAGCTACTCTTCCACATATATTCATACATATCAATGGAGTTTTTTTTTAACTGTGGAGTGAAAATGGGAGAGCAGACCAGAAGCTCTCAGACAGCTGGAGTGACAATCTGCTTATAAGTGTTTGCAGAAATATATAATCTGGCTGCGATACTTCTGTATCACCACAATTTTCTATGATGCGCGTCAGTTTACAAAAACGCTAAACTCACCAGTTGCTGGCTGTAGCTTCATATTTACCACACAGACATGTACAACAGAGAACAGCTTTCAATAACACAAAAGTGGTTTCAATTTTCTCATCTAACAGTCAACAAGAAGGCAAATAAACATATTTCCTAAAATGTCAAACTATTCTTGTAATGATGATAAGTTGAAGGGTTGGAAAATGCTGTCAGAAATACAAACCTTTGATTATTATTACTGTTGTTGTTTTTTTCAGGAGGAAATGCTGTGACGGTTTCAGGTTTGTGATGGGCCAGTGCATACCTGAAAGTAGGTAAACCATATACACTAACCTCTAAGTTTGGCATGTGCACACTCACATGTGATTCACATGCTCCAAATCTGATATAATTTCTACACTACAGCAGTTTGTAGATTAAAACAGGCTGCAGCAGCCTGCTGGAGACCACTTTTGTCTATGTAGACCTCCAAAGAAGTCCAGATATTATAATGCACATGTTATGGTCGACTTTTGACATTTTGGAGAAGCCTAATTATGTTTAAAGAGTCGTCTCGGATGACTTGCACATTGCAGTGTGCTGGAACAAACAACATAATAGCTAACCAAAAGAAGAAATTGTCCACAGGGTTGGCTCAGAGAACTGCCACATTTTGGTGGTATTATACAAATAAAAAGAAAATCTTATAAGTGTGAAAATTGGACATTATCATGATCACGAACATGTGTGAACAGTCTTGACAAACAGGTTTAGTGCATAGTGTCAGTGCTTGGAATATAGACTGTAGTAAGCTTTCATAGAACAGTGATCCACATCAGCCACTAGAGAACACTGTTCCTCCATGAACACAACAGCCTTTCAGGGTTGGATGTGCCTAAAAACTCACATTGTGTATACATGTATATACACATATTATATATATATCTAATTACTCTATGGATCTATTAACATTTACAGCAGCAGTGCCTGCTGTGGTCTATCCATAAGTATGTCAAACTTGTTAACACTGTCAAGCCAAAGAACACTGTATAATAATGGTGAAAACTCATCAATAATTATCTTTGTTTCTCTTTTAATTTAAGAAGGTGAAGCGTTTTTGCACTTTTTATGGCCCAAGCCAGAGGCTGTAATCAAGGCAAAGCCCTGGGAGCAGATAAAAGTTCTTCTCAGTTTGGTTATTGTAATGGGCCCTTTTCATGGTAGACAGCTTGGCTATTATATTATTGTACAGTGAAATGTATTTACCCAATATTATAATATTTTGTGTCCATACTCTGAGTGTTACACTTACACACTTTATGGAGTAGTGTTAATGAATGTAGACTACTTTCTGGCAATAATCACACAATGCAATGAGTTCTTTAAAATTACAGTCATGTGACTCTACTCCTGCCAGTAATGATACAAAAATAATGATGAGTGTCAGAAATCTCAATTTACTGCCCAGTCACTTCAGAGTAAACTACAGAGTGTTTATTCAGTAGGAAGTAGTGAATAAGTAAACAAGGGAGTGATTTAGGACACAGCTTCTGACTGTGTTGATAATAAAAATGGATCCATTCTATTCAAGTGTCCCAATAAGCTGTAGCAGTGAGCCAGGGCCCTGAAACAGAAGCTGCTAAATGGAATTCAGTGTTCATTATGCTATTAGTTGCACTTGGTGTCTGTTTGCTGACAGTTAAAGCTGTGATCAGTTCCCAGTTGTGGATGTGGAACTTCATGAATTTAAGGAGGTGGTGATAAAGACTGATAGCGTGCTGTGTGATTCCAGTAATGTTGGTTTCAGTGTTCCTAAACACCTTGCTCAATCTGTGTTCTCCCTGCCTCCCCTCTCTCTCTCTCTCTCTGCAGGCGTGGATGTGTGTGCAGCGTCACCCTGTGAGCAGCAGTGTACTGATAACTTTGGACGAGTTGTCTGCACATGTTACCCTGGCTATCGCTTCGACCGAGAGAGACACCGCACCCACAAGTCTCCTTACTGTCTGGGTCAGTACACTGCATTCTCATCTGCTGTTGGATACATTTGACTGTAAATGTCATGGAGGTGTTTTTTTTTTTTTAGCCATTTCTTCACACAGTGACCCACACGCATAGTGAAAGAGGTTCATCAAACAAATGGCTCCTTTAAACAGCAGTAACATGTTTTGTGGGATTTTTTTTTAAAGATTTTTATTTTGTTTGTAATAATGTACATTTTTCTCTCTTTCTCCCTATTCACACACACACACACACACACACACACACACACACACACACACACACACACACACACACATACATACAGACATTAATGAGTGTGAGCACCCAAGCAGCAACGTGTGTGACCATGAGTGTGTGAACACAGTGGGCAGCTTTCTGTGTCGATGTCGCAGTGGCTACATACTCGCACCGGACCAACACACCTGTATCCCTGTACACAACTGTGAGTCTATATGTTTCAATTCAGCTTTACAGCATGTGGATGGAAATCAGTAGAAAACTGAATCAGTGTCCATCACAGTATCATTGAGTAAACTGATGACCACTGACTAATCTTCTATAGATATTTCAGTTGATATTCAATGCATAGCAATAACAGTAAAGAACAACTGATAATTTTTTATTTATTTTTTAAAAAGGCCTTGCAATCTCTGCAAAGCTCTGGTGACCCCTAGTGGTGGTCAGGACCCACAGTTTGGGAACTAGAGCATTAGTACATGACTTCATTGATTATTTGACCATTTTAACAAGATGAAATTATATTGATGATTGTGGTATGGTGGTTGTTTTAACATTTGAATATTTCACATTCTGGAAATTAACTTCAACTGTGACTGGGTGGGATGTGACTCTGTATTACTCAGGACAGTGTGATACCAGTAATAGGAATACTAGAAGTTTTATTCCCAATGTGCCTATCCATGCTGAAAGCGTGCCAGAAAAATATTAAATGTATGTTTTTCTCTCGCAGTGAGTTCATCTGGGAAGTCAGACACCCTGATGAGTGCTGGTACCTGCTCGTTCACCTGTCAGGACTTTATGAACATGAAAAACAGTCTGCTGCAGCTAAAACTAAGGCTGGGGAACACACAGTCAGCCAACCAGGTAACATGTCTACATATTATTTGAATGCACTTGAATATGTCTTTTTATATTTATATTTTATGCGATTGATAACACTCATAGATCTATTGCTCAACTTTCTACTGCCAATGTGTGAACATGTTCAGCATGTAGGAGACCGGAAAATAAATGTTTGATTTGGTTAAAGAGTAACAAATCAAAATGTGTGAAACTCCATGTACTATCTTGGTTTTCCTCTTTGTGTTTGTAGGTGCCTGGACTGGCCAACAGCAGTGACAAGCCACATCTGGGGAGGGCAGGAAAAAGTCCTGATAGCCCTTGTCTCCCTGGTTTATCCGGCCCCCCAGGAGCTCCTGGAGTCCCAGGTAATGTGGCTATAACTGTAAGGTTAGAAAAGTTGAATCCACTACTGCCTCCAGATGTGTGCAGAGGAAGGGTCTGTGATTAATGCACGCAGCATCTGCAACAACAGTGTATAGTTGTTAGGATAACACAAAGCAGGAGGACAAAGAGGCAGAAGAAGTGTGCGGAAAAATAATCAAATAAAAGAAAATGCTCTACATATAGTAATAAAAGCACAAAGTCATGTTGCAGTTTGTTACTCTGATGCTAATGACTCCCAGATTTTAAATAGCTCTCTTCATCGCTGTATCCATCTGTCCTCATCAGGGCACCCAGGAGAACCGGGAAAGAGAGGGGACTCAGGGGACAGGGGCCCGCCTGGCCCTCGGGGTCCACGGGGAGATATGGGACCCATGGGTCCAGAACCTGACCTGAGGCACATGAAAAGAGGCCGCAGGGGGCCAGTGGTAAGAAAAAAAATGATTCCATAATGCCCGGGTTATCACATTTGATGGGTTTTTTTGGGGTTTATTTCCCACTGGAGCCACCACCTCAGGACATCAAAGTAGTTCCTTAACACTTGGAGGTCACATCCTCATTGTGTCTAATGATCCAGTGTGTCAGCAAGTAAAGTAAAAAAAAAAATAGAGGAACACTTCAAACACATCAAATCTTGATGTACGAAAATATTCAAGTTAAAAATCTTTATCGATGTACTTTGTTGAGAACAACTGCCAACTGCACCAGCGTAAGATCTGACAATCGCTCTGAGGATTTCATCCCAGTACCTAACAGCAGTCAGGGTACTGCTGGCTATGACATGGAGGTCTGTGTGACCCTCCAAGGATATGGCTCCCCACACCATCACTGACCCACCACCAAACCGGTCATGCTGGATGATGTTACAGGCAGCATTACAGTCACCACAGCGTCTCCAGACTCTTTTACGCCTGTCACATGTGCTGACAGTTTGGTCAGAAACATGCACACCAGTAGCCTGCTGGAGGTCATTTTGTAGGGATCTGGCAGTGCTCCTCCTGTTCTTCCTCCCACAAAAGAAGTAGATATTGGTCCTGCTGCTGGGTTGATGACCTTCTACGGCCCTGTCCAGCTCTCCTCGTGTAAAGGCTTGTCTCCTGGTATCCTCTCCATGCTCCTGAGACTGTGCTGGGAGACTCAGCAACCTTTTTGTGACCACATGTATAGATGTGCCATCCTGGAGGAGCTGGACTATCTGTGCAGCCTGATTGGGCTGCAGGTACCACCTCATGCTACCAGTAGTGACAAGAACACTAGCAGAACACAAAACTAGAGAAGAGCAGTGTAGTTTAATAGCACTGGTTTTACCTGAACAATCAAGTATCTATCTACTGTGAAGTGACAGTTTACACGAGATGTCCCAGTCTGCCACTTTCCCCTGTTACCATAAAGAAGGGAGGAAGTAAAAGTGGAGAGGAGGTAGTCAGTGCTGATTTAAAACTGTATGGTGGGATTTTATGTTTTATGTTTAATCTCTGAAAAAAACTGCCAAATCTAGTCACATATTATCCAAGATTTACCTTTAGAGCTCTTAAGTGCTTAAGCTTACGTTTCAAACAGACCTGCCATAGGATGAAAAGCACAGCTGTAGCTGAAAATGTCTGCTGCCTCATATTATTAGCTCGACAAACCTCAAACATGTGCCTTATCTTTCATGCAGGGACCACCTGGAGCAACAGGAAGAGATGGACAAAAGGTTATTATTATATATCTTTATTTAAGTTGCACATTTTTGAATTATTGTCTGTGTGTGTATTTGTGTGTGAAGCTGCATTGTTAGAAACTTGTCACCGAGTGAATGGACTCCAGCAAAGCTGCTCCTTTGCCTGCCTGACATGGTCACATACAGAGCCAAAAAAAAAGGCCAGCAAATTCTACAATCTAACAACATGCAGTTCTGAAAAGCTATATTTCACGTTTTTTTTTTTTTTTGGTCCCTTTCTTAAAGATAAACAGTACACTGACAATATTTATATTATACTCTACAAGCTGTTAGTCCAGTGATAATCATTACCGTTTTAACCTGCCTGACACTCAATAACATAGTTTTCAGGCCACTTTAGTGAGTTGTTCCTTACTAAATAGAACAAATTGCTCTAAATGTATCTTTGGCACTGTGTAGTTTAAATACAATTTTTGGAAGCTGTGTCTATTAGAATTGGGTTAATTTGTGCTGTTTCTCATCTACAGGGTGACAGAGGAGCTCCAGGTCCCAGAGGTCCACCTGTAAGTTCATTCAGAGTTTTAACACAAAATAAATTCATATTCATATAGTATACTCATGAACATGCTCTTAAAATACTCCAGTCACATTTTCCTATGTGTTATGTCTAATAGGTTATTTTTTTAAAGGTGCAGTATGTAATTCTGGATGAAGATAGTTATTCCTCATTCCCAGGTTGTCACATTCTGGCGCTTTGGGTCGGTAGTTCGGTCTGACTACCAACCCAAGGTCTTTGGTATATGACAACCTGAGACAACCTGCCTCTTTTATCTCGGCCTACATTTTGCCTGCATTCTATAATGTAAATAACAAACCAATATAAGTGACAAATGTACACAGTTAAATACATTAATTGTATTTATAAATTGAACTGTACTCGAACTGAATTTATTAGCAGTCACTTTAAAAGGAATTTGTTGTACTTTTATTCTTTGCTGCCATAGTGACCAGGATTTCTTTCCTGAATCAAGACCTTTATTTCACTTTATTTTCATGATTGATGTGGATGTAGTAATTAGCGTTATCAATGAGGGGCTGTTGCTTATCATTTGTCATAGCAGGAAAAGCACAGGTGAAACAAATTTCATTAACAATAGCTCTGTTGTGCCATGCCAGCGAGCCATTATTCACAATAAATGGAGCATAGTCATTTTTAATCAGTTTTCCTGCTATGACGTGCCAAAATGTCTGCTGTGAAAAAAAGGCTGTTTGGCCTCACACCTCCAAAAGGAAAACCAGTTTACTGATTGTCGAACCCAGTGACAAATGAAATGCAGAGCATATTAATCAATCCCTTACTCCGCCTTCCATCCACAGGGACCACCCGGCTCCTTCGACTTCCTTTTGCTAATGATGGCTGACATCCGCAATGACATAATTGAGCTGCAGGAGAAGGTGTTTGGGGAGCGGCGAGGCATCTCTCTGGACAGTCCTCCTCATTCCAGCGGGGAAATGGATTTTGTTGAGTGGGGCTCTGGACAAGGAGATCTCTTGCTCAGTACCTGACCTCTGACATCCCGCCCACAGTAGCAGTCACTCAAACCCAGCAAGACAAACACCGAACTTGACTCTTTCTTTCTTTGTTGATAAAGGATGCTGGTGGTCAAAGTGCCAACCTGTAAATAATCCCATACCACACAGCTGTGATGGACTGGGCAAGGAGCCTTAATGACACTCTGGACACTGCCACAGACAGTAAAACAGAGAGATATACAAGGATTTAAAATTGGACTACAGACTCTCTTAACCACTGCAAGCACTGTCTGGCTGCCTCTTCAATGCTGTGGTGTGGGCACGGGATGTGTGTGTGTGTGTGTGTGTGCAGGACATAGAGTGAGAAAGATGCAGTGTGTGCCTTTATGTCTGAGTCTCTAAGCTGTGCCTCTGAGCTGAACCACTTCAAACGATGAACTTTATCGTCTACATCTCTTCCCGTTCCTGAGTCTGCCCATAGAGGCTCTGCTGCCACTGACAGTTTGCCTGCAGGGTGTTGGTACAAAGACCCAGGACCTGCATCGTGAGCCTCCCCTGCACCTGCCTGCAGTATCCAGCACTCAAGCCTGAGCTCTGCAGATGTTCTCCACTCTGAGGCATCTTCAGAAACTAATTCATGGGATTCATGAGTATTACAATTCCAATCCTGTACTGTTGGAAAAAAAACATTACGGCCTGATGTATTTTTTAAACTGTTCAATTAAACATCTCAAATTCAAGTGTGATAAACTAAACAACATTACCACAAAATATGTTCATCTCGATACACTCTAAGAGAGGTGTTACATTTGTTAGAAATCTTTTGACGGTACATTTAAAATAAGTAGAAGCTGCTGGTGTGTGCTGCTTAGAAATAACCAGCAGTATGAAATATTTCACTAAAAATTATAGACATAAAACACTTTAAATTAAAAGTATACAGTGGATTTATGCTTTGGGAAAGGTCCAGGGAGACAGACACTCCCGTATATTATTCAGGCAAGTTGACTGTGAACATATTCTTTTAAAAAAAGACCTTAAGGGAACCGTTTCAGGGGCACATATTTTCACACTCTGACTCAGGAGTTGACCAGAAACAAGAGACATAAAGAAAGAAGGCTGCCTGAAAGATTTTTACTGTGAAGGAGCTGCCAACAAGGGCTAACTCACTGCTTAATAAAGTTTTATCTTAATCTAGATTTGTATGATAATGTTTATTTTTTTGTTAATGGCTCATCAAATTAAAGTAATAAACATTGTATGTTCTGATGAAGCATGGCAAATGTGAGTGCATATTGTGTCATGCAGTTCAGTGGTTTATTTCAAACACTGAAAATAAAATAAAGAAGATTGAGTCATAAATAAACTGATTAAAGGAAAAGTTTGACATTGTGGGAAATATGAGGATTTGCTTTCTTTCCACGTGTTAGCTGAGACGATACCGCTCTGTTCTCTGTCCATTAAATATAAAGCTACAACCAAGCTTAGCATAAAGACAGATTTATGGTTTTGCAGATAAACACAGTCCAGTTGCCAGGATACATGTTGGCATTGTACATTTCTGCAAACCACAGGTATGTATCATATCAATGTTTCTAAGGTGATGTAGTTCAGATTACATGTCTATGAGCTGAGTGAGAAGAAGATGGCATCACAGCTAGGCAAGAGGGCAGCAGACCACTGTTCAAGACCAATAAATGAAATAAAAGTGGATGTTTTTTAACAAGCGGTCGGGACCTTTCCTGCCATGTTTCTAGCAACAAATCTGGGTTAAAACATGACTCTAAACAAATAGTATTTGTGTCTAAACCCAACAAATGTTAAAGGAAATGGCCACTTTAGAATGAAAATACAGACAGTACTTACTGACTGACCCTCATGCCGACAAGAAGTCCAGTGTAGTTTTCTAATCCACAAAATTTGTTCGGGGTATCAGAGGATAACAGCTAGCCGGATGTTTCCATACACTTGAAGTGCATGGAACCCACATTTTGAAAATGTAATAAAACTCTGCTAACGCATTTCAAAAACGTCAGAACAACACGTCTGTCATAATCCAAGTGCCCTGAAGCCGCGGCATGCAAAATTGACTTGAAAAGACGTAATTTATTCCACTTTTATAGCATCATTTCTCACCGTGGTCAGTTAGCCTGCCCTGTAGGCGTGCTGTATTTACATGGCAACTTGCACAAGACTAGCTGATGGCTAGTGGTGGTGCTAATTCTCGAGTCTCGCGCGAGCTGTCATGTAAACACAGCACGCCTACAGGGCAGGCTAACTGACCACGGTGAGAAATTATGCTATAAAAATGGACTTCTTGTCGGCATGAGGGTGAGTACTGTCTGTATTTTCATTTTAAAGTGGCCATTTCCTTTAACCAGTGTTGTCACAACATAAAATTAAAAACTGGAAGTAATGAAACGTTAAGTTTCAACATGTCCTCTGCATATGAAACGTACAAATGTAACATATCCATGGGTTGCAGAAACGTATAATGCCAACATTTATTCTCACAATTGAGTTGCAGGCTGGCAAAGTAGATATAATGCAGTGAGCTTTGCGTAAGCTGGAATGCAGATTTTGTTTCCTTTGGACAGAGCCATGCTGGCTCCAGTCTTTATGCTGAGCTGCAGAAGGTAGCTTCATATTTATCATATACAGTATGTAGGCCTATGTCTGTTGGAGAAGCTGGAGCAAGGAGACTGGAAACGAGACACAGCTAGCCTGACTCTGTCTAACTGAAACAAAGTCGACCTGCAAGCACCCCTAAAACTCATCTGAAGGTTTTTGTTTTTGTTTATTAGAAAGCTTTCACTCTCTAGCCGAGATGAAAAGATCGATGCCACTATTATGTGTGAGAGTGTTCTCAGTTGTCTCATAGCTCTCTACAAAATGTTACACTACCTCTAACTGTCTGATACAGTGGTTTTGTAGTCATGTATTCACGTGCACAATGCGTACGTGTTATTACGGGGACAGCTCAGTTAGATCAGCTCTAATGTTCTGATTGAAGGAATAGTTGTTGGACCAACACATTAAACCATTAATGCCATTGGCAGACAATGGATCCCCAGAAATTGAAGGTCATCAATTTAAATCCCACATTTTTTTCCTAACCACCCCACATTCCTGCAAATACCATTTCAACCTGCACTCTTGCTACCTGAAGGGAAGTCTCTCCACCAGCAGAGGGTACTAAGTCACAGATAATCTCCCTGAAAGTTGGGCCTCACCGCCCTATCACTCTCAACACCAGGTGACACAACCAAAGTCACAGCTTTCAGAGAATTACAAACACAATATAATAACCACCTAAAAAAAACATTAACAGTGTCCAAAGCATGCAAGTTATGTAAAATAAGTAAATCATCCTAGAATTTATGAGTGAGGCACATGCCCCTGCTCATTATCCTCAGCACTGCTGAACTGTAGCGTGACTGAGTGTCATTATGAAAGGTGTAGGTATCAGAGGTTAGAGGTCAAACGCCTGGGTATAAACAGCTGGAGGGATGATTATAGACCACAGGCTGTCAGAGGGGGCCTGTCTGAGCTTGTACCCACCGCCAGAGAGAAAGGTTGAAAAATAACACGCTGCAGTGTTTGATCTGCTGTGCGAGGGTGCACCCCGTCTGGCCTTTTGCTGTGTTTGATGTTTTGATCTCGAGGAACAAATCTCGGTAAATTGTGTTGTGCTTTTGTGCTTGTTTGTGTGTGTGTGTGTGTGTATGTGAGAAAGCTGCATGTGTCTTTAAATGATAAATGTAGATAGATGTGTGTGTGTGAATTTTCAATGACAGTTTATCTTTATACTTGTACCAGTGTGTGTGTGTGTGTGTGTGTGTGTGTTACTTGACAGGCTTCTCACCTAACAGCTCCGCCCCTTGCCGTGCAGTCATTGCTCACAGTAGAGTCGTTGTCAGGGCAACCAGGATCAGGAAAAACAACATGAAACAATTTAAGAGCCATGTCAGTGAGAGAAAGGCAAGAGAGTGAAAGAGATTATCTCATTTCCTTCACCACTTGTCATGCAACTGGAGGCTTTCCTCTCAGCCTGTAGGGGACAGCAGAGACGAGGTCAACGGAGTTCAAGTCAAAGCAAAAAGTTCACACACAACCTGCGACAAGCGCTCTGTCACCCAATTAGATCAGAAATAGGAGGAAAAAATTTTCAGTAAGGAAAACATTTATTTATCTTTACAACATATAGTCTATAATAATTCATAATGGTCAGCTAATAAAATTTATTTAAATATATATTTTTACACTATTGATGAGCCTTTGACATCAAAATATATTCTGTATCTCTTCATGCTATCATACTTCTGACTGTCTATGACATAACAAATTTCACAAGTGAGCTCATCCAGGCTGTCGGGATGCCAAACTCCACTGATGTTGCACTGCGAGGAGAGTTGTGTAACTATTTGCTGGCTTCTTTAGATGAGAATAAAGACACAACAGATAAAAATTGGCCAGATGTTTCCTAGCATGAGAGGAATTTCCTTACTGGCTCACTATGGCCATTCATAAATACACCTCATGCACGACAGGGCTGTCACTTCAAACAGCCTGAGCCTGTGTGTGTCTGCGAATCTGTGTGTGTGGTGTTTACGTCTGCGGAGGAGCTTATGAGAGTGGGCTCTGTGCAGGGTCAGTGAGCAGGGTTGTGTGTAAAAGGGAAGCGTGTTTATACTGTATGTGTGTTTGGAAATGTGTGTATAGTGTTGAGGTTGATTACTGCATTTATTATCTTCTCTCCTGTTGGTCTGTTTTTGAAAAACTTTCCTTTTGGCTGCCTTCAGGGGAAGACCAGGGGTCAGACTCAGAAGTGGTTCATTACTCAGTGTTCAGCTCAAGGAAGAATTAACAGGTCAGAGAGGGTCACAGTTTCCAACTCACTATGCCCCAGCTACAAAGGACCATACAAGTGTGTTTGCACATTTAAACAATGTACATTTTGGGATTGATTTAATACTTTCCAGGTAATCACTGACTTCTGTTCATTACTGTGCAGAAATCCACATGCAGAAATTACAAACTTGGTTAAAGGTTGACAACATTAATACAAAGAGACACAAAACAACAAAAAAGACAAAATTATCTCAGAGAAACATGAAATTTCCTCAGAGTGACACAACATGTCCTCAAACAGACATAAAATGACTTCAGAGAGATACAAAATGACTGAGGGAAGACAGAATATTACTTCAAAGACACATACAACAATCACAAAAAAGGCACAAAACCACAAAAGATGCATAAAGACTAGACAAAAAGGTAAATCCACCACAACATCTCTGCAAGTCGTGCTGCGTCCTTATGCGAATTAGTGCCCAGGGGCTCATTGTGTCATAATCCGCCCATGTGTTATCTGATAGAGGCATCAAAATTCCCTTAAAATAAGTGTATTAAAAAAATCTTAAAAATGCGATATGCATTGTTGAATAATAATTGTTTAATAATAATGTAAACTGTGTATACTTTGCCGTAAATGGGCTAAATATGCAAACACTGGTGTGTCTAAACTACACAGATTACCACTCTTATTGATGACAGAACTGATGGTCAATGAAGCTGCTGTATCTTGTTCTCCCTGACTGTCTTTATTTAATACATTTAAGGAGTTCACAGGGAATAGAGGTTTCTACATTGCAACCAAAGAAAAATCTTTGTAGAAGCTTGTGGAGGCCAAAGTATTGCATATAGATTTCTAAAAAAAGAGAGGTCAAGAGACAGCCAGGACCCTCGGCCTCTAGGGAAAACAAATAACCTAGGTAATTCAAACGCATATCAACAACATTATTTTTTTCAACAGTCAGTTTGGTCGCCTCTAAATACTTAGAATGAAATCAGGGACATTTCAGGTAATATGTGTGGGCAGGCCTCCAGAAACCAGTCAGCACTTCTTGTTTCATATGGAAAGTGCAACCATCTTATGAGGGGGAACCACTGAGCTGCACTGTACTTTTCTCCACAGTTTCATGTTATAGAGGTGAGAAAAAGTATTCACCCTGAAAGCAGCATAACAAAAGCCTCCTTCACAAAAGTATAAAAATATTTGTTATGAACGAGTGCAGGCTCCAGTGACAGGTTTATCTGTCATCTGTTCTTTGTGACCCCATGAAGAAACCACCTAGTGACAGAAAGTAGAAGCACATACAAATGTTGAAGATAAAATTTAGTCATCGGGAAACATGTTAGCATGCAAACATTTGTGTACCACAGTCAGTGTTGGGTACGGTCACACTTCACATGAGCTAGCCCATGGTTCAGTTCACACAGATTAATTGAAGTAGTTCACGTTAATAGTTCACAATTTGCATTTTGAAAGTTCACAGTCCCAAAACTTAACTAGTTTATGTTCATTTCTTTTAAAATTAAATAAAATCTTGTGATATTTGGTAAATATTTCCCAAGATGGGTCCGATGCTTCGACTCAAGTTTCAAATTTGTTGCCGACGTGGCTGACATTTGGACTTGTTTTTTTGTTTTGTTTTGTTTTTCAGACCTGGCAGGTACAAATTACATAGAATAGAATAGAAATTTATTTTTCAGTCTGTACTAATTTGCTCATGAAAGAGGGAGTGACATCTTGATTGAAACGTGTGTGTGTCAATTGATGCGCTCGTGATTACTTGTCCTGCTTGCGATTGCCGCTGCTCACAATTGGGTCAGTTTAAGTATGGGCAGGAAATTGATACCACAGCTTCATTTCTGACTTGCTACTGCAGACTCTGGCTCCGAATGACATCACCAGTGCAAGATGTCAGCACCCTGTATCTGGGATATTTCAATTTTTGTACAGTGGGAGTAAGTAAATAGTCATTCCTTCATGCACAACACTGGTTGTCATTTGAGACTTCAGCTTGACAGAGAGATTTTTTAGCAGAAGGCATGTGAAGAGTGTTCATAATCTACATGTCACAGGTCACTTGTAGCTGTGACATGCGGGTGCCTTTAGATGTCACCCTCAGGATTGATTTTTTTTCTCCTCATAGTGATTGTGTAATATGACCTATAAAAATGTAACATTGCTCAATCACAACGCAGGTTCAAACAGTTTCATTCAGAGTCTGCTAATCAAACCCACAGGCACAGGTAATTGGGATATTTGGAAGTGGTACAGAAATCTTACAGTTTATATAACCAGATTGACTGCGTCAGCAAAAGGGCGAGGATAAACCTTTGCAATACTGGATCAATATTGAGATGTTTCCAGGGATCTGTAGCCACTGCAGAGGTTAGGTAGAGCGCAGGCATCCATCATCGCTAGCGTGTGCAGCTGCGTGCATGCAGCTGCGTGCATGCAGCAGATGAAGCAAACAGGCATATAGACATTTCCTACTAACATTCACCCCCCCCCCCCCCCCCCCCCCCACACACACACACACACACACGATCTCCTGCACGAAACTTAGGCATGCCACCGAACACCTGACAGGTGCAGGCGTGGTCTGCTGTGAGACATGCTATCTTGACACGCTAACTCATTCTTAAATCTGAGTTACGTGCCTGAGGCTAAGCACCCTAGTTTACTCTCTGAAGCCTGTTCCTCTTCCAGTCCTTGTCTCTGGACACACCCTCTTCCGATTGTAGGCCGACTTCTGTCATTCTGTTCATAATGGAGCTGCTAAGAGGCCTGAGAATCGGAGCTTGTCTGATGAGTAATGGACTTATTAGCTGTGTCAAAAGCACGCCACCAATCCCATGATCAGTATGTATTATCTGTTGTCCTGCAGGTGTCTGTTTAAGAAGCCACTGCATGAGGCTTTTCAGAGACACTGATCCCTGACATTACCACAGTGGTTAATCTGACATTTTTCCAGAGGATGTTGTCTACACGCTGTAATTGGCTCTAGTGTGTCTGAGAGTTTCTGTGCAGATCCCTCTGAGGCACACATGCAAGCTCAGTGAAGCTCAGTGTAGGCAACAGTCAGTGGTTAAAACACAAAATGGTTTCATGTAAAAATGCACATAGGCATGTCTGCAAGAGCACAAGATGTCCACATATTCTCACAGTCAGAAAGGCCTGATTTATTTACCATGTACATGACACGAGCATGATCTGATTGTCCACAGCAGTGTCTCTTGGCGGACTTTATGCAGATACAATATCCTTCGAGAATGCATATCAAAGAGTTGCCAAACGCTTTAACTTAGCTTCACAGGAAAGGTGCACTTTGATTGGCATTGTTATGGCTGAATTGAATAGAAAAATCTGAGAGGGCGGATTAATGGCAACACGTTGTGTAAACTCCCCTGGCCTGAGGCACTTGGTCTCTATACACCTTGGCTTCCTCTGTCATTTACAAGCTGTTCGCATGCACGCAGCACAGCCAAGAGTGTGAAAAACCGGATGAGCAAGTTCACAGCTCTCTTCTTGTAGGGAAAAAAAGAGTGTTGCCTCTGGTTGCAGAGTGCGTGAGGACAACAGCTTCATCTTTTTAGTCCTACCGACCTCCTGACCTGGCCTATGGCAGCACTACTTTTACAGCTTGTTTTGTTTTTTTCTTTTTACATGCTTAGAGGCGTCAAAATTCTCTGCACATCGATCAGCAAAACAAGAAATAAAACTCCCAACTTGGCAGTGTTACAGTAAATGTAGCCATTATCTGGAGAGAGGTGGTAATCTGGCAAAATAGATAAATAAATACATAAATAAAATGAAAACTTAAAGGTCTGTGTAGGATTAATGGGGATATATTGGCAGTGTATAATCACCTGAAAATAAATAATCATTGTATTTTTGTTCTCTTAAAACAAGCTGTTTATATCTACATAGGGAGCAGGTCTTGGTCTACAGAGATCGCCACGTTACACCATCATGTTTCTACAGCAGCTCAGAATGGACAAACCAAACACTTGCTATAGATAGGGCCAACATATTACTAGCCCCTCTCCAACTGGGTCCATTTGCTTTGGAGCACACATTAGCAGGTGCTAGGCTAGCATGCGCAAAACACTGATTTGTAATGTGAAATTGTTTGGGGTTTTTTCAGTGTTTTTCCAGTGTTCAGTGTTCTAACCTTTCATCAATGTTTTTGGCGGTTTTAATGACCCGGTGTGTTTGTTTTGGAGAGAAACAGACCTCTGCGGATAATTTGGCCTCGGGTAAAAACCTCTACAATGATAAACACTGAAGGAATTCTTACCTGGAGAAGTTTCAGCTGGTTGCAATCTGTAATCCTCACTGATAGATGCCACTAAAAACCCCTAAATGTTACATACTGGACCTTAAAGTACAACCACAATTCCAAAAAACTGTGAAATGTGTAAAATGTAAATAAAAACAGAATGAGCAAATCCTTTTACAGTCCAAAGACAAGATATTTAATAACATCAACATTATTTATTTTGATTAATATACATTTATTCTGATTTTAATGCATATAACATGTTCCAGAAAGTTGGGACAGAGGCATGTTCACCACTGTGTTACATCACCTTTTCTTCAAACAACACTGAATAAATGTATAGGACCTCAGGACACTAATTGTGGAGTTTTGAAAATGAAATTCTTTTCCATTCTTGCCTGATACACGACAGTCCGTGGTCTCCATTGCTGCATTTTGTGTTTTATAATGTGCAACACGTTCATTTGGAGACAGGTCTGGACTGCAGACAGCCACAATGTACACTGTAACATGTGCAGAATGTGTCTTATTGTCTTGCTAGAATAAGCAGAGATGTCCCTGAAAAAGATATTGTCTGGATGGCAGCCTATATTGCTCCAAAATCTGTATGTACCTTTAGCATTTATAGTGCCCTCACAAATGAACAAGTTACCCATAATACCATGGGCACTAACAACCCCCCCACACCATCACAGATGCCGGCTTTGAACTTTGAGCTGGTGACAATCTGGATGGTCCTGGGTGATCCTCTCGTGTCACAACATCATGAACGTCCATACCACAGCACACTTTTTCCACTTTGTGTCTGTCCATCTCAGATGAGGTCGGGCCCAGAGAGGTCAGCACCATTTCTGGATGTTATTGATATTTGGCTTTCACTTTGCATGGTAGAGTCTTAACTTGCATTTGTAGATACAGCAACAAACTGTGTTTACTGACAATGGTTTTCCAAAGTGTTCCTGAGTCCATATTGTACTATCCTTCGTTCACTCAAGACAGTTTTTAATACAGCACCCTCTGAGGGGTCAAAGGTCACAGCAATCACTGTTGGTTTCCAGTCTTGTCCCTTAAATGCAGAGAATTCTCTGGATTCTCTGAATCATTTGATGATATTATAGATTGTTGATGGTGACATCCTTAAATTCTTTGCAACTGTGCATCGTGAATAGTTCTTCTCAAACTGTTGGACTGTTTGCCCCCACAGTTTTTCAAAATGTGACCATCCTTGGTCTATCAGACTATCAGTTTGAACATTAAATATCTTGTCTTTGGACTGCATTCATATACCTGGATAATAAATTACTCAAAAGTAGGATTTACTGTCCATAATGTTTTTTAGGGTGTGAGGGCCAATGCAAAACCATGAAGAAACAGCACTTGTTCATAAAACTTTTTCTCAATTAATTAATAATTAATAATCCTAATCCCTTTTGATGATTAATGAATTCAAAAGCCCAACAGCCAAATAACTACAAGATAATTTAATGTCATTATAAAAACATTAAAGACTAATGTTAAATTGAACGAATGATGAAATTTTAACATACCTGCAACTAACGTTAGCTAGCTAACCACATTTACCTACAGTTTGTGCAACTTCAGTGAGCTGCCGGAGGTCAGAAGAGGAGTTTTAAAAAGTGAAGATCTCAGTGTTTGTCACGAAGCACAACAAGCACTTCATCATAACTGCTGTTTTTTAGATTTTGGTATAAAAAGTGTGGCCAGATGAAGCCAGGGATTGCAGGGTTTCCCCCGGAAAAGCATTTTGGCCAGGTGGCAAATCTTTGGCAGGGCTGGCAACCAAATGGCTTTTTGATTTCAGTGCTGACGGTGCAGCTCAGTTACATTAAAATACATTCTTTGTATGTACAAAACAGCATTTGGACTCACACGCATATATAATATAATGGAGATTTGGTGTGGTTTTATGATTGATAGGGGTACGAAACAAGATTTTGCATAGGGCCCCCCAAAAAGCTAGGGGCGGCCCTGGTAGCTGGTGTGTCTACTGGACAAGATGCAACTGTCAAGTTGAGCTGAGCAGTATGATGCCAAGGACAAAATGCAACAGAGAAATCGTATTGCATCATCATACCGATGAAAAGAAGTGGGTTAATTAGTAAGTGGTTAATGTTAGTGACATGATTTGAGCTGTTGCAGAGTTTTAACTTCTCATAGTTCATGAAATGTTAGCATAATTGTCAGCTCGCTTAATGTAAATGCAAACAACTGCTTGCTTGTTAGCGTTTACTGTAACGTTAGCGTTAAAATCAAAGAATCTGGTCTGGTATCGTTAACATTAATACAATTAATAGCATGTCTACCTCACTGAATTGGGGTGAATTCACTGTTGCTGCTGCGGCTGTCATGAGATCAGTTGTTGGCGGCTCTGTGCTGTGTGCAGTCACTTTAATTTTACAGTATAGTCACCATTCATTGCAATGTCAAGAGTATTTTTTGCTCTGTCATCGGCGTCTGCAGTAGAGGTGCTCCTTGCGTGCTCTTCCCCCTACATTCAATCCCAGCTTTTAGAGCAGGCTCATTGTAACTAATGTATAAATGGCAAATGTGGTGAAGTAAAAGCAGATTACTGGCTTAAAACTATACTTGAGTAAAGAGTAAAAGCACAGTTTAAAAAAAGGAACTTGAAAAGTACCCATTCTCACACTCATGTGCGTTACTTGTACAGTGTTCGACCCACCCCTGGAAATTGACATGTGAGGTAGTGAAGTTCATAAAGCAACAGGTGGACGCGTATAGTATGCATGTGCGCACCTTTATGGTGATAGGTAAGCATTCTGTGAACTTCAGCTGTAAATCAAAATCAATACGGTTCTACAGTCAATAGTATTTCTCTTATATAACACGTATGACATGTCTTTCGTGCCTTTTCTCTGTTCGCCAAAGGGGCAGATGGCCTGACGAATGTACACGCCACTGCCAAAAATGTACCTGTATTTGGCAGGTGTTAATTTCAGAACCTGGCTGGTACCCTCGAGGGCTCTGCATCATGTTTTCTTGACTGATAGAGCACCTTTAGTCCACCAGTGTGTGCAAACATAAGTAATTGATAAATTTGTCATAACATGAACACTTTGGCAGCTTCCATTTCAAGTCATCATAACATCTATTAGCCTATTTCACAATGTGAGTGTTTATGTGCACATGATGAACACTGATTAATGTTTCGAAATGGAATCTGTTCTCACAGCAACAACTCTTTGCACAATGTCACCCTGTCAATCACCTTCCTGTCAGCAGCATAATAGCGGCACCTCACACAGGCCTGTTTTATGATTTAAAAATAATATTATTGCCATAATGACGTGTGTTCCTACAGTCTTCACATTCTTCAAAACAAATGCGAGTTGTAACAAATCCTGTCAACAGTGTTTGGTTTTGCAATGGCAGTTAATCTCCTACATTTGCTACCCACTTACCTGCTGTGTGAAACTGCGGACTTTTCTGGGGCCAAACCACAGCTAACTGTGATGGCATGCCGGTGAACCACTAAATCAACTGATGGCACTCATGTGGGTAAAAGATCTGTTTAAGACACCTGGAGCGTTCTGGTTAAAACCCTTGTTCGTTTTATCTGAGTCCAAATCAGTTTGATTTGATGTATGAACACAGCCATCCTCTGACACTGGTGCAAAGAAATAGACACACACACACGCAGATAAACACACACACAGCACAGCATTGCAAACTGTTGTTTCTGGCCCCAGCAGACTGAGTTTTCTGGCATAATAGTGGTATCTATGATAGTGGAATTTCCAAGTGGCCTGCTTTGGAAAACAGGCTGATAATTCAATTAGAGCTTGGCAACCAATGTGCAGACACCAGTAGCATTACGAAATGACTCCCAGCATAACAAAGGTCTTGCTTAGACAGCAGCTGCCTGGGACTGGCTGGAGAGTGGCATGGAGACTGGAGTCTAGTGCCCTTTTTTGAACCGTTGTTTATCCAGCAGCAAACGTTCGCAGATTTACACTGCTGGCCTGGACACCAGGAGAGTGGATTTCTCTCATTGTGTTCAATCCTTTTACATTTGCTAAATACTGCTGAACCTCTCATAGAATACAAAAGTGTTTTCACAGATTACTACATGGATTTTTCTCATATCTTCCAGGCAATGGTTTTCCTGTAAAAAAACAACTTGCAGGGACTTGACACCTGTGCAATCCAGGCACTCCTTTTGTGAAAGAATCTTGTTTAAATTTCCACCAAACCTTCCACACTGTCACACTAATTGAAACAGTTCAAGAAAGATGTAAAAGAGGAATATATGACATATTTGACAGCTCCTTTCAGCAAATAATGGTAATTGTACAACAGTGATGCATTTGATGCCAATAATAATAATGATAAATGCAGTAGTAGAGTCGGGGGAAAAAAGATCAACAAACAGATACCCTGCTCCATTTTTTTTCTGAATAAATACAAAACACTTTTCCATCTCAACAAGTAAAGACAGAACATTACTGTCACCTCTGAAAACAACCACCAGCCTTCCGTGATACAAAATGGTATCCAGTTACATGTCAGGCACTATTAAATTGTTATCAACACTTGTCTGTAGGCATCAAAAAGCGTTTTATTCTTATCATTTCACAATCTGTTGACTGGGAAGAAAACTAAATATGTCAGAGTCAACTCAGCACTCCCTGTGACTGGCTAATAAAAATACAAAATGGATGTTTAGATTTGGTTCAGCAACAGTCTAAACATATGTGGCTTTTATAGGAATCCACAGGTGCAGGATGATCATCTACACCTTGGAGGGGTGTGTGTGTGTGTGTACTGCAAGACATTAGCACACAGGTGACACTTGATGTTAAACTAGCCCGAGTTTTAAAGGCATAAGGAGTCAAACTAAAAACACACAACACCCTTAGATTTCTGCTGGTAAACCTATAAAGACGAAAAAATATACAGCCTTTTCAATGTTTGAAAAATGACTTTGTTCTGATTAGATGTATATGACTTTGTCACTGGGAGGTGGAGGGGATGGTGGATGGATGGCACGACAGCTAGGCAACTCATTTGTCAAGATAAAGGCTGCTGCAGACCACTTTAGCGAGCCATTGCTGTTTCCAGCTGTGTTTGTGCCAATAAAAGCAGGAGATTTTAAGTCTTTTCCTAACCACAACCAAGTGGGGTTTAGGACTGACAACATTTATTTTGCCAATTTGATTGTTTACAACAAGATAAAGCTCCCATGATTAAACTGTTTCACTGACCAAGACAAATAAAAGACTTTTAAAAACACTTTTTGATCTGTAAAAAAAAAAAAGAAACATAACACTTTGAGGTCACAACTGGGGAAACTAAACTCCATCACGGAAGATGAAAGCCTCAGTGCATTTATGTGCAGATGAAACTACCGCCAACCTCAGCTGCTGAAGATGTTGGGGTAAAAATGATTTTCTTTATGCAAATACATAGCGTGTGTGTGCTGGTATGTGTGCATGGTTGCTACTGTGCGTGCACATCACCAGGTGTGTAGACTGGAGGTGGGGAGTAAGGCAGGAAACATTCCACTTATAAAAATGTTTGACACACAGTTAAAAAGAAGTTTTGATTTACAGTCCATCATACAAATCAAGGAACATCAACAGGCCATGGTGGCGTTTCATCGTGCCTCTTTGATGGATTCACCCGGAGGGCACGGTGGCTTTTCCACAGCACTTAGATCTATAAAATTCTTGACTTATGAAAGCAATAAAGTAAATGAAAGGAAATCAGTGCTGCCTGTCTATTAGAAATTAATGGTTTTTCTACAGAGGTTGTTTCAAGACTGATGTCTTAGCTGTGGACTTTTCACACAAAGAGAGCATGCCCATCCTGTTGATAATAGTTAAAATAAAAACAGGGCAGTGCCTGCTGGGTCATGATAGTTTGTTAATAAAACATGACATGTAATTAACCCTGGCACTGCTCTCAATGGTATTTATGTTTTGTACTCTGTGTTACTGTAATTTAGTTAACATTCACCATTGCACGCACATTTCTCTATTGCATAACTCTGAATCATCTTATTGAAATGCGATTGTTACACTGATGTACTAATATTTTGCTCCAAAATGTATCAACTTGGAATTCACCTTAAACATAAAACACAGAATTGTACAAATATGTTGGTGGAGGGGTGTGTGTTCCTCAGTTATGCAGACGCAATGTTTTTCAGACCCACTGAAGATCAACCAAATCAAATTATGGTGATTTAGAAAGACCTATCATTCCCTATAATACCACAAAGAGACCTCAACGAGCCTGTTGCTCTAGACATGCAAAGTGTTACTGTAAAAATGTGTCTTAACCAAGATGGTGAATAATAGCAGTGATGGAGGCAGTCATGGTTGGACTGGACGCAGTGAAAGCACAGATAAGTACAGGATTAACTAGGTCCAAAGTGGCTAACTGCTTTAAATACTGTTGGGCTATAATGACACATTTGCAATGCCATGAGCATATGGGGTCATCCCTATGTTTCTAGGGTTCTATGTTTCCCGGGTTCTATGTTCCCCGCTCAATCAAAAAGGGTTCTATGTTTCCTGCTTGGTTGAGTGGGGAACATAGAACCCAGGAAACATAGATACGCTCCCGAGCATATCAGGGAACAGCGGCCTTGGATTAATAAAGAGGGTGGTGGTCACAAAGGTCAGCAGCAATCTGTGAGGCTGTTTTAAGCACAACAGAACTTCGACATAAATGTTTACATCAGCATGCTAACATGTAACATCCTGAAAGGGCCATGCCTGGCTTGTCTGGGAACAATACAGTTCCATCCAGTAGAAGTTCAAATACACTCAACAACCACTTTATTAGATACACCTTGCTAGTGCCAGGTTGGACCCCTTTTGCCTTCAAAACTGCCTTCATGTCATAGATTCAACAAGGTGCTGGAAACATCCCTCAGAGATTTTGGTCCATATTGACATGATAGCATCACGCAGTTGCTGCAGATTGGTCGGCTGCACGTCCATGATGAGAATCTCCTGTTCCACCACATCCCAAAGGTGCTCTATTGGATTGAGATCTGGTGACTGTGGAGGCCATTGGAGTACAGTGAACTCATTGTCATGTTCAAGAAACCAGTTTGAGATGATCTGAGCTTTGTGACATGGTGCGTTATCCCGCAGGAAGTAGCCATCAAAAGATGGGTACACTGTGGTCATAAAGGGATGGACACGGTCAGCAACAATACTCAGGTAGGCTGTGTTTAAACCATGCTCAGATGGTACTAAGGGGCCCAAAGTGTGCAAAGAAATTATCCCCCACACCATTACACCACCACCACCAGCCTGAACCTGAATAAAGGCAGGATGGATCCATGCTTTCATGTTGTTACGCAAATCTTACATTTGAATCTGAATGGCGCAGCAGAAATCGAGAGTATTCAGACTAGGCAACGTCTTTCCAATCTTCTTTTGTCCAATTTTGATGAGACTGTGCAAATTGCTGTAGCCCATCTGCTTCAAGGTTTGACATGTTGTTGGTTCAGAGATGGTCTTCTGCAGACCTTGGTTGTAACAAGAGGTTATTTGAGTTACTGTTGCCTTTCTATCATCTTGAACCAGTCTGGCCATTCTCCTCTGACCTCTGGCATTAACAAGGCATGTTCGCCCAGAGAACTGCCGCTTGATGGATATTTTCTTTTTGGGACCATCCTCTGTAAACCCCAGAGATGATTGTGTGTGAAAATCCCAGCAGATCAGCAGTTTCTGAAATACTTAGACCAGCCTGTCTGGCACCAACAATCATGCCACGTTCAAAGTCACTTAAATCTTGAACTTTAGTAGATTGTCTTGACCATGTCTACATGCCTAAATGCATTGAGTTGCTGCCACGTGATTGATTGATTAACTATTTGTGTGAATGAGCAGTTGAAGAGGCGTACCTAATAAAGTGGCCAGTGAGTGTATTGGTTTAGGTTTAGAAAAAAGATCACGGTTTGGGTTAAAATAAGTACATTTGTGAAGGGGTTATGGTTGGACAGAATGATGTGACGTGATATTAGTGCATGGTACATTAGTAACTGACGTAATGTTACGTTAACATAAGTCAGCATTGACCTTTGGTTTTACATTGGTCATAAGCAATAATCTCCTGGGAAAAAGTCCAACGTCTGTTTGACTGACTACTTGACAGTGGGATTAGTTGAAAGCCCACTGAGTCTCATACAGATGCTAAAGGGCCTTGTGCATCGGTATCAGACACAGAGGGGCGTGACAACATGTAAGTATTTTAGTCTGAACCAAAGTGGTGGACCAACAGATGGACATTGCCATTCCTAGAGTCATGACAGTAGCATGACTTAAACAGACACTTCTTTTTACTCACACTCATCTTCCACTGGATAGCCATATGTTATGGTCCTGAGAAAGTACTTATTGTTGAACATTACACTCAGGAGCAACAATTATCCAATTTACCAGACAACTCATGGTTCATCTGAATCTGCTAATCTGGTGTGTGTATACTTTGGTCAGTCTGGACACTTACGACCATGTTTCCCTGTGGAATTTACTGCTGCATTCATTTCCTGTATCCTGGAAGTTAGACCTTTGTTTACATTCTTGGCGGTGGGGCATGTTGACGAGGGGGTCACCCTCCCATTTGTGAATTCATGGAGGGGGAATCGAGGTCCAGCTGAATGTCCTGATGATGACGCCACAGTGAACACTGAGGTCTGGTACCTTCACATCTGAGAACACACCTTTCTTTCTACATTAAAAGTAGCTCATTGGAGTCCTTTTGCACAATTTTGGCTTTGCTCAGTGTGGGTGGGACAAACACTTCAATACTGCTGTACAAAACATTCACTTCTCTCCTTCACAACACTCTTTGAGCTGTCACGGGTATTTGCCTCTGATTTTCAAACTTTTCAAAACAAACTCAGTGTATTTCAGATCTGAATCGTCTCATGAAAATTGATTTGGCACCACACAGCCTGGCTTTGCACGTAATATCTTTGCCATCTGATATTCACACCAAATAAACATGACTTGTTCTGCCAGACATGTTGTGATTACTCGTGTAAAATGCAGTGCAAGCTCTGGGTTCAGTCCCATTCCCACTGCCTCTGGCTCTGTTAAACACAACTGGTGGTATTTAGGGGTGGTAAACCCCTGAGAGATTGTGTTGTTATTGCCACAATCATTCCTCACTGAGTGGCAAACATGCAAACATTCAGCGTCTGCCAAGTGAGTTCACATTTAAGAAAAAAAAGCAAGGAAGCACTGCTATAATAGTAAACACCGTTGTGCAATTGACTCCATAAAAAGATTCAGGCTGCCAGAGTCTGAAGAGGAGAGAAGCAAACAGGTCACGCTAACTCAGTAAGACAATAAGAATTCTGGTGCTGAAACTTGAATATGTACATGACACATTTTTGGACTTGTCAGTGTCTCAGACTTGAATGCCTATCAGCTTTTCTCTGTGTTTAGTGTTAACCATGTTAGGCAAGTTTCTTTCAAAACGTATTACATCACATCATTTCTGAGCATTTCTCAGTAGCATGGTAGTAATATCACTACTTTCTGAGTCAAATAGCTTTTCAGCAACGAAGTGAAATGATTGACTGAGTAGCACGGTAGCGTCCACAAAAGTTTAAAGCTATTTTCCCCAGTAAAAGCTCTGAAGTGCAGCAGACTTTTTTCTGTGGGGGTCCATATAAAGCTAAGGAAAATAATATTGAGATTAAGTCCTGTGAAGGACGCCAGCACCACCCCAAGGCATGTATACAAGGGAAGCACTTCTGTGTGACATCACATAATAATCCTTCAGTTTATTCTGCTTGCTGCTTTCGCTATTGCCTTTTCTTGTCCAGACCCACCCTACTGTCTCACATGCCTTGCCTATAGACTGTTTATGTTTAGACATTAGAGAAATGGACACAACAAGAGCCAAGAACAAGAGCCAGAGAGACGGAACAGTATTAAGAGGGAAGAGAGGAGAGAGTACTCATGTCATGTGTTATCTGCAGGATAATGTCCCCCAAAAAGAAAAACTTTTTTTTTTTTACCGTCTTTTGTTTGTTGTGGTTTTATCGACTGAAAAATATATTTTGGAATTCTGTTTTTGAATCACTGACATAGCCAGATAGCTGACTGAAAGAGGAAAAGACAGAGTCTTTAGGTAGAAGAGGAGAGAGAAAGAGAGAGCGTAACAGGCCAACTGATGATGTCATGCTATTGGAAGTCATGTGAAGTCACAAAGTCCTCAAAAAAACATTTTTTAAATTAAAGTCTGTTATTTGTTATTAACAGTTCAACAGCTTTTTTACATTTTTTTTTTTACCACTGAGAAAATGCTGATTTGACATAAATTAAATAAATAAATAAATAAAACGTAGCTTTGCAAGTAGCAAATGAAATTTCATTTTGATGTAAAGTAACTGGTAGCTCAGCTCACAACATTTTCCAGGTAGCTTGCCCAACACTGGTAGAAGTGGTACAGTATTGATGAATAAAAAACAAACAGTTCATTTCAGGTGGTAACGCATTATGTGAAATTCTAGGTGTAATGATATTAGCCAAAAAATAACATTACTGTAAGGCATTACCCCCAACACTGGTGTTAACACTTTATATCGCACTGATCTGAATACTGACATAAACAGATGTCAGAAAACTCCATTCTTGGCCACATTTAAAGGTCCGTTTCACTGGATCATTGTCTTTTTGGAATGACTTTTATTTCCTCCTGGCACCTCGGCTCACCCCTTAATTAAAGCCACAGCAGGTCACAGGTTGTGATGAAGGTTGCACTGCATAAAACTGTCTCCGAGTTCTCCTCTGCCCTACAACTTGCAGGCTGCTTCTGCCAAAGAAAACAGCTTGTCCTCAGTATGAAAGGTCTTGAATGACACACAGGAGAGAAGTCTTTGTCAAGCAGCTGCTGTCATTCACAAAAAGTTTTCATTCATCTGTGCATGGGAGTGTCTCCGAGATTGTTTATGTGCTTACAGAGGAGCCTGGAGCTTAACGACTTTGATTTAGAGAAAAACAAGGATATCTTGCAAAGCTGGCCGTGCATGTGGATCCTTCTTGTCACTGTGCACTGTAATACTGTATAATTTATTTAACAGTGACACCTATAAGATGACAGAGATAATGTGCAGTATCATGCATTTCTAACGCTGCCGCCTGTGTTAGCCAAATCATACCATATTCAATAGATTTTTTTTTAATTGGTGCAGCCACCATTACCTGTCTTTACCAAAACGACCTCCCTAACATGAAAGCAGTACTTGCAGGCGAGCCTTTGCTGATTGCTCGAAAGCATACGTATGAGTCACGCTGTGGGAGCTGGAATGCAAAGTGGCATATTTACACATTTACTAACTCGCCTTCATGCACACACAAGAAACTGAGGTGTATACTTAGTGAGGACATTGTTGGTGCCACACCCATGCACGAACATCTTTATTTCTTCTTTATACACTCTGCATGATTATACATGCAACATTTTTTAGATACTTTTGTGTTGCAATCACAAATATTTCATATGATTTCACTGACAGGGTCTAGGCCTAGTTTAGATATCTCCAAAGCCTTTTGTACATTGTTTATGTTATTGTAAATGTAATCAAGAGACAAACTTAAAGGTCCAGTGTGTGCGAATTAGGGGGTTTAGTGGCATGTATCTACGAAGATTGCACATTGTGACCAGCTGACACTTCTCACTGGATTTCCTTCACTGTTCAGTGTACTCTGTTCAGAGGGTTTTTACGAGGCGCTGAATTATCCACAGAGGTCTCTGTCTCTCTAAAACAAGGGGACCTGGTGTTTTAAACTGGTAAAAACACTGAATAAAGCAGTTTCACCATAAGAAAATCTGTGTTTTTGCAACACTGCTCATCATGGACAGGCTTCTAACTACAGTGGTCAATGCGAAAACGCGAGTGGCCCCATCTAGGGCCAGTGTTCTGTTTATCCATTCTGGCTTATTGTAGAAACATGCCGGTGCAACATGGCGATTTCTTAGACGAGGACCTGCTCCCCATGCAGATATAAACAACTCATTCTAAGGTAATGTTAACAAAACGTTTCTTGTTTTCAGGTGCTCATACACTAAAAAACATACCACACACTGGACTGATAAAGTGATAATTCCAGTTTATCACAACTTGGGTCTTATTTTCCTAATTTTGCCCCTCATTTTGTGGTTAAACTGTGCTCACCAACTTAATTGCTGAGATCAGGGAACATCGCAGAACCACAATTATCGTTTGAAGGAATAGCTCAACATATTGGGAAATTCACTTACTTGCCTCGAGATAAATGAGAAGATGAAGACCATTCTCATGCCTGTATGCTAAATCTGAGGCTACTGCCAGCAGCTGGTTATTTCAGCTTAGATTTGCATAAAGACTGGTATCAGGAGCCTCAGTAGCTGCTGAGTGGTTACAGCACATCACATTACCGCACCGTCTTGGGTTCAATTCCAGCCGTGGGACATTTGTTGCATGTCACACCCTGGAATACAGGAGACTGCCAGACTTTGTCCAAGTGTGACAAAATCCACCTAACAGCGCCTCTAAAAAGCTAAAAGTTATATCTTGTTAATGAAATCTGTACAAAAAAATCAATTGTAGCTGCTTCCCTTTTTTCAGACTTTTTGCTAAGCTTTTAAAACTAAAATAATCACTGATTGGCAGTGATCAACAATCTTATGAATGTTGTAACTTATAACTGTAACTCATACACAGTTGCACAGTACAGCAAGACATGCTGTGTTATTGATGGTTGACCTCTTACACAATGGGTCAAGTTGCGTCACCGTGTCATGACAGATGAGCCTGTAAAGACAAATTCAGACAGTGAGTCACGTGTGAAATAAAATATTAACTTGTGGTAAGTCCTGTTTCTCTGATCGCACGCAGAGACCATGACCAAGGATCATTATGTAATGACTAAAGTTTGTTTTCACTCTAAACAAACTGCACTGCATTTAACAAACAAAGAAAAATGATGTAACAACCTGGCGGGAACATGCGTAATATATAAACACTATGTACAGTAGTCAGTGTTGGGAAGGTCACTCTTGAAATGTAATAAGTTACAGATTACTAGTTGCCCTGTAAGAATGTTATAAGTAATGTAACTATTTTATTCACTTGATAAAAGTAATATAAGTTTTTACAAATGATTTCTGACTGATTACTTTTCTCATACATTTTTTACATTGGGCAACAAACCTGAAAAAAGTCTGGAAATACGCTATGCCAGAAAAACCATTCCTGCACAGCAGACAGATGTGAAGCAACAGAATAAATGTTATTTTCTACATTTAAACTTTTCACTAAAAAGAATATGTTCAGATGTGACCCCTTTGTAATCACCAGCATTTTGATCAGTAACTGTAATTTAATCAATATTTTTTCTCAGTAACTGATTATATCAATAATGTAATTACAAGCCAGCAGTTTCTCCCCAGCTTGACAGTGGTGTAACATGGAGCAAAACTGGACGCTTGCATGCCCTTTAAAGAGTGACTTCTGTATCAGCACAATGCTTCTTCTACTGGCTGTACACATTTACAGGTCATAGCTGAACAAAGGTTGACCTTTGACCTTCAGAGCCAGCTGGTAGCTGCATGAAAAAGGAGTGCAGTCCTAACTTCAGCTGAAGTGAATGGGAGACAGAGTGAATTTCATTCAGACTGGTGCCAAAGCCTTATCTACGTATCTTACTGTCTACAGAAGTTATAGTATCCATGTTTTCTGCTGGCGTCAGCTGCTTACCTTACAACAAAAGGTGTCTTGTTTATTTGACACATGGAAATGATACGGCTGACACTAAAACCTCTTTACTAAAAAATAAATTCAGTCTGACAGTCTGATCATGATTTTAATACAAGCCTATATGTACAAGTTCAGATAACAGACTGCACCACTTTGAGGCAGCTTCTAACATACGAGACATTTCCAGAATTCCAGAAACATCAAAGACACTCTGATCGACAATGAAAAGCTACAGAGCAATCACCCGGGGCCAAGCAGTAATGTATTAGGCAGGTTTCTTGTGAATCTGCTACAGTTACTATTGTTCATAAATTTCATTTGGAAGCGGGGACTTGGCTCGAGATCAGATCAGAGTCATTTCTCACCTGACAGGCGGGGTAATGGGCTCTTTGGCAGAGCTATTTGTAATTTCATTTGATGTGGCACTGGAGGGCAGACTGTGTGAACACTGTGTCCTGTCACCACTGCATGTGATGTGACATCAGAAGCATTCCCTTGTAAAACTTCCCCAATCCAAGCGATATTATGAAATCACTCAGCAGCGCTTGCTTGTCTGATTGTGGAAGGCCTGCAGAGTGCATGCACGGACAAGAGGAGCGGGGATCTTGTGTTTCTCTAAACACGTAAAGGAGTGGAAAGGGAGACAACGGGAGGGGAGCCAAATTTTTGTTGTTGTGTTTACGCGATGCTCACATCCCAGAGATGGGTGGATGACAAGCAGTGTTACCCTGTAGGGATCAAAATTTATTTAAGCCAGGTTACACCCATTGGCAACAAACAACCCAACTCCTCTCTCTTTCATTCTCAGACACGCTCACGTCTAGAGCTTCTACACATACCTACAGCAGCTAACATGAACACAAGCGTTGCGACATATACGTACGCCAGGTGTGGCAGTTCCTTCGGCGGTTGATATCGTGCCTTTTTAACATTCCCGTATCATGATCACCATCTTTAATCTCCTGCTGTGTGAGGGCCTGCAAGTGAACAAACTGTTGGATTACTGCCTTGCCTTATCACACATACCAGCACGGCACCCAGCAGACAACACTGCTAACACACTTCTTCACTTTTTATCTGACTGGATTGCATAATACATGCATATATATTTGTATACATGCCGCAGAAGTGTTGTTTGCTTACTTTTCCTTCATGTTTTATCACTGTGCCAATAAACTGCACACGTCATTACTGCAAATCACTTGAAAAATAAAATGTGAAACCGCACAAAAACACATTTATATGGGCCCTGTCACACACAATAACCCACATGTCCACATGCAAACATAAACACACATGCACACATGCACAAGCATAGTAGCTTGATGTGTCAGTCTTTGTGCATTTCTTTTTATCTGCCTTCTTGTCACTCACTGTGTTGCATAAAAGAGCATGTTGAGACACAGAGGGATCAGATGTTGGAGTGCTTTACAATGCACACGATTAAATCTATTCCCGCTGGTACAAAAGGAGGGCCGGTGGCTGTGTAATTTACACCCCTGTCCAGCGGCTAAGTCAGCACTTTCAGCCAGGGTGTCGTCATCCTGCCCCTGTTCTCCCACTGCGTGTAATGAATCCAATGTGTCTGAGCCCTGGCATGCACAAATGATTAACTGGTGGCAAAGAGAACTGATTAAGGAGATAAAGCTTGGCACACAATAGCCTCAGTGCTACACGTGTACCTGCCTAGCCAGAGCTTCCTCACGCAAGGGAATTATTCATGTCTGCCGATCATTGTGGATTCTAACACCCTGTAAACCCAAGTTTCCTGAATGCCAACAACAGGGAAGGTGTAGCCATCTGTAATAATTCTATAAATGGGCATTTTGAGTCCTTCAAGGTTTGTTGTCTTGAAAAAGCAGGACAAGCAAAATGGAGAAAAGTTTGGGTCACATTGATGGAAAATTAAACCACTGACAAAGACTTTGCCAAGGAGGAGTGAAAGCAATAACAACTCTATGCTATAACACACAACACATACACGAGCACTTAGATATTAAAGGGCCAACCCAGTAGTACCTATGGAAATTAATTCTGTTGCATCAAGCACAAAGAAACAGGGTGCAATGTGCAGACGATGTGGCAGCACACTTTGGTAGCTTTGCGGTTGCAGATGGATTGGACACCCGCGGCCACGTGGAAACGAGTTGGGCCAAGAAAGAATCCATTATCATATCATTATCAGCAGATCTATTAGCGGCTGGTTATAATCATTGACATTCACATTGTGTCCTCTCATTCGCTTATAAAGCAGTGCTCTCTCTGCAGTGGCAACTGGTAACAGAAGAAAGTCCAGGTCAGCCTCTCCTCAGAGGAATCTTTCATTATCATCATAGGTGTCAATATACAGCAGCTCAAATATGATAGTGGTTATTACAGCGTGGTGGAAGATATAATTAAGGTACCCACAGTGGATCTGATGTGCATGATTTCATTTCCAAAATGAACTTAAGTGGAACACTTTCACACATGCAAAGTGCCACACTGCTGGTATCACTGTCAGATGTGGCCTAATTTAACTGTCTGTAACTAAAGTCAAACAGTCAAATAGAGATAAAGTGGGTTTTATGATTTTGGAGAGGTATATGTTGGTGTTGCTTTATCAACTTAAGTGACAAAATATATCACAGGAGTGCCATGCACCGCTGATCTGATCTGACTGCGCAGGCAGCATGTGGTGCAAGCACGGTGACTCCTGACACCAAAATAGTTATAACACACCACTACTCACTACACTCCCATTTTGGCACATGCTGAAACACCTGACAAACAAAAAATGAAGATAAGGACAAAAAAAATTCTAAACTTAGGGAAAATTACACATCTTGTTCACAAACCTGCACATTGTACAAACAACCTCACTGGGGTCGTGGCCGCAGTATTTTGCTGTGTCATTGTTCTGGTCACGGTCGGCATCTGACCTGTTTGACTTGGCAAGATGACATTCCAGTAAAAAGATGCCCTGTACGCTGAAAGGTGAGCACGGGGGCAGTGTGGAGTGCCAATCTGTCAGTCCAACCACGTGTAAGCATCATCTTTCTCTCGTGTCTTCATCTTCTTGTCATTCTTTTGTCCCTGGAGCCATGGCATTACACACGGTAAGGTGTAGGGACAGGGAGGTGTACAACATGATCATGTGCACATTGGGTTGCACCGTCAAATCTGTGTTCTATTAGACAAAAAGTCTGTTATAACTTCCCCAACACTGGAGGATTCCCTCTCCTGAGAGATTCAGGAGCCAGAGGGATTAGTTATTCACAAACTTCCTCCAAAAAATCTTTCAGTCACTGTTAATTTTGGCGTCTTTTTTACCTTTTAAAAATGAAACAGCATTTCAGCCAAGTATGTTGCTCCCTTGCTTAGACTGGGTATCAGCCGAAGACCCTGAAAACCTTTTGTGGCATCCACCTCCACTATTGTCATTCACCAGAATAAATATTTGCTTCATATTTTTCTGCAAACCCTGGATATATTACATTTGTATGTTTCATATATAGCAGATGTGTTGAAACTTGACATTTCTTTGCATTTCAATTTTATGTTGTAACAACACTGTGGTAGATAAAAGGTGGTTTGGTTGAGGCACAAAAACCAAGTGGTTAGGGCAAGAAAAACAACATGTTTTGGCCGAAAGTACCCAGTTTGGTCGCCACAAACATGGGTGGAAAGGTTCTGACGTCGTTAAAAATAACTGTTGATCTTGTGGTCTGCCACTTGGCAGTGGTCTCACCTTGGTGTCATGCCATTCTCCATCCCCTCTTCCTCCTGATGAGGGACTCAGCTCTTACACATATAATCTGAACTACATCATGGAACATACAAATGTAACATATCCGTGGTTTGCAGAAATGTACAATGCCAGCATTTTATTCTGACAACTGGGCTGCATATGCTATGCATTTTGACAGCATCCAGGTTTGTGATCATCAGTGTCAGTGCGCACATCATTTCCTTACCCAAAGAGTTCCCCCAGCAGTTGAGAGCGAACTCGGTTTGATTTCTGGCGGTTTGTATTCACCACTAGATTTGGCTTCACTTGATTCCTACTACTACTGCTGCAAATTAGGCCCGAGGACACATAGACAGCAGACAGCGATCAGAAACCTGAATAAACATGCTCCCTGATTTCTACTGTACGACCATGCAAAACATGCTCGGGTTTGTCTAAACAATTAAAAGAGCTTTTCCAGGTTTGTGGAACCAGGAGGACTGGAATATTATATTAACATGCATGGGAGAGCACTCACACTCATGAGTTCACATCAAAGAGGTTTCGTATTTACCTTTTTTTATCCCCATGGTTTCCAGTTTTGGTTTTGGATAAAGGTCAGCACAGCCACACTTCAGCCTGTTTGAGCTTTTAGTGCACAACAAAACCGTTATCCTGTTTCTGTCCGGCAAAATATTTCCCTTTTCTTATTTATGTTACTAAAGAACAGTCTCACATGGAGAGATATGACAGCATTGGTCACTTCTTCAAACACTTTAGATCTGCTTTTGTTTGGTTTGATTCAAAAGCAGGAAAGGGCAGATGGATGTACAATGTGTTTGACTCTGATGGAGAAAACATGACTGGAGACAGAGTTTGTGTCTCCTATCCACACTCAATGTTAGTTTTCTGACCTGTGTCAACAAATGATCCTTAACCTTCCCCAAGTGGTTAAGCTGCCAAAACTGAATGATGGCAGGAGAAAAAAATCAGTAATGCTGAAATGGGTTCACATTCAAATTCACATGAGGAGCAGGTGAATGTAGCTAGAAGCTTGCCTTTACTCCTTCCAGTTATTTCAAGCCAGTTTTGTGTCTAATGTTATGCATTATTCCAGCAGACTGACAAAAGGAACAAACTTTCCCGGCCTGGAAACCTACTTTTTTTTTTTTTTTTTTTTTTTTCCAGTGAGTGTAGTCATTTTTAGAGACACGCAGTAGCCCATAAAGCACATCCAGCTTTTCCCGCTGACATGGCAGCTACAAATTCATAACTGCAAACTTTTTTTTCCTTTCTTGCTCTTTTACACAACTTAGCGTGCTGTCTAAAAAAACGGCCGATGATTGTTTTGATAGAAAGGGTGACCGATACCTCCCTCAGCTCTTTCTGTACACAACCTCCCGACCCTTGGCTCTGTCCAAGCAAACACAGTCTGCACGCAATGCACAATGATTAACCCGTAGATCGTGTGCTGCGGGAGGAATCACTCTGCTGGCAAAAAAGGGTCTCGCTTCCTGTATGCAGTCCACAGTACCACCCTGTTGCTCCCCTCTTTTACTGGCTTTGCTTTCCTGCCTCTGTGTGAAGCCTTGTGTGCTTTTTTTTCGGGTCTCTGTTAAAGGAACACACTTCTCTACCAAGACATGACGTTTTAAAGGTCTCTCCAAATGGAAATTTGGACACTGATTTTTTTGTAGGGGAATAAATTGGACATGAAGCCTGAAAATACGGTTTGGGTCACAGTTACACATGTAATGCACAAATCAACAACAACAATAATAATAATAAAACAAAAAACAGTTGTTAAAGTCTTTTATGGGTGGTAACACTTAGGCTATGTCCGCAGGAAAATACCTAACTGGGTCAAAGTTTAAAGAGGTGATCTACAACATTTGATAATGCAGATTTTCACACTGACACCACCGTGGTTCATTCCCTATGGTCCCCAGAAAATGGATCAGAGTGAGACCTCGTTACTGGAATCATTCCCAGTGGATTAACCAGTGGATGATAGGCTGGTCGGCGGTTTGAGAGAGTGAAGGTCGGGGTGGGGGCAACGCGCGTGCGCGTGCGCGTGTGTGTGTTTAAGGGGGCAGAAGAGGTTCATTTGTATCATGCATGACTTGTTTTGCGTGCCAAGCTTATCCATATCTTATTTCCCCATAGAAATAAAATCATTGGCCACCAGAGCAAACGCCTCAGCTATACTACACACTGGTAAACCTATGTATACTATAGAGAATAAATGGGCCAATAAGTGACCATAAGCTGATGAGATCAGTGCTGTATCACTGCTCACGTAAGCATATAGGATTTTTTTTTAACCTAGAGAGTATATATAAAATAGGTATGACTTCATTTCAAATGCAATTTCTGAATATTACAACAATTAATTTGCATATTATCAGGGTCAAATATATTATATATTAATATTATATTATATTAGTATTACAGATATTACTTTGGATGTAAATGCAACTAGCCCATTGTCAAAAGAAATTGACTTCCCAACTACAAATTAAATTTCCAAGTAGAGCTAGTTTATTTTTTGTTTTTAGATGTTTTCAAAGCTCCAATCAACATTTGGCCACCAGGGGGCAGGAGTCCGATTTTCATTCACCTGGTTTGGTCCTGAGAAAAGGTCTCTACTTTGCATGCTGATTAACTGTCTTGACCATCTATAACTTGAGATGCAAACTTTGTTTACTGGGAGAGCTTTTCTGATGAAAATGGCAGGCAGCTGCTGCTGGAAACGAGAACCAAATGTGTCGTCAAATCAAAAGCAAACAACTAAAGGAAAAGATTTTACAGAGCTGGATGAAAGGATTATAATTCTGTTTGGGTTTGCTACTGTGAGCAACAGTGTTCACATTACACGCAGCCGTTTATTCAGTGTTAGTATGTTTAAAGGGAGATATTCAGACATCCAGCTGTCTCAGATGCAGGTGTAGGCTACTTGAAAAGAAGATCCCGCACACTGCTCTTGCTCAGCTTCACGATTTTAGTTATAAAATCAACTTTTCTATCCATCTGGACCTTCATCAACACTTTTCAACACTGTTTGTTGCAACACTGATCTTAGATAGAGAGGTACACAGGTGTACAGTTCATTTGCTGTGGGTGTTTTTCCTCAAGAATAGACAGCAACATGTGAACCACCTGTCACATTGTACACCCCATACAAAAAAATCAGACTCCTTAGACAGTTAAGTCTACTTACAAGATTATTTACTAAATATGCAGATCTTATGAATGAACACATCGGCCTTGCAGCTTTCATAAATCACTCAGATGTGTTCAACATTGTAGCCTATACTCTTATGCTCTACTTGAATCTGGAGTGTATTATAAGTTGGTCTTTAATACACCATAGTGGATACAAGTACGGCTATTTGAGATCACTGTTGTAAAAATGGTGGTGAATCCTCTTGATGGCGGTTAAACGTGAGTGTAGCAGTTTGCAGGATCTCTTCGTTTTTTGTGTATGTGTGTGGCGCCAGCATGCAGCCCTGACCAGACAGTTAATTGGGGCCATGACCCTACTCCACTCATTTACTCTCTTGCAGCGCTCGGAGTATGGTGTGTGATGCTGCCTGCTGTCACGTTTTGTCCCACCACCACAAAACTTCCACAACACACAGGCTCACTATCAAAGGCCAAGCTTTTAAAACAGGATATGGGTCCCATTTAATCAAAAATACAACTTCCTTAAGTGCAATATGCATGTTTTAACTTTGGTTTTCTAATTGTTTTTTGGGGGGGGGGTTTCAGTAGTTATATACAGGCCTAATATTGACACTGTGAACATTGTTTTATGTCAGAAAATGTCATGAGAAAGCCTTTTTATGAGCTTTCTTATGCCATTTAAAAAAATATATTTTTACCTCACTTCAAACTATATAATAGAAGAGAGTATGATAATCACTATCTGCTGTATGTCATACCAGATAGATAGACTTCATGGGAAAATAAATTGTGAACCCGTTTCTATCAGCAGTTATGTCTGTTACATTCTGCTGTGTTATACTGACAATAAGCCAAATATTCTCACACGCACATCGTGCCTGGTCTGGTTTGGTGTTTTCTTTTCCCTGTGTGGGTCATGACTCTACTCTGACACGCATCTTGAGGGGTTTCCATTATGACCTCGCCTTCTTTTGCCTTGCCTATTTACGCTCAGTTATGACACCTTCGTGCTCCACGCGAGAGGGAGAGGTGACAGAAAGATGGATGACCGAGATATTTCCGCACGCAACTATTGTTATTGCCGCGGAGCGCAAATACTGGCTTGCATAAGGACGGAGGGTTGTGGGGATGGGAGGGAGGGAGGGAGGGGAAACCATTAGCTCAGTTACTAATCTGGTATTCACGCCTGGTCAGGAAGGGAAGGTGATCCAGTGCCCCCCAACCCCACAAACCCACACACACATACAGACACACGCGAGTTCTTTCTCTCCCCGCCATGCAAACACTCACTCACACACACTCACTCACTCACACACACACATACAGTATGTGAGAAGTATTTTCCCTCTGAGGAACGCTTCATCATCTTTGTGTTGAGTTCATGGTTGCGTGTGAAAGACATATCAGCAGCGGCTGATCGGCTGACTGTGGTGCTTACTGGTGACCCACCCTGACCCTCTTATCTATTGATTGTCTCCGTTTGACCTGCTGATGTAAGATCCATCTGACTCTCCTCTAAAACAGAGCTCTCACCTGTTGCACCTGCCATTGTCCTTTTGATAAACCACTGTCTTATCGTGTCATATTTATTCTGAGATCAACAACACGGAAAGTGAACATCAAGTAATAAATGTTTTCAGAAAAATATGATTTAATTGTTTTTTAAAACATTGAACCTCAAAGTACAACTCCCACACTGGTTTGATCTGAAAAAGTTTTGTGCTTGGTTATCTGCTCTATTAGAGAATTAGTGTTCCATAGAATAAAATAATAATAAAAGGCCAAATGTACAACATCAAGTAGTACATATTTGTAGTAGTATTTTGATCTGAATTCACACCTCTACTCCGCTATATTTTCCACAGCTGTAGTTATTTTTCAGTTCAAGATTCTCTATACAAAACAGATAATCATCTCATACAATATGTATTTTTTTGTATGAAACTATACAATAACATGTAAATGTTAGCACCAGTGGTGGCCCTAAGAGGGGGCAGGGGGGGCCTTGGCCACCCAGATTTAATTGCTGGACCCCCCATTTGCATCACGTGGCAAAAATATCACTCACATATCAGTGTTTGGTCATGGGCTTTGCAGGTCTAGGTATGACGTGCAAGGTACCCTGGGTGCATTGGTTGTTGACGTTCTGGGACGCCATGTCAAGTTCTACCTGTTACATACATTGTCTATTTTCAAAACACACTTTGGTTGAGTTTAGGAAAAAAGAACAGGGTTTGGCTTTATAATCTTCTAGGAGGCGAACACTGCTCTCTAGGGTAAAAGCTGGTGTTTGTTGGACCTATCCACCACTCCTCCTGTTCGCTCACCCCCACTCAGACTTTTATCGCCTTAACTTTTGTTCTTGTCCCACTGCGTTTCCCCAAAGCCGCTGAGCGCCATTAAACTAACAGCAACAGGCCGTGTATCATGCCAACTTGAAAGGACAGCTTTGTTCCTTGGTGTCTGACACCCCAAGTCACTGCCCAAGCGCTCAATGACTTCAGAGTGAGAACTAGGTTGCCCAACCATGTTGGCATGGTTTGTCAGGAAGAGGGTTAAATAATGCTCCAAGTTTAGCCTGCATTTTGGTGAGGGAACAATTGGCATGGCCATTTTCAGGGGTGTCCCTTGAGCTCTCACCACAACATATCTGAATGAAAATGCGTTCTGTGGGTACCCAGGAGTTTCTCCTAAACTTGAGGAGAAAGTACCATTTACATAGAAATATATCAATAATAATTATCTTAAACTAAAACAACTCAGTCCCCAAAATGAAATGCTGGCATTGTAGTTATTACTGTTGCAGAACTGAAACTTCTCCTGTGTGACAAGTGATGTAGGAGAACTATGGCGGCCAATTCGAAAATGCGAGTAGCCCTATCTAGAGCCGGTGTTTGGTTTGTCTATTCTAGGCTTCTATAGAACAACATGGTGGTCTCTGTGGAAGATGACCTACTCTATATGTACATTTAAATGGCTGACTCTGGTGCAATAAAAACACAAAAACAACTTATTTCCAGGTGTTTATAAACTTATCAAAACATATTTATGAACATTATACACCATTTCTGCCACTAGATGTCCCAAATCCTACACACTGGACCTTTAAATATCATATCAACTTTTCTGAAGTACAGAGTTCACATTACAAATATGAGCTAAGTTTTTCATCAGGAAGAGAAGGGGCTGGTGGATGGCAAGACACCAAGGTAAGACTGCTACCAAGAGGAAGACAGAAGCGAAACAATGTTTGAAACCACTGCCATTACCAGTCATGTTCGTTGTCCAGGTGCGTTTATGGCGAACACATTGGGTATTATTTAGTTGGGCATTTCAAGTCGTGTTTGTGGTGACCAAAGCCAAAACATTGCCAACGTTTTCCTAACCCTAACCAAGTGTTTTTTGTGCCTAACCCAAACCAAATGTTAACCACAGCATTGTCACAACATAAAACTGAAAATTGAAACACAAAGAAATGTAAAGTTTCAACATATCCGCTACATATAAAATACACAAATACCTGCTTTGTCACCACAAACATGGCTGGAAATGCAACTGGTCTTTAACAATGGTCTGCCATTGTCTGCTGCTTGACAGCTGTCTCAGGGAAGTGTCACACCATCCACCAGCTCCTGCTCCTCCTTAAGAGACACTCAGGCTGTACACATGTAATCTGAACTATGCCACTTTAAAAATGTTGATATGATACTTAAAGGAACAAATGTAACATATATTTGATTTGCAGAAATGTACAGTACCAACATCTATTGTGATAATTGGGTTGATTAAAAGGATATAACACAGTTAGGGAGCATTCTGCCAAAGGTTTTATACAAACAAAGTACTGTAAATGTGTGTATCACTCAATAGATGTTGGAAGTGTTGCGTGCTCTGAGTCACAACCACAACCTAATGAAATGAGAACTTTTACACCCTGCCTGCAACAAGGAGTTGAAATTGTCTTACTGTCAACGGGATTACTTAATTATGTCACATACAACAGATGAGATAATGATGTGCGCTGGAAAACATCAAGCACAAGATGATGTGCAAAAAACCTAAAAAAAAAACACCTAAGGCTTATTTTAAATGTTTGACACAATCATACCTGTTTCAGTTCCATATTAGTTCTTGTCCGAAATGAAGCGAATGGGTTAAACTGTAAATTTGTATTAGGTCATAGGCAACATTCATGTGAGGTGTCATGACCTGCAGTCTAAAATAATCCTATTAAGGTTTGCCAGATCGGGCACACGCAAGGCCAGGGGCTTGTTAGCTGATGTCCTACTGGTCAAGCCATTGTTCTCTTTGAAAGTAGAACAACTGTATCATGGTAGTGCATTTTTGTTGCTTTAAGGTTTTGCTTTTGAATTTGAAATGAATGTGGAGTAAGTATTAAAGGGGCGCTCCATCCTTTTTTACACATGATGTTCAGTTTCATCATCATGAGGAGTAAAACAGCTGTGTGTCCTCTGTGACTTTGGCGGGGGCCTTCCAAAGTTCGAAGAAAGCAACCCTGGTGATGAGACAGGAAGGGTCTTCTGAGAGAAGCAACTGAGTTGAATTATGGGGATTCTAAGTCCCAGCTTTACCCATAGGGACTAGAAGTCAGAATATTAGCCTCTGCTAAAAATTAGTAATTACATTACATTACTAATCCCAGTAACACTCTGGGATTGGAGCGTCATTTTGTTCACTGTCTGAGGGTTAATATCATTTCAGTTCACGTGCAAGCCCTGTGCAGGGGCTTGAGGCAGAGGGAGGTGCCAGACATTCGGGGCTCAGCCCAAAAGGTTTTTTCCCATTTACAGCAGGTATACACATTATTTTTCAAGCCATTTGAGAAAATCAAATCTGTGCACCATTGGACAAAACCATCCTGTTGAGCCTTCATGTAGGCCTATCTACTTGTTCTCCAGCTGTCTTCATCATTCTGAAAGCATAACACAACAAATATTGAGGATGACTAATTTTCAATTTTGGCAACTTAAAAAGAGGCAAAATTGTCTCATTTTACTATTTCTAAATTGTATAACATAGATAGGCTAGGAATTTTGCTTAAACAACATTAGTAACGGCGAGGTTAAAGCACTTTTTCTTCACTGATTTGCCGGTACAGTTGGAGAGACTGGGGAAATTACACAAAGTTGAAAGTAGTTTAACAACATAAAAGATTCGCCCACTCCACCACTGCAGAAGAGAAGTAATGTGACTTCCAGTAACTCCAAAGTTCACATGTTGTGTGTGCTCATTTGCTGGTGCGCCTACATTCAGAAACCACCTTGTTTTGTCAGAGTCAGAGAGCGTGTGAATGTGTCATTTTCTGTTTCTGTGTTCTGTGTTAAAGTCAAAAGATGGGACCTGTGGGTGATGATGATTTGAAAGGAAATTTGAAGGAAACTTAGACAGAGCTGTGCAGGGAAACAAAAGTAACAAGTAATGTAACTCATTGCTTTTGCTTGTCCCACTGGTAGGAGGCCCCAAGGTAGACCCAGAACACGCTGGACGGATTACATTCCTCATCTGGCCTACTGCCCCTGCGACCTGGCCCTGGATAAGTGGATGACAATGGATGGATGGACTTTTGCTTGTAATTACTTTTTCAATGTGTAATTAGTAATTGATTGCTCTTTTCAATTAACTTGTGTGTCCCCCATTTCTAGGGAAGTGTAATGTAAAAGTACCCCTTTAATTCCCATGTCATTCAAGTGACAGGTAACAAACAGTGTAACTCCAGTAGTTAAAGCCTCAGTGCTCTACCAACATACGATATTTGATCAAGTAGTAAAAAGTAAAATATGAAATAAAGACAATTACTAAAACTGGGATACGTACAAACATGAATGTGTGAGTTTGTGATAGAGGCATGCAATTTCCATGAAACTTTAACATGATACTTGACAAATCACTGAAGGGAAATTCTGACATATTTTGTTTCCCCATCACGCACTTCCTTGAAGTTTAGAGCTCATCAGTACTGTAGTAATGGTTCAGGTCAAGATTTCGGTGTCTTGTTTAAGAGCATTTCAGCCGGACAGCTTTTTGTCAGAGCTTGATATTTAAGGTAGTCCTGTCTCAGATATTATTTAAGAACCCCACCACCAAATGCCTTTTTTTGTCAAGGATGAGGTGGTAACGTGATCAATGATATCTAAAAAGCTCTTTTTGTTTGATTTTCTACTTACAAAAGCAACTTAAATGTGTGTGTACATGTAAAAGCATTAAAGAAGAAACACTGACTATGTAAAATGCTGGAAAATGCTATGAGTACACTTGTGTCTGGGTTTCATTGCTTTATGGTAACCCGTAGATGTGTGTTCATTCAGCCAGCTCGTGCTAAATCATGAAAACCAACACAAAGAAAAAAATAACCTCCTGACAGCGGCGGTATGCAAAGACACACAGTGAGACGGAGGTACACACCTGCTCTGAAGGTGTGTGCGTGACAGCCTTTGCGTGAGTAGAAACTAACAACCTTCACAGTCATTACACCTGCTTTTATGTCCAAGAATTCTTAAGAGGTATATGGCTGAGGGCAAAACATTTCTTGCCTGTTTTTTTTTCTTTCCCTTCCCCAGCTCTGTGAAATGGACACAGAGCAAACTAATACCACACACCTCCAGGCCGGCGTCCAGCTCTGCATTCCAGCTCATCCTGTGCATCCTGACACGACCCACCGCTGCTTTGGCTGCGGTCAGCCCTACACACAGCTTTGGATCTACACAGTAGCACTACTCGTCCCTTCCTGTAGTAGCCTGTAATCGCTTTAATCTTTTTAAGAAGTTAGGAGAGTCAGAATCTCCCCACTGACTCACATCCCAGCCTCCACAACCTGCCACTTCTGCTCCCTTCTCTCCCCCTCACTTCAGCTTTGATTTTTCTCTGTCTGACCTGCTGTCTTTGTGCTTGTCAGGTTCAAAATCTAGAAACTGGAGCTTAGCTGGTGAGATGAGTGATTGCCTAATGCCTAAAATGTGATTTTAAAAAAGGGTGAAGTGCAGTTTTCAGCCCAGTTGTGTGACATTTACAGTTGCTCCGTCTCCAGCTGTGCATGCTGCTCACCTGTTGTGATCTGACACACACACTCGTGCAGCCTGAGCGCCCACTGAGAATGCAGCTGGCTCCCACCTCGGGCGGTCCACAATCACAGTCACATTCATCTTTAATCAGGTTCAGTTTCACCCCTGAGGAACATGATCACCTCACTTGAGGTGTGGATCAGAATCCCTTTGAAAGCTGAATACTGCACGATAAGAGGAGCTCTTTACTGAGGTTCATTTAACTGTATACATCACCCCTTTGCTCAAATCACTTCACTGGCTTCCTGTCCCATTCAGAATTCAATTAAAATTACTCACTCTCACTTATCAAGCTTTGCACGGCCAGGCCCCTACATATCTATTAGAATTACTCCACCCATACACTTCAGCTCACACTCTCAGGTCAAATTCATTAAACTTACTGACTGTCCCTCGTACACGTCTTAAGACTCGAGGTGATCGGGCATTTGAATCCCTGGCTTCCAAACTATGGAACGCTCTGCCTGCACCTTTGCGGTCTGTTGACTCAGGTAGCTCTTTCAAAAGGCAGCTAAAGACCCATTTGTTTAAGCAGGCGTTTGGGTAATTGATAAGTACCTGCCACTACCTGCTGTTTTCACCATGTATTTTTAAGTGTGTGCGTGTGTGTAGATGTGTGTATTTTTAGGTGTGTGTGTGTGTGTGTGTGTGTGTGTGTGTACAATCAGTTTTATCTAAATTTGCTCTGTTTTGTTTGCACATTGACTCTGTAAAGCACTTTGTGACCTCTGTCTGTGAAAAGCGCTATATAAATAAACTTTGATTGATTGATTGATTGAAATAAGTTTGTATTGACAAGTAATTCTCCCTTCACAAGTTTATATATGGACACTATAACACTGCAGATAGATGGGTTTCTCAAGAGCACCAGGATGTCACCAAAGGCATTCACATAGAACCAGCATTGTGGCAGTGTGGCATATTGTTGCAGCTATAATCTTTTTCAAATCCCAATTATTAGCCTATTGGAATAAAAGACACGATTTCCCTCAAAATATTGGGTTCTCAAAATCTTCATATTAAGCTCCCTTGTGTATCTATTGTTATATTAAAGGCTGGGAGAGTAAATCCACTGCTCAAATGAAGCGTCCTTTTTCATTTTCTCACGCCCCTGACTTCAAGTTAAACACGAAATTATTCTTAATTCTGCCGACGGATTCCTGCACCCTCCTCACCGATCCCAGGCTCCACTCTGGGACCCGCTGCGTGACAGAGAGGGTGATTAGTTCACCTTGTGTTATAAGTTCCACTTTTCATAACTTGTTTTGCCGTTTCGTGGGTTCTCGCCTGTGTGACTGCTCGGTCCGGCCCCACCGTGTTGCATGACTGCAGTGAATGAAGCCTGAGTGGCAGATTGCATGACTCCAAAGCCCCAAGATCCTCGCATTTACAGAAGCTATAGCGCGCAAATATGTGCACCTTCGTGCCCGAGCAGGGGGAAAAAAGGGAGTCTCGCGTCCTGCGCTCTTTGTTCTGCAAGTTTAAGACCCTTGTGTCTTTTCCAGAGGCTGCTGCCTTCGCGTGACTTGACCAAGCAGATTTAGGATTGTCCAGAAGACCGAGACCCTCCCCTCTGGACGCCAGCTCCGCTTCTCACGCAACCTGCAGCACCAGAGGCGCAGTCCCGCGGCGCACGGCGAGAGTCCCCGGAGAGTCAATACACAGTCCGGGAGGATCAGGACAGCGCTGAGCCGCACGGATTACGCAAAATAAATATATATAATCCAAACTTTGACCTGCAGGACTTTCTCCTGAATTCGAAGTCCCTTGATTCCATAGCTATACTTTTGGGTCGCGGTGTATGTGTGTGGTAAAAAAGTTGTATGTGCTTCTAAACACAAACAAGTTAGCCTACAATTTGGATACACCTAACAATATTAATAGTAACCCCCAAAGAGCCAACAATCTTTTTATTTATTTAGTTATTTAAATTCTCTGTTGTTTTTTTAAAAAAAGGCTTTACACACAGTATGCTGTTTCCTGGTTACCAGAGTACATTGCACATTGTTTTTTATAATGAGGCAGTAATAAATAGATAAATAAAACAATAATATTTCCAGAAGGAAATAAAAACACTTTTTATTTTTTCACCCCTATAGGGCGATATGGCAATAATAAATAATTAAATAAAAAAAAAAAAACACCTTCTGTATAACTTGCTGTCAGAATGGTAAGAGATCATTTATAAAGACATGAGACATGTCTGACACACACACACACACACACACACACACACACACACACACACACACACACACACACACACACACACACACACACACACACACATATATATGTGTGTGTGTGTGTATAGAAATAATGATATATGATAACGGTCAGTAACCTACTGCTGGTACTTCATCCATCTATTATCATGTATTGCTGAATTCCACACTAGTAGTTTCGATTCAGAGCCTTCCCGTGATAAAGCTCCATATGACTAAGTCATTAATGCAAGTTAACTATAGGGCAAATAAACTTATTTATTAGAATAACTGCAAAAATGCAGCAAATAACAGAAAATCACAAGACATTACATCATCCCACTGACAAAGATGAGTCCAGTAGCCAAACAAACAAAGGGATAAAAAAATCAGTCAGTGCAAAAACCATCCATATAAAACGTGTTATTGGTGATAAAATAGGATTTAGGCTAACATAAATTACTCCCTGGTCATGTTTGTTGAAATTTATGTGAATAAATTAGTTTTTGTAACAGCTATAATAAGCTTGGAGACAAAGGACGTTAGGGAAGCTATAAAGAGACAATGTAGTCCTACTTTTCTAACTTCATTACGTTACTTAGACACTCACTCGTTCTGATAGCTCAAACTGAGGGCCAGCTTAGTGTAAGCACTACATCTGTCTGCAGAGCCACCAGTTTTTTTCTCCATCTCCGGCTGTCACAGACTTTGACAGGTCACAGATTTTGGTGTAACACCTGTTGCACAAGGGAAAGGGAAGGGAAAAATACAATAATTCCCATTTCTCAGCTCATATACCGAATTAAGTAATCAGATGCTATGCTTTATGAGGCAGAGAGTAACGGTGCAGAGCTCCTTTGAATGTGAAGCCGTGCCGTGCCTTATTAATGCCTACTTAGAAAATGCTTTCTGGGTATAAAAGGTTGAAAGGGGGACAAGGAGGAGTGGTATTGAGCTCATCTACCCTTGCATTACTCCAGCAGTGTTGCCCCCCCGCATCCTCTTCAAAGGGGAGGTGAGGGTTTGATAACTGCACTCTCACGCAACTGGTCAATCTTTAACTCCAGTGGAGAACTAACAGGTAGTACAAGCACGACATGGCATTTGACTGCTGCCTCAGGATTGCAAGCTGCCTGGGTGGTGACTGTGGAAGTTGTCACTAACTCCTGCTCTCACACCCAAACCCTGATTTCATTACCGCACGCAAACAGGATTGCCTTTAGATGACAGAACTGTGACACTTGTTGTATGGTGTTAAAGCTCGTTATTCCATCATTTCTAGAGCGGACTAAAGTTATTTATAGACTAATGCCTTTGATATAGTGTTGTTGTAGACTTCTTCCGCGCAAAACACAAATCATTCTTCTTAATGTCGATAAATAAAATCAAACACTGATAACAAGTTTCCTCCAATTATTGATTCAAGTCAGTTTTAAATCAAAAATTTTATCTCATCAAAGGGTTAGCTCAGCTTCTCACATGGTTTGAGATGTATCAACCTGCTATCGCCTTAATTCATTTGCATGGGATATTGACAGCCGATTGGATTAGATTATTTGATTGCATGGAAGTTATAAATAAGGTTCCTGCATCAGCAAACACAACACTGGCACATATAGGGTCCAATTATGTTTTATAGCCACAAAGGCAGCGCATTTTGAAATTAAAATTAGGCTAAAGTAAATATCTTAGCCCAAATATTGCAATTAAATAAAATAGGCTAAATAATAAAAATAGAACCCAAACAGAAGATTGCATCTACAAATCCTGCAGAACAGTAGGTGACATGTATGAAATTGAACAGTCTTATCAAAGATTGTAAACAGTTGTGTATTGGTGGACCTGATATCTGTCTGTGTGAGCCATTATGTCTTATCTGACCATAAACTATAAAACATAACAGGCTATAATGTCGTGCAAGCCCACAACTTTGTTACAACAACTGGGGAAAAGTATGATTTCTTCATTGATATGAAGTTTCAAAGTGTTCCTAATCTCGCACGCACCCAAACACCACACACACGCACCTTTTCTAAACTTCATTCATGACAAACAGAGAGAGAGGGAGGGAGGGAGGGAGAGAGATTACGTCATGAACAGCAGCCAATGAAGCTGTGGAGCGCACTATAAAGCAAGAGCCCATTCTCTGTTTTGGGAACATCAAGAGAGTTACCTCGGACAATAACTCTACTTAACGATATTTTTACTATCTTGAAAAGTATTTTTCGGATCACAGCATTGTTCCTCTGTCACCGTTCCACTAAGGTAAGCTCCATCTCTGCATGATGACAGATTGATTTCTAACTCAGGTGGAAATGTGAGAGTGATAAGAGCAAAGTGCTGACTTGGATATTCTTTTGCAAGCTAAATAAATAGGAGTCTCTGCAGTTGCAACTTTGAATGTGCTTATTCTTTTTAACCCTTGTGTTGTATTCATGGGCTTTCTTTGAGTCATAGTGTAAGGTGGTAATACACTTTAAACAGCCCATTACTTTGCATTGCCTACCATTTGTAAAAAGAGTTATGGTGCAGCATGTGAACATATAAAGTCTAATTAATACCAAACACATGCTGTGTGATAGTCCTCACTTACTTTAAACTTTATGGTGCATGTAGTCAACATGTTGCACAATACTTCTCCTCCTCCCTGCCTTCGCTACTCTCATGCCCCTCCTATTTAATTTCCAGATTGTGCAGAGGCCAAAAAAAAAGGAGTTGTCATCATGGCGCTAATGATACTACCATTCATTGGATCAGTGTCGGTATCTGAGAGTCTGGTTGCCATGATAACATTGTGTCTGGTCTACCTGATTCTCAAGTTTTTCCACACCAAGATTCCTGAGGGACTTCAGCGGCTGCCTGGACCAAAGCCCCTGCCTATCATTGGGAATGTGCTGGAGGTGGGTAGAAATCCTTACCTGAGCCTCACTGCCATGAGCAAGCAGTATGGCAATGTCTTCCAGATCCAGATTGGCATGCGCCCCGTAGTCGTGCTGAGTGGCAGTGAAACAGTTCGGCAGGCTCTCATCAAGCAAGGGGAAGATTTTTCTGGCAGACCTGACCTGTACAGCTTCAGGTTCATCAATGATGGCAAGAGTCTGGCCTTCAGCACAGACCAGGCTGGCGTCTGGCGTGCCCGTAGGAAGCTGGCCTACAATGCCCTGCGTTCCTTCTCCACCCTGGAGGGCACGACCCCAGAGTACTCCTGCATGCTGGAGGAACACATCTGCAAAGAGGGAGAGTATCTGGTCAAACAACTTGACACCGTCATGAAGGCTGAAGGCAGCTTCGACCCCTTCCGCCACATTGTGGTCTCTGTCGCTAATGTGATCTGTGGAATGTGCTTTGGCCGACGCTACAACCATGATGACCAGGAGTTGTTGAGCCTGGTGAACCTCAGTGATGAGTTTGGCCAGGTGGTGGGGAGCGGTAATCCTGCAGACTTCATTCCTGTTCTTCAGTACCTGCCCAGCACTGCAATGAAGAATTTTCTGGACATCAATGCCCGCTTCAACAACTTTGTGCAAAAGATTGTCAGCGAGCACTACACCACCTTTGACAAGGTACACCATCCACTAAATCCATTTTTCTTTTAATGAAAATGACACATTGTTTTCCCTTTTAATCACTGCGTGTAAAGGATTTATTGAGATCATCCAATCTTCTTTCAGGACAACATTCGTGACATCACCGACTCCCTCATTGATCACTGTGAGGACAGGAAGCTGGATGAGAACTCCAATGTCCAGATGTCAGATGAGAAGATTGTAGGAATCGTCAATGACCTGTTTGGAGCTGGTAGGCTGAATTTCTCTGCAAATTAAATGATCTGATGTGTGAAGTGACCTCCATAACTTACTTAACTAACTTAACTGAACTTCCCGTTTAGGTTTTGACACCATCTCCACTGCCCTGTCTTGGTCAGTAATGTACTTGGTGGCATACCCAGAGATACAGGAAAGGCTTTATCAAGAACTGAGTAAGTACAGCTATTTTACACAAAATATTTCCTTGATTACTCCATTTTTTAAGTTCCATTTTTTGGGGGGTATATTCCAAAATCAGACCAAAAAGATCACCACTCTAGAACTCAGCATTTCAAATGTTAGCCACATCTGACAATACCTTTCCCTTTGAGTTGCCCAGATTTTTTTACTCTCAATGTTCTTCTGTCCCCTGGCCTTTTGCAACACAAGCTGGTCCTAGTCCAGCGCAACCACCCTGAAGCCCCTCTACTCTGTCTATAAGAAATCTCTGAAAAAAAAACCCATCAACACCACCACCATTGTATTATTCTTACCAAATTTAACCTGTTGAACCTTGAATATTTCACATTTTCCTGATGAACAGTTAATTTATAAAAGAACAATAGCAGAATTACAAGGAATCAAGGGGCGATTGTGTCATCCCCTTAAGATAATGAACCCCCCTTCTGTCCAAGATCAAAACTGTGGCTGAAGGGGAATCAGGAATGCAATCATTCATTTTTAATTTTATGAACTGCTATTAAAACAACCACAACTAACCATGTACCTAGTGAACAGTGTTTGATAATGCTTGTGTATGATGTATATGATTGCGCCGATTAGTGGTAAAACAAAAAATAATGCAGGAACCCACATTTTGTGGCTCTCGTAGTTAAATGCTCCATTGTGATTTTTATTGTAAAAATGTGGGACATGACTATAACATTCAACCTCATTCCTCACCCTGAACTAATAGTCAATGACTTTTTTTCCAGAGGACAATGTGGGTCTCAATCGTACTCCTCTTCTCTCTGATAAATCCCACTTACCCTTTCTGGAGGCCTTCATTTTGGAGCTGTTCCGCCATTCATCATTCCTTCCCTTCACTATCCCTCACTGGTAAGGTTAATCTCTTTTAGATACACAAAAGTACCACACCTGCCTATGAAAATTAGATGTTAATGACATGCCGTATTCTCACAGAACCAACATAGAACAAAAACATAGCTATCACCAAGAATATGTCTGAGCCTGTCAATACATGATGGTCTAACAATTTGTTCTTCTTTTTCAGCACAACAAAAGACACATCTCTGAATGGCTTCTTCATTCCTAAAGACACATGCGTCTTCATCAATCAGTGGCAGATCAACCATGATCCGTAAGTTCTTTTTCTCAGTTTAAGATGACTAGCATTTGATCATAGCCTTGCATTTTTATTGGCATGGTTATTCGTGCATCTTATCTTATTGCTTCGCTTTCTGCACTTTTCAGTGAGTTGTGGAAAGATCCATCTGCTTTCAACCCAGACCGCTTCCTGAGTGCTGATGGCACTGAAGTCAACAAGCTGGACGGGGAGAAGGTGATGATTTTTAGTATGGGAAAGCGGCGCTGCATCGGCGAGGTCATTGCACGAAATGAAGTTTACCTCTTCTTGGCAATCATCGTCCAGAAGCTGCACTTCCACACGATGCCCGGAGAGCCTTTGGACATGACCCCAGAATATGGTCTCACAATGAAGCACAAACGCTGCCACCTGAGAGCCACAATGCGAGCGAGGAATGAGCAGTGAAGCTGTTTTTAATGTGCAATGCATGACTCAATAGATGGTTTAAGTTGACTCTAACACTGTATGGGTCACAGCCAGGATAACAGTCAGTGAAAGAAGCATCTTTCTCAAAATGTAAGGCATTGGTTGCCGAATTTGATCGACAGAGCTAATGACATTGAAACAAATGAGTGAAATGTGCTTGCTGCAGATCATCAGAGGTGTCTTGGTTTGTGTGAACACACCTCTGTAATGTTTTTGGTTCTCTGAGTGATAATCGTGCACATGGTTGTTGCTTCTCAGTGAAGTATAAGGAGATACCTGGTTCTCCTGCATTATGTAGTAAACTAAACTACTAAACAAACAAAGAAAAGTCTGCACACTTCAGCTCCCTTTTTAGGGAACACCTTCTTCACTTTATGGATGTGCGCGGCTGCTCTTTTTATATTCACTGTAAACTAAACTACTCCCATTAAGAAGTTATAAAACACTCTGAGACTAAGTCACCTTGTTCAACTTTGGGACGCACAGTATGTTTTACTGAATAGGCAGTACTATTTAGGCAACTGCAACCTAAATTGTTTTCTTCTGTGACACAGGACTCTGAACTGAAAGGATATTAGCCTACCTTAAGATGCCATTGCCACTTGTAAGCTAATTATTTGTATGACATTATAATGTGGATGTAAGACACTGATACTATTTGTATCCCAAAAAATGTGATTTTTATGTTTTTTGTTTTTTTTTTGTATATCAAGTACTTTGTATTTTATAAAGTCATTTTTATGTGCCTAGCATTTGTATATTTGAGGTGAAATAGTTTTGCTCTGCATCTATATAAAAAATACCAGGACACCAAAAGAGTTCCAGTGATTTTTGGAATATATTAGTAGGCTATAGAAGTTTTTTTTAACTCTAATGTATCAATGATTGTATAACGTGTAAGGGCATGTGATCGCAGCATCCTTTAATCTGCCACGCAAATAAAATATGCTGTAATGATCATTTTGTTGTTATTGTTTGCTTGATTTGAAAGAGACTAATGTACCCACACACTAACACAGTGAGGACCATCATATAAGTCAGTCACTGATTGAATTTTATGATCCATGTCAGACTACAGAATATTAAACCACACGTCTTGAAATTTTAGAGAGAAAACAAACCACAACAAACCCACGTGGGAGATAAAGGAAGTGACGTAGCGTATCAACCCGGAAGACGACACAAACAACAGCTGGAGCTTTGGCATTCAGGATACCTCGCCACAGACTTATCGATAAGGTAGCCTACATCAATATGTTATCGACTGAATGTACTCGGGTTTGGTTTTTAAAAGGAGTAAGCACCCGTCACAAAGTTATAGTCAGCTTAGACAAAAAACAAACAGGGCGGACGAAGACGAAGCTAATGTTAGCTTCCTTGCTAGCATAGCCAGCTTACTGGTTGCTAAGCTAAATTTGTTGTGACTTTCTATATTTCTCTGAACACTGCCCTCATATAGATGCTGTTTTAGGTCCATTTAACCCAAGTACTTAGTACACAAATCTACTTCAAGCAGGGTCATGCAGCACGCGAAGAAACGTTTAAATTAACGATAACGTTTGTTAGCTCATATCTGCACAAAGCGTGGCAACGCTACATAGTGGAACATAAATGAATAACTTTAAATTTAAGAAACCAGTTTTTACTACCATGAGCACCCCATAACACTAAGCTGTCAATTAGTAAGGTCCTGTCACTATTACTGTTCAAGTTTAACGTATCATTTAATCGCCGTTTCTGCACCGGTGGTAGTAATTAGCCCCATACATTACAAAGGAGCAGCATGGACCAATTAATTAAGACCAGGTGCTGCATGCTGTAACCTTTAGTGGACCAAGTATAGCAGGAGACCATATTAATTTGTACAATGGCTATATTTAAAGTGTTCTTTGTATAATATGACAACGAATTAGCAACATTAAAGGGGAACTACACATATTTTCAAAATTCATACATGGTATTTCAATGTTTGAAGGAAGTCAAAAAATATGTGTGTGTGTATGTGTAAACATGAACAACTCTCTTCCAGATCTCACAAGTAGAGTGCTAAAACTCCAATCTGTGATGTCACTCGCTGTGTTTCCTCAGGAAACACCTTGCTGGGGGTGTGCTTTGGAGGTGGTTTTTTCAGCTGAGAGGCTTAGTTGCATCTGTTTGCTATGATACATCCCTTGAAGTAAACAGTTCAGCACAAGGTAGAGGACTTGCTCTGAAGGTCTGGATTTGGACCAACCAGATCTGTGACCATGTGTAATCACTTCCATTAACTTGTTGTAACAGAGCAATGTACAATAGGGCAACGTGCAATTTCTTAAGCACTTTAATATGCAGTATGCACTTTATATTATAACTGTACCATTTATTAGTAATATGTAGTAGGGCAATGTGCAATCTTCATTTAGTACTTATTAATTTTCTGATATGCAGCAGCACTTTATCTATGCACTAGCACTTTATAAGGGCATTGTGCAATTTAGATTTGTATTTAATTAAATCTGTGCAATATATATTTTATCTACGCAACAGCACTTTATTTACATGCACCAGCACTTTATAGTAAGCCCTTTCCTCTTTTGCACACTAGCTCGAATGGTCGCCTACCACTGAATGTTCTGTGTACTTGTATTGTGTCTGTTTTTTTTTTCTTTTCTTTTTTCTCTTTTTCTATTTTACCTGATGTAATATCAACCTGCCAAGGGACTACAGATGGAAACTAGCCTATGGCTATAATCTGTCATATTTACATGTATATGTTCATTAATATGCACTGTCCCTTTTTAAATAAATAAATTAAAATTGAAATGAAATTGAAATTCACAAATGTTGATCCTAGGACATGGAAATTACATTCTTAATTTAGGTGGTGTTTACCTTAACCAAACAGATTGTTAAATGGAGTTTAGTTTGATGCCCTAAAGCAGAGTAGCGGCATGATCAGAGATGAAAATAGGGCCATAGCCATGTTTAAAGAAATACTGAGGTCCAATAAGTCAGAGTCCCCCCCCCCCCAATGAAAATGAAATATATGTAAAACACCGGTTTCAACTACTAAAGGTTGATTATCATTTATTGTTTTTTATGTTTTTGAATCAAAGTGAACAGAATGGCTGCAGACTGGCTGGGTAGTGTTGTGTCTATCAACTGCGGGCTGGCGTTGGGAGTTTACCAGGGAGAGGTGTCATCTGTTGATCACGCCAGCCAGACCATCTCACTGAGACAGCCCTATCACAATGGGATCAGATGTCATCTTCCCGAGGTCACTTTCAGGTAAGAAAGATGAAGGATGCTGAAATATTTTCCTATATTGCTCCTTGACTGGAAATGCGCAGATTTATCTACTTCACCTAAGCAATGTTGAAGGCTCTCCAAATAGTCAGATGTTTGTATTTCATCCTCCCCCTCAACAGTTTCCACAAAAAACTCTAATGTCTGCATGCTGCCATGTGTATAATACCATCTCCTGGGAGATTATATTTTTAGTGTCAAAACTTGTTAGAAGGTCTAAATGACATTTGGTGGAAAGGGCTTACGTTAAATTGATCATTTTTTTAATCCATGATAGATTCATAAATTTTCAAACAATTTCTCATCATTACAAGACAGTGCTTTCGACCATTTAACCACTTTTAACCAACGCATTACTTTTTTGAGTTGACCACCGTCCTATTCTAGTGAAAGTAATATTTCAATAAGGAAGTTTATTGAAATTTGGCACAAACATCCACTTGAAATCAAGGATAAACTGATTAGATTTTGGTGGTTGAAGCCAGGTCAATGTGACCTTGTCCTTCTCATTGTTGTGAACACAGTATGTCAAGATGAATGATGAACTGATTCGATTTTGGTAGTCAAAGGTCAAGGTCTCTGTGACCTCACAAAACAAATTTTTGGCCAAAACCTGAAGTTCACACAAATGTCTCAAAGGATAAAATGATGAAGTGATGACATTTTAAACTGCTCAAAAAAATTAAGGGAATACTTCGGTCAGTGGAAACCAAAATCACCAACCCACTGCGGGCTTGATTCAAAATGACACAGAAAATCAAAGTAAAATATTGAAATCACAGGCTGATCAAACTCGTGTAGATTTTACCACAGCATTTCATAATAGGACTCAGTAGTGTGTATGGCCTAGGGTTGTCACGATACTAAAATTTCAAACTTGATATCGATACCCAGGAAAATATTCAATACTCGATACCATTTTCAATACAGCAGCAAAAAATTAAGATGCATGTCATTTTTTAAATAGAGATCAGAACAGTAACATCAATGATAACAACAAAAAATCCCCCCAAAATAAATAACAACCAGAAACAAGATCTGTCCATACAAATGTATTTATCTGCAGCCCTGTTTATTTTCTGTGCTTCTGGTGAATTAGCACCATGTTTTTGTTGCTGATCAAATAGAGTTGGTAGTTTAGGCTCAGGATGCTCCTGTTTCTACCTCACTATGTGATCAGAGAACCAGGGCTTCAATCTGTGACTTTGCTGTTAACATAACTTTTCAGACACACATAATTGTGTTGTCCTGTTAAACTAACATTGTCTATTAATGTTACAGACGGGCATGACTGATAAAGTTTTCTGCTTAGCTTCCACATTAACATTACAAGTTATATTTTAGTTTGATGCTGGCGACACCAGCTGCTCAGCTGCTAGTGAGGGGAGGGGCTGTACCTGCCGTCTGCAGCGTGCTGTGTTCACTTCACTAAATATTTCCAAAGAGCGCTTTTTCCTTTGTCATTTTTGACCAAAACTGGCTGCTCTTATCCTCCTGCAGCTGCGCTGGCCATATTACAGCAACAGAAATGTGTGCATGCATGCGCAGCGACGACAACAAGCCGGGTTGCAGCGAGGGCTCTGTGCCTGCCAGACGCTGCCTGCACAGTGTGTATCCGTCGGACCCGTCACGCACACCCGACAGGCGATGAGGTGGCATGCACTGTTAGTATCGATACTTTTGTAAATTAGTATTGTATCTGGATACAGCATTTGAGTATCGATACTTTTCAGAGTACAACCCTAGTATGGCCCTAGCGTGTGTGAATGCACTTCCGACAATGTCTGGGCATGCAGGAACCCAGGGCCAACTGCACCAGCGTATGGTCTGACAAGTGCGCTGAGGATTTTGTCCCAGTACAGCATTCAGGATACTGTTTGCTATGACATGGAGGTCTGTGTGACCGTCCAAGGATATGGCTCCCCACACGATCACTGACCCGCCAACAAACCAGTCATGCTGGATGATGTTACAGGCAGAATAACGTTCATCCTGGCATCTCCAGACTCTTTCACGCCTGTCACATGTGCTCTGTGTGAACCTAATCTCATCTGTGGAGAGAACAGGGCACCAGTGGTGGACCGGCTAAATCTGGGGTTCTCTGGTGAATGCCAGTCGAGCTGTACAGTGCTGGGTCCAGGTCCCACTAGAGGACGCTGTGCCCTCATGCCATGGAGCCTGTTTCTGACAGTTTGGTCAGAAACATGCACACCAGTAGCCTGCTGGAGGTCATTTTGTAGGGCTCTGGCAGTGCTCCTCCTGTTCCTCCTTGCGCAAAGGAACAGATACCAGTCCTGCTGCCGAGGTGATGCCCTTCTACGGCCCTGTCCAGCTCTCCTCATGTAACAGCTGGTCTCCTGGTATCACATCCATGCTCCTGAGACTGTGTTGGGAGACACAGCAATCCTTCTTGCCACCACATGTATGGATATGCCATCCTGGAGGACCTGGACTATCTGTGCAGCCTGATTGGGCTGCAGGTACCACCTCATGCTACCAGTAGTGACAAGGACACTAGCAGAACACAAAACTAGAGAAGAATCAGTCAGCCAGGATAAGGAGAGAGCAACTGTCTGTGGCCACCACACGAAAAAAGATTCCTTTTGGGGGTTGTCTTGCTTTTGCCTCTCCATTGCACCTGTTGTCACTTTGATTTGCACCAAAGCGGGTGAAATTGATCACTTGAGCTTTCTTAATGGACAGATTGATATCCCCAAAGTTTAACTGACTTAACTGACGATTAAGTGTTCCCTTAATTTTTTTGAACAGTGTATATCCAAAAGGTCAAAGGTCAACTTTGCTGTGACATCATAATGTTCTGGCCATTACTCAGCGTCATAACTCAGTAAATAGAGGGGTAGACATTTGGTCAGACACTAAATTGATGACCCTAATCTTTGGTGTTTGCCTTTTAAACTGTGTTGATTGTATAGATTGTCTGGGCTTTTGGGTTAAAGATGTGTGTAAAGTATCCATGTTTTAGAATTTGTAAGCAGCAACATCCATATTTGAAGCAATGTTAACTGTCGTGGCTAAGATGAGTCTGGACAGACATGGATGTAAACTTGTAGTTTGAACCCTTATTAGGTTCCATAATTTGTTTTGTCTTCTAGTGCCATGGATATCAAGGATTTGAAGTTCCTAAATATCCAGAATACAGTCAACAAGCCCAGCTCTGGTCAGGGAGTTACAACAGAACCCAGTGTGATACTGTCAGGACGCCAGGGTCAGAGTAACAGAGTTACTCAACCTCATGTAACAAGCAGCAGCTCTCAGTCCAGCACTGCTCCCATCACCATCCTACGCAGAGGTAGGTAGATGGTTAACTTTGAGTTTAATCACCCATCAATCACAGTTGATTTTTTTTCAATAGAAAGCACAGTTAAAGATACTGACATTAGAGTTTTATAATGCATAATAATAAGTGACATTGTAGAATGCCACGTAACAATTTCTCATTATCGGATCGGACTTAACTAATGTCTCATGGGGTTGAAGTCCTTTTAGCTTAAGCTAGCATGATTGAATTGTTTGACATCTTTTGTGTTACCAATGTTTTGTGCTTTTCTAATGAGTAAAGAATACACAGTATGTTACATCAAATGCAGCAGATAACAGAATCAGGTTTTTCGACTGAGCCTGTGACACTTAACACTGCAGGTGTATACAAACAATTGAACACTGTCAAAGGAGAGCATGATCATGCAGTGGAACACTAGGAGATTAACAGGTTATTTTACTAATGCTCTAAAACGCTGAGACAGTTTGACACAGACTTTCATAGGTTAGGAAAGCCCAGTATATTTAAAGATTTTCCTGATTCATCATGAAGCTGCATTTCATAGTTCTGAAATCGCAGAACTATTGTTGCAAAGTTCGTGTTGGGAGTCACGTATTACATGACAGGAATTTACCGCACGATGGCTATACAGTAAGCCTCTGTTGAGGAACAGAACATAGATATTGTTCATCGACAGGAGGAAATGTGACACACAGCAGTGTCACATATTAGCCAACCCCTTGTTGTATCTTCCAGAGTGTTGCGACTGAAAATGGGCTGAAAATGCCGAGTCACTCAACATCACTCTTTTTGATTGTTCAACAGACTTGTGATGTTTTCTTGTCAACAATAGGAAGGAAGTCAATTTTCTCAGCAGGTCAAATGATTTCTGAGATGTCAGATGATGCTAAAAAGTTCAAATTTGTAAGCCACTTTTCACTCACCAAAACCAATACCACTTAGTGTGTGATGATTCTAAATATCATGATTAGACCAAAATCAGCAGTACAGCTGCAACAGTTAATGGACACTGTTTGACATTTTTCATTATTTTATTAGTTTTAGACCAATCAACTAATCGATTATTTGAGAAAATAATTGACAGATTAATTAACCATATGAATAATCATTAGTTGTAGCCCTAACCGGCAGTACTGCAGTGAATCTCTCAACACTTTAGTTCCCTCCAAAGAAATCCACCTTTAAAATGGTTCTCAAATATGTTATTTCATTGAATTACAGCTCAGTAATTTTATTAAACAAATAGACACTGTAGCTTTTCACAAATGTTTCTCATATGAGAGTGAATAGTGTAGTGTTCCTGGTAATGAAAGTCCCAGCCAGTGCATCCACAGACTGTGAAAGTAATGGACTGAGCTAACATGACCTATTTGGTCATCACCTGTTTGTGGACTGCTGTTTTGATGCCTCAAGTTGCTGAGCAAGAGCTGTGGAGAAGTGAGTGGTGGGGTGTCGCAACAGATACCCCACAGACAGCCTGTCGCTCAAGTGCCCTTGCCCTTAAATATGCATAACTTTAAACCATAATGAAAAGGTAAATGGGTGAGTTATAAAAAAAAAAATTCAGCCACCATACAGCTGTCATAAATATTTAGATTAGCTGAATGTGTGTTGGACACTGCTGGGCTTTGGGGAAAAATTTGTTTTTTGGGAGATTAGAATTGTAAATGAGTAAATGTAAAGTGAGGTTTAGCTCTATGTTGTTGACTCTTACATTACCACCTGCTCTATCAGTTTAAGGAAAGGGCACACAAGCAACAGGAGCATTTTGCAATGTCTGGCAACACAGTGGCCCTAGCCAAAACATTTAACCATTGTGAAGCTAATGTTGTTGTTTATATTAGAGCCTAGACTTTGTATGAGACGGGTTGATTCAACTCTGTATTTGTGGTGCCATGATTTGTAGTGTTGATAAGCAACTGTCTTGTCTAGTGTCATTTAAGAATGCATTATGAGTCATATATAGCTTTCTTTTTTAAAGATAATATGCTGTGTCATGTAGCGCTTTTGATATTTCATAGCCCTGCTCCTGTCCAGATTGGCTTTTATGCTGTGTGTACACGCTTTTAGGTCGATTTTGAAACCTCTAAAATGTTGACATTGTAACTGTCAAAAATATCTCCATTATAAAACTTTAGGTTTTATCATGTGTTTTTCTTATGGCAGCAATATTTTTCTGATATTTAGTTTAATTTATACTATGCAGGATCTTCCTAAAAACAATGTATGGAGTCATATAGAAGTAATCCAATATCACTTATCACTTATGAGCCAGGAGAAGAATTCTTTTTTTTTTTTCTTCTCATTTAGCTATGTTTGGGACATGCCTGGGCACGGCATGCAGGTGTGGTTTGGACTTTATAAAAATGTAGCTATGAAAATCGCAGACAGAAAAAAATGTAAATATAGCAAGGCGACACGTCAAGTGGACAAAGTTTGCTCCAAAATGAGGGTTAATTGGGGTTGGCTTTCAGTTTCACTTTCATTAGCCATGTTTGCAAACCGTAACCGACCATTCCTGCGTAGTATACCATTAAGGTGAAATTAACACCTTTTATATCCAAACTTTGATTTGATAAAAGGTCAGAATAACGACAAAATATACTCACTTGTCCGTGCAGTTTTACTGTCACGTGTCTCAGTCACACAGTGATACAGAAATGCACACTTGCATGCTCCCAAGTCCCAAGTTGTATATGTATCCGTAAAAATCAGAATGCATTACTCGACCTTCCTGATTAGATAAAGGCTAAAAACAGCATTTCCTCTCATCAACATGCAGTCAGCAGGAAGTCTGCTTGGACAGCTCTGTGGCCTCTGCCAGAATCAACTTAAGTCAGTTCACTTTCACACTCAGGATAACTTAACAATGGAGAAGTCAGAGGTCCATAGAATTGGCTAATGCACACTGTGTAATATTCCTCAGCATGGTTGTAAAAATGACCTCTGCCTTAGTGCGTTTCCTTTGCATGGAAGATGAAGCTAGCACAAAAGGAAGCAAGTCTTTTTTTTTCCAGATAAGAAAAATCAGTTATACAAATAAATGAATGTGTTCATATTGTAGTCTGCATGTTTCATTTTGTGTCAGCAACACTCACAACTCGTTGACTCAGTCTTAATCCCCTACTCCTTGTGTGTCACTTGTTCCTAATCAGAAGCCTGTGCATGGGACCAAAAGCTGTCTTGCTATGACTCCCCCTTGAGATTCCCATAGCGTGCTAAAGGCTTGTACCAAAGTTCCTCTTTACAATATGTGTGTGACTAAGATCAATAAACATTCCCCCTCCCTCTCTGTGTCTGTTCCTAAAGAGAAGGTTATGCAAAGCCTGGTGTTCGTGCCTCTATGCCCTCCTGTCCTCTCTCTCTCTCCATGTCTCCTCTCCCTCCCTCGCTCCTGCTCAGCACAGGAAACCCCCCCCCCCCCCCCCCCTCCTCCCCGACAGGAAGCCGTGTTGTCCCAGTGTGCTCGGAAGGCCAAAGCGATATCAATTGTGGAAGCAATGTTTACCTTTTGAGTTTTTATTTTAATCTCCAGCTCTCAGGCTGGTGGCCAGGGAGCTAATGCCCAAATTGCATGGGGCCAAAGTGCTGAGTGGCTTGGGCAGGGCTGGTCCTTTCACACGCAATGCCATGCTCCCAAGAAGCCCCTGTCCACAAAGAAAGGGAACGCAGGGTGGGCCGTTGCTTATACAAGATCCCGGATTCCAGAAATGGTTTCTGAATATCTGCCATTTATCTTTCTGGGAGAGTAGGATGGGAATTTAGGAACTGCTTTTGTGAATGATGCAGAGTCAAATTCCATCAGGTCCAAACAGATCTCATTATGAGGGCATTTTAAAAGAGAACCTCTGGACTCTGCCCTCATGAAAACTATTCCCAGAACCAGCACTCTACCTCTGTATATGGAGTGAAACTGTGTGCAGCCCAGTGTTTTTCCCATAAATCCCTGCTTCAGATTTCTCTCTCTTGGAGAGGCTTTGCTGTGCATCCATGTTTTGTTTAGCTTCATACAACTCCATGCATTAGCACTGAGAGCCTCCCAGTGTGATTATGGACTTCTACCTGTAACCACACAGCAACTCCTGTGTGTTTTAAGTGCCTTACTCACAGGCCCATCAGCTGTAGTTACTGAGGCGGTGAAGAATGTTGCAGATTATCTTCTCAGCTGGTTCAGTCATTCAAACTGGACAGAAGGAGTTTTCCTATTATAATGTTGGTAGCTCAGTGCTTAGCACTGTTGCTTTTCTCTCACCACCATCTCCACCAGCTCTCTTCCTTTTCTTGACTGGATGTTACTCACATGCAAAGTTGTTATGGCTGGATGTCTGTTTAGTCTTTCATTAGAACGCCTTTACCCCCCTTTGGCCTGGAGATTTTACACACTGTCGGTCTCCTGTTTATCTTTATATCCAACTAATTTATCCTTCCTTGATAGTATTGATCAATAGTATTTATGACAGGATTCTGATGACAAACAGCTTTAATATTGCATTTCCTAGGCCTGTAACATCTGTAAAAACTGAGGGCGGTGGGAGCTGTGATTGAAATTGAGTATCAAATGTTTGATGACTAGCTGGGGGATCACTTAAAAATTGGGCACAGTGATAAAGAGAAATCATATTTCTGGATAATGCTATTGTACGGATGACTATTGGTGCTTTCACAAATATTTACACAATAACATTTTTGATAAATAATCATTAGTAATGTGGATATAATGACTAATTGGGGAAAGACAAATAATAAAACAGCTAGAACAGTAATACAGCTTTAAAACCAGAGAAAGTCATCACTTACAATATTACAATATCAAAGATCTAAGATGATCTCTAGTCTCTTATAGACTCTCTTTTTAATAGTGCACTTTCATCATGGCTCATATTTCAGTTTTAAATATTCCTGACCTGTGTAGTAGTACTGATTTGTGGTAATATATTTGTCTAAACTGAAAAATCAGTTCACTGTCTGTCTCTTCACTTGTTATTCATTAGCCTGTTTGCCTTGGAGCTCTGCCCAGTTCATTCAGATTTTTGATTCGTACCATAACAAAACACTTCCTTGTAAATAAAGACATTGTAGACTTGTGCTAATAAGCGCGGTAGCTTTTATCTCTGTTCACACAGGTGAAGTGAACACACAAACCCACCAACCCTCTCCCCAACTTGTTTGACCAGTCTCAATAATGTTTTTCTTGGGATCCTAATTTGAAATGTACTTATGAATACTAAATAGTGCACTTGTATGTGATTAGAGGGAAATCGGACACATTAATATGACTTCATATTTTGGAAGAAAAAAACTCAGTGCTGTCTGTAGTGGGTGTTGTAAGACCGTATTGTGATATTTAGGCAGGTCTCAAATTAGCTTTTAGTTGGTTAGTGGCTCTGTATCAATACCAGTATACTATGACTGAGCCTCCCAGTGTCTTGCGTGAGAGAGTCCAAAGTACCTTAGCTGTCACAGTGACAGTAGCGTGAGACTGTGCCTCTCTGTCTCCTGGTTAGCGTGAGAGCTCGGCATGGTTGGGGTTGAAGGCCAGGTTTTTCCAGTTTTTCTTTTTTTTTGTTCTCTGTTCATTTAGTTTTTTTTTTTGTTTGCACATACATGTATGTAAACTTAAGTGAGTGCGGCTCAGTTGGCCATTGTATGTTTTGTGTGCAAAATTTGCAGTGTTTTTTTCTCGGTGAGTTATAGTAACTAACTGAGACAGGTTAAGAAAAGTTTGTAGTCAGAGTTACACAAGATAAAAGGAGTCGCTATCATGTAGCCAGAATTTGAAATGGCCGAGTGCAGGATCTTATTGTGTGTGGATTACAGCATTTACAACACGATGATGTACTGTCATCAATACACGATGATGTACAGATGTATTTTCACCAACTAGGATGTGAGCAAAGTTGAGCCATGAGAGGATTTCTGGGTGATCTGAGCATTTTGGTTTTGAGATTAAAACCAAGATAGGCCTGTGGTAGCCGAGAGCAAAGCCTGCTGCTCTGTTTGGACCCTCAGCTTATAAAATTTAGTCCGAGGGACCTGTACCAAAGTTGTATGTTATGAATTAAGTGCTTATATAGCTGTCACACTGTTGCTGGGATAATTCCACATAAATTAAACTAACATTTTTGATGCACTGTTTCCCTGCCCATGAGCTGCTGTCACCCCTTCCATGTAAATACTTTGTGTGCTTTTGCTGTAAGGTGTCAGTGTTTACTCACAAATACAAATTGATATACATATTGGAAATGTTGTAATACTGTCCATTTTTAGCGTTGATAAGCAGTATACAAGCATTTAATGAATGGTTTGTAACTATAACATAGTTGAACGCAGCTATAAAGACATTTTTGAGTACTCATTTATGCACAGTATTTGTCAGCAATTATAATGTCTCCTGTAAAGGCATATTTGATATTATGTGCTCTGCTATATTGTTTTTCATTATCTGTTTCAACACCAGTCTCCACCCATGTGTGCCCAAAGGAGGAGTTATAGCTGTTGACAAATAACATTCATCTGCTTACAACTGCATTAATACCATTTTTCCGTGTTTATATGTTCATATAATATCTGCAGGTCAGGCTTAATCTTCAGTAACATTGGTTGAAGGTGAATTTCTGGTTGTAGATACAACTGAATTCGTGATTCACTGGTGAAATTTTAGGTTGCTACATCCTGTGTGTATAAATTCAAATATATCCAGTATATACATTTGAATTAACAGAAATAAATGTGCAATAATGTGATTTGATAAAATCTTTATTTTACAGAGTTGTAGTCTACAAAGTGAAATAAAGCAGAATTCTGAAATAAATCCATCTAAATTGATTTTTTAACAATAAATTACTATGAATAAATACATTTCTCAATTAATTTATTCTTTTAGAGCATCAGTGCAGTAATCAATCACTGCATGCCAATTCAGATGTGAAAACTTGGATGTCTACCTGCTAATTAATGTGATGTTTCTTACCACTAAAGTACCCTGAATGTAATCCAAGTGAATTATTATAATAATAATAATAATAATAATAATGATGATGATGATGATGATGATAATAATGATGATTCAGAAAGTCTAAAAGTTTGGCATAGGTGCAAGTTGATGACTGAAATATCTATTTAAGACAGCCTCACGTCTTTTTGCTGACATCTTAGTGTCTCTGTGTTCTCCAGCCCCTACAGCCCCATCCAACAGCAGAGGAGCCACACAGGCCACACTTAAGAAAAACAGCGTGAGGAATGGAGGTGCCGGAGGGCTGATGAGGACAAAGGATGACGAGTGCTTTGGAGGCGGGACTGATGAAAACATGGATGCAGACTTCGATTTTGAGGGAAACTTGGCTCTGTTCGACAAAGCCGCTGTCTTCTCCCAGATTGATGGGATCGACAGCAACAGGGCACAGCATCAGAGCACACAGGGTGAACAGAAGTCCCTGTCTTATCGACATGATGAGAATATTCTGGAAGTAAAGCCCGTCATATACCGACAGATAACAGTGCCACAGCATGGGGGCAAAGAGTACTGTACTGGTGAGGACAAAACACGTGCATACTCATACAGCACACATGAATACACTAGAGTTAGGGCTTCATTAGTGTACCTATGGCACCCTGTGTAACTCTAGATTCTTCAATGTAGTGTTGTCAGTTACAATATTTGTAGAACAGACAGTTCCACAAATACTGTTGCAAAGACAGTTGTTGAATCCTGTGTAACCAGCTTTCAGCTTAAACACCCATGTTCAGCTTGCCTCAGAAATTCTGTAGCTGATCCTGACATGACCCATGAAGAGCTGGGACTGCTAGTCCGTGTAAAATATCAAGAAATAGATCAGTATCTGTTGCAAAAACAAAGTATTGTGTGTGCGCAGCCAGAGCCAGATACAGCTTATTCCTCTGTTCCTCAAACCTCCAGTGTGATTAAGAATCAAAAAACACATGACTGAGCCACTCTAAGTCTCACTGGGTGACCATGAACAATGGTCAAAATATGATAAAACAATATGATAAACCGTCCTTCTGTGTCAAATACTCACTGGGGCACTAAATCCACTGATGAAAATAGTTTCTTACAAATGCACCATTTTTCTGGTGTGAGTCATGTTTGCTAAATAAATACAGAGCCCAGCTGTAATAGAAAATCACTTTGCCTTTTTCTTGACAAATCCACATACTTTTGACTTGATTTTATAGATTTACATTTTCAAAAACAAACAAAATTTGGATATGAGAGAAGAAAAAGAGTAATTCAGGGGCTGGTTAGAGCAGGCCTTGGGGTTTTATGGAGCCACTTTGGCAGCCTCACATACACGTTTTTTGGACATTTTATCAGTGAGCATGTGTTTGTTTTGGAAGGAGTCTTTTTTTCCCACTGTGTTTAATCTTTGACCAGGAGTACCATCTGTTAATATAATAACCCTGTTTGGATGTTAAAGCTCCTGCCAAAAGTTGACTTTTTTACACTTTCTCCTGAGCACAGCACTGAGAAGCTCTCACTGAGGAATGTGCTGTAATGTCTCATTCTGTTGAACACAATGAGAAAAACAACATGAGCCATAAAAGGGGGTCTCAGTGGATGCATTGGCTGGAGAAAGGTCACCTTGGGGCAGCCTGACTGGAACCATATCCTCCTGGTTACTGTTTATCATGACTTTTGACTCCCCACACCCCCCTGCAATGGTCCCACAGAGATGATTAGCTCTAGGAACCTGTATTTTACATAAGTAGTTAATGCAGATAATAAGATAAGTAAATGGCATGCTAACACAAGCCCTGGAGCAGTAAGAGGGTGGAAGGTGGGTGGTTTTGGAGAAAGGGCTGAGTTGTATGGTGCAAGTGTATGTGTTATACTACAACTAGAGGGATTAAACGCCACCTTTGTCTGGTCACACGATAAGGTAGTTTCCATGGCTGATGTGGAATAAGTTAAGGAAGCAAGCATGTATCGGCCCTGTTGTAAGCCAATAAAGGCCCTGTCCTTGGCTGGTCCAGATAACCTTCTAAGTTATTTCTCTCCCTCAGTTTATCATCCAAGCTTCTGTATGCAGCATCTCCATTGTCTTGAACAATAATAGGACTAGGATGAGTGGAACCAGGCTTTGTGGGTGACAGCCCGGTATTAGCAGTGATGGCGTTTCCAGCATTTCTATCCCAGACTGTCTATCTGATTGTGGTGACACAGAGCAGCTCAGCAGGGAGCTGCTGTCTACCATTCAGCAGACAGCTGCCAAGCAGAGCCTCCTTTTCTTACCGTGCAGGCAGATCTGCTTCCCAGGGCTGTCATCATAATCCCCATCCTCTGTACTCTGTAATTAGCATGCCGCCGTACAGCCTTACATAAACAGCACCTCTGAAGCAGGAACAAACCGCAGTGCTCTTGACCTGGAATCTTTGCCAGTAAACAGATAAATCAACAATACAAGAATAGAGAAAGAAAAACAAAATGCCTGCCTATGTGTTAGCGTTGCCATAGCACAACGGCATGGGTGTTTGACAGACCCGTTTCCATAGGCTATTGTCAATTGTAAAGGTTGCAGTCCATGTAAGTGTAGTTTCGCTATTGTTTTGCTTTCCTGTGGTGTGATTGACTCCAGCTGTGCAGTGAAACCTCTTCAGTGCAAACAAGTGCGGCTACAACACAAATTGCAAGCAAGCCAACTGTCAGCTGGTTTTCCTAGTTTTCTTTGATTTATTTACTTAAGCTGTATCACTTTGGAGGAATCAGGATGCAAAAGAAATTTGCGTCATGACAAACTCTTTGAACTCATCTGACCTTGGGATAGATGTGAATGTGTGTATCATGAACTTCTCCTGAAACTGAATGCTGTCATGTAAAGAGAAGGCTGTAGTGTTGACAATTTTATCCACATATCTTTATATGAATTTTACCTGATGGAGGCCTCACTTACTACAAAGTTCTTAAACTTCAGAAAGTATTATTTACAGGTGTGTGGGATCTTAAACTCTGTGAAAGAATCTATAAATTATTATTCAAATTCATATGAATTTTACCTAACGAACATCTTAGGATAGAAAGGTTGCAAATGAAATTAGTGTATATGATATGATTTTGTTTGTTTGTTTGTTTGTTTGTTTGTGTCACCTGACGATGGCCTGAAATGTCAGCCTACCCTACTATCCTACTTCATGATTTGCAACTTTACATTACATTACAATCAGTTACAATTAGGGATGTTCCAAATGACTTATTTGTAAAAGAGAGGAAAAGAAGTCCGCACACCAAAAAAGCTCCAATGCAAATAAAATTTAATCACTTCATAGGATGGGTGACGTTTTGGGCACAAGGCACTTCCTCAGACACCAAATGACTTATTTCCCAGATGTTAAAATGGAAGTCTAAACTAAGACTAGTTGACTCATCTAAACGTAAGAAAACATCCAGAAAATAGTCAATATTCCATTTAATTTAATGTACAAGCTTAAATGTCTGAAAAAACATATTGTGCATAATATAAAAACCTTTTAAAGTTGTATGTCACATTTTTCAATAACCAAATTTTATTTTAAATGCTGTTGAAATGTGCCGCAGTTTGCACCGTGCATTATGAACATTGCTCATTATCCTAAAAAGCAGGACAACAAAAGTTAAATATCATGTACTGAAAACGGGATTTTGTAGGAGAAAAAAAATCTTTAGGAATCATGAGTGATAATTACAAGGGCATTTGGTTTGGGTGAAAGCAATTACATAAAATAATAATAATTTTAATAATAAGTTGAACCGTCAGGTATTTGTTGTGCCAACTAGCGAGGGTAGCAACATTTAATCGGCTACTCAAATAGTCATGCATGTCCCTAGTTAGAAATATTAAGCGTATGCTTTTATCCTAAGTGCCTTACAATAAATGTGCATCAACGTCATAAAATATGCTTGTGTGAACTGTTACATTTAAATACAGAAAGAGATATTATTATTTGTGGACTTTTTTAGATGCAGTCTAAACAGATGTTTCTTCAGTCTGCAAAAAGGGTGTTGAGTTGCTGCGGTCTCTAATGGAAAATCCAATTAAATGCACTACATGACGTGGTTTGATTGATAAGTGAGCAGTAGGCCCAACGAGCTGTTGGCACCAAAAATATGACCAAAACGGTAAAGAGGAATATCGCAGATTACTGCATTAAGCTTCTTTTCTGTGCCCCAATGAACCAGTGCCCCGTCCTGCTACCTCCTCAGAGTGCAGGTCAACATAGTTCAACTCTTGCAGTGCAGCAGGGAGGAATGTAACAGCCTCGTCTAACCCTCCCTAACCCAGCAGCAGCCTTAGTCACACATGGCCCGCATCCAGCCAGCGTGTATTGCTTTCAGTCCCGTCAGTTCCCTTGTCATGCTTGAAGGATTGCTTCCAGCTCAGTTTATTTTAGTGCTGCTGCATACTCATGGCTACCCGGTTTAGCTAGTTGCCCGTTGAGTTTTGTTTTCGCACCACATCGAGAGTGTGTGTTTGTGTGTGTGTGTGTGTGTGTGTGTTTGTGCATAAATCATTGCATGCGAGTGAGAATGTTAGGGAAGAGGAGATAGCATGTGTGTGTGCGTGCGTGTGTCTAGTTTGGTAACGGCGACTTCAGCAAGAGAGTTATTAAGAAGTGCACCTGGTGGGATGCTTGAAAAGCAATTAGCGCATACTAGTGCAACTCCCACTTCCCCTGAGCTTGGCAACCCGAGCCAGCAGTTTGCATGACAAGAAGCAGTTGACTTTCCTGTGCTTATCGCTCACGTGAGGATTGGCATTTTCCAGATTTCTGCAGCCAACATAAACATATTGGCAGCCTTTGTGCGGTATCAATAAAAGAATGGTGGGAGGGGAGCAGGGCCAACCTAAAGATAAGCAAGAATTCGGTTCAGGCACAGCATGAGTCTCTGTGTTTATGTGTAATTATCTTGTGTATGAGGGTGTGTGTGTCTGTGTCACTCTGTTCGTGTTGCATGCCACAGTGAAAAGTTGTGGGTGTATATGTGTTTGTACATCAGCCCGTTGCGAGGGCGCTGTAGGATGAGGTGTGTGCTAGCATGCGCGTGTGTGTCAGTGCGAATTTGTGCACGCCAACGCAGCCACAAAGTTCTCAGCCACCAGGCCAGAAATCTGTAGGAGGCCATTAAGGACTTAACTGCCTCCCAGCAGCTTTATTTATCAAAGGGATCCTGAGCCTTGCAGTTCCCCCAGCTTGACTTTCATTACCCTTCTAATGTGCCATGGGCAATAGACAGCTAGGGATTAGCACAGGCTCTTTAAAGGTCCCCACACACTTTAGTTCTGTAATACAGTAGTTCAAGAAATACACAGAAGAGAACAATTCTGACAGTGTAAGGTGACTTCACGTGAGAAGACATATGGATCAAGGCATTTTTCTCAAAAGAAAGATGGCCACTAAAAAGAAGGTGAAAACAAGCTTAATGTGATAGTGATGGTAATAAGTGGAGATGTTCAGGTTTTTAAAGACATCCAATCCACATGTTGTCATGAGATATCTAATCGGGAAAGATCATCGTTCATACAAAAGGTAAACTTCTGCACAATTCGTAAAACTAGACATCAAGACTCGGGCATACTTTCCGCATTGAAAGTCCACAGAGAGCTGCGGACGTGCACATGGTTCTATTCATAGTACCATTTGTTTACACTCACAGACAACATCTTAAATTGGCCACTAATGTGAAAAGGGGGAAATTGTTGAAACTGCAGGTGCGCTGACTGTGTTGCCTTGGAAATACAGAGTTTTGACAGTGTTTTTATTAAGTGTTGACAAGTGACAACAACTTGACCATTTGAAAAAAGGTTGTGCATTCCTTGAAATACTATACAAAGTTCAATACAGAATAGGGATAGGACGATATATGATTTATCATGCGTCATGGTAACACAGTAAGATGTGCTGAATTTACATTATTGGGTAATTGATAATTGTGACCATCATGTCCAACACTACCCACAAAGACTGTTGGGCAGTCAACAATAAAGAGACCCTGCGAAAACAGGCTGCAAAAACCTCAAAAAATGCATTAGATCTTAATCAAGCATCAAGATACAGTATAAGGCCATTTTGAATAGATAAAGCCTTGTTTTTTACAGTGTTTTTTTTTTTTTTTTTAAGAAAAGGATGCTCACTAAAAAGAGTTTTAAGGACATTTTGATGCTTATTGGGAAAATATAGTGACTGGCAATTACCTTTGCCAGGATAATGTGGACATAAAATGTTCATATTGTCTTTGTGGCTAATACAGAAACTGCAAATAATAAACTACAGTCCATGAATTTCTACAGCTCAGTCACTATCATGCCTCCCCCATGTTTAGCTCTCCCCGATCTCTCACCATGGGCTGTTGGGATACAGGTGCAGGTGTGCACATATATTTATGTGATGTTTGTCCCTTTTTTGTCACGCCAACCTGCAGTATGTTTTGACTGAGACAGCAGCCCATGTGGGGGGTCCAGCCCAGTGCAGCCCCATCCCACAGCTCAGGATTGGGGATTGGTCAGAAACCATGTGCTGGAGCGTGTGAACTCAGAGCCTGCGGGGAATAGGCGTCTCACTCTGGCTGCCTCATGTTTGACATGTTTTGTAAAGGCTGCCAATCTTCCCTTTGTTGCCACAGACAGCAGTGACAAACAGGAGAGGAAATGGAGAATCTTTCGTGATGGGAACGAGATCAGGTCATGAGGAGGAGGAAGGGCTTTTTCCCTGGGGAATGGGTTCCTCTGTGTTTATCTGTAGACCAGCGTTTGTCGTTATCTTAGAGGTCAGGTTTCTGGGTTTCACTTCTACTACAGTTGTTGTTTTTCAGGGTGCTCAGGTGGAGATAAACTGAAAACCGACATAGTGCCTACAAAGATGTGTCAAAGGCAGGTCCAATTTACAATTATGACACGTCAGACCATTCCAGTGGATGCAGGAATGTAAGAGTACAAATATACTACTGAATATTAAATTATTTCAGTTAAGTCAAATTAGGTGTATTCCCTCCAATTTCCCTAAATGTGATATATGCTGCTCTGTCTTTCACTGTTTTATGTATAGATTAAATCAAACAAAATGTCTCCCACTGTGTATAACATTAGCAACATTACATAAATTGTTTTTAAAGGCAAGGCCTGTTTTTGGCATGGCGCTTGACATGACTTTGATACCAATGGAGGAATGTTAATGACAGAGTTTATTGTTAGTTGAGAAATTCTATTTTGTGCCTTGTGTTTTGCCTAGCGATGCTTCATTAGGGCAGATGTTTGCAAGAACAGGAAGCTGTTTTCATTAACTACTAATCCATCCTGACATGGTCTACGTGATGTTACTACAGACATGAGAACGTATAGAGCAACACGAACACGCTACCCCTCTCACCTCATGTTTTCTCTCTGCAGATTCAGGCCTGGTGGTTCCCAGCGTGCCCTATGAGCTTCATAAGCGTCTACTAGCAGCCACAGAACGCTGGGGCCTGTCTCTCGAGCGCAGGCTGGAGACGGTCGGCGTTTGTTCCAGTCAGATGGCTCTCACTCTGCTGGGTGGACCAAACAGGTAAACAATACTGCTCTGGGCTCTGGTGTAATGGTGCAGCATAATGTCTGGTAAGTGTGTAAAAGAATTAAGTTAGTCAGTTCCTGGCGCACACTGCTTCTCATCTGTTGTGCAGCGCAGCGCAGTGCACACAGAGCCGCTGTCATGTGTATAATTAGAAGAAGAATGTTCGCCAATATGCCAAACATCCCTGTCTGAATAGTTATACAATCATTAGAGCAGGTCTGTCCAACTTTTTGTTTTCATGTTCTGTTTTCCAGTTACCATGGCAATCATCTTTACTACCATGTTTCTACATACGTTACGTCGTGTTAACCTTGACCTTCTCCTCAGGGTTTATTTTCTCAGGATAGCACTACAGCGAGCAGTCACACTGCATAATAGCCTGAAGCAGCCCTGTTTGGTATTGTTTACCTTCATGAGCGGTGTTGTCTTATTTAAATCAAAGAACCTCGGCACGCAGGCTCATATAACAAACAGGTTTACTATCTCAGATCTTTTTATCAATTTGGCACTCTAATATTTGAGTGTCTCAAGTTTACACTGGGACTACTGTGAGCTCAGATCAAGTGTAACTTTTGTACTGTAATATCAGGCCCACTGACACTACAATGGTGTTCCACTGTTTCCCTATTCCCTGTCATACAAGTCATTTAATTCACACTCAAAAGGTGTAAACATACGCAAGCACTCAGTCCAACTTCAGATGTTTATAATGCTTCTTTCTTGTTTGTATGTTCAATAGTAAAAAAAAAAACAACAACTAATGGTAGCTACCAAGGTATGCAGGATATGTAGGACAGCTATGTAGGTAGGTGTTCAGCTACACAAGTTTTTTTTTTTTTACCTGATCCTAGCTGACATTGGGCAAGGGGTGGGGTACACCCTGGACAGGTCACCAGACTATCACAGGGCTGACACACAAAGACAGACCACCATTCACATTCACATTTACACTCTCACAGCAGTCAAGAGTCCGAGTTAAAGGGATAGTTCGGGTTTTTGGACATGAAGTTGTGTGAAACGCTGACCATCTGTAGCTCTGACGTGACGGTGTCACTACTGTCAACGAGCCTCCTGCTCTGAGAAATGGCCCGTAGCTTAGCGGAGAAAAAGTAGTTCTTAAGATATAAGGGGGACACGTAACCAAAAGGTTTTAAGCTACAAAAAAGTATGCATGTGTTTTGTTAGACTATGTCAATCATTTTAAAACATCCCCGCATTACGTCAGACCTTGCTATCAATTGGGACTATTTTCTGGTGGTGGTAGAGATAAGTGGGAGATAATTTGTGAAGCCACAGATGAGTTGTGGCTTGCTAATTAGCTCAGTCAGATAGAAGATGCTCCTTGATGTCAGAGGTTGTGAGTTTAAGCCTCAACTGATGTAATATGTACATTATAATGCAGACATTCTTGTTGTCTTCCTATTGTGCCTCTTGTTGCTCAGAATTGCCTAAAATTGTCCGGCCCCAACCATTTTGTAGTAGCTGATGACCAAATTTTCCTTTTTTGGTGAACTGTTCATATTTCATCATTAAAAACCTTGAAATTGTTATTCTAGCTTCTTGATGTGATACTTGATTGATACTCTCAAATTGCACCAGATTATTCATTTAGATGTCAAATGTTGTCCCAAAATTGGGAGCCGGCGATGTTTTTATTCCCACAGCTGGGGAAATCACAAGTTCGCACCATTTTGGTATTCCTCTGTTTACCTACAGCAGCTGACGAGGGTGTGTCGTGAGCCTGAGCCGGTGTTCGCGCTGTAGTAGTAGTAGTAGGTATATATAGAGCTAGTAGCCTACATTTTTTTCCTCACTAATAATAGCCTACTGTTGGAAACAGCCGATGAAGTTTTCGTTAGCCGTTGCTATCCTGCGCACCTGCACGGCGTGGTGATCAACTGTCTAATTGATTTCTGTTGGCGTGCTGTCTTGCGGGCCTGCACGGCGGAGTGATACTGGCCAGAAAATAGTCCCAATTGATAGCAAGGTCTGACGTAATGCGGGGATGTTTTAAAATGATTGACATAGTCTAACAAAACACATGCACACTTTTTGTAGCTTAAAACCTTTTGGTTACGTGTCCCCCTTATATTTTAAGAACTACTTTTTCTCCGGTAAGCTACGGGCCATTTCTCAGAGCAGGAGGCTCGTTGACAGTAGTGACACCGTCACATCAGAGCTACAGATGGTCAGCAACAACAACTTCATGTCCAAAAACCCGAACTATCCCTTTAACTTAACCTGCATATCTTTGGACTGTGGATGGAGGAAGACCCCAGCTGGCCGAGTGAACCCAGCACTTTCTTGCTGTGAAGCGACAGTGCTAACCACTGCATCACTGTGCCGGCCTGTGTGATAGTAAATAGCATGGGTTCCAATCAATCTGATATAAATGTACAGCTTTTTATGTGTTCTACTGAACCTCTAAACCTAAACCTTAACCTAAACCATGTTTCTAATAATGAGACAGATTAATAATCCCAGTTGTACAAAAGTAGGTGATGATGTTATAGGATATGAAGATTTTGGGAGGAAAATAAGTAGCCATTATAAAAGTTTTAAAATGCAAACATCAGTAAACATACCACACTGCTGAGGGCTTGTTGAACATGCAGGTTCTTTACTTTTTACCAACTCTAGCGTTATTATTGTTGTTAATGTTTGTCAATTCGTATAAGTGTAAATGTGAATGTAATGTATTTACCATCAATGTAGGTAGATGCTGTGATCGCTCCTTGTGTGTTTTAAAGTGATTGAATCACAGTGTGAGTTGAAATTGCATGACAAGCTCTGAACAACACGTCTTGTGTACACTGGCAGAATAGAGGGCTTCCTGGTGTTCTTAAACAGCCATATCTTATGTTGTCCTTGATTGAGGCTGGGCTATACTTTGATATCAGCCAGCTGGCATGCTGGATATGATGCAGTTTGTTTTATAATATCTTTATTGTCTAACTTACAAACACTTACATCAGTTGTGTTTGTTTGTGGAGTAATCTCTTTATCTCTTGCATGTCCTCAGACTCACCCCAAAAAATGTCCACCAGAGGCCAACTGTGGTCATTCTGTGCGGGCCACACATCCAGGGAGCCCAGGGCATCAGCTGTGGTAGACACTTGGCCAACCATGAAGTAGAGGTTATCCTGTTCCTGCCCAATTTTGTCAAGATGCAGGAGTCGGTCACCAATGAGGTCCAGCTCTACAGCAGGACCAGCAGCAAGCAAGTGGCCAGCATCAAAGGTAGAAAACACCAACAGGGAGCATTCAGATGATTAAATCCCTGTCTACTCAGGATTTAGTGACACTAATGGAAAGGACCATGTTTGGTGTATGGGCAGATCTCTGTCCAAAGTGATGGTGATAAATGTAAACACAATTCAGAGTGTCTGTTACAGGATTAGTTCACGGTGTCCTGTTGCAACAGTCCAGCACAGATAAATATTGCCCTCTAGTGGAGCAGCACCATTTATGACTCCTCACATTTAAAATTCCTTTAGATTAACAGTAAAGATTGTTTTAAAGAGTTACATTTTTTAGTGCACCAAAAAATGTATTTCTCATGGTTTTCTGAGGCACCTTTAAAACCCTGCATCCAGCAACATGATGTCCCTTTCTCCTCCTCTGCCTCAGACCTGCCTGTGAGCCCAGTTGACCTTGTCATCAACTGCCTGGATTGCCACGAGAACCCACTGCTGAGGGAGCAGACCTGGTACCAATCAGCCGCCGACTGGGCCAACCAGAACCGGGCTCCAGTCCTAAGTATCGATCCCGCGATCAGCAGTCAGCCTCCGACTGTGGAGGCGAAGTGGACTCTGTCTTTGGGCCTTCCACTACCTTTAACTGAGACGGAGAGCAGGGTCTACCTCTGTGACATTGGCATCCCTAAGCTGGTTTTCCAGGAAGTTGGAATCCGCTACCACTCACCCTTTGGGTGTAAATTTGTCATTCCTCTGCACACACCATAACAGAGGCCTCACTGACAATGCACTTAGTTACAAATGGGCAATAGGAGGTAATGTTTTGCTTTTCCACAGTGGGTAAAAGTGCCATTGTGTATGTGGCTATAGCTAAAGACCAACTGTATGATGTAAATATTTTGTTACAAAGTGTACACAACTTCATAACATGTCTGAAAGCACACAGTGCGGGTCTTTCCTCTTACCCCGCTGGAAAGTCCCGGGGGTTGCCACACGTTGCGTGCGACACCTCTTGTTTTTGAGAGGGAAAGGTTTCCTGTTCTTTGGTGTGTTTTGATAAGGGCTCTGTGACGATGTGAATATGTTTACAAAATGCTGACCACTGTGAGTCTATCTGTGACCTCTGATCCTGTGACCAGTCAGAACAGCACAGACACAGTTCCTGTTTCCTCCTTTAGATTGCATGTGCAGTCTGGTCCTGACCCTGTGACCCTTATACACAGTTCAGTCTAAAGCTGTCTGCCAATCTGAATCTGCCATTCATCTGGCCTACAGTTGATGTCTACGTCCATTGTCTTTCAATTTATTTGAACTTTGTACTCACTTAAATGGGTGTGTTTTTTCTATTAATGGTTGAAGCATGTTCCACTGAAAAGGGGTGGTGTGACACAGAATCTATATTTGTATTATTTGTATTTATTTTTGGAATACATCTCAGGAACAATGATTGAGAAATGGAAAAACTTTATATTTGAATTTACATTACATCTGATAGCACTCTTTCTGCGCTGTTGGGTGTCTTGAGTTTATAACCACTGACACTGAAAATGAAAAGATGTAGCAGCAGGCACTCCTGAGGATTAATTTTCTGTATTTCTCAAGTTTTGCAGACCAGACAGGATTTTGACGCACACATTCCAAGGACCAAAAAACATCTTGGACCAGGTAAATCTCCAGGGATTATAGCTAGTTAGGTGCAGCAAAACCCAATTATTAAACATTTTCCATTTTTGACACATCAGATTCAGCCACCTTCAGTGAAATAACTTCCTCTCTTTTGGTCAGCACAGTGATCTGTTAAAACCTCAGTGTTATAAGTAAGAGGAAAACAGCCTTTTATTTAGACTGCCAGCTATGCACTTTTGAAATTACGCTGGTAGCTTTTTTCAAGAGCGATCAAGCCCTCATGTCATGATTCTCTTTTTCAATTGCAAAAAATGTATATAATATTTCAAGTTAAAACCTGTGAGCCAAAAAAAATGTAATCATAATTAATAAATGACAGATTGATAGGCTTTGCAGGGTTCTCACTTAAGTGACTTCTCCGCTTTGAATTTAATGAATCATTTAATGCACTGAACCAAACTGCAGTCTCTGAACCAAATGTGTGACAGAGGGGTGAAACATCTTTTTGAAGCAGTAGCCATGGCTGTTCTGTCAGAAATAATAGAAAAGAATCAAGAACAAAGAATCATGACAGCTCCTTGAGAAATATGAGAATTGCACTTTTTGCAATCTCCTGAGAACGTTGCCTAAAACTGCCCAGATCCAGGTGTACAAAGCTGGTGAAAGGGGCAGAGAAGATTAGGTGTAATCTCTTGGTGCTACTACAAGATTCTAAATAAGAAAGGTCATTGTAGCCGCTTTTCCTGTCCGTTCTCAGAACCACTTTTCTTTTTCTAGACTAGATGAAACGCTGCAATTAATCATGCTTAAAAACATTCCCTGTAAGTTTGATTGGGGAAGAGTCTCATCTTGATATTAATGTGAGGGGAAAAAAGGAAGACATGAACAATACAAAACAAGATGAGTTTAGTACTGATGGGTTTGTGTATCATATTTTTCTAGAGTGTAGTCAACTTTGTAAAGTCTTAAATATTTGTTACTTGAGATTTTGACTTAAGTTATTGCTAGCCACCTTGGTTATTTCTAAAAAGCTGCTGATGAGAGCACTAAGTAAGCAAACCTGGTAAATACAGCCTGTGGAGAATGTGATCTAAAAACATGTTCAAAATGTAGGCAAAACATTTGAAACTGCAAAAAAAAAGAAGAAAAAGTCATTGATAAACATCCAGCCTGGATCTGATGACAAGACACTGGTGCTGCCAGTGGGTGCTCCTTTGTATGTAAATGAATAAATAAATAAACAATGTATAAACTGCGAGAGGTCTTGGTCATTAAGGAAAATACACTTCGATTATTACACTTAGTACAGTTTTGAGCTGCTCGTATTTCATCTAATGCTCTCAAACTGTATTTGGGTCTATTTTTTGACAGCTGTAATTGTTACTGCTTTGGAAATGAAGATTTAAATAACAAACAGGCTGTGTGATCAGTTTATAAAACATGATGTGTTATGGATTCAAGTACAGCAGATAGAATTAGCTCCATCTAGACCAGCTGCAACATTCATGCTAATGCTAATCACACATGAATGCATCAGAGAGTTATCCAGTGGCTCTAAAGAGGCCACTGTGCATGGTGAGTTACTCTGCTAAGTAAATATAAAAACTTATATTACTGCAATTAAGTTATAATAAATTCCAGTTACACATTGCAGTAGGGGTTTAAACAGCAGACATTTGTATTTGTGATAGCAGGAAAACCACAGGTGCTAACATTAACAATGACTCTGTACTATTCCCAGTAAACCATGGCAGTGTGATGGTGAAGCGGGAAGCAAAATACCAGGGCCCTAAAACCGAAGCAGCTAAATGGAATTCAGCCATCACTAATTTATTATCTGCACCTGAGCTTTTTACCAGTGTGGGAAAAAAAGCTTATCATGTTTGCAAAATAGTTTGGTTAAACATTATTGAAAAAAAAACCCCATTGCCATTATTTTAGTAATGGTGCAAAGGAGGCCATATGCTTTATCCCAGTGTAGATAACTGAGCTGCCAAACACTTGACTTTGAGTCTGGATGTCTGCAGTGTTATGTTCCCCAGCGCTTCCAGTGACATTCATCTATGTCAGTGGCCCTAATAAACCTGACAGCAAACGGATTGTTTTGCCAGTTTGCCTTTTTAACAGCAGATATTTTAGCATTTTTTTTAGTGACTGCATTTCATTTAGGGGTTCCTCTTCCAAGGCTGTGATTTTCGGTAATTAGTTAAACATAAATTTATTTAGGAATGGTCAGCATGAAATGATTGACACTGCCAAATTTTCAAAATCTTTACAAAACAAATAAATATGGGGGCCCCTAAGGGACTTATCTACATACTTGTGAAATGTTTAGTGTGTAACAGGACAGAGAGGCTGTCTTTTGTAACAGTAGCTTATTCTACTGCTACTACACAGCTGTTTTTAATTAATGCATGAAATACTTAAACAACACTGGTCACATCAATTATCAATTAAATTGTCAATCAAAAACACCTGCGGGAGTCCAGTTTGAACATACTGCACTGAATTATCATCAGCCTGAATACAGTAGGGTGAAGTCAGGAGATTTGGGACACTTTGGTTTACCAAGAAAACCACCTAAAACTCTAAAGACTACCTTGATCGTGACTTTTAGAACTTGTAATGGTTCTCTGCTATATTTCTATAAAGGAAATATTTTGCCAAGTAAAATACTTGGCAAAAAAGACTTTGGACATTCGAACACATGGAGGACCCCTACCTCACTCTAATGACATGTTCAGGTAAAATGGGACAGCTGGAAAAATGGGACAGTTGTGTTTGTTTGTTTTCAAATGGTTAAATTAATTTATCAGATCATTAATGTCTCTGTGTCAGCCCTGTGATAGTCTGGCAACCTGTCCAAGGTGTACCCTGCATCTCCCAAATGTCTACTGGGGTAGGCTCCAGTTTAGTCATAAATTCATTAGATCAGTGATGTAACCTTACTATTCATTACAAAACATTGTCCAACTTTTCTGCCATGCATTCCCTGTTCTTCTGCTGCCTGTTTTCTTGGTGCCATATTGTCTACAATGGACACGCATGTGTGTGCTTACGCGTGTGTAACAATGATGTTTATTTCTGGACTATTGTGGCTGACATGGACTCACTGCATCATCTTTAAAAAATGTTTTAGTGACAAAAATACTATAAATGTCACACAATAGCATACCATAAAACTTAAATTAAAAGCCTAGTCCCTTTTACTAACCTAGTGTGACAACACATTTTGACAAATAAAGGCCTGTCTCATTTAGACGCCTGGTCTAGTTGCAAAGCAGGTCTTTTAATTAGTTCTTTAGATGTATAAAGATGGATTGTTGACTACCCACTTGAGCTAGCATAAGATAGCTGTTTAGATCGCACATACAAATATTATCTTTTAAATTTTTGTTTATATGGAGATGCAACACATTGTTAGTTCAGTTCAGTTCATTTTATTGAACCCATGACCACCAGAGAAGAGCATAATTTACTCAAATTTACCAGCATGACGAATGAATATGTGTCTACCCAATGAGTTATTCCTGTTCCTTTAGTCTGCAAGGGTCCACTGATCAAAAGGATCAAAAGTGTTTTTCATAAAAATGAATCCAAGTTATGGATATTGTTTTAACAGGATAAAGTGGTGTTGTGTCAGTATGTTGGGTGCCGTTATCCTTGGGTAGTGTGAAACAAGTGTCACAACATAACACATAATTGATATGTATGGAATCATATTGCTGCCACACCAGGAAAAAATAATGGGTTAGTATTACCTTATAATGTGAAAAGAACTGTTCTAACAAGACGTTTTTCAAGTTATAACGATAAATTTTCTCATTAAAACATAATAACTTATATTGTAAAAACGTGAAAAGTTTCGTTATAACGTGATGATTTATATTGTTAGGGCATCAAAAGTTCCACATTACGATGCAATATTGGGTCTCAGGAGGAGGTGCACACATATACTCTGGTTGTGATTTGACACTTGGCTATTTGCAATGAACAGGCATCAACATAGCGCAAAAAATATTCATATTTCTCATCCCATTTTACCTGAATGCTTTAAGTGCTCACCAAAAACCCCTTTCCATAAAAACAACAGTTTATTGCGAAAATGTTTTGATTACTTGTCACACATTTATTAATAAAATGCAACATCCTACAATCTTTTTTTGTTGTTATAACCTTCATGTTTTATCAGCAACATGCCACGTGGCTTTCCTTGCAAGTTCTGGGACCAGTGGATTTTTAAACCCTTCATGTGTCCACACTAATTATCTAAGACCAATTAAAATGATTGTTTTTAATGTAAAACGCATTTGTATTAACAATGCAACAGCATGTGTGGTGATGAGCTGGCAATATTTAAAGAGCCTACAATGTAAAACCTTATTAATCCCATCTTACCTGATGTCTAAAATGACCTGACTTCACCCTAGTACAAGATGTACCGGTATCTCACGGCGTACATACATCCTGTACCACTGCATACCATAATATAAGCATGCAGACAGCTCAGGGGAGATCTCCCTCCCACAGTGACAGTAACAAGTCAGCCATCAGTTGACAGCCTCACCTGTTGGCCACACGGTTGTGCTCACAGACCGCTCGCCCCGTGGCTCTGCTGCTCCTCTGCGCATGCGCGTTGCGTTGACGGAGCGGCGGAGACCATTTCCTCCAGCAGCAGGCCTCACAGAGCTCCGCCACACACACGCAAACATACACACATATGCAGACAGGGAACGGACGAGCGTCAAAGCAAAGCCACGTTTGGGATTGTCTTATCTTACCGCCGCTAAACCTGGATGCCCCGCGACCGCAGGAGTCATCCTAATGGGCCTTCATCGCTAATTTGCAGCAACATCTGGTCGACACTACAGTGGTATCTTTGGGGTGAGTTGCCCACAGCGCAGTCACTGTTTTGTCTCGTTGTGTTGCTGCTGCCGCTGCAACGTTTTTTAGCTCGGGAAGCGTCGGGACAGCACAGGGGAATGTCATTGTTGGGCTTTGTAGCCTGTATTTATCCGGGGTTTGTTACATGTTGGCTAACGGCTTTGAACGGGTACAGGGAGCTAACGTTAACCCTGTTAGCCTTAGCTGCTAGTTAACATACAATGTAACGTCACGAGACCCATTATCGGACACTATTTATGCTAGGTCTAAACAGATTTTTAACGTCCAGTCTACCCCCTATACATTCATTGGGTTTGACAGGAGAGCAGCAAACGCATCAACAAAAACAAAACAGGTAACAGCTCAACAGCGTTTGTGTTTTTAGCTCTTGTTACCTGCAGTCATGTTCTTGTCGGGGGCGATTTTGCGGCGGTGCCCAAAACCTCCGAGTCACCCACCTTCCTCTCCCCTGGTTCCATACTCGGACGCCTTGGTCGCAGTTGGCTTTGCACCTCTCACTGTTTCACTGTCGTCCACAGTTATTTGTTGACACACTGTGGTCCACTACTGTACGGAAGCCCGCAGATAAAGCTGGGAGTCAGTTCAACAGGGAACCATGCAGCATTGTGTTACAGGCGGATACGCCGTCCTGGATTTGTGGAAACATGTTTTACTGAGAGTAGAGGGACAGTTATAGTATTGTTGGAATAAAAACCATGTGCATATTAAACTTATACCAGTCCTGTGCTCCTACCTTTTAGTATTGTTTTGTATTTTGCTGGGAAATGCGGACGAGGATTAGGAAGAATGAATCCGTCCGATAATGGACCCAGTCATTTTAGCCACCTCCGCGCTGCACTAAACAGGGGGGCTGGAGCTGAGGTTCAGCCCCTTGCATTGAGGAAACACTGATCCCTATCTCTCCACTGATATTGTTTTAATATAATGTGTCTTCCATGAGTACATTCTTCAGCATTTGTCTTTGTTTGAAATACTTTACTGTATATACTTGTATAGAAGTGATTCAGCAGAGTTGTCCTGTTTATAATGACAGCAGCTAACTGGGGTAAAAACACAGTTGTGATCATACTGTTTACCCCACTGAGATGTTGCTGCACCCTCCCAGAGGGAGGTCAGAGGTCAGGTAAAGATACTGAACACTGTCCCGGAGCTGGTAGAGCTCCAGGGTCCTGATCAAGGACACTTCAGCATCAGTGTTCGCTCTGGTTAAAGAACATGAAATACATTAACAATAAATTGTATTGTTGTTAAATGTTGGGATTTCATGAGTCAAAGCAGCACTGAAGTCCGGCATCCCTGAAGCTTTGGCTGTGTACGTTAGTTCCTCACTCAGTAATTCGAGGTAACTGTCTGACTGAAATGCTCAAATGTGCATACCTCTGCAAGCTGTGGCATGACCGACAAAAGTGATGTAGTGTCTGTAGTGCATTGTTACATGGTGTTCCCGTGTACTTTAGGTGAAGAATGCCCTACTGCTCTCCATTGTAGCACATCTTATCGCTTACAGTCATACTCCTGTGTTGTTTTCAGTGAACAAATCTTGCGATTAAAGTATTATCTGAGTGCCTGCGCCTGTTAAAATCTAAAACATTACCCCTCCAGATCATGTTGCCTAATAACTGATTGTTCGTTAGCTTGAGGTTGACCAGCACTTAGATGTTGCATTTTAATCTGGCAAGTGGACTGTCTAATTTGATAGGTATAGACAATTTGTTTGTTTGTTTGTTCTTCACTAATTTATTATTAATATTGCAGTTATTTTATGTAATGGTCTAAAAAATAGTGGTTAAAAAAACAGCTATCAGTTAGAGTAGTTATCAGTTTGTTTCTTCGCCACTGGATAGTTGTTACCTCATATTGATGCCCACCTGTCTCAACTGCTGATTGCAGTGAGTGTGGAGTGCTGATGAGGGAGCATGATGGCTTTGGGCTCTCTATTAGAGAAATCTGTTACCAAGATTGGTTGGAGCAAGGTGGGGGTGTGAGGGCTTGGCATTCATTATCCCCAGAGGAATCTGTTGAACCAGACTGCAACATGTTAAGAATCCATATGCTGCGTCTGTCAGGCCTAACCTGCTGCTGGTGTGCTAGGGTGTCCAACATAATACCTCAAGTGTCTGTGCAAGGAATAGATGCAATGAATGCCTTTTTATTTTGGTGCAAGAACTGGAGTAATTTTAAGCACTAACTGGTTTATTTCAGCACCCTGTGTGAGATACCAGTCACTCTAAACTCAGCATGACTCAGCCCTGTACTCAATAGTGAGACTGTACAGCTCTCCATCTGTGAAGTCAGACCCATCTAGTGAGCAGTAGACTCACAGATTGAATCTTCGACCACCCTAAGTTCTTCCATTCCCTATCTTCTCTTCATCGATAGCTCTCTCTCCATCACACTGACTGACTGACAGCTAGATCATCGTAGTCTAATTGAGGTGCAGCTTGACAAGGACTAAAGGTGACAGGACATATCTGCAGGCCCAGCTGCATGTCGGCCAGTGGCCTCTTCTTTTTACTAATGAGTTATGATGAGGGGAAAAAAATCGTTGTCTGTTCAATCCTTAAAGCTGCGAGGAGCTGAGCTGTGTTACTGTCTTATGTTAAGCTCTGAGCCTGTCTTATGTGCTCAGCAGGGAAGTAATGGCTCCTCTGTCTGTACACTGACCATCTCATTGCACATTTGAAGCCTGTCCAAGGCCCCGCTGACCTCAACACAATGACCGCGTTTAGTACGTTCTTCCCCTCCAGCCTCTTCTCTCCAATGTCCGCTGTCTCTTTAATCAGCAAGTGCAATAGCAGAGGAGGGATTTATCTTGGTGACTCTGGTGCAGAGCTTAACGGTATACTGACACTCATGAGCAACAGGACATCACAGATGGTGCAAGACATACTCTGCACAGTAGGCTACATCACTCTGCATAGATGCATCCAACATCATTTACTTCATGACTGTCTGCATTTCAGCAGCCTGGTGGTATAGTATGTGTCAGTACAAGTCTTTTCTACCCAAATACACACAGTGCACACCGGGATGTATTTTATTGAGTCTGATAAAGTATGTGCACAGTCTGAGTTATGCAGGTTTATTGTAGACATTGTGAGATGCAAAGTGGCGAGCGGTGCCACGGTCCACTTGTTTAGGAAGAGTGATAGAGAGTGAAACTGGCAGCGGATCTGCACTGCACCTGCAGTTCTTCCTCTTTTTAAATGTGTAGAGACAGAAAAGGTGTATCACATCACAATACTGTTTACAGTTGTGTGTGAAGCATACATACTCATTCACATATGTGTTCCTATTAGGGCACCAATTAATGATTATTTGAATTATCAATTAATCTGCTGATTATAATCCCAGTGAATCAATTAGTGGTGTTTGATATTTGTTCAACTAAGAGTCCAAAAGCCAAAGATATTCAATTTACTGTCACAAAGGGCTGATTAAAAAGCAGCAAATGTTCATGTTAAAGTAAGTAAAATTTTCTGTTTTTTGCTTTAATAACATCTTAAATGATGAATCCATAATCAAAATAGTTGCAGATTAGTTTTTTGTCAGTCAACCGATTTATTAATCAACCAATGTTTCAGCTCTAACCAAGGGCGTAGGTTTCTTTTCAACACTGGTGAGGACACATATTAAACAGGGGGTTTGGAATCCTCCCCCGGGAAATTTAACTGTCAAACCCTTAATTTCCTTCTCTCTGGTGATTTTTTTTTTAATGCATCAATTTCTGCCTTTTCTACATCAATTTATGATGGAAATGTCTTTAATTTTGTCAAAATAAAAGACCTCTGCTACTTTCATGTTTTTAATGAGCAGGGGGGTACATGAAACCTACATCTGCCATTTCAACACAGTCTGTAGGTTATTTTTTTGCCATGATAATATTTTCAACTGGTCCAGCTATGGGGTCCAGATTTTTCCTTGGACATATTTTTAGCGTCATACTTGTGTTTAGCCATGTATCAAACTAGTTTGCAGTCTCTGTTGAGTAGCTGTTCATTTTCATTTACTGTACTTTTAAATAAAGTGTGTTTTTTATTAAACTGATGAGTTGGCAAGTCACTTGTGGTCCATCCAGAATGGACCCGCGACCCACTTTTGGACCACGTCCCCACAGTTTGGAACCACTGTCTTACAGTGCGATACAAGTGTTGTCTAATGAAGCATCAAGAGATTAAGTCAGTTATGAGTATTTCACTAACACATTTGGTGCACGGGGGGCTTTAAGTCCTTTTTTTCCTCCTTAAATACATTGATGGAAAACGCCAGCTTTCAGCAGCATAACAGTACATCAAGCTATCACATTTAATGTTAATGTAGAATTGACTGAAGGTGCTATATAAACAGTGCCATGCTGTCTAAAAAAAAATCAGCACCCGAGAAACAAAAAAAAAAAAAAATCATCAGTGGTTCTACTTTTTCCCACTGCTGACTCCTATCTTCTCTGTTCAGCACCTGCTGAGCTGTGATAGAGCCCCCCCCCACCCTCCTTCCTAGTGATCATGCTGCCCAGTAGAATAGTGGCATTGTGGCTGCCATCTTGCGTGCAAACTCAGCGAGGCCTCTCCATCTGGGCAGCGGCCGGTCAGTCAGGCAGCTCCTTGAAGGCCGGGAGGCTTCTACTGCCACGCCTGCTGGCGAGCTGCACAATGTAGGCAATGAGTTGAGCCACAGGCCTGACACATGCCCAGTCTTTCACTACGCCCACGGCCTCTGGAGATTTCCCACTGGGAACTGTTTCTCATAGAGAAAATGATAATTCAACGTTTTAGTTTTTCTAGAATATGCAATTTCAGAAAAGTCATAGCTTATTGTTTCTTTTTTTTTTTTTCTCTCTCTTTGCACTGTCCATGTGTCGCCTCTCAGCCTGTGGTTGTGTTAAAAGGTATATGGACATCTAAGAAAAGGGTTTTCATTTTAAACACAGTGCAAATGTTGCAGCACTGTTAATCTTTGTTTTTGTGCTCACTAAATTTAAAAGCTAATGGTATCATATAAGTAGTTTCATCAGTCACATGACAGTCCAGACGACCTCCACCAGCTCCTGTAACCTGCAGCTGAAATGTTTTATTATCCACGTAATGATTTTCTACCTGAGGTGATAATTTAGAAATGCCATTGTGAAGAATTTCTCAGCTCCGAGACATACATCAAGCAAAACTACCAGGTCACCAGCTTTAATATGGCCTATGGGTCCCTCCTCATATACCTAGAGATAGCCTACGGTGCCAACCAGCACGACACAATGGTCTGTTATTTAAGTGATGGATCAGCAGCATGACATCACCCTGCATTTTTGGGTTCTGCGGTGCCTGATTTGAATTAATGAGCAAAAGGAGAAATTTCAGCCAAGGGAATTAGCTGGACACTTCCTCTCTTGAATGTTCCTAAGTAAAGCAGGAAGTGGACTGCACCAAAGACCCCTGCCCACATGTCATTTACATGTGGGGCTTGTGCTGCTTCCCTCCACTGGCTGATCGCTCTTTGTTACCCTGCATATAGCGACACTAAGTATCCTGGTTCACTAAGGTCCATCATATTCAGGCCAATGTGGGGAGATAAAGAGGAAACGATGCAGTCAGCATAAAGTTGATAGCTTGTCTCCATTTATAGACATATTAAACTCTGCTGCCAGTATTGTGAATGGATGAATCACTGATGACGATGATGATGATGATCATGATGATAATGACAATGAATCCTAGCTCAGCAGGGAGGCTCCAGTACTTCCTCTTTCATCTGCTGCTCCATGCACTCCCAAGTAGTTTTTGTGAAATTGAGTCATCCCATGCACTTCAAAGATAAACACAAATGCTTCTGCTTTAATGATGTCACAACGAGTGCTGAAAAATAAAGTGACCCGAATGAGGTCTACTCTAATACAGGCTTCTCTATTAAAGGAAGATTTTACTTGATCTTTTCTTTGTTTGGAATTCCCCTCTGGCTACTGTTTTAATAAAAGGAAACATTTTTTCCTGATGTTTTCAAATGAGAGATTAAACCTGTAGAGATGTTTTTGTTGACTGTGGCGTACATCTGGGCATGTTTCTCATGCACCAGCGTGGTCATTGGAGATGAAACGGTAGGAAAATTTCATCTTGATTGTAGTGATTATCAGTGTTATCATGGTATTGTTTAAACTGGTGCTGAAAATGTCCAAAAAGTAGCAATACAAACACAGAAATAATTTCACCTCAAAAAAATGATATTTACCACATATAAAACCAGCAACACTTTTTTGTTTGCATAAACATTAAAATAATAATAGCCAATGCCTTATGTAAACATATGACAGATCAAATGTGCATTACCAGTAAAGATAGCCTGTTTTTGTGTCCCTGATGAGGACAAAGACCAGTGGCGTCACTGGGTTTGCCTGCTGCACGCCCACTCTGTAAACAAGAGAATTTAACACAACAAACCCACGTCGCTGCGCCTGCATCTGAGAAACTGTTGCTTTCTTTGGTTGATGCTGGATAGTATTTACTCTGACTTTTTCAAAGTACAGTAATCAAACACGGTTTTTAATGATTATTAAATTTCAAAGCAATAATACAAATCATTTTACCATGTTTTATCATGAAACCGGTAACTGTTTCATCCCTGAACAGAAGAGTGTCCACCAGCTAGTCCCACTCAACATGTGGGCCAATGGCACCTGGTTGTTACGCATGCATAAGTAGGGACTGGACATTAACTTTTAAGTAGCATATTATTCTCTTATACAAACAACTGGATGTGCAGTGAATGCAATAGTTCACATGCCTGTGCTCTCTTCTAACCCATCTTCACCATTCATTCTGATGTAGCCGGGTAATTGAAGACTTTAAAACATGAATATGATACAGATGTAGTGTGTTGTGGTGACCATTTAATACTATTATTTATTATCCAGTTGGCATCTTTCCTTGCACCAGGAAAGGCAGCAGTCTCTCAGTTTGACATAAACATTGGTCACAATGAAGCACACTTGTAAAGCACAGCAGCAGTCTCCTTTTATTTTTCTGCTCCACGCTCATTACCTTATGTACCCTAATATCATCATATTGGGTTTTTGTTTTTGATTCTGTGTGTGTTATTGCATGCACTCATTAATAAGAAGAACCTAGTATTTCGAGGCGGGTGAAAAAGTCCATACATTATAGTTTCGCAATATTTCTCCAAGGCAATATCCTATCATCACACAGTGCCAAGTGTCAATTTTTGTATTATATAAATTATTGATATGACAAATTCAAATTTAAACTTCAGTTAGCCTACTAGAATGTAATCAATTGCCTTTTCAGTCCAATAGATACGTTTTGCTGCTGCAAAAAATGTCTGAAGTGAGACTGGAAAATTTATCTTGACAGATGTTGACAAAGTTCTTCTTGCAGGAATTGCAGCAATATTGTATCGTGACATAAGTATCGTGATAATATCGTATTGTGGATCCTCTGGTGATTCCCACCTCTGCCTGTAATATACTATAGTAATATACCAGCAAATATGTATGGATATTCGCCAGTATATTATGGACTGTGATAGGGGTGGGTAGTATATAGATATTGTATCGATATCATGATATAAGACGAGATATCGTCTTCGATTTTGTAATATTGTAAGTGTTTTCCTGGTTTTAAAGGCTGCATTCCAGTGAACTGATGTAATTCTGAACTTACCAGACTTTTCTTGTTGTTCTATTTGCCTTTACCCACTGAGTCATTATATCCAGTACTGTTGATTATTTATCAAAAATCTCATCATGTGAATATTTAGTGAAAGCACCAATAGTCAACCCTTCAGATATCTTGAATAAACTGTGTACTGGTTGTTTCATGCAAATGCTGTATCCCATTAAATGTGGAGGATATACTATCCAGAATATTATTGTGTATGTCAGTACATAGTTTCTCTCTGTCCTGTGCTTAGTGCAGGTTGTGGAAAATCCATGTGGTTCCGCCACCTGATAGGGTCTCTCCCCTGAAATTGTTCAGCAGAGGTGGTAAACCACCCAGAACACAATCCATCATTTTTGTGATCAATATATTTAGGAAGTGATAACCTCACTAAATGTAAGGCATTTGCTGTGTGAAATTGCGGCTTTGCTCTGTAGAGTACTATAATTATGGAAATAATGTCTCGTTGCTGGTTCAGTTCTAGGGTCCTATAAATGGTGCCATTCAGTTGAGGAAACGGGATAACTGCAGTAATGCAGATGAGTTTTTGTAGTGACTTGTATTTATAGTAAATGCAGCCATAGCAAACTCATTGACTTTCACTTCTTTTTTCTCACTAACTCATTCAGTACCTTCACACTTCCACTCATTCCAGTCTCGTTCTCAGTTTGACTTACTGCACACACATGTTCAGTCACTCACGCTCACTCAGGCCTATATGTTACTACATGGTCATCCCCTGTCACACACACACACATGCAGGTCATCTGCTCTTCTTACTCATGTCCAAGCCCCAAGTAGACCATGGGGTCAGCATCGGAGGAAAATAAAGCCACCCGTCTCAAGTTTCTGCAAAGCTCTGTTTTGAGTCTCTGGGGAACGTAAGAATGTACCAGCCATTTAGGATTCGCAGACCCCTCCCTGCATATTCTGCGACTTGTTTGAGCGGTAACCTCATTGTGTCGAATAAGGGGCAGAGTTTAGATAAATGTTAGGTTGTAGATTATTTTCATGCTCGTTGCCAAATATGCTTCCTGCACTTAGCCAGGCAAACAGAAGATTTTCTATTGCTATTGGCATAGGAGGAACTTTATGTTGTCACTGTGATGTTATTACTGTAATAAAGTATCAGTCTGTTTATATGTAAAGCAGTTCTCCAGGACCAGTCTAAACACTTTTATAAGCGTATGGCCATATATCTGGGTGCATTGGATGATATGTCATTTAATCGCTGGTGTCATGCTGTGTTTAACTGTACAATACAACACAAGGTCAGGATATTTGCTCAGGTGTCCATAGTGTGTCCTGTCCTGTTCCTTCCTTCTGTCTCTCTACCATGTGTCGCCACATATTACATATATATAAAAATAGAAAATATGATTCAGTGCTGAAACAACACGGAACCTTTTATAATTAATTATCTAAGTCATTAAGCCTGCCAAATGAACAGTAGGTACTCAAATGTAAAAGATTTCTGTTTAATTCTAAATTGAATATAATTTTTCTATAAGCCATTTGAAGTTATCACCGTAAGCTCTTGGATAATTGCAACATTGCTTTTTACTATTGTAGGACATTTTATGAGCTAAAAAAATAGTTTAAGATTAGTGAATAATGAAAATAACTAAGGCTGCTACTGATGATTATTCACATTGTCAATCTCTGGAGTATTTTCTCTATTCATTGTTTGGCTGACAAAGTGCCAGAGAATTATGAGCAATGCCCAACACGATTTCCCAAAGGTGATCAAATGTCTCGTTTTGTCCAGCTCAAGAGTGTCCAGTCAACAGTCACACAAGTTTAAGGTTCAAGAAATCATTCACATTTGAGAAAGTGGAACCAGAGAATTTTGATGTTTTTCTTAAAACATGACACATAACAATTAATTGGTTATTCAAATTGCAGCTGATTCATTTTTACCTAATTTGACTTATTGATCAGTTGACTAATCGTGGCAGCTCAAAGAATAACCAGTAGTTGGTACCCGTATCATTTCAAACAATTAGATAGAGTCCCGGAGTAACACTAACGCTGTGTTTATACTTGTGGCTCAGTTGGTCCAACTAGAGATGCATCAATCGATTTGCAGGTGTCCGTAACCAGCCAATTTTCAGTTTGATCAGCCATAATTGGCGACCAGCCGAACTGTCTCAGATACAGCCGGTTAAACTTACATGTATGTGAGCACAATGGTTTATATACCATGCAGCAGATTTAACATCCTTTCAGACCCTCTCAGTGACTTTATTTCAAAAAAGCAAACAGCTACACATTTAACGGCTTATTTGGACCATCAATGAAAAAACAAGAAATATTTATTCAAATATAGGACTTACATTGTTTATCACCATGCATACTACACATACACGTAATTGCACTGACTGGCTCTTCTGCCAGCAGTGCGGGATCTCATCCCCTCTTGCGCTGTGCTCAGTCAGCAGGTGTGGGGCAAACAGACGGACACCACTGGCTGCAGGAGTGTGAGTTATAATACACACACTTTTACATTCTTTCAAACAAATACTGATTTAGATATGGTATGCAGATAAATAGGTAAATAAACGAATACATAATTTTAGACATAGAATAATATTTTTTCAGATTCTTCTCTGATATTTAAATAATATGTTTGAACATATTCAGGTCTGTTGCTCCTGTTCTTGTCTGAGAAAGTAAAACATGTTTGCTAAAAAATGGAAACACTGCAATTCATTTGTAGTGCTGCACGATTAATCTAATCGCAATCGTGATGTCAGGCTGTGCGATTACATAACCACATAAAAGGCTGCAATTTGCGATTTAATGTAAATAAATGTTAACGTGTGTGCCTGTGAACGTGACTACCTCTCCTGTAGTGTTTGGAGTTTGTTGACATCACGCCCACAAGCTATCCTGGTGTGTGCAGCACATACAGTCAGGTGACCACCCGGTGTGCAGCAGTGACGAACATAGATGCTGAAGAAGAGCATGAGCACGACCATGAACAGGCTGTTGGTGGCGGAAAAAACACAATGGCTATTACATTGCGATACTTTGGATTCAGGTACGGCAACGTTGAACAGGAGGGCGTGTTGTGTAAATGTTTAAAAGTTAAAGTCGCCAGGTCCCGCGGCAACACGACCAATCTATATCAGCACTTGAAACAGCACAGAGAAAGGTAGGAACAAAGCATGCGAGAGAAAGCCGAGCCGTGTAACGTTAAAGACAAAGAGACAACTGAAAGCCACAGAGCCTCATAAAACAACATTCAACCACAGTTACGCAAACATTTGTAAGTGTCATGGGGAAATCACAGACTCCATAACAAACTATATAATAACTAATGTAAAAATTGAGCAGGTTTGCTCGGTTTCGGCCCACTTAACATGCTGCTGTGTTGTGCTATGGCGTTCTGGAATTTGTCATTTACGTGACAACGCCTGAACGCAACACAGGCTCACTCCGCTGTGTGTACAGTGCCATGCTGCGTGTTTGACTGTGCTCAGTCTGTCCATAACAATAACAATAACAATGTCAGGTCAGGTCAGTGCCCCCCTAATATAATGTAGGGTACACACTGAATCAAGTAAGAAGACTAATGATACCATTTTTTAAATTATATTGTAATCACAATTGCAAATCACGATATTGTCCACTCAAATCACACATTTTTATCAAATCGTCCAGCACTAATTTTCAGTTGGATTTTATTTGTACAAAAAAAGCTCTGTCCAGTAACCTGAAGCACTTTTTTATTGAGCGAGTGAGAGAAGATGCTGTAAGCTGGTGCAGTTATTTAATACTCAGTGTTTTATAGGGAACATAGAGTTGAATTTTCCATTAAATAAAAGTCAAAAAACTTGTATATGCTGTCAAGTATAGTTCTTGGAGAGAAAGAAAATTGGAATTGGCCAAACTTGGAAACAGTAGGTCAGGCTGCTGAAAAATTGGAATTGGCCAAGAAAAATGCAGTCGGTGCATCCTTAGGTCTAAGATTTTTTTTTTATTATTATATTGGACCAGATTGAGCTAAGCTGCAGGTGCTGGAAAAGCTTTACTGCTGCCATGCGACCCTGGCATAGTCCTTGATGTAGTTTACCTTACAGGTGAATAGGGAGAAAGTGTATATATAGTGTGTGGTGTTTGTTTTTGCATATACTTCAGTAGAAATAATGAGGGACAAAATTCTTCCAGGGGAATATTAAAAAGAGGTGTGGTGCTCCTGCTTAGGCCTATTTACACAGACTTCTCTTCAAGGTTTATGCCTGTCCCTGGGCTGTGAGAGTGAACAGGGTTATCACTGCACGCAGTGTGTGTGAAGCTTTTGTGAATTTACTGAAGAAATCCCTGAGCCCTGCTCTCCGCAGGCAAGATTTGCAGTTGCTGCCTCTGCAAACATTGGCTCTGCATTAGCAGAAACTCTCCTCCGTGATCCCCCTTGTGTGTTTCACTGTCTACCTGGGTTTTCTAGCCCACATCATTACCATCACCTTATCACCCAATGTCCTCTTCTACAGGTGAAAACAGACTCTGAATGTGGTGCACAAATGTTTTCAGCCTACACAGAACTCTCTGTAGATCGCACACACATTTAAATACTTTAACTCAGCTCTATGTTCTTTCATTCCATATGATTTATATATGACGTCTATATTTGTTCACGGTTGGCATTTAACTATATTTCAGTTTTTTTCTGCTTCAGCTGATGTGTATTGTTTTGCTGCCTGACACTAGAGACTGGTTGGCAGGCTGTGTTGGCTGGTTTTGTGTGTGCGTGTGGAAGCGCGGTTGTTTTCTGCTTTGATCAAGAGAGGTGTGGAGTGGAGTCAAATCTCTTTTCTAGGTGAGGTGCTCCTTGCAACAGATGCAAAGACAGTGATAAGAGTAACAGTTGCTGGTGTGCACACGATTGTGTTTGCATGTGAATCGCGGTTGTATGTGTGGCATGATTTTAAGAAGAGCTTAAACTAGGGCATACTGTACACGGGGAGAAGTGACAGTACATACCACAGTGCTTCATCTCTGACTCACACACACTTAGACAGACGCACGCAGAGACCTCAGACCTTCACCTATATCTGATATATATACACAATGTATGATGTGCTATCAAAGCAGCGCTGCACTGATTTACATCTGTCAGGCAGTTCTCCTTTCAGCTAATTAGGGTACATTTCTTAACCTAGCCTATGAAAAGAAACTAATGACCTAGTTAACATTGTCCCTGGGGTTGTACTGTTGTAGCTAAAACAGTGATGATTATTAACTGGTTATTTTTGCTAGATATTGCTCCTCTAGTTGTCCCTTTGGTCTCTCAAAAATTTGGGGAACCAAGTACTTCTCGTTTTATTATGTATCAGTGCATTTTTTTGGCCACAGCAGTGTCGATTGAATGCCCACAATTCCACAATTATGAATCACTGACTCTGAAATGGTCATATGACCTGACTGTTTATTCTAAATAAACCACTTTCCTTGTTGCCCAAAATGTGAAATGTATCAGCAGCTCTGCGCCAGAGGAGTTTTCTAGGGAAAAACCTGCTAGACTCTTCAGAGAGTACAATCATTTCACTTCCTTTCGGTGTGTGAATATGCATGCAAGACTGTGTATGTGTTAAATCTGTGCACACTTCCTGTCTGTGAGCGCGTGCCGCATGTGGTTGAGGCAAAGCAGGCGAAATGTGCCTGTGCCCCACACTGTGCGCTAATGCAAGTCTGTGGTTGTGAATTAATAATTCAGAGTGCTGGCATAGCTGGGTGGAGCCTCTATTATTCATGGTTGGCATTGGAACCGACAGATGACTGCTGTTAATATTAAGGACCGGCAGACGCACTCCTCCGCCAAGAAACCAGGCTGTCTTCAACACTTTCATGTCCGTCTCTATCCTCCATCCATCCTCTGTCGTGCACACTCCTGTGACTCCTCTGTTGCTGTGCCCTTGCTCTCCTGATCTTTGTCCTCTCCATCTGTGAGCATCTCTTCCTCTCGCTCTGTATCATCAGCATCTGACTTTCTGCATCTCCCCATGTCTGTTGTGCTGTCTGTACCTCTCTGTCTCCTATCCACTCTCTCCGGCTGTGAGCTCTTAATTCAAATTCCAATATGCTTCCTTGAAACAAGATGTTTTTTAAATTTCAAAAAACTCTCATGGCAAGTTTAATTTGTGGTTAGAAAATGTTATGTAACAGAAAATAAAGGTATTAGATATTCAGCTTGGCCTCAAATGTAGCTCAGGCATATAATTACATTAACAGAAAAATGAACATGTGGTCAGCTTCACTCAATTTACCTTTTAATTTATCAAGTTTTTTGCCAATATTGATTTGTCTGTTAATTCATGCATTGCCAGTTATTTCATGCAATGTCTGCTAATGTGTCAAACTTGTGTGTCTAGAAGTAATTTAAGGGAGGACTGCTGATCAGAAATGGTTGTACAGTTTTTCAGGGAACCAGATTCTAACCGCTGTCTACTCATTTAGTTGAATGTGACAACCTGATAAGTGTGTCTTGTTTTTCATAAGGAAATTCAGCTCTTATCTGTCCCTGTGTTCTCTCTTGGGCAACCAACTCTGTCTGCCAACCTTCTTTTTAAAAGGCTGCACACTCTAAATCTGCACATAGTCAATTTCTCAATTTGGGATTACTCTCGACTCAGGTAATCTGTATAATCTCTATTTTGAGCCAAATAGTATACCAGTGTCCTTTTTGATTCGGATTTTGCCTTTAGCGTCCCTCTAAGTCTCCATTTTCTCCCTCTCTCCCTTCTTTTTAGTCCACCGAGTCTGATTCTTCTCCTCCATGGTGTCAGTGCTGCTGCCACTGAATGCTTCTTTTATTTAAGAGATTTGGAGCTCCAGTCACCACTAATGCCGCTGCCATATTGTACCAGCACCCCGCTGTGGCTGCTGCTAATGACATTCTTTGTGTCTCCGTCCTCGTGCTTTGCCTCCTCGTCTCCTCCTCCTCCTCTGGTCTGAATGGAGGACTTGTCGTGTGTTGCCATCAAAGGAGGAGGAGAGGCAATGAAAGCAGCAGCAAGCAGCTTCCCCCCCGTCCTCTTCGCTCATTCTCTCTCACCTCCTGGGATGTTTGAAGCCACTTCTGCGTGTGTGTGTGTGTGCATGTGTGTTTGAGAGACAGCATATATTAGGCCATGGTCGAAGACGGTGTTTGCATATGTATGAAAATGGCAGCATATATTAGGCCAGAGGATGAGGTCATTTTGTGTGTATGTTGTCAGTGAGAGTTCAGTAACGCTGACAGCACAAGCAAAGGTTGAAGATTGAGTGTGTGTGTGTGTGTGCGTGTACATGTGCAACCTGCCAAGCAGATGTCTTGTCAAAAGAGCACAGAGCCTCCCAGAATCCCACAATCCTCTGGCTCTGTGCCCGCATCCCCTCCACCTCCCAACTCCCCTCTCACCACTTTGGGAGCTTCCTACTCTTACCTGCCTCCACATTCATTTTGCACTCAGGCCAGAGTAGTCCTCAGTCATTCTAGCCTTCTGTTCCGCTCTGCCTTTTAACACAGACACACGCATAGCTCCACCAGCAAGATAGCCTCCTCTTCTCGCACGTAATAGCTAATGGATAGTTGGTGCCAAGTGCAGGAGCTGTCCGACACACATGCAGTGCTGTTATACTTTACTTTTGAGCATGTTTTATTTTGATTTATTAACTCTTATCACTACATGCTTAGTATAAAACGACTGTGTGTTATGAACAAAGCATGTTATCTTCAATCACAGAGATTGTGTTATTATAATATAGTTTGTTATTGTCAGTATTTCTCCTTAATAGACTTGAACCAAAAAGGAATTCATCCAACAGGTTTTGTCTGACTGTGTAGTCTAACCATTAAAAAGAATGAAAGTGTCCTGTTGTGGCATTGGGTGATACATCCCTTTATTCTGTTCCACATGGCTACTTGGGTTTATTCTGAAACGCCTCTACAGCTGCAGTTTCAATCTTAGAGGGTAACCCAGGGCCCAAGAGAAAGAGGAATCAGGCAAGGGGGATTCACAGGTTTCAGCGAGGGGAATTCACAGGGTTTTAGCTAATAAGGCTATACGCTTTGGATTAACTGATGTGGCTAAAGTTAGCATGGCAGCTAGTAACAATAGGGCAGCTGAGAATGATGTTGGTTAAGTTAGTGACCCTCACTGTCACTTAAGCGTCCACTTCAAGGTACCAGGGCTAGAGTGTTAAAGCATCATGTTCTGCAAATATTGTGCAATTTCAATACACACATGCAAGCACACAAGTAGTGAGGGGGGAAAAAACCTTAATTGCAGAACCAATATGTCTATTAATATGTATTGTCAATAGTTGTTTAAAAAGTTGTTTCAGTTGTTTCAACTCTGAAGTTTTAAAAAGCTCTGTGATATTTTATTTAAAAAGCTTTGATTCAACACTTCAGTGTTTTAAATAGCTGTGTCAATGTTTTAAAATTGTCAGTATTTCACAGCCCATGCCCAGGGTCTAAGGACTTCCACTTCCATAGTCCCTAGCTCGTTTTCACATCTCAATTGCACAGACGAAGAAGGAGCACACACAGTATAAAGATGTATATAATAGTGTACAGTATCCATTTATCAATACATATTGATTCTGAATCTTTAAAACGGTTTCAATTCTCATTTTCCACAGTATCGATATACTGGTACCAGCTGCGTTTTGATGTTTACTACAGTCTTTCTGCTGTTCTCCTCTATTAACCAAGTAAAGGAAAAGTCCTTATTGTCATATTATAGCCTTGTTGTCTTTATCTTTTTAGAAAAACTATAAATTCCATACCCTTACTGCAACTTTCTGCTCATGGTATCAAAAATGCTATTGATCAATTTGTATTTTTATTTTATTTCAAGGTTTTGAAGCTAGAAATCCCAGTATCACAATAATACTAGTACATTGTTTGTAACTAAACTCTATGTTACTTCTATGTTGTTTTTTTTCATTTAGAAGCTCATGTACTCCTTTGAGAATAACTTAGCACAGAGCCCTGTAACTCCACTTCTGCCATGTTACACGTTATTGCTAGTTTGATGAGCTGAGAGGAGTTAACTTCAGTTGAGAGGCACTCCACCCGGTTTACACATAGGGTTCAGTTTATTCGTCATGAGGAACTCATCCTGTAAAAACAGTTGTTTGGTGTCTTCTGTGGCTCTCGGGATTGCTGTCCTTCAGAGAAAGTAAACTTGATGTTGCTGATCTTTTAAGATGCTATTGAGTTGCATTATGGGAAATGGGGTCCAGAGGTTTTGGAGCTTGACCATTACCATGTAGTAAAAGACTGGATATCTCGGCCTCTTCTGCTTCGACCATTCTTGTTTCCTTTTGTCTCTCATAAGTCCCCCAGTTTTATGAAAATGGGATGCTAAATTTCTGGACTATCTCTTTAATGTTTGGTATTTGTTTAAAATATTTGACATTTTTTTAATTGATTGAATGATGCCTATTTGCTGTACTTGTATATGTGCCTCTAAAAACAATAAAATTTTATACAGTCATGGATGCAGCACACAACATGCTCCAAGTAAAAATGGGGAAATCCTGACAGAAAACTAGTACAAGTAGGCGCACCCACAGCAGGCAGACTCTTTAATGCAGCGTCTCCATAATGTATGCAATGATGAAAACGACTGCAGCCTGCCTCCGCCTGCATGGATATTGAGAGGATATAAATAGCCAGGCCTGGATGAGTGTGTGCTGACACTGGAACCGCAGCACACAGAGCTCAAACAATAAGCCGTCACCACTACCCTTCCTCCCCTCTGCTTTCTCCAGTCCAGCAGCCTCCCAGAGCTCAAGGGGTGGGGGCGGAGGGGGTTCTCTCTCCTCTTCCTTTCTTTCTTCCACTTCCTGCCTCCCTGCTTTTGTAATCTGTCATCAGTGGCGAGCCTGAGCCTGTCACTTGTTACGTCAGAGAGTCAGGCAGGAGGGCTGCCTGTCTACCCACCTGTCTGTCTGCCTGCCTGCCTGTGCTAGGAGAGGTTTCTCTGTCACGCTGCTCTATTTTTCATTCAGTTAGATAAAAATAGGGGACGACGGCTGTGGATTAGACACGCACATGACTCCTTTGCTCTACTGCAAAGAAAGGATGTGATTATTTTTTTCCTCTTGCTCAGTTCAGAATTCCAGGAGGCCACCTCGGCGCTCTGTGTTGGTTTTACTGGTTACATTTGGGAGTTGATGACAAATGATGTGTCCAACACATTCAAACTGACTCATGCCATCATGTCTTCTTACTGTCCGTTAGAAGGAGCAGGACAAATGGATGTTTGACTCAACACTTCCCAGAGTAAAGCTAGTAAAGTGATCTCGTTGCAGAAGTGTGCACTAAAGGTTGTTAGTTCAAATCTCAGAGCCATCTGGTGAATCTCTGCAGGGGAAATGTCATTAATCATGCAGTCCTCTCCTCCCTAAACGATTAACAGTGAGATACCCTTGAGCAAGGCACTTATATTTTATCCCTAATCTAATCCCTCTAGTGCAGCTGCTGATTGATGCTAGAGGTCTGTGGTGGTGTTGGGCCGCATTTTTAAAGTTAAGTAAATGTTTTAAATACCGCAGCAGCCTCAGCTAAGAAAACTGCATTCTGTTACTTCTGAGCCAACGAGAGGAGTAGAACATTGGAAAAGAGTTTCTGTGGGACAGTGAAAACGGCACCACAGCTAAAAAAAAAAAGGTGAAGATGGCTAGAAATGTTTCATGTGGCAGATGGCAGAGGCAGGCACACAGTCGTAATGATTGAGTAAGCCACAGTCTCTCTTAACTTCCTTTTGCTCCATGATCTGCTCCTTTATTATTTACCATCGCTTGCAGCTCTCGCCTGTCTCTCTGCTCTACTTGAGATTTAAGCGTCTCTTCCCCTGCACCTGCTTGTACCAGAATACTCACTCAACTTAAGTTTCCTCCCCGGTATAATCTCAACCATCTCTTTCAGGAGCAGGAATCGATCTGTATTTAAAGTATCTGAGCTTTAAATGTTTATATTTAGTACTTTGTTTCTAATCTTTGTTGGTTTGAAAGGTTTGATTAGTGGTGTGATTTGTGTTAAATTGTTCCTGCTGACTAAATCATTGGTGCGGCATGTGCTCAAGGATTGTTGTCTATTGATTTTGATTACCACTCAGCAGGTGATTTGTGAAGGACATATTTTGAATCTGCTCTTACCGGCTTAACTTCACCGTCAGACTTGTCAGAATATGTCAGAATGTCTTTGCTAATACAGCATATTGGATACCTGGCAAAACAAGGTACTTCATCATTAATGCAAAAAAGTATTTGAATTTATTGCCTTTAAGTGTTTCTGCTAAGTCACGTACAGCATAGCCTTCAGTAGTCTAATGTACCCAGAGAAAAGGGAAGGTCTTAAATGATATGGTAAAATCTGTGATGGTTGACAGATTTCTGCATCAGTGTGTCACTCAACCCTGTGTGTAAATGTAGAATAAAGAGCCTCATTGAATTTAGTGTATCCTGGTAATATGTTGGTAGACAGTCTGAAATGGCTCGACTGTAGGATCAGCCTACTTTGTGTAAAATGAGTAGAGACTGCCACCACTTGTACCCTAAGGTTTAGGGCACACTAAGACGGAGTTGTAGACAGGGTAAGTAGGATGGAGGATGGTGAGAGTAATATACCCAACTTTCGGTCCAGTCTTCACCCCTCAGAAGTAGGTGAGTAGATATTATGTCAGGTAATAGATATTGTAAACAAGCTGTTGTGTGCTCTTGTGACGAGTTACAGGTGCAACACTTTATTTGCGTACAAAATTTTAGACCTCCAATAAGAAATATTTGTGATATAAACATAAATGGAAGGAATCTCTGTAATGTCAAACTGTTGTACTGCCAGTCCCATTGAAAATCAACATTCCAGGCTTCAGCTCTTTGCAGCTTTGGGCGCCTTCAGCTCAGATTCTCCAGTATGTATGTTTGAGCCCGAATGCCTCTCTGCCAGTCTTACTACTCAATGTCTGTTGTACTTTACACACACTGCAGGTCATGACAGTGAGACCAAAGAAAGGGCTGTGTGCGAGAGAGTTGAACAGCTAACAAGCCAGAGCTCAAGGTGTTGTTTTTAGGACTTCATGGGCAAAACCACATCTAAAGCAAAAGTGAACATGTAACTTTAGAGGTGCTGAGAAGAGGACTTCAGTGAAATAAACATGTCACTCTTTGTCATTTTAAACAGTTGTGATTACGTTAGAGCTGCAACAGTTAACTGATTCATTGTCAACTATAAAATTGACAGACAGCTAATTTGATAACCAATTAATCAGTATGACAATTTTTTTAAGAAAAAAAAAAATCTCTGGTTCCAGCTTCTTTAAAGTGCACATTTTCTGCTTTCTTTGCCCCAATTTGACAGTGAAGTGAATATCTTTGGGTAGTGGACAAAACAAGACAATTTGAGGACATCATCTTGGGCTTTAGGAAAAGCATTTTATAAACTAAACAACACCTTATCAGTTAATCAAGAAATTAATCGACAGATTATCTAACTAAAAATAAAGACATGTCTTCATGAGTTATTTTTAGCCCCATCTGAGATCGTAATATCTGGGTATCTTCTGATTCGTACTCTGCTCTGATTGATATATTTACTTAAATGTGCTAAATTTGACACACCATATTTTCTTAAGAGCTATATGACCCAAATACGGAAGATTCTGATTCAAAACTATTTAGTTAACCAGCTTAAATTATTGATATGATATAGATAAAAGTAAAAACGGGTGAACCTTTATCCTGAGCGTGTCTTGAGGCAAGAGACTCCTCACTCTTTTGGACTTGCTGGAATCACTGCAGCACTCCATCCACTCTGACTGTACAGTAGTTTTGCAGAGCTGAGCTTCATCCTCCACAAATGACCTTTGGCAATTGTAAAGCAGTGCACAACATAGTAGAGTACAGGACAGAAAGGATTGGATTTTGATCGGCTTTATTTAAGCCGATACCGATCCTCTAAAATATGCCCAGTTGGCCCCAATAGGTCTTTTATATTTCTTTGAAATACATCCTTATTTTCATGATTTGGAAGAATACTTTTTAGATTTGTGTTGGCCTGGTGAAAAAACTGGTTGTGATTTTATGTCATCCCTGCACGAAACATTGAACAAATACACACTCCACATAAATTGAACCTCTTTCCCAAATTTCTGAAGCTGTTTCAGTCAGGCAGGAACTTTACCAGGCAAAAGGAATCATCATTACTTTCAACTCTTTTCAAAGACGAAGGTTGAGGCACAATGACATTTTTGTGTGCAACAAGCCAAACAGAAGAACCAATCACAGTTGCAGATGGTGTCCTGACCTTTGCAGAAATCAAAGGCTATGTCACAGTTCAGTAGACAGGTGGCCTGGTATGGTGCTGTTTGCTGATCATCAGGTAGTGACCAAAGGAACGTAACACATCATTTACTTGCCCAAGACATCCTGATCAACTTGTGCTTGATGTTGGCAATGTGCTCACCTCATTTGAGCCATACATAGCAACAGGCAGAACATAATGTCTAAGTCTAGATGATATGAGCAAAGCATCATCAGCCCTTGACTAGTGGCTTCAAAATAAAAACATCTTCAAAGCTTAACGTGGCTTTGCACTGCACATTTTTGCTGTCTAGGCTTTCTCACGTCATTTCATTTAAATGCTCTATTTTTCAATCATGATGATGAACAAATGGAAAAACAGAAGTGATATTAGAAGTGAAACAGAAAACATAAGCAACATGAAGGATTTGTGTGTTTGACTGGCCTGCTCATCACATACTCGGAAGACTGATAGCAGGCACAAGGAGAAAACTTCAGGAGATGTAAAGAAATGTCTACCCCACAGTTTTGAGTTATAAGGGCAAAATATACTCAAATAAATACAGATATAAAGCAAAAGTCAATATAAATATAAATACAAATACAAATATATAATTTTAGGAAGGGTGGGCGTCCAATATGGGTCAACTCTGAGGGCTCCTGTCTCCTGAATGGGTGGTTATTCTGGTTAAACAAACCACATTCTAACACTCACTCTCAAAAGATAACATGTAGGGAAAAAATTGGTCAAATTAAAAGGCGTGAGGTCAGAAAGTGACTGATTTCAGACGCAGTGCTCCCCCCTATGACACACTTGTTCGATCTACTTCTGCTATTGAGCTGTCAGCCTGTGATATAATGAACATACGATCTGGGTAGCCACAAGTTTTGGAAGGTTGTCTGTGGATTATGTGTGTGTGTGCTCCTTATCATTAGACTTGCACTTATTGTTGGTTCGCACTTGAAGTGACCTTTTGCATTTCCTTTGCTTGGGCTAAATTTGTCACACACAACTTCACCATTGTTACTGGAAGCCAGAGCTCAAAGTTTGAACAGCAGAGTGGTCAAGTAGATGAAGGGTTTATCTTGTGATTAAAAAGTAACGATGTGTGTGCTCAGTCAAAAAAAAAAAAAGGTGCTGATTTGCAACGTAAATTTTAAACTGTGACCGGTGACTAATAGAATGGTAACAGACACTTAAATGCATCACCTCACTTTTGTACACACATCTGTATTTGCATAGTTCCCAACCATGGGTATCATATTTGTTCACTGGACACCATTTCATATGTGTTCATCATTTGCTGTTGCAAACAGGCCAGCTGTCAAGTACTTTACATATGAGGAAATGTGATGCAGCCACAAGTCATTTGTTGTTGACAGTTCCATGCTGTCCACTCTGCAGAGCTTCCAGCACTGTGAGAGTTTTTTGTGAGCTTATACTGTACATTTGCATACCCAGTAGGTCACATTTCCATATTTTCCCCCTGTTCCTTTTGCTCTCTACCATACAGACTCTGCTCTGTCTCTACTGAGTCAAGGTTCGATAGCCATAGCTGCACTGTACTTGCGCTGCTGCCTTGAAAATCCTTTTTTTAAAAGATAGGATATTGTTGATGGGATTATATCATGTTTAAAAATAGATGGTGCGTGTATACTATACTAAATGTGGTTATACATACCTTACATAGACCTTTTTAACACGGGTTGACATGCAGCGTGGATGGCACAATAATTACTGGAACAGTCGAATTGCCAATGTTTAGTCTAAAACGTGGTTGATTATTACAGTATATCACAGAACCTGGTTTGATGCTCAAATTGCGTTCTACAGTTTTAATTCATTTTTTTCAGTAGTACTCAGCAGCTCCTCTCCATCTGTCAATAACAGCAGTGTAATTTAGTTATAGATTATGTGTGATTGTTTGTAGATGGAGGCAAATGGATGTTCAGGTCTGTTTTTGTCAGCCCAGCTGTAGCCAAGCAGTCAGATAATTGAAGAAGGCAATCAGTCACAGACAGGTCTGTACATAAGCAAATATTTAGCTCTGAGTTTGCACCTGAAGGCAGCTTACCATATTATGGTGCACATATTCAAATCATTCAGTTACAGTAACAAAAGAAAATGGCCAGACACCTGAGTCTGACCTGATTTTGGTCAGGATGAATGCTATATTAATCACGTCCACATGTGCACCAATGTAAAACCACTAAGTGCTGTGTATAGCACTCTCTTTGCAGCATACAGAGCTCTTGTGTGGTATTACTTGCCTAAACAAACTTGGAATTTGATGGGAATGTTGTTTACTGCTTAATTTATATAATGCTGTCCTTTGTTGAGTGCAGTGGGAGCTGTTGTTAAGTGCAAGCTCAGTAAATTGAATTTCCCTCAACACAATTAATGACATCCTTATTTAAACAGACATTTATCTGAGCCAAGCTAAATTGTCACCCAAAGTAAAAGTAGACTCTTATAACCTCTGGTAGACGCTGTGCTGGTAGGACTGTAATCTGTGAATGGCCTCTGGCCTCCTTGGGCCAGACTTCTGGTTTATATAACCCTAGGCTTTGCCACAGTAGTTTTGGAAACTGACAACAGCAGTCTCAGTTAAACACAGCCCTCTCTGGTGATTTCTGTTCGAGCTTTTGTTTGTTCAGGGAAAGCTGACAGAGCAACAATCAGCTAAACATTCTCACAGTTGCTTGCCCATGGTAGGCGTCCAGTACAAACAGCATTGTGTTGCTCAGGTTTAATGTCAGCTGATAAGAGTTGGATTAGACTGAAAGATAAATGTCCAAAATTGTAAATTATACCTTGCTGCTATAGCTGAAATATGGAGATAGATGGCTTGTTACTCCATCAAGAGACAAATGTGCTCCATTGACAGGGAACCAAGGGACTGATTTGTGCATTTCTAAGATGGTGATTTAAGTTTTTACATTGAGATGAGCTTATTTTCATGGCAGTGCTAACAATTGTAAAATAGGTGCTATTACTCTATTATTGTCTGTACTGACAAAGAATCGAGTCTCTCATCCAGTGTCAGAGCAGCTTGTATGTCTGTGGTGTGCCTTTGTATTTTCTTCTTGAGGGTGTGATCAAACTCTGCTGCAGAAGAAACAATATGATAAGCAGAGAGCCAAAGGCCTTTCAAAAGAAACACATTTGTCAGCTCTTATGTCCCTATTTAATTATCTATAATTCAAACCTATTAGTCTTTTTAATCCTTTTTTCTCTTTCAGTAAAGCAGCAGCAACATTGTGCATCGCTGCTGGCGTACAGTGATGGTTCTCATCCCTGATGCCCGGAACACACTGCCTGCAATAGCCGCGCATGTACATCACGGAACAAATTTTTTTTGGCACCCATATCAACAGGTTAGAGCAGTCACACTGCCTGTGTAAGCAGTGCTACTCAGACATGGCTAAGCTGCTACTCAGCTGTGGAACATAGAGCAAACAGGAGTCTCACGTATTTTTTACACGACCCACCAAAATGGTCTTTTGATGATAATATTGACATTTCCTTTTAACTCATGACTTCCTGTCTCTGTTTTTTTTTTTTTAATAATCAAAGACCCCATTTACCAGCTGACGCTAACATTTTGCTATACACACACTACAGCAATCTGGGCAGGAAAGACAAAAATACAACAACTATACACAAGTAACAAAAACATTAACATTGAGATCGAATTACTTCCTGTCTCCTCCTGTCTCTCTTGTTGTTGGCAATATTGTGGCTTGCATGGCTCTATAAATGAGTGTAGTATCGCGTACTTTTTGTGGAAATGCAGTATTTACAGCACAGCAACAATGCTGTCAGTGTGAACACGGCACGCATACGAGCTTCAGCAGTTCAGCGAGGTTGCTGTCACGCGCTGCTCACACAGGCATTGTGTTCCATGCTCGATAAGTGAGTGTAGGCGTGATCTTAAGAGTTATCTCAACAAGGTGGAAGAGACACCTTTGATTGTCTTTCCAGAGATGATTTGTTTTCCAGCACCTTTGAGAAGTCTTTAACAAGGCCTGGGCGGCTTACAACAAAGACACAGATTTGCCACAGGATGTTTTTTGGCTGCTCTATGCAGTTATTTTTTGTGCAGAACAAAGCAGCATAGCTCCAGGATTTTGGATGCTATTGTAGTACAGAAATAAAAGATAACATTGTTTTATTCTCAAAAGTATAATGAATATGCAGGAATTTGTTTTAGAGGCGCACTGCAGTAAAATATTAATGTGGTGAAACAAGATAATACAAAGTAGATAGTAGATGAGCAACAGGATCACACATTCACTATATTACTTTAATCTAGATTCATCAAAGCAGTTCCAGCGCAGAAGGTTGCAGCAGCAGACATGGAGCACAAAGACTTGTGCAGACAGTTGAAGTAGAACACAATACTAGTCATAATGAAAATGGCACATAAAACACAAACAGTAATAATATTATTGTCATCTGGCTTTGCCGCACTCTGGGAAGTGCTACATCAAAGGCTGCTGTTACATCACTGTGTGTTGCCATGACAAGCACCTGTTGCACAGTGGGAGAAAATGAGGAGGAGGGGAGTGGAGAGTGATTTCCACTTGTGTGTGGCACATCTGGTAGCTGAAGTGAACTAGAATGCTAAATGTATACTTTGAAGTGTGACCCTAACATATGAAGAGTCATACGGAGATTAGACTATTTAGATTAAAGTGTTGGTGTCAAGCACTCAGCGCAGACTTGTTCATGGTTAGAATACAAATTATTAGGCTGTGTTTAGACCAACAATAGCATCAGAAATTGTAATGCTTCTGATTCATTATAGAAAGAAAAATGCAAGCAGTCTGGGCAAAATGACGACTTCAGCTCAAGCGTTGCTGTTATGCAGCGCGATATCAGCTGGAAGTTATTTGTTTTCAATCCGAGGCCCAATCCCATTGTTTATTTTTACCCCTACCCTTTGTTGTCGAGTGCTCTTTTGCCTCTTGGAAGAGTTACAAGGGGCAGTGGATGAAAACCTCCTTTGAAGTAGGACAACCTGATACATCAGTGGCATAGTGGCGTTTACACATACAGTTGTGACAAATGTTGCCGGAAGTTGCAAATATTCCATCTCCTGCTGTGGTGATTCCTCTTGCATGGACTACAGGCAGCTTTATGTGGTTGTAAGGATGCTCGCAATTCGTTTAATACTTAAGTTCCGTGCTATCAATCAATCAGATAAGTCATCAAAAATAAAAAGAATATTGCTTCATTAACAGGTGAGTAGCAGTGCTCTGTAGGCTAATGTTAGCATGGTGCTGGGCTTAAGTTAAATTTAGGGCATCATATGTCATCACTTGGGTGCAATGTGCAAATACATCAAAATTCAGGACTGTCATACACAAATCAGCAATAACAATGTAATGTTAGCTAGCTGGCTAGTTAGTTATTGATCAGCATATGAGTGATTCTTTATGTTATGCTTGTCGTTAAGGAACAGACCATTAATACAACATTAAACTAAGATAATATGCTTGTTATCGTCATTTTAAATCTTTATTGAAGATAATACATTAGTGAGTTTCCTTTTGTTGCTTGTGCAGCCACCTTGCCAATGAATTCTCAAAACACTCACTTTGGAGTGTGCCTCTGGAAAAACCTCTGTTTGGAGGGCCAAGCAGCTCTAACACTTTGTCCTACCCCTCTATGCCAACAAGAGTCAGGTCACCCTACCCCTGACATGAACTCGCACAACAGGGCGATTAGGGCGAAGTGGAAGGGGCAAAGAGTGTTTTGGGATTGGGCCCAATCGATGCAAAGCACATGAGAAAATACCCTGCATCATGTGGCCTTGGTAATTCTCTCGTTTATATAGCAAGGGTCAAGACAGAGGAGTAAGTCATCTCTGCTGTTATAACTTTGCAGAGTTGTAAATGCCTGTTTTAAAGGGATCCTGGTGTCTGATAAGCCTTCAAACTGGACTTCCTGGTTCATATTTTGACTTCTGACCATTACCTGTAGCAACATGCCTAAACATACTTAGCACCTCACAATGCATTTATCAGTATGGGTGTTGGGACCTCATTCCTCTCTGTGAGAAACTCAGTGAAGTGTTGGCTCCGAAGTGTACACAGTGGATTTTCTCTACAGTCTGCCAAAGAAAATTGAATTGAAGAACACTTTTCACTCACAGGATTTACGTAGTACCACTTGACTAACTTAAGGAGAGCGATGTAAGCAGTGTGATGCTGGAGCTCTTGAATAGCTTGCAGGCATTCCTCAGCACTGGAGAGAGATAAGAATAGCACTGACTCGTCCCCCCTCTATTGGCTATCTAGTGTGGCTGTGGGTTGGTGAGCCGCGCTGCTCTGTTCCAGAAGTGCTGCTCTAAACGTAAAGAATGGCAAAGGGAAAGAAGCGGGTGCCCTCTGGGTGCAGCAGACAGAGCAGCCTGGCCTTGGATATATTTGGCTTTGTCAGTTTGCATACAGATCTCCAATGGTCTGCAATTAGGCTGTTTCCTGTTTCAACACAGGATATGGCAGTGCTGTGAAGTCTGGCCATAGATGCTCTCAGGGAGCCTGCTAGCCAATAGCCAGGCCCTCTGAAAGAGATGCATCATTTTCATGGCTCTAAAATTACACAGAGCACTGAGTTACTTTGTAAGTGGAAAACAACTGGCAAACGGTCAGTGGAAAAAATTTTTACTTTTCATGATACAGACTTAATCAAAGTGTAAGTTATGGGCCCTTTTTAATTGTATACGCATCAGACAGGCAGGGAACTCAAAGGGAGGTGTTAAAGAACACATGTTAAGCTTGGATCATTGAACTATGCGTTTATACCCAAGTTGTTCCCAGTGCTTTGTACACCGTGTTTATTGATCTATTCTGACATGAATGGCTGTAGTCAGTCTAATAAGGAAGGCAGTGACCAGAGTGCCCAGGCTCACACTGGACTCCAGCGAGAGCACCTCCCTACCTTGTACAAAGCCCTGGAAAATATGCGTCAGCTACTTCCTCCTTCTCACTCACCTCCCTCCCGATTTCAACTTCCTGTTCTCTTGGCTGTTCGGAAGTGAGATGCTTTGAATGGAGGCTACTGCGGGAGGCCTTACTCAGTTATTGTTACGCCTTTAAACAGTTGTAATCTTTACTGTGCTGCCACTGATTTACCACCGTCTTTGACAAGGAAGGATCACAGTAGAAAAAAGAAAAGCTTTTACGGTCCATGTGGTGTTTAACAGACACATAAAGAACACATTCACTTGTCAGGCACAGAAAAAGACAATGTAACACACACAGATAAGGGTGTTTAAAGGCACAGCTGTAGACACACACCCTCTCTGGCACACACCAACGCCTTATACATTCTTTTACCCACTTTCAGCCACATGCTTTGACACACACGCTCTTCTAGGCACGCACACACACAACCAGACATGGACTCTTTTCGATGCAAACTGAGACACATGCAGTACATACATCCTCTCATCACTAACAATTTGTCTTCACGTAATTTCTCCTGCTCTCTCTCTCTCTCTCTCTCTCTCTCTCTCTCTCTCTCTCTCTCTCTCTCTCTGCCTGTCTCTCTGCAGCTCACTCCCTCTCTCCTTTTTGTCGCTGTATCAAGGTCACCTTTAAAGACTAGTTATTGGCTGCAAAACCAAGATGCTCAGCAGACTTGGCTAATACCAGAGAGCTGCCTTCTACTCATTTCCTAGGTTCAGAGTTTCAGATTTTGCATCCAATCTGTAGAGTATTATTGGAACCTGGATAATTAAGGAGTTAAAAAACACCTTTCAGCTAGAGATAAATCTTTTTGCTGTCTTTTATCAGCACAGCAGCTAAGTTTCTTTGTCGAAGGAATCAAAATTAGAAATGGGGAGGATGGATAAGATCACCAACTACTGAATATTATAAACAGAAATCTGAGTTACATTTGCAGTAATTTGCGATTTGTCCAGTGAATTATGCCCACTGTGGCATGCCATTGCATGGAAACCTTATTGAGTTTTTGCACAATTTGTTGTCTGAGATCTGTAAATTGATTCTTATTGAACTAAAGTCACTAAACTTTGGTAACCCTGCTGTAGCAGATTATTCGTATATGTGTTACATTACAGTGTTCACAGTCAAGGCAGGTTTTATGTATGCGCACCACTGGCTTTCCTAAACTGAGGATAAAATATTAAAACATTGACTTTGATAATCACTGTCAGCTGAGTTGTTATGGGTTTAGAATAATGGCCACTCTTGCATATGCATCTTGCAGACAAAGACAAATCAGTCATTATCTGTAGTGTTGAGAAGAGTGTAGCCTGCATTATCATCTGAAATAAACAGATTGTTGGCTGTTTTTTGTAATGCTTTGCTTGTTTCTGTCACAGCTCTGATGGTACTAGCTGACCAGTGACCGCTACCTGCCTGAGGACACCTGCTGCCCAATTCCCTTCATCATGTCTGGGATGCACGTGAGTGAAGCACACTTTTTTTGTTGTTGTTGTTGTTTACATATACCTACCCAGTGTACAGGTTTACAGCAGCGCAGGTAGGCCAACATGTTCTCTCAACCTAGCTTGTTAAGTACCGCCACTTTGTCAGTGGACCTGCATATGTAAACATGACACTGTGGTTACCCTCCTGTGTCTGATTTGGATAGAGATTTGTTGTTACATGCATTGTGTCTTTTCAAAAAACACTTTTGTTTTCACAGTAAATATACAGTTTCTGCTCTTTACATGCATACTTTTTCAAAATAACCTTACAATGTAACACTTAATTTTTAGGTTTGTTTCCTTAGGTTTAGGCAACAAAGCACGTAGTTGGGTCGAGTAGAGAACACCATTATGTGGCTTAATATTCACATGGGAAACAAACGGGGGACTCCTGGGTGAAAATCTTGAGTTGGTTTCACCCATCCGCCACCGTTTCTACCCTCCCTGTACAAACTTTCTTGATTTTTATATTACAGTAGATGCCAGTAGCTTTATAAACTGACACGGCCTGATCAAGAAGGGTGTCTCTGTGCATCCATGTCTGATGCAGACATCACTGACAAAGCAATGGTATCTGATGAGTAGGGTTGTTGCCCACTGCCTACATCATTGACAATGTGGCAGTATTTGACAAGTTGAGAGTGAGCACTGCCCCCTCTACATTTCATAGAGCTACACAAATCTAAACAAGGAGTTGTTCAGGATAATCAGCATCTGCTGCTGTTGGCTTCTTAGCAGCCACACCAGCATAAGGAGGCTGAAGTACGCACCCTTTACTTACATGGAGTCACACTCAGTCCATATTAACAAGTAAGGCAAAAGTTAAAAGGTAAATTATGGACATAGCTGCTACTAATGGTTATTGCCATTACTAATTAATCAGTTATTTTCTGGATAAATCCCTAGGTCTTAAAAAGCAAATAGTGGAAAACTGTTTGCATATGACATCTTTATATTCCTTGTTTGATAAAATAACAGTCAAGAATCAAAAGGTATTACGTTCAAAATGATACAGAACAAAAAAAGGTAGCAAACAAATCCTCAGACTGGAGAAGCTGGAACCAGAGAATTATAGGTGTGTTTGCTTATCAATTAATCATCACAATTGATGATGATTCATTTTTTTTCATGGTTGATTTATCACCTTTTTGTTTCAGCAATATGCACAAAACACTTATCACCTCAGATACTGAGAGAATATGGAAAAAGATCCACCCTGTTTTATATCTATAGTGACCGTTATTCAAAATATACCGTGATATTACTTTTTGGTCATACTTACCCAGCCTTAATACCTTTCTGTAATGTGTGTCAGTTTCACTAAGACTGCTTTACTGCAAAAAAGATTAGCTAACATGCACACTCACACACAAGCGAGAGCATTCATGCACATGCAAGGGACTGCATGGGAAACACAGAGGTGCTGAAAGGAACCCATATCTGTGGCGACATATTAATTCACATAGCTGGTGAGCACACATCCATCAACTTGTGTCCGGCTCAGTTTTAGTGGTTTCACATTACCTAACTGTCGCAGTGGTTCGACTAATGCCTCTCAAGTGGTAGCTTCAGAGCAGGATTACTTTCTCTCCTGCTTCCTGCCTTCACATGTCCTTATTGATCCGGGCTGTTTTTAATCTGTCACACCACAGTGCTCCTCTACAGTCAAGGTGAACATTTTTATAAACATCCCCTTTTTTGGAATTTGAAAAGATCAAGGCTGGGATCCAACTAAACACTTTGAAACCTTTGCAGTGTTTTGGAAGTGTAAAACAGAAAAAAAAAGAAAATTCAGCATTTCCCTGCAGATGAGTCAGGCTGTGATACATTTGTTTTGATAGTGAATCTTAGTTGCAACAAATAATTAATGTTGTAATGCCACAGTTAATAATCATGTCAGATTTTTCTGCATATTTGAGCCTCGAGACCCTGAGAGAAAGCTCTGTGGTTTATAGCAACATGAGTGCATTATGGATTCAGTGTGATCCTGAATTAAAATTGATGGTGCGTTTCTAAAACTATTCAGTGGGTTTCTGTAGGTCAAGAGGTCTCAACCTTTTTTTTTTTACCCAGACTATTTTGAGGGGCAGATATGTGACCTATTGGTTGTCTTACCACCCTGTGGCCAAAAGGCTCAGATACAGTAGTGTTGTGCATCTATCAGCATCCAGCCATGTGGTGAAAAACCCTTGAGCAAGCGAATACAGTAAACCAAACTGACTTGTAGGTCACTCAAGAGGTGAACTAGAGTTGAATGTCAAGTAATGATGAACTACTTTATACAGTTGACCTCCAGTATGTTTGACTATGCAGGGGAAAGACTTTTACTTGAGTATGTGGTCATCAAATGCCAACAAACGTAATTAATCAATGGCTGTTTCCTTTTAGGAAAGCACACACAGGGTCTTAAATGTGTTAATGAAACATCAGGTTAAATATAGCCCATGACTTTCTTCCCCATTTTTTTGTGTATTGCACAAGGCTACATTTTAAATTACTTAAGATCCTCAAGGAAATATCCTCCGCAGTACATTCTATCTTGTGAAACCAGTTTTCATAAAGTCCTTTTGTTCAAGTGACCAAATGTAAATTAATAACAGTGGAGAAACAAGGTTTCTCTGTATCTACATAACCCTCACCAGTGGTCCAAACTCATTATGCAGTATTGACTGAGACTGCATGCAACACATTCAGGTGTACTGTGTGTTGTGAGGAATAAAGCAGCTTGTACAAGGACCTTACCTGCTCAATCACTCCTGCTGCTTTGTACTCTGGCTTTCTCATTTCATCTCGTTTCCTCTATTGTGGTATGTTTTTGATCACACCCCCCGTCCTGATCTGAGAGTGCAAACTGAATACACAAAGCGTCCTTATCCTCGCTGTCATTTACATTCGTATTTTAGGCATGTAGCTGCCACATTTACAGTATTCAGAGTGACTGACAATGAGTGCCGCTAGCCTTTCAAGAAATCTTCAGTAAAGCAAATTCTGAGGCAGCGACCGTGGTGTAATAACTTCATTTAATGTGAGCCAGAGAAAAGGCAATGTCCTTCACAGAAAGCACAAACGATTTTATTCTTTAAAAGACACTGCAGACATACACAGGGGACTTGATTATTTCCTTTCTGGCTGATGAGACCTCTGCTCAGTCGTGTGGAGCTACGCTGGAAATTACCTGTGGTCACAAAGTTAAACATACAGTTAACGGAGGTGAAAGTTGTCCAACCTGTGGTGTGAGATATGTTTAATTTATTAATTTCACATGGCTGTTTATGTATGTTGAAGGCTCATAAAGTGACTTAAGACTGTCCAAGCAGGCATAGGACAAAAGACAGTCAATTACCTTGCACAGGTCAGGAGTAGGGATGACACATAAAACTGTATGTAGGAGGGGTTTTTCTAACAATTTGATTCAACTCATAGCCATTGTTTTGTGTATTTAGCACACTCTACCAACTACAGTAACAAGAACATGATAGCTAGCTGGTGACATGGCCGCAGTCATCCGTTTTCATAGTACACTGACTGACTTAATGACATCTACCTAACAAAACAGATGGACTTTTAATTCCTAAGCTATGGGCTGTAAATAATCAAAATAAAGTATAATTCTTTAAACAAGTTAGAATTGACAAGAAAGCTGAAATACATTTAGATTTTTGATACTGCATGTTGGACCCACATATCCTTAAGATGATACTGCAGTATCTGCTTTTTCATGCCTCCATGCCGACGATAGCCGTGGTTTGAGGCGTTATGTTTTTGGGTTGTCTGTTTGTCCGTCCCATTCTCTTGAATACGACATTTCAAGGACACCTTGACAAAATTTCTTCAAATTTGGCACAAACATCCACCTTAACTCAAGGATGAACAGATGGGATTTTTGTGGTCAAAGGTCAAGGTCACTGTGACCTTGCATCCGTTCCAGTCTTGTGAACATTATAACTCAAGAATACCTTGAGGGAATTTCCTCAGATTTGACACAAACATCCGTGCTAATTATGATAAAACTTCACACATATGTGTAATAGGATAGATTGATGAAGTGATGACATTATATATCCAAAAGGTCAAAAATCAACTTTGCTGTGACATCATAATGTTCTGCAACACTTTTCTGGCCATTACTCAACCTCATAATTCAGGAAAAGAACCAGTGCTAATTGTATAGATCTTATGTGCTGCTGGATTGAAGATGTGTGTGAAGTATTCATGTTTTAGAATTTGTAGCTTCTTTGCAGAAACATCCATATTTGAAGCATTGTCGACTGTCATTGCTACATATCAGTCTGGACAGACATGGATGTAAACTGTAACTGCAACTTTACTGGTTTGTGGAGGCATAAAACTGTGAGATGATAATTCTAGTTACAGGGTTTATGTAGAATCTATGAACATCATGTTTTGGGTAAAATAATCAGCCTAAAAAGGCATAAAATGAAGGAATAACCTTCCTGTTGGTTTCAGAGTTTGCTGTCCAGTCTGGAAACTTTTTCTCAACTTCACTGCCTCTGTAGTTCCTGCTCTCTGCCTTTGTAGGGCAGTACTGCCTGCTCAGCCTCTTGCCAAGATTCATACAACCACCTGGGGGTAATATGACTTTGAAGTAGGTGGTGTTAGCATGCATAGGCATAGAGATAGATTATTGCCAGGGATCTGTGCCACACCACTCTGCATGCACTGAATTTAATTTTTGAGTTCTCATCATCTGTTTTGAAAGTGCAGGTTGAAGTTTATAGTGGTCATTCTTGTGATTTACTTCTATAACATTCCTCAAGCTATATTTAATTATGTCTTTTTTGTCTTCTTTTACCAATTATAAGTTGTGGTGGCATGAGTGAAAATCACATAAGGTTGATGTAAATATGCTTTGATGCACTGCCATGTAATACTGTCCATCTCCATCCAAGCAGTACTTGAATATCATTCCAAATTAGGCTGCACCGAGTTTGAAAGGGAGACTGAATTAATTACTGGCCTCCATGCTGCTGTCTACTGTTTACTAACCTGTTTTCCAGCACATTCTTGACAGCGAACACAACACACCAGAAAAACTAAAGAACAGTGAGGCATACTCTGACAATGGGAAATCTATCAACTATTTGTAGAAGGTTTTCCATGTCCATCCTCAGTGCCTTGCCACCTCTATTTTTGACTGTGTTGCTGTGTTTTGTAACACGTCTGTCACAAATACCTCAGTCCAGCTCCCCATGTTAAACTGAGTTGCTCCACTGTAATTAATGCTCTCTCTTTCTATTCCTTTAAGGCACCATGGTCGACTGGCACAGAGTGTGTAGCCAAATACAACTTCCAGACTGCCAACGAACAGGACCTGCCTTTCTGTAAAGGAGATTTACTGACCATCATCGGAGCCACCAGGGTAAGTAGACAGGTGGCTCAGAATATCCTGGAAATGCTGCACATTGTACTAAAAAGCGCTCAAAGCTGCTATCCAGGCCAAATGATCATTATTCAGGAAGCTTGTAACACCACGTTAACATCCAGACAGTTTTATGTGAATTATCTAATAATAAAAGCTGGATGGAAGGGGCCGCTCAGGCTTACCTTTCCCTAGAGCTGTCAAACACATTGCTGCACCTGTAGGGGAGACTCTCCGCTAAAATCGAGAGACCCATTATTGGCACCTCTATGTCTTCATCTGGCTTCGGCAAGCAACAAATATGGTCTCATATGAGCTGAAACAGAAGAACCTGCCCAAAAGCAGTAAAATCTGGACAGCAACGCTCTCATTTTCCATGTTTATTTTTCTGACATTGGAACCTCATGCTCAGGTAGACACTTTATTTACCCAGCTGATAAATGTGCACCTTATTCACTCTGTATGTGTCCCCATATTTTTAACATTGGCTTTAAGTTCCCTTGATTATGAAAATCAGCAATTATGCAAAATGAACACAGTCAGCTCAGATAATCACGTCAGGTCATTATGTTATAATTGCACATGCCTACCCACAACCCACCTCAACAACACCACATCTAAAGTTGTCTCTACTATTCTTAATGTTCCATATTTTCTTTAATATTTCAGATACCAATTTAAAATGGTAACAGGCTAAAAGGGCAGCTTCTTCTTCTAGCTTGAAATAGCCAATGCAGCAGTTTCATATAACTGACTTGTTTCAGCAAACAACAACAATAATAACTCATAGCAGTGTTTCATGTCTTATTTGGGCTACAGTACCAGTGTTAATATGTAACGCTTGTCTCAAAGGTCCAGTGTGTAAGATTTAGGGGGATATATTGGTAGAAATGTAATATAATATAATAAATGTGTTTTCTTTCATCTATAATCACCTAAAAATAAGAATCTTCATGTTTTTGCTACCTTAGAATGAGCTATTTAAATCAACATAGGGCGGGAGTCCTCGTCGTCAGAGACTGCAACTTTGCAACGCGATGTTTCTACAGTGGCCCAGAATGGACAAACCAAACACTGACTCTAGATAGGGTCATTTATTCAGTGTTTTTACCAGCTAAATTACTGGGTACATTTTTTTGGAGATATTTTAGCTCCTGTTACAAACCTCCTGAACAATAAACACTCACGGAATTCTGCCCAGGAGAAGTTTCAACTGGTTGCAATCTGCAATCCTCACAGCTAGATCCCACCAAATCTCCCTAAATCTTACAAACTGGACCTTTTATTTAATTTGAAGTTAAATTATGAACCAATAGTAGTTTATAGTTGAATTGGGATACTAAAAGACAACCAAAAGCTTAACCCCTGCTGCTGATATCCTAATACATTAATATATCAACAGCCATGCTGCTAACAGTCAGAGCAACCATGCAATTGACAAACTATGCTGTACATCAACAAGGCACAAAATAAGATGCAGTGTATCATCTTGCAAAAAACTTGAGATCCCAGTGAATTCCATCAAAAAGCTCTGTTGTCCCAGTCAGGGGGTTGCGTTTAGGCTAGAGGAGCTCTGTGGCTCCTGTTAATGCTTCAGATATACAGCAGCCCTCACTGCTGCAACAGCTTCTGCCCACAAATATGTAATTGAACCAGTGGAGTTAAAGTGGGTTACTGTACCATTCTCGGCTATATGTTAAGTACTGTAGGATTTTAACCCCACTGCTTCGCTTCTGCTACCAACTCAGTGTGTTTAAAGAGTTTGTTAAAGTGTGTTTGTATCGTTGTGTGTTTGGCTGTTTCAGGATCCCAACTGGTACAGAGCGAGGAACACGGTGGGCAGAGAGGGCACCATCCCAGCTAATTATGTCCAGAAAAGGGAAGGAGTCAAGTCAGGAGGGAAGCTCAGTCTTATGCCGTAAGTATCGGAGGGTAATGGAGGAGAAACCCAAATTAGTGTGTGTGTATGTGTGTGTATGGGCTTTGTTGATTGTCTCATGTATTTATTTTGAGACATACACAAACCTAACTCTGTTTTGACAGTATTTTTAAAATGTATTGCCAAAGTGAATCTGATGATATGCAGCAGTGATCAAAATACCAATTTTAGCTATGTGTCTTCTACATCTTTGCCACATACGCTCTCTTTCCTTGTAAAGTGTGTGAACAAGTTGTCATACCCCCGTTCACTTCTGTTCCCCGCAGCGAGGGAAGATGTAGTGTTGATTTCAAAAGTCAGGCAAAGCATCAAAAGATGGAAATTCCAACTTTTAAAGTCTTTTAGTTTGTGCTGCGTCTTCTCTTGTCGGTGTCTGGCTGCCACAGAGGCCAGGACCAGCTGTGCACTACATTTGAATCGGGCTCTTTGAAACGGCAGAGATTTCAAAAAGAGGAAAAACATAACGAGAGGCATATGCAAATGAAGCGAGACAGGAAAGCCGAGAGCACACAGGCTGCCACGGTATCATCACATAGCTATGAGATGTTGTCATCTCAAAGTTGCTAAAGCTTTTGTGTGCATCCCGCAAGTGATAATAAACAAGAATTTTAACTTAACAGATTAGTAGGAGTTTTTAATTCCAGTGTTTTACGGATCAGACGAAGGGCATAGTTGCTGTCCTGTCAGAGGTGATGCACTGTGAGATATGCTCCACCATAACTGTATTGAAATTAATATAGCAGTCTGGAAGTCAGACCCAACATTTAAATACATTTATCTAAGTTTATCAGTGTTTCTACTATTATGCTTTTGTGCTTCTGCAGAAAAGACTGTTTAGTGTGCTCTCTCCTAAAACAGAGATCAGCCATAAGCACAGGAGTCTTTAGTTCTACAGTGCTTATAGAGGTGATGGTATGCCACTGTAACATCCTGTTGGCAGGAAACATTTAAACAGACTTTTGACCCTCTTTGTCTCACTCCATCAACTGCTGCTGAAAGCTTTAACCTCTCCTTTTGCCACCACTCATGCTGCCTGTCTGCACCATTTTGAAACTGGTCACTGGGTTGCCCAGCTCTGCCATGTTACTGCGTGTGGTCTGAAGAGGCCTAATGGAAACTTTAAATTAGCCTTGCGCAGCTATGAGGGCTTTGTGAACACAATAGCAGCATGAATTACTAAACTCCAATGCAAGCTCTGACTTTGCCGGAGTTCTGATTAGATTCATCTTCACGTAGAGATGGTCACATTGATTGATCTTGCAATTATTCCTGTCGTCTGACAAGAAGTCGATTTTCCACTTAAGTATGGCCGTTTCCAATTCTCTTCACAGTATGTTTTTCCTATAAATGTTTTTCTTTGTTGAGGGAAAATTGAGAGAAATTGCTGACATCCGTCAATACCACAGCATAAGTAGACTCTGGCACTACTTTTCCTTTGATTTAAAGGAACGATTAGTCTCCCAACATTTTGCATGGTTACACTTGCTGACCTCATGTCCTCGCTGCTGCTCTTGAGATCACTGCATAGTTAAGTGTTTGTTTTTTTTCTCAAAACGTTCAAGTCATCAGAAGTCATTCGTCTGGAGCCATTAACTGTAACCCACAGGGACTTGTTGAATTAGTCGTGAATCGCTAACAGATGTCTCAGTGAAGACCTCTCCCTCTCTTCTGAGTTACATAAGGGTTCAGCTGTGGTCCTCTGTCCCCGTTCTCGCCCTGACCGATTGATACTCAGCAGCAGATACAGTCATCGCCTCCCTCGCTGGCATCTAACAGCTTGCTCTCTCTGCTGCCCCCGTGTGGCAGACATCGGCTACACATAACAGCACCACCCCTAAAGAAAGCCGAGGGGTTTGACCCCGCTGTCCTTTTGTCCTGTTGTCCCCACCAGGTTGTTTACCACATTTTTGTGCCTTTTCTTATTCCGGTATGATGCAATGTATGAAAACTGCAGTTAATTGGTGTGGACAGAGCAGCTAGTGTGTGTCCGCCAAAGGGCTATGTGTGTCTCTGGGCCGTCCACGCTTGGCGCCCGCTCTCGGATTAGTGGGAGTTAAGGAGCTGCTGTCCATCGGAGAAGCTGCCTGCACTGATCTAATCAACTCAACCCGTATTAAGCTTCTTTGCCACAAGGGCCTCCGCTGTCTGAGGAGGCCGAGTACCAGGAGGAGGAGGAGGGAGTGATGGAGGCAGCCACAGGAAAACAGGCTAAATCAATTATAGCTGTTGATTACCACCCATTCACTAGCCAAGATGGGTGGAGAGACCCTGTAGGCTACTACTGTGTGCAGCTTAAACGACCTTTGACATAAGGAGGGTCATAAATTGATGGGATACGGTGCATTGTTTTGTGGTGGAGGTTGCCGGGATGATGGTGTGTTAGTGCTCAGGACCACATGTCTATACAGGCAGAAGATATGTAAATTCCAAATCCTTACAGTGAGGACTTTGATTTTCTTACAGTCTAACTGTATTTTATTGAGATATTTAAGATATGTTACACTTGAACATTTGCAGATCACAGGGCAGAGAAAGAAGAAAACCTACAATACTAACGATCATGTTAACAGAGATACAAATATATAGGTTTCTCTGTTCTTTATACACACCATATTCTGAATATGATCCAAAGAAGGATATTGATGTGTATGTAAACGCACTCACTGTAATGCAGCTGTCTAATCCATCCATTAGCAGCCTATAGATATACCCGACAGGCCATATGGTGAGGTGGGAGCAGTTATGCTGCCAGCAAAGCAAGAGCTTTATTTCTTCTCAGAGCACGTTAAAGCCAGCACAGCTCTGAACAGCTTTTTATCTCTGCTGAATCCTGAGTTAAATAAATGTTTTAAACTCACAGTCAGTCCATCTCCTGGTCTCCCTGACCTCACCCGGGAGTGGATGACTTGGTCCTGTCTTACCCACCACCACCTCGTCTGAGCATTTTCCTGTTATTGCAGCGCCTGCGTGTCAGCTTCCGACTCTGCCTCGGGTTCCTTGTGTGTGTGCGTCCATGCATGTGTGTTTGTGAGCGCCATGTTTCCTGTTGTTTGGGTTCAGGTACTTTCTCACCGGCTCCCAGAGTCGAGACGACCCCGCCCTCTGCTCCGCTCAAGCTGAACCAACTGGAAGTGCTGCTGCCAGCTTCCCATTACCGCCGCGCTCTAGTTTTTCACTTCTCATTTCAGAGGAGGGCTGCGGGCCGTGATTGGTGGAAGTGGATCCTTTTGTCTGGTTGACGAGTGTAGTGAAAATGACCTGTTTGATCTGTTGTAGGGAGCGTTGGAGGATTTAGGCCTATCTGATGTTGTTAGCACTGACACAGAGCAGATGAGGATTTCAATTGTTTTTCACGAGAACTGGCACTTGTGGTATCTCTGTGCATGGATCAGACTTGTCTCTTTATTGTCCACGATTGTTACATCAACTTTGTGTGTGTGTGTGTGTGTGTGTGTGTGTGTGTGTGTGTGTGTGTGTGTGTGTGTGTGTGTGTGTGTGTGTGTGTGTGTGTGTGCAAACAGTACATGTCAGTTTTTGTCCTCATCTGTCATTTTTTGATGCATGATTCACCGTCTCCTCCTTGATAACTCTCTCCTTTCACTTTTTCTCCCTCTTCATTTCTCTCCACGCTATCTCGCCATTGTTCTTCAATTTTTTTTCCTCCTGTCCCTGTCTTGTTTTTAATTTTCTGCCCATCTTCTCTCCTCGCAGCTGGTTTCATGGGAAGATAACTCGAGAGCAGGCCGAACGGCTCCTCTACCCTCCAGAGACGGGCTTGTTCCTGGTGAGGGAGAGCACCAACTATCCTGGCGATTACACGCTGTGCGTCAGCTGTGACGGCAAGGTGGAACACTACCGCATCATCTACCACAATGGCAAGCTCACCATTGACGAGGAGGAGTATTTTGAGAACCTCATGCAGCTGGTTGAGGTATGGGACAACAGAGAACATAGCTGCCATTTCTGCTCCTATTTTTTCTTCACATGGTACCCTTGATACCAATAATACTCTTGGCTCTCAGTCTGGCAGATGAAAAGGATAATTGGCCATTCATTATCAGTGCCAGTTGGTTGGTTTGTCTTTAAACTTAATAATAGCGAGAACCAAAAGTCAGTTCAGCTGAACCACAGAGAGTGCATGTAAAGAGAGTTGTTTTTTGGAAAATGAAACCTTTGACATTTATGGACAGAATGTCAGTGGTCACTCGTGTTTCATGCTGTTCCAGGAGATACTTCCTCTCTCCTGAAAGTCAGTGATATGTAGGGCAACATTTTCAGGCTTTTGGTAAATACATTCTGCCCTGAAACAGCTGCTGTGGCAGAAAATGGGATTTAGAATACAAATTCCACAAACTTTTTACCACATCACTACTTTCTTCAAGAAGCCTGGAGTTAGTCGATAAACAGGAAAACCATCTGCAACTATTCTGATTATTGATTAAATGTTTTACAGCCACTTAGTTGTGAGGATTGGCTGCTCTTTTTTTGTCTCACGTTATCATAAACTGAATATTTTTTTAGGTGACTCTTGTCACCAGTCATGTCCAGTAACCTCAGAGTTTTCTGGGGGGGCACCATTCCCCTTGTTAGCAAAATTACCAAAATGTGTCCCCACTGTTAACCTGTCATCCCTCTCTCTAACCCCGGGTCTAGATTCAGACCTATGACCTGTAAATTATCGAGAATTATTCATCTTTTGATGGAGCATTTCTATTGACACCAGCGCAGCATTTGTAGCACTGCTTTAATGACCAGGAATCTCAAAAACCATTTGCACGTTTTAAATCATTCCGTCGTGAAGCTTCTCAGCCAGTCGAATCTGTGCATTAGGATAAGCATTGCGACCACAGTGAGGGAGATACACACACACAGGGGAGAGACGAGATGAGAGATAACTGTGAGATAAACAAGTGAGTCAGAGAAAAGTATTTTCACATGGCATTTTCTAAAGAGAGGAAAGAAACTTCCTCCCTGTTAAAAATTAACAAATAACCTACTGAGGATGTCACATTGGATTCTGGGGGAGATTGCAACGGGCATTTCTCACCGTTTTCTGAACTTCTGGCATTCTTTCGGCCAAATGAGTAATCAAGAAAGTAATCTGCGGATTTATCAGCAATTAATAAATAATCAGAATGCCCTGTGAGCTCATGTTTTCCGCTTAGATGTAGATACTTCCCCAAAAAGTCAACAGTGGGAGGAATAGGTGGGATATTTGCTTTCAACTGTCTCCCTTTGTTTCAAGAAATGTTTATATTGTCAAAAGTCTGTTTTTTGAGGCCATATTTAAATTCTCTGTATATTTATGATCTTATATTTGAGATTTGGAATCCATCTTCCAATTTTTTATGCCAATATTGACAATTAAGAAAATTAAATCGATCATGCAATAGTGTGATTACATAACTCTGTAAACACAAGACACACACACACACACTCATATATTCAGTGTCCCCAAGGAGTTTCCCTAAAAATCAGACTCAAGTACATGTTCACATTCTTCAAAAAGCTGTCTGATCCTCTCACTCTCTGTCTGTTATCTGAACGCTGGTTCAGAGGAAGGACATGGAGAGGGGAGTACATGAGACATGATGGTAGAGGGAAGGAGAGATAGAGAGAGACAGAGAGAGAGAGAGAGAGAGCGCGTGAGGCCTTTCATCCTCTCAGATAAAGGGAAGAGCTGGATTGGCGACTATCACACTTTTAATTGGACCTCATCTCTTTGCCTTGCGGGGCGTTGGAAGTGGACAACAGGAATGTGCCAGCTGGCACCGAGACCATCTACATCCCCGGTGCATTCTTGTTATCAGCCACCCACAATCTCTATCTCTCCATCTCTATCCTCCTCTCTCTTGTTCACACCCTCCAGGCTTGGTTCTGCCTCCACTTCCTTTCTCCACCTCCCTCCCTCCCTCCTTCTCGTTCTCTCTTTGTGCTCCCTCGTGGATACCTGGCATATTGCTTTCTTTCCTCCTCTCTTTGTTATCTGTCTCAGCCTCTTTCTCTGCTTCCCCTCCCTGCCTTCCTCTCTCTCTCTTTCACCCGATCTCACTATATCTTTATCCTCTCCCTTGTCTGCATTCCCCCGTGTCTTCTCTTTTTCTCTATAATAGGCTATGAGAGGATGCCTTGCATTCTTGTGTGTTTATCCAGCTTGCTCATCGTCTCCCTGCTCTGCCTGCCCTGCTCTTATTGGCCTGTCACAGCAGGCTTCACGCGGACTTGCATATACACTCTGCACGCATACATATATCCTGGCACACCCACCTCTCCAGCCTCCTCTCTGTCAATCACAACATCCACAGTGATGTTCTGTATGTCAGTCACATGGATGCAGTGATGCTGCTGAAGTGAGATGGAGATGGCTCCATATGTTATTTACGAAGGGTGTGACAGCACGGTGAAAGTATTTTCAGCCACAATGCTCATTCTGCATTTTTGCGCTGTGATTACACCCTTCTGCTTTAATTACATATGGGAAGACCTTGATTTTTCCAGAACCATTGTGTACTAAAAATATATTTTCATGCATTAACAGACTGAATTTATGTAACTGTAATGTGTTAAACAGGCAGGATTAATTATGCAATATGTCTGCACTGTACTTTGTCCATGATGATCTTGAAAACACTGCACATATAATAACAAATAATACAGCTACATCACATGAATGCTGAAGGAAATCTAAATATGTGTATAGACATGTATGTGTGGAGAGTGGTGTGGTTGTTATTCCACATATGTGGCTGCATGTGTGAGTGTCAGTGCTGAATAATGTAGTGGAGCGGACCTCTCCTTCACCATGCTGCCCCCTGGTGGTTGCCACACAGACTTACACTGTGGTCAATTTGCCATGCTGCAGTTGTGTAACATTGGTTTTGCTGTTGATGGGTACCTTTTTTTTTTTTGCTTTATTAATTCAGTGATCACACAGAGGTTTGATGACCCATGTGTGTTACGAAGACACTGATTCACAGTTTGTCTCACACATATAAATGTCTCCAAAGTGGGGCGTCTGCATTCATAAATAGTCTAACAGGTTATAACGATGAGGAGCAGATATTGACGGGTCGTTTGGTTTGCTTTGTTTCTGGGGGTGAAGGATCACATGCATTGAACTCTCCCACACCCACACACTTCTCCTCTGCCGCTGGTTCCCACAATAAACTTCGCAGCTCCCAGCTGGGGAGCTACTCTGGAGTCTTCCTCAACCGCCTAACGCATTCTGTCAGTCATCAGCAGAGGTTCATTCATTTCTAAAGACAGATCCTGTTACTTCAATTGATGTTTGATTGCAGTACAGATGCTCTGAGTTTCAGTGAATTGCATTTATTCTAATTCATGGTTGTGTATGAATCAGCTTTCCGTGATGATCTAAACCATCCATATCCGATGAGATAAGTGCCAAACTGCAGAACTTAATCACCATTATGTTTGCATTTGTGACGTTATGATATAAGGATGATGGGCTAGTTGCAGCTCAGCCCAGGTGCATCTGGGTTATAGATTATGTAATGTTTTCTTTTTTCGTGTAATAAGAAAAATATGTCAGTCAAAACCTGACCCCCCCCCCCCCCAATAATTCCCCTTGGAGATGGAGCTGATCAGAGGAGCACAGTGCTCAAAAAGGCGGCACTTCCCCTGCAGCAGCACTGGCGCCTCAGTTAGTTGACCTGGTCGTTTGACCTGGTCCAATGATGGAATATAACTCCTATTCCAGTCAGAGCTGTAGATGAAGCCCCTGAACTTTGGTTGCACAACTTTCCCATACCCTCTTCTTACACATGGTCTACTTATCTCCTCCTGTTTTATTTCGTCTTTTGTATGGAAATGAGGCTGGGATTCCCTCGAGACAACCATCCTCCTCTTTAACAGTGATGCATGTTGGATCTCTCATGCTCTCTGTCTTTGGTGAAGGCAAACACCACCGATATCCCGTATATTAAATCATCTGAGCCCCCGCACATCAACTCTTACCTGAATCTTCTTTTCATCACGACTTTCATGTTCTTCTGTAGAGAGTTGCTGGAAACATCCGCCTCACTTTTGTTTTGCATATCAAAAGCTTGTGCACAGATTCACCATTCAGATTTAATCTTTGATCATCAGCCCTTGATCATTCAGCTTGGTCTACGGTGGCAGAGTGGGAGTGAACTATTACAGAATATACTGCTGACTGTTCAACATTAGAGTTAAGAAAAATCAGACAGTGAAACCCTTTGTCAAAATGACAACCTGGGTTTTTATTATTTCCAACACTTATATATACTAACTTCTGTCTTTACATATTGAAAATGCATTGAATTCTCTCTAACTCTGTCCCCAGCACTACACCAAAGACGCCGATGGCCTTTGCACCCGGCTGATTAAACCCAAGTTGATGGAGGGAACAGTGGCAGCACAAGACGAGTTCTCCAGGAGTAAGGACACACTGAGCTCATTACACTGCTCTACAGGGACACTGGCACCGACACACACAGAGACATTATTGTGTTTATAAACTGTCACAAGCATACAGTGTGTGGCACATGCACAGCATACTGACAAAGCCTGCATCTCCTACAACATTCCACTATCTACCTCATCCTAATAGCATTAATCATCAGAGGGTAATTAATCTCTGTGCGTCTGGGGATGACTGCTGGGCTTCACCAGTTCCCAAGGTCAATCTGAGTCTTCCTCCACCTCCATCTCTCTCCATTGCTCTTCGTGTACGCATCTGACCCAGCTAAGTCGGAACACCGGATAACTGGGAAAAGCTAAATGTTTGAATATATCAACACTTTTTCTCCCAAATGACAGATAAATCATTCAGGAAGAAGAAGAGGGTGTTTGTGAAACTCACTAATGAATATTTAAATATATTTCCTAGTTCCATAGTTATGATTTTGCAGATTCATAGAAATGTGCTCTTGTTAACACATGCTCTTCTCTGTGTGTTTTATGATAATGTCATTAAACTAATAGCATGATTGTCGTTGACTGTGAAGTCTGCTAAGTGTTATCTGTCCTCTCTTGGCAGGCGGCTGGGCCTTGAACAGAAAGGAACTGAAACTCCTGCAGACCATTGGCAAAGGAGAGTTTGGAGGTGATGAATTGATTTCACAAGGATCTTTGCATCATTTAATTTCATACATCAGAGCCATAATAACACAGACCAAGGTCGCCTTGCATATTTTACTAAAAACTTCACCCTGTGTGTGTCTTTGTCAGATGTGATGGTGGGAGACTACAGAGGGACCAAGGTTGCGGTCAAGTGCATCAAAAATGACGCCACAGCGCAGGCTTTCATAGCCGAGGCCTCTGTCATGACGTAAGATCCTCCAACTCTTGCTCTGTCCTTCACGCCACCTACAAATATGTTTGTGTGTCTGTGCGCACACAGGCACACCTTTCTCTTTCAAGTACTTTTTCATCAGATGTGTCCTTTTGTGGACACAGTTGTTTTCCAGCATGCTAATGCTTGATTTTTTTTTTCCCTCTGTTCTGTTTTGTACAGGCAACTGAGGCACAACAACCTGGTGCAGTTGCTAGGGGTAATTGTGGAGGAAAGGAGCAGTCTCTACATTGTCACAGAGTACATGGCTAAGGTTTGTCACATGTGCTTTTTTCTAAATCTTTTTTCATAAGCAGACAGCAAAATTGCTGCTAAGCAAAACAACTGCTGGCGGTACCAAGCAAACATTTAGAGGCTGAATTACCGTTGTTTGAACGTCCAACAAAGACGTCCCATTATGGTTAAAAAATAGTTCAAAAAGTAAAGCTATGCTAATGTCCATGATGTTACTTGGCCGTCAGCTGGACGTCCTTTGTGAGCATCCCAGCAATGTCAAAATACAATATTAAAATGACCAAATAATAAACTTTCACCCAGATGGGACTCAAATTCTGCTCTCCTTGGTTAAAGAGCTGTACCCTACTCATTCATCCACCACAGCTCTGTATACACATAAACTCTGTCTGTGTCTTATACTATGTCACCTGACTTTCTGGCAGAAAGCCCTGAAGGAAAGCTATGATCAAAGACAGGCTGGATAAAGATCTTGCCTCTTAGAAACATCACAGTCTTAAAACAATGACACAGGAATATAATTGACATGTCATAAATAGCATAAAAATTGGAATGGACGTCAAATTGTCAATAAAATGTCACATAAATAAAAAAAGATACATGCATTGGTTTTTTCATTGCAACAATACTATCAGTATTTCCTGGTTTGAAACCAAGGTCTAAATGCACCATTACTGGACGTGGAAACAACAACGTAACCATCTAGCTGTCTGCATCATAACCGCTTTGCAGTATTTGGTGTCTGACTGCAACTATTTTTGGCCAGGAACACAACATCAGCATCCCGATCTTTGTTGGGTAGCTTCATACTTACTGTACAGATATTAAAGTAGTATCAGTCTTCTCATCTCACATCTTCCTTGTAATGTCATATATGGAACCCAGAATAGAAATGTATACAATTAAGATAATATGAACAATTTTCTTAATAACAAATTAATAGGAATGAACAATGTAAATAAGAAAAGACTTGATATTTGAATGACAATTGTTTCATAGCCACCTTAAAACTTGAATTTGTAAACCGACATCCCCTAACATGTTTCAAACATAATGTTGTCCCATGTAGCTCAGCAGAGAGTAAACCGACACTTTTGGGGTCACTGATTTGTTTTTCACCAGAACTACCCGTGCTAAAAATGTCCCCCTTCTCTGAACTGTGTCACAGGGCAGCTTAGTGGACTACCTGCGCTCCCGAGGACGGACCGTGCTCGGTGGAGACTGCTTACTCAAGTTCTCGCTGTGAGTCCTCTTCATCTCTCTTCAAGCAGAAAAGACAAACGTTTAATCAGCACAGCTCAGGGTTTAGAGCTAAACTGCTGCTCTTTTGCTGTCAGAATTTGAATAGAATTTCAAAAGAACAGTGTCATGCTCTTGACTGGGAACATGAAAGAAGCCCTTTGCTTACACAAGCAGCCATCATGCAGGTTGTTTGCCTTGATAAATAGCTGCTTTATCTGCAAGTCATTTAGCTGCTGCTTGAACCCAGCACAACTTAAAATGAGTGCAACCATTACATAAGTGTAAACACTCAGATCAGTAGGCAGAAAAACATGCATCCAGGAGGAACTATTCATGATTTAATTTCAGTACGAGCTTTGTAGCCCTTGAATGAGCTTTGTGAGGGATTAGATTTTAACTGCACGAACATGAGGCAAGTAGAGGAGTATAAGTAATGTGCAATTATTCTCTGATTTAGCCAGTTTTACCCCCTCCACTGCATTAATGATATCTGCACTACAGTTGTCACTTAATGTGTCCTGGTAAGTCTTAACCACAGCCACAAATATGTCCACACAGATTAAGGAGTAGATGCACACCTGTGGGTTGTTATGATTTTAGTCATCCCGTCCTCACTCATCATCTCTCCTGTCTCCCTGTGGCACCCAGTGATGTGTGTGAAGCCATGGAGTACCTGGAGGCCAACAACTTCGTCCACAGAGACCTGGCAGCTCGAAACGTGCTGGTGTCTGACGACAACATTGCCAAGGTCAGCGACTTTGGCCTCACTAAGGAGGCCTCCTCCATACAAGACACTGCCAAGCTGCCCGTCAAATGGACCTCCCCCGAAGCACTAAGAGAGAAGGTGAGGGAGGACGAGGGGTGGACGGGTGGCAGACCTAAGCTAATGCGCTGTCGCTTTCTTGGGATTTGTTTTCATCTGCTCCACATACTTTCATTTGAGCACAGCATAAGGAAGATTTAAAGTAGTTAAAGCTGGAGTGCAGAACACTTGTCTCCCTCCTCTGGCAGTGGGAATAATGACACAAACACTGTCGGTATGTGCCTAAAACATATGCCTGCAGGTGAGCTCGCTGCATCTCTCCCACCCCAGGAGTGCTCTCTTCAAGTCTTGTTTGGTTTTAATCTTTCCTCTGAACACAAAGTTCCCTTTTATCTGCAGGAAACTTTTCATGCATGGTTTTTATGTTTTTTTCCACCATAGTTTCGGCCATACTTAAAGCTGCTGCTCTCGTGCTATGGTTTCTCATCTCATCTCTCTCTAAACAGAATCACTCACACACAGATAAATCATTAAGTAGACTACATTGAAAGTCGTACCAAACAGAAAAGACAACAAAAATATAACAATTCTAGCATAAATAAATAAATCTATGTGGCTGGTTGAGGTAAAAAGCATCACTTCCGGTGCGCCTGCACAGGAAAGCTGCCAAAGACACCCGATAACGAGACTGTGAAATATGGAGAGCTATCTCTGGCGGCGATGGGCTGAATCAGCATTGTAGGAACTTGTCTGGCAAAGATTTGAATGTAACAGACCTTCATTTATATGTAAAAGAAGAAGATATACTTTATTAATCCCAGAGGGGAAATTCAATTTTTTTAATATGTTGTCATGTACACACAGGCCTGAAATACACACAGATGCACAAACAGGACCTGTACATGCATTAAATTGAGAGATGTCAGAGTGAGGGGGCTGCCCATGGACAGGCGCCATGAGCAGCTGGGGTTCAGTGCCTTGCTCAAGAGCACCTCAGCAGTTCCCAGGAGGTGAACTGTCACCTCTCCAACTACCAGTCCACACTCCATGCTTTATTTCGGACAGGGAAGAGAAAATTCTTAGTCAGGAAAAACTGGCAGGTGCAACACATTCTCTTAAATCACTCATTCATGCCATTTAAGAGCAAATCTGTTCATCCAGGTGTGTTTTGCACGAGGCCTAATGTGTTAATAGAAAAGCTTAGATAGCTTTTATCTGATATTTTTCTCTTGGAACCTGTTTTGCTTACCAGTTCAGGTGGACTGGAATCCCATTAAGGACTTTGTTTGACAGCAGCAGTTTAACTAAGTGGCTTAATCTTCCAAATCTGCGTGTGCACATGCTCTTTGGATCCTGTGCTGACATGGAATTTCAACTCACTGAGCACATTTCATGTTTGTGTTTATTCTCATACTCTTCACACACAATACTTGAACTACATAAAAGCACTACAGCAAACAAACCAATTCTGTTTTTTACAGATGGAGGAGGCACAAAATACCTAAGCTGCTCTCTGAAGGCCTTTGTGTGATGTGTGAATTCAGGCTCCCCCCTCTTTTTTTTTTGTCTAACAGACGTTTTCCACCAAGTCAGACGTCTGGAGTTACGGAATCCTACTTTGGGAGATCTACTCCTTTGGGCGCGTGCCTTACCCTAGAATTGTAAGTACCCAAACACCAGATTTCTGTGGCTCGTAGAGGTCTGAGGGTATACCAGCAGATGGCAGGCTTCATTGCTGGGACCAGTGCTTATTTGTCTTATTTATTCTTGTACAGGATTAGTGAAGTGTCTTGTACGTTTAGTGCTGACCTCAAAATAATTAGATCTGTGCCATTAGATTGCTGGAGCAGGTGATGAAAATGTGACGCAATATGGGCTGTGTTATGAATTATTTCTGCATGCTTCACCACTTGTGACATTTACATATTTAGTTATTTGTTGTGCCTGGGATGCTGTGATGCAGTTGAGTCAGTTGCATCAGCTGAATATAAATCGCCATGTTCATGTGGACAGTCTGTCAGCATTGCCCTGTCTCTGTCTCTCAGCCATTGAAAGACGTGGTGCCCCGGGTAGAGAAGGGATACAAGATGGACGCCCCAGATGGCTGCCCGCCCGTGGTGTACGACCTGATGAAGCAGTGCTGGACCCTGGAAGCCTCGGTGCGGCCCTCTTTCCGCATGCTGAGGGAGAAGCTGCAGCATATCAGAGCTAAGGAGCTCTACCTGTGAAGAGGAGGCCCGGGGGGGGCGATGGGAGGATGGGGGGAGAGGAGGGGGGTGAGACACAGCCCAGCACAGCTGTAAAGCGGGAGGAGGAGGAGGAGAAGGAGAAGAAGAAGAGGGACCACAGCGCCTTCCTCCTGCCTGCCCAGCCTGTTGACCTGTGGGACTGCCATACTGTGCCCCCCTCCAGCTGCCCTCTGCTTCCATACAAGGACTGTTTTCCTGTTTGTGTTGTATAGCTTTTGCCAGACAGTTCCATCTTCTCTCGATGGGCCACTGCTCTCCCCTCCTTCTATACCTGCCGCTGCTCACTCACTCTCTCTCTGTCTCTCTCCTCTCTTGGTCCAAGTTTCTCCTCTTCCTCTACCTGGAAGATCCCTTTTCTTTCTTATGTTTTCCTCCCCTCCTCCTCTCCTAAACATGGCATTAACTGGAGGGGAGGCTGGCCTTTTCCTCCACGTTTGTCAGGTGCTCTTTCTTCTCCCCCTCCCTCCTCCATCATTCCTGGATCTCTGTATCACCATGTGGCTCTGCATGAATTCAGCCCAGCTCTGTCATTCCATCCTTCCCCCCTTTCCTCCCTCCCTCTCTCCCCTCGGCATGGTGTCAGGTGTGGGGCCTTCGCTCTGTGCTAAAGTGCCTCCAGTCTACAGAGCTCCAGACTTCCCTCCAGCACGTCTTTCAACTGGACTGTCGTGGTTTGATTTTTTTTTTTATTACTTTTTTTAAGAAATCTTTTTTATTGCTTTCTTTTTTTTTCAGGGAGGTTATCAAACCATTTTATTTTTTAGTGCCGTCTCCCCCACCTCCACCATCACCCATCAGACTGGGGACTTTTTTTTTTTTTCACTATGTATCCATGAGGAGAGCATGAACAGGAAAAGAGAGGATTTGGGGGCCAGTATCATGTTCGTCCTCCAACCAATACAGCCCGGAGGAGGGGCAGGACAATAACAGGAGACCGGGGAGAGGCAGTTCACAAACATGGTTGATTCATCATACGTGGGCTTGTTTTTATATCAAAATATATTTAAAGGATTAAAAAAAAAAAAAAAAAAAGAACAAGGAAAAAACTGACTGGGGCGGAGAGTTAAAAAAAAAAGGAGGACTTTCAGGAGCCAGGAGTCTCTTGGCGTTAGGAATGTTCAGTGTCTCTGTGAACGCTGGGGTCAGGGTGGTGCATGCTGTGTGTGAAAGGCCTTGGGTTCAACTGTCAGTGCTTTCAATGTTCATTGTTTTATTATGCTATCATGATTATGAATAAATCATTCCATCTGAACTGTGTGGACACACCTGCATCATTATATTAGCTCGTATGTGTGTGTGCGCGAGAGAGCGGGTTTCCAACCATGTATGTGCAGTCATTTGCGAGGCTGAGAACTGAATGCACACTGTTGCAGGGTTTAAAGGGTCCTAATCATTTGTGTATCGATTACTCACCCTGTGATATACTTGTCTTGCAAGCCTTAAGTGAACGAAGAATCCAAAAATGGAGGAAATTATTGAGAAATTTGAGTGAAAGAGGTTCATATTTAACAACAGCAAAATTATGTCAAAACATTTGTTTACAACTTGTGGAGTATAATGCGAGTCAGACATATCAAGTCGTATTTTCAAAGCCAGACTCCATTAACCAAAGCATCGATGTTACGTCACTGAACACAGGAGCTGCTGGTCTACCACTGCCTTGATCAATTAGTTTGTTTGTGTAATTGTGTGACTTTGCTGAATGTGAACTACGGTAATGCAAACAAACAAACTGATCAGGGCAGAGGTAGACTAGCAGCTCCTGTGTGCAGTGAGGTACAGGCTTGAAATTTCATTCACTGTCAGAAAAAGGCAGTCTGTTCGGAAGTACTGAGCGTACGACTGGATGAATGAGAAGAATTTTCTCAATTTTTCGATTCATAATTCATTGGAGGCATGCGAGAAAAACATTCTCTTCACAAATTCAGCGTAACACGGGGTAAGTAACTGACATAGGAATGATCATTTGGGGGATGAAGTATGTCCTTAACACAGGATTTTAATTCTATTACATTATCTGGAGCCCACAGTGGAAATATTCAACAGCAGCCATGAATAGTAATACAAAATAGTAATAGCCGTAATTTAACTCAGGAAAGTCGATTGAACTTTTAGCTGGTTCATATTCATATTCTTCCACACAGCCACACCTGAGAGCTTCCTGTCACAGCGCCAGCTTACTCAGCAGCTCCACTGGAGCATATCAGGGTTAAGTACCTGGTTCAAAGGCACCTTCCTAGTAATCGTTAATAAAGAGGGTGAAGGTTTGTCATTCATTCTCTCTAATAAGATCTTTCTGGCCCATCTCCTTTAAAATGGAGACCATAAGAACACTTGTCAGAGTACAACATAATTTGCAGCCCTTGTAATAGGAAGTATGTAGAGATATTTAAGGGGGATGGAATGGAAAATACCAAAGGATAGGTTCACTTTTCATTCAAGTCTGTCTTAAAACAATATTCACATGCACATATGAACACTTTTTGGTTGTAATCATTTCTCTGTTCACAATCACCATGTAGAGATTCCTTACTAACTTAAAGGGTAAGACATAGTGCTGAGGCCCAGCCAGGTTTTGAGATAGAGACCATAAACCACAGAGCTTAAACTAGATTTTAAGGTTTTGAGGTTGTCTTTATGAGGGGTCTGAGGTGACTTACCAGGTGGTAATTGTTTCATCACTATCTTCTCAACAGGTTTTGTCTTATTTGTAAAACGCTGACTTGTTTTTAGCATCCCTGTCCCCCTGAATCACATCAAACCTGAAAGAGAAAATAGTTCTTGATTGAACTATTCAGAGCTGCCTGTGAGAAGGATCATGAGACAAAGCGAATGTGAACTGATTCTCTAAAGAAGTGTGTCTCGCATCTGTCTCGAAGCCTAATCTCTTCACAGATGTACAGCTATAAATAAATCCTCTCTGGTGATCATCTTTTGATAGCAGAAGTGCCATGAACAGGTGGTGAAGTGTCAGCAGAGCCTTATCGGTGTGAAGGAGTGTTAGTGTTGTGTCAGCTGAGCAGTTCCCAGTGGGTAACACGAAGCAGAGTTCAACTGTGCTGCCTCTGCTCTTTGGCAGGGCGTCCACTCGCCCCCAGTGACGATAAGTGTGGGATGAGACCAGTAGTTTTCTGGTCTCACTGAATTTGTCTTGCGCTTCAACTTTCATTCAAATCTTTATCTTTTTGACTTTGATCAAACCCTGCGTCTTCCACTGCTGAAACAAACAAGTGTTTGGGGTGGGATTTCATGCAATTCCAATGAATTTTAATGACAGTGGCAGGGCGGTAACAATGGGGCCGGTTACGTAAGCAAGGCAGTTTATGCTCATGGCCAAGACTGTGCTGCTGTCAGGACCTATCACGCCAGCTCCAATTTACCATCCTGCTACGGCTGCACGAGACGGGCCTGCTGCAGAGGTCCCCCCCCCCCCCACACACACACACACACTCAGTTTGTCTCCTCAGCTTGCTGGTGAAAAGAACAGCTCATTAGCCGATTGGGGGAGCATTTTTGGATGTCGTCTGACTGCCAAAAGTCACCACCGGGAGGCAAAATACAGTCTGAGCTCCCAAGGGAGCTGCAAAGGAGCAATACAGAGCTCAAATCTTGGTTTAAATTGGCAATTGGGGGCGAGTTACTCAAGATATCAGACGTTAGATTTGGAGATTTAACTGGAGGGGTCAAAGGTCATATATCACCATATCCTTCATTTTTACATTCATAGTACAGTAAACCTTTGTAATTTTATGAAACATGGTGAATTATTCTAATGTATTTTAAAATGTAAAGCCCAACTAGAGGTATCACTATGACGAGAGGCTGCGGTGACAGGAGTGAGAGTTAATACACAGCTCTCACGTCTGCGTGCCTTGGTCTTCCGTTCACACTTAAGTAATCCTGACAGCCACACAGCTCGGCGTTCTTAGCAGGCACAAACGGGAGGATTGATGTGTTAATCAGCTTTCGATAAGTTATGGATCTGTGGCACTGATGGCAGCCAGGCTCACTCGACAGCAACAAATTAGCTCCTGAATTAATCTGAGTGCGCCAACACAATTTTTTAGGGATGAGTCCGAGGAACATGCTGAGAGCTGCACATGTTTTTGTGGAGTTAGCATGTGCATTGTCGTCCTGCGAGTCAAGCTGGACCTGACAGATTTACATGTGTGACAGAATGAGGGTAAGGTGGTGAGGTAGGGAGAATGTCAGGTCAGGTTTTTTTTTTTAAATTCCCAGCTAGCCTTGGCTTCGTGTGCTGTTGCTGGGTAACATGATGGCAGATTTCTTGAAGCCACATGACTCACCAGGACGATACACGAATCTGCGTGCTGTCTCTGGCCCGGATCACACAGCATTTACCAGTTTTCACAACATTTTTTTTCCAAAGTGTCATGTTTGTGCAGCACAGCTCTGCTTTATATTAGCACAGATGGAAACTAACTAGTATAACCAGCCAGTTACACTGGGGCAGCTGGAGGTTGCAAAATTGAATCAAGGGCACCTCAGTGCAAAATGACAGAATCATTTTGACACTTCCCAGGTGTCTCAGGCTTTTAACACCAAAGTGTGAATCCATTACACCACTGCAGGTTTTCACATTCATTTTGGGTATATCACTGAATAATGATACTTAAATTTTCCTCAAGGGCACCACAACAGTAGTTGTTAATTGACGGGTGAGTGTTGTTCACTTTTCCTTGATGCCACCCTGTCAACTGCTCTTCGATGTTCGAGTTTTTATGCGTGTTTCATCATTGTTTCGAGACAAATAGGTACTAAAAAATAGTGTTAGAGTTAAGGGTCACAAATTAAGACATTAACATCTCATTTTTTTCATCTATAGATATAATCATATCATATGCTAAAGGTTCAGTGTGTAAGATATAGGGGAGTTTAGTGCCATCTAGGAGGATTGCAGATTGCAACCAGCTGAAACTCCTGGAACTCCTAGAACTTATTCATTGTTAGGAGGTTTTTACCATGAGCCAAATTATCCGCAGAAGTCTCTTCCTCTCCAAAACAAACCAACCCGAGGTTTAAACCAAGTAAAAACACAGAATAAGCAGTTACGCACATGGCCTACACCGTTGTGAGCATTATACTTGTGCAGTGGTGTGTCTGTGTCACCCTGCAGTTACACCTCCAAAACACTAGTTGGCGGCAGGGTTACTGTGAAGTGCTGTAAAGTTTAGATGATTCAAACACAACTTTAAACATGGCTTAATAGCGGCAAATTCAAACACAAATCCGCTTCAGTATAACTCGCAGCATTCACAATCCAAGCATTTGTCTTTTGCTGGACACATTTTCCCTACAAATACATGCTAATGTTTTTAGCACAAGCCAATGGCATTTTACATTGTATAAATTAGCCTAGCAGCTGGCGAACTTTTCCTCTGCTCATATGAAGCCAGGGATAACAGCAACATAACAAAGTTAACATTACATAATTCAAACAACTCAAAAGGTTCACAGACAAAACAACTGTCTCATACTAAACACGTTTTCCAAACAAATTTAACATGCTAACATTATTAGCACAAGCCTATTGCATTTTACATTGTATAAATTAGTCAAGCCAGGATAAATCACACACAAGACATACATTGCTATATTTGTGCCCCCCTTTCCAGTCTTTACGCTAAGCTAAGCTAACCACAGTAGCACCGTGTTGTACCCTACATACATGAGAGTGGCCTTCCAGCGGTGTCCTCATTTAGCTTTCAGCAAGAAAACTACCAAGTGTTTTGCAAAAACTGCTGAGCTACTTCTTTAAAGACAGGTCTGTGAGTACAGAAGATTGCAGGGGAGAAAGTCTGGACTCCCCTGAATTACTGACACTGTGGGCTTTGTTTATACAGCCCCAGCACTGTCATTGAGCGAGTGTGGGAGTTCTCCATTTCCAGCTTGTTTCAGTGACAAGCAGCGGGCGTCGAGCTGACAGGAGATGAGGGAAATGATATTGACATTATCAGGCCAATGTGCGACTGGCTGTGTCAAATGTGCACATGTCCTCCATGACAGATCTTTTCACATGGACACATCACTTGGTCATGCCTTTTTGTGTCTGGGCTCACCACTTTACTGAACAGCCTAAAAATAAGCTGTTTCCTGTTGCAATTAGCCTCTATTTGGGGACAATTGTGCAGACAGGGATGTTTCAGACATGGGTACCACTTTTTTGTCCTTGTGTGGGGCAATGATTTCAGGTCCTTGTTCTGTGTTACAGTAGCGTGTAGTACTGTTGGAGGTTTTAGTCGCCTTTGTCACTCCCCTAATGGCCATATGCAACATAAGGAGTTTATTCTACTGCATGCTCTATTTACTCTGATACAGCATCAGTTGCATCTGACACGTAAATGTTGATATCTGATCGTCACGTTTGTAAGTTCTGATTCTCAGCTGCACCGAGAGCTCAGGGTACTTTTCATGTCTGACTACAGGAGGCATGACCTCATAAAACAGAGCTACTCATCAGCGCAGCGACCATCCATAAACTTCGTGACAGAAGGGAGCACGACCTCAGACGTCACAGAGTTGGCGAGCGTCATCAGGACTCCCTGTACTGAGGGAACAGATCTTCAGCTATGAATCAAATGCAGACATAATGAACTCATCACTTATTCGAACATGTTTGATATGAATCTTCTATTTTACATTTGTCAGCAACTGTTCAGCACATAGCTACAGTTTGAATTCAGCCCCTCACAGGATAGGTTTACATATTTTTTAAAAACAATATTTAAATGAACACATGCACAGTGAGACAGATTTTGGTTGTTGTTGTTATCATTGCTCCTCTCCATTTTAGCTGCATAGAGATCCCTAACACAATTATCTGTCATAGATGGAGGACAAAAGCCAAAGCGCTTATTCTATGTAAAAATAAATAAACTGACTTTTCCCCTCTCTGGGCCGCTATAGAGTGGTGCAGGAATGAGTCCTAAAACCCAGAAATGAGGTAGCGTTTCTGCACTCCCGATTCCCTCATCTTGAAATCAGTTAGGTTTTTTTTTAAATGTGTTTTGGTTAAAGCATTTCACACGGCACAGCAAAATTTTAACATCCACAACTCCCACCTCCCTCCAAAGACCAATCCCCTCCTCCATTAAGTCCTCATTACCTATATGATCAACACAGGCGTTGGCAAGGTAATGTTAGATACACGGAAGAGGAGAGCGAGTGTAATGTTACAACCAAGACAGTCAAATGTTAAAACTCAACCGGAGTCAGTGATGACTGATGAGTTTTAAAATAAGGTTACAGTGCTGACGTTAGATAGTAGCGTTAAAGTTACTAGTAAGTGGAAATGCACAAGGAACATAACGTTAATGTTTCAAAGGCTACGCTACAGTAGGCTAACGTTAGCCATTAGCAATGCTGTGTTGTCATATATAATGTTATATGTTATAGTAGAAGCAAACTGTTAAGCGAGCGGTTGCATCAGTCGGAGGCCTCCACGTGGGGAAGACAGACAGAAGTTTTACCTGCTGATGGAGCTAGAAGAAAAGTCATAGGATCACTAAAGTCATTAAGCTGTCATCCTGTGGGGAACATGAATGTCTGTACAAAGCTTTGTAGCAATCTATCTTAAAGTTTATAAAAAGTTCCACTGTGGACCACTGAGTCATTCTTCTTGCATCATGGTGATGCAAGCAGCGGCGGCTGGCCAATAGAGGGCGATAGGGCGCCGCCCCTCCTTGAGCCACAAAAGAAAGTGAAGGAAGTGAAGTCACGTTCCGATACTTTGGGGCGATATCAGCCTGGCTGGAAATTGCCCCGATTCACTCTCATAGACTTTGATGTAAAAGGCTTTTTTTCTAAATGCAGGAACTCTAGTGCAATCTCTATGGGGGAGGCTTTCCCCAACGTGTTTTCGTCATACGTAAACCACCAAGTACCTTTCATGTGCTCCTCGGATGGTCCGATTTCCCATGTCAGGAAGTCGTTCTTACTTCATTGTGTGTTCATGAGCGTTTAAGTCGTAATGTGGAGACATCATGGACATTACAAAGAAGATGTGTTGTATTTTATCACTCAAACATCATCATTGTGCTGTCATCCCATCACGCTATAAATACAGATAAATTGTCTACAAAATAAAAACCTGATGGATTTCTTTACAACCCATTATACAGATCTTGTTATCAGTCACTTCATATAGTGAGGAATATCGTATCTTACCACGTCTTAGGCTTGCCTGTGTTTCTCTGTCTATCCACATTTGTAGTCCGGCTTTCAAGATGCAAATATCTCCATATTGTCCAGTTGACACTCCATCAAACTTTGTATGACAAGACCAGCCACTTCACCTTTGCGCACCCAGACAACTGAGGCCTAATTATGCATGCTGACAGGGCTGTAGTCACCATATACATCAAACTGATGAAAAGTAGTCTGTTGATGACCACAGTGGATTGTTCAGTCATTGTAGAGTCAAATTAATTAAAATTTACCCATTGAACGGGTCACCTCACTCATCATCACAACAATTGCCTCCCCTGAGAAATTTGGCAGGAGCCACCACTGGATGCAAGAGACATGATGTGCAGCTGTCTGCGTTCAGAATCCCACTGTCACAGTACAGGGTGCTGTATTTATTAAGTGATTAATAGAGCCACCAACAAGTCAAGGTTAGATGTTAATTATGAGCATCCTCACACTGTGATCTCCATTTTAACAGCATCAACAGCAACAGCAGCCTGAATTAATAACATTTTGAGGTAGAATCTGCTTCTTAAGTCTTGATGGTGTCCTGCTGCTAACCAAAGCTTGAGCTGTGAGCCACATAGTGTTTTAGGGAGCTCAGTGCTGGAGACAAAAACGTGCAAGAACCGTGTTCGACGGCGGATGTGGAGGATGAGAGCGCAGCAGTGATGCAATGACGGACTAATGTGAGCCAGTATGTGTCTCCTCCATCGGCCAACTCTCACACAGTGTCTCACTCTGAGAGTCAGTGATGGCTCACAGACAGAGTGAGACTGGAGAAGGAGGATAACAACCACAACAAAAGCAAACCTTGTCCGCTGAGCTGCACGTTAACAGTCCCCGCTGCCTGTGATGTAATAGCAGCCTGCTTTCTGAACCTCTTCTTTAAATAACCCAATAGTTGCCCTGCAGTGTTGGCTGACATGTTCATTTGACTTTGTGAAATATCAAGGTTCCCCGAGTCGCAGAGAACATGTTTTCTGCACCGCTTGTCAGCATGAATTTGCATTTCGCTCTTGACATTTCACCTCCCCCTGCCCCGGGCCCACGGCCTGCTGGTTGCCAGCGGGGAGGAAGCGTGCCAACACCAATCCCAAGACGAAGATGGTGAAGGGCCCCACGGCCCCTGGGAGCCACCATTATGATACCACTCCCCGCCACGTAGTAACTTTCCAACCTACATTATCCTCATCACTGTGTGAAAAAATGCAGACAGTGGCAGCATTAGAACATTTAAGCTGCACCAGAGAAGACCTTAAAGAGGAACTACACCCTTTTTCAAAATTCACAAATGTCATTCCTATGACAGGAAGACAGTCCAAAAATATTAGTAAACATAAAAACTGTCTCCCAAATCCAAAAGCTAAGGGGGTTAAACTCAAATTTGTGATGTCATAGGGTAAATCACAAATTATAAATAAAGCTGTATCAGAGAAGAATGTAAAATCACCTTTTAATCATATTAAAGGGATACTATGCAGGACCTTCCTAAAAAAGAAATAACAATGTATAGCCTCATGTCAAAGTTATCTCTTTCGATCATCACTTATGACCCACTGGAAATATGTGGCAGTGTGTTTATCTGCACAGACTCTGCCCTTGACCTGTACTTTCTTCTTAATTTGCTTTATTTTGGGACGTTTATGGGCTTGTAACCGGCAGCCAAAAACAGTGCACAGGTGAGGTCAGGATTCATTGAAAGGTAGCAACCAGTACCAAAACTGTAAATATAGTAAGGCAAAATGCTAAGCAGACAAAGCTTGTTCCAAAACGAGAGTGAATCTGGGGTGAGAGGGTGGGGATGAAGAGCTATACAGAGTTGGTCTGTCTTCTGTTGGACAGGTAGGTGCCAGCGGCAGGCCCGCCGTCGTTAATAATTTGCTTACTGACTTATATCACTGTCAAAACAATTTACATGTATTTTGATGATAAATGGATTTATTTTTATCATTAAAACACATTTCAATGTGCCATCTGATTTTACGTTTCTCTATTCATTCATTGTAGGGCATTTCTTCAGCAAATAAAAAAAATGGAATAAAAAAATATGTGGAAATATGATTAATTGGATTATAATTGCTGGAAGTATAATATTTTGCATAGTAATATAGTGATTTCCACACTGATGGGTGTGGAGGAGGGGCCCACTTTGGAAAATCTTGTCGCCCTGCCCATATTTCCTAACAGATTAGTTAGCTTGCTTAAGTATTGGCTTTTCAGTTTCAACAAATGTAGCGTTCCTACAATAGTACAGCAGTGTGCAGTTTACATACAAGCAGTGCAGGGAGGAGGGGCCAAGCTTGAATGAAGTATTTAAAAACAGTAATGACAGTTCCTGCATAGTAACCTATAAAAGAGGTGTCTTTAAAGCAGCTCTATATTTTCATATTTCATGTGTTTCTGCAGTTCCTCTCAGCAGTATGCAGTATTTGTTTTAGCATTTTTAGTCATTATTCTGGTTTAACAGTCTACAACTTTAATGTTTTGGTTCAGTCTCACTGACCTGGTTGCCCTCTTTTAGCTGTGTAACGTTGTCAGTGAGAGGTAAGTTGAAGCTCAGTGCATATGCACAGTTGTAGCAAATTCATATGCGAATGTCCTCTGCATGAACAAGCTGTGACTACAAAGAAGTGTAAAGTGGATTTAATGCATTTCACAGTGCTAAACTCTCCATATGACATAAAACATTGTGCCAGGCAAACGAAGTAACTTGCCCTAGTGCTAAAATAAATACTCTTTTATAGTGTGCTAGATCTAAGCTGACCATGGCGAATAAATAGTGGCGCAGAAATAGACGCAGGCCTCCCATTCATCATAATGTCAGGTATCATCACAGAAAAAATATTCTCCTCCCAGAGGAGGTTATAAACTGAAACTCAGCAATGAAGCAAAAGCCATCTCCATCCACACACCTATTAACTCATGTTTCCTGTGGTATAAAGCATCACACACCGGTTGGGTTGGTAAACATGAACAGGCTGATCGCAGTTTACTGACGTCACCTTACAGGATTTCTGGGTTTTGAAGTTCAAATCTTTCTCAATCATTTGAAGACGCTAGTGTGCAAAGTTTGTTTGTGCAGCTTGAAAGAATCTTCTCTCCTGACAGGCCGGGGCCTGGCAGAGGACGCGAGGCTTGAATCCTCACCGTATGAGTCACAGCAACAGTCTGACACTGAAGGCTCATCATGCTTGCTGTCATTCAGAAGTAGGTGTTTGTTATCACTTTTTATAGGCGAGCAGCAGGCAGGGTGGCAGGCTGCCCGAGTAGACAACGTCCTTTTTGTGTACCATTTATAGCAGGGGTGCCAAACTTTACATTACACCTCCCCATACCAGAACCTAATGAGAACACACAAGATCTTCTAGAAACTAGTGATTACAAGTTTGTCAGCATGCATAAGTGTAAGTAAGAGTATATACTCATTAAAATAACAGTTATCTGTAAAAAAGCAAAAATAAAATAATTCACTGTAGCAACAAAGAGTTACAGTGTCCACCCCGACGTGCATAGTGTGACAGCTGTAGAGAAGACGTTTGAACATTTCCTGTCGCAGAAATGAAAATTAATGTGAAGTCCAGAGGTTTCCACCCTCACAAATGACCCGGATTTTGTTTTGGCGACTTAGCGAGCATCCACAGAGGACAGACTATAAACTGTTGTGACACATGAGGAACTGCAGCCAACCATGAGTAATGTTAAGGTTCACGAAATGCCTCGGAGACTACAAATAAAACCGTGCAGTCGAAGGCTTGTCACAACTGTACGTTCACAGCTATATTCTTGGATTTTTTTTTGGGGGGGGGGTGCCTTGGGATCAGAGTGCACATCAACTCACTCCTTCAGCCACATTTATTAACATTTTTGGGGCTGGATCATTTCAAAGGTTTGTATATTTAAAGGAAAAACATAAGCCTTCAAAAAGAAATTTGTACTTGTTAACTTTGACACCGAGATTGATTTTCCTTTGTTTCTGAGGACTAATTTGTGCAGAGCAACATTTTAACAAGGGGGCCCCTGGCTCTGTGTGCATCCAGAGCCCTCCTCCCTTTGCCCACACAGTGCCCCTGTGCACCCATGGGGGTGGAGACCACACACCGTCTGAGTTTTACTCCTGCGGCCTGGCACGGAGGGCAGGGGGAAAAGAGACACAGATGAAGGCTGAAAGCCTGAGCAGGGTTGTTAGCCAGACCCTCCCAGAAACACAGGAGCTAATGAATGCAGCCAGAAGTCAGCAGCTGCAGCTCCACAGCACAGACGACCCCACTGAAGCTGCTCTGAAGAAGAAAATAAAAGGAAAAAAGAGGCAGGAATTGCTCACCAAGTATAACAAATGAACAGGGATTTGTCTTTGATATGACAAGGAGAACATTATTCCACATGTACAGGCAGGAAAATGTCTCCAAATAGCTACGTGTGTGTTCCTGTGTGTAAGTGATGTAACAGCCTCTCTACCGTGGGCAGGAATGACTCCGGGCTGCTCCGAGCACATTCGCATTAATTAAGTTGATGCATCGTGGCAACTCACATGTGAACAGACATGTATAATCACATAGCCGCAGCAAAGCAAGCTGTTAGTCGGCACACATGTTCTCCATAATAACCAAACAGAAGGCAAAATACAGTTGCTTTCTGTTGAGGGGTGCATGAAAGCTTGTGTTAATATGGACGACTCTGCTGCTGCTGTGTTATGGGTCTAACATGAACTACACTCAGGGCGGTGCTTGACCCTCTCCCTTTTGTTTCATTTTGCTTCAGAGCCCTCTAATAGCTAATGCATTCCTGTGCTGATCTGTGGGTCTTTTACATGGTTGCTGGGTTATTAGAGGGCGCTTTGTGTGGAAACTGTGATAATGTGATCATTAAAAAACAACTATTTAAAATCATGTTGTTGATCATCACAGCATGCTCCCACCTCTGCCTCTGTGTTGTAGATGTTGCATAATTGCATGATAGGGGCTTCTCTTCTTACTCTGTGAAATATAATGATTATGATCGCCAACTCTCATTATTTTAACAGCATTTTGAGAATCAAATCCTGATTATGTTACCAATATGCCCTTTCTGCTTTGTTACAGAGCAGATACTCCTCTTGTTTTCTTCTCTGCTTAGCTGGTGTTTTGACTGCTTTTTCTATTTGTCTCAAACTGCAACACATTTAAAGGAGCAGTGTGTAAGATTTAGGGAGATTTAGTGGAATGTAGCGGTAAGGACTGTAGATTGCAACCAGCTGAAAGTTCTCCCAATTAGAATTCCGTAAGTGTTCATTGTTCAGTAGGGTCTTGACGGGGGCAGGATTATCCACAGATGTCTCTTCCTCTCCAAAACAAATGGACCAGTTGATTAAAATCTGTAAAAACACTGAATAAAGCAGTGCCACATCACAAATCATTGTTTCCTCTATGCTGTTTGGCATGTCACAGACAGGCTGCTCACCCAGCACCTGCGATGTGTGCTCATCCTTTTTCTCTGACAACTGAATGTGTGCTCGCCTTATTTCTGTTAACTTTGTTCAAGAGGTTTTTACCGGGAGCTGAATTATCAGCAGGTCTCTGTCTCGGACCAGGTGACATAAACCGGTAAAAACACCAGTTCAAGCAGTATCATGTTACGTATCAGTGTTTCTCTGATATTGCTTGGCATGTCAGAGAAAGGTTGTTAGCCTAGCACCTGCTAATCTGTGCTCACCTTTTTTTCTCTGATAATAACACGTGGTTAGCTTTAGGAGAACAGGGATTGATACAGACACTCAAGGAGGTTATAACCAGGGAGGTCTACTCCCCTTCAAAACAACTTAACTCAGAGATTTATGACCAGAAATAGCACTTAATATAGCAGTTTCACGTTGAAAAACCTGTGTTTCTCTGAAGCTGCTCATCTCGGAGGAGCTTCTCAGTACGGTGGCCCATGTGAAAACATGGGTTGCCCTATCTAGAGCCAGTGTTTTGTTTGTCTGTTCAGGGCTTCTGTAGAAACATGGGGATGCAACATAAGTTAAAGTCCCACTGATTGTCACACACCTGAGTGTGTGAAATTTGTTCTCTGCATCCCCTGAGGGAGGGGTGAGCAGCACTCAGGAATCATGTGGTGATCTTCCAACCCCTGATGCTGAGTGCCAAGCAGGGAGGCTATGGGTCCCATTTTTTTAGTCTTTGGTATGACCCGGCCGGCGATCGAACCCATGACCTCCCAGTCTCAGGGCAGACACTCTACCACTAGGCCACAGAGCTGGTTATATATTTGTTTTGGGTGCACTCTCCATAGACAAAGACCTGGGGCCTGTATCACAAAGCGAGATCAACCTTTCCTGGGTTACCCAGACCTATCCTGGGTTGACTAACCCAATGGCAATCATAATAATCAAATCAATCAAATAAAATAATCGGTATCACAACACTGGATATCAACTCGGTAACTCAACCCAGGGTTGCTTTATCAGTGAGCCGTGAACGCACACGCAGCGGACCAATCACAATCATGAGAGAAGCGCAGCGTCACTGAGCGTCCTCACAGAGCGCCGTATGTGAGGAAAAAAAAGTATTTCTTGTGAGGATCAGACATTAATTCTACTAAAATATGAGGAGGAGAAAAGCAACATTACAGAAAAGGCCAACACCATGGCAGCTGCAGGAGGAGGAAACATGCGTGGCAATGCATAACAGGATGAATAATGTTTAGTTTTAGTTTAGATTAGTTTATTTGCACATAATGTTAAAAACAGTATAAAATTTACAAGATTAAAAAAAGAAAAGTGCCGGAGAGGTTAGAAGCCATTAAAGGCTTATCAAAGAAATTCCCCTGTCAAAACATCAATGAAATCACATAATACAGAAAAAAAAACGGGTCAGGAAAGAAGAAAGAGAGGAGGAGAGAGGGAAAAATCAAGACAAAACAAAGTAGCAAATACAATTATGTGTAGGTTAAATTACTCATCACTGGTTCAAGTAGCTACAGTACCTGTACCTGTACATCTGACACTGATCACACCCTTGAATCCCATGAAATCAATGCTGCGCAGATGTATTAGCTACAATTATCGTCTAACATCATTGTGTCTGATAAATTGGTCTTCTTTGTCATAACATTATATATGCTACAATAAAGCTTAAAGCTGACGCCACAATTAAATCATATCAACACCAAACTGATAGTCTGAATAAAATCATCCTGATATTGAACTGTAAATTAACAGCTGCGCGAAAATATACCTAGTCTCCCTCTTTAAAAAACAAAAAGGAAAATCCCTCAAACACCATGAAGTGTAGACATGATAGGCTACTTTCCACATTTCCAGCAGCAAAGCTTTCAATTAGGCCCATTATCTTTAACAGGGATCATTTCCTCCAACAACAAAAAATATTGGCACTAATTAATGGTGCTATTAAGTGTCCGCAAATGATCAGTTTCTTTCTTATGAAGGGGTGGGATGAGATTTCGACTTCTTTCCACTCCTTTTTGAACAATCTTTTCATTGTCTGTTGTTGTTGCTTTCTTTTCTTTTTTAATGTTCAAAATAAACTTTCAAATCAAAATCAATCAAATGAATTAAACTTCCCGTCATGACTGGGCTGCATTTCTGTCAGCGGAGTCATTTCTTTCCGAACAGCTGATTGGCCAGTGGGTGGTGCTTTTTATAGGATCAGATTCAACCCTGAATTTACCCTGCTCCGGAGCAGGATAGCCGTTCAGAGTAAGTTACCATGGTCCTGCTTTGTGATACAGGCCCCTGCTTCCCATGTAGATATAAATGTCTCATCTTAGGGTGACGGAAACACAACAATTCTTATTTTCAAGTAATTATACAGCAAAGAAAACATACTTATTGCATTACATTGTATTTCTGCCAGTATATCCTCCCAAATCCTACACACTGAACCATTAAGGATGTTTCCTATAACAACTAAATCATTGGGACAATTCTGCGTTGCAGTTATCTACTTTGAACTGCCCTCTGCTGTAAAAATGAAAAAATGGTGAGTAACAGTGACATCAGCTGTCAAATTCTGGATTGTATCGCTCACTTGCGCTCACTCGCTCACCCCTCCCGTCGGGTAAGTAACGGTGGCCTCGTAGGACAAAAAGCCTTGCGCAGATAGCAGAGTTTTTCGAGTTTTTCAGGAGTATCTAGCGACGAGGTGAATATTTATTTAGGAATCTAAACCACGTTACGATATGTTATAGCTTACCAGTGAGATATAGGTTATCTGTGAGATATATGTTAGGAGTGTTTTATTTCTGAAATAACACGTGTTATGTGATAGTCACGGCACAGTGCGGCAAATATAGGTTGGTACGATTATAATATATGCTTTTCCAGAGTGTTCTTCCACAGGACACAGGGAGATGAAGGAGAGAGAGACCAGGGAGAGGAAGGGGGCGAGGGGGTAATGTTAGAGGCGGTGCAGGAACGGCCAAGCAAAGAGGTGTGTCTCGGCTACCCAGAGGGAAGAGGAGGAGGAAAGGGTGGCAGCCTTCGCAGCAGCGCAAGAGGAATCAAAAGATTAGGCTGTAGGCTAGGCTAACCATTTAGCTGTAGCTCTGGGATAACATTAGCCAAGGCTAGGATAATGTTGGCACGTAAACGTAGCCGTCACTCGAACTTAGACGAGAGGGAAAAGTAGTTGCAAACATGAAGCCAAAATGATTTTAAAATATCAGATTGAATTACCCATCTAGCAGAAAGCAGGCAACCTCCGCATCCCTTGCGAAACCCTTCTCCTTCAGGAGTTCTTTCCACCTGGAATAAGCAACGCTGATATTCACTCTCTGTTTTGACCCGTCCTCGCTTATCTGATCTTTATCTTTTATTTGGTGGCGTGGTTTCCCTCTTACGGGGCAAAACATATGTGTGGTCCTCCATTTAAAGTGCAACAGAATCATAAAAGTACAAAGCAGGTTCACGCAGAAGCGCCCCGGATTGATCTTCACTTTAACCATCTCCAGTGACGGCAAGTTCTAGGTAAACACGAAAGGCGAAGCGCGTATATCCCTTTCAGCCACTGTATTCAAATATGGCGACGCAAGAGGGCAGCCTCCAGCAGACCACGCCCTGCCTGAGAGAAATAATTCTAAGCCTATGAGAAAGCTTCCATTTGTATGTGAATTGCATTACACTTTGGTAAATATATATTTATGAAAGCAATAGTTGATATTTGCTAATAAACAGCCACGTAAATTACACATTGTAACTGGCGAACAGCCAAATGTGGACATAAGCACAGACCACAGTCAACCCTGACATTACAACTGTAAAACAGGTTTGAACTACTAAAAAGCTCAATAAGACGGGACTGGAGATTACCAACAATAGCAATGTGAACATAGTATTATGAAGTATGGAGTATGGCGTATGGAGTATTATGAAAAGTCTTATGTGGAGCAAAGGGGAAAAAACAACCTGTGGGGCACCTGCTAGTTTACCTGGTAGAGTGGGCGCCCCATATACAAAGGGTATGTCCTTGCCACAGTGGCTATTGGTTTGGTTCCAACTCTAGCCCTTTGCTGCATGTTATCCCCTCTTCTCTCTCCCCATTTCATGCCAGACTTTCAAAAATGCCCAAAAGATAACAACAAAAAAAGATAACCTGTAACTGGTTGGGCTAGACAAAATCAAATTATTCTACATTTGGGGCCTTAATGTGTTTGCAGAGAGTAGTCAGAAGTGTTAAAGCAGAATTTTCTTTTCATGTAATCTAATTTATTTATTAGGACGATGCACATTATTATTTCTGTAAATGTACCAGTATCAGACAGCTGACTCATTTTCAACTGCAGTCCTTGGACGAGATGTTTTGAAACCAAAGAGATTTCATTGAATTGTTTAATTGTTTGGACAAACTTTAAGTTTTTTTTTCAGTGGCCCACTGCCAAGAGTCAGCAAAGGGATCAACAGGTTCAGCAGACTGCTTAGACTGAACATGTGGCTCAGCAAAATCTGTGATCTGAAAGGGATCAACTACATTTCTAACTTCAGTCTGTTCTGGGGACATAGGCATGTTTTCAGGGCAGATGGCCCACACTCAAGCAAATCTGGAGTACTGGTGGACCATTTTTGGTTCAGTCCGCAATACCCAGGCGACACACAGATGATGCATGCTGACGTGCAGCAGCCTCTGTGCCAAGAAGACAAAACATGATAGCCTCAATGTCAGCTTGTTGATAACCAGCTCACGGATCAGTAGTATAATTCCTCTTCCCTTCACTCCCAATACTCATCCCATTTGGGATTCACTAATAAAACGCTGGGTAATGCTGGCATTAAATTCACCCCTGAGACTGATGTGAGTTCCAGCAAGGTCACCAAAAGTTGGCCTCATCAGTGTCCTCTTGCCTCCCCACTTAGGGATATCTAACAAACTAAGATCAGAAATTAAGGAAGTGGATGTGATGTTAATGAATGACCCAAAGCTGCTATGCAACATCTCCAATCATCCAAATCAACGTCGAGAAATTCTGCTTGGCATCAGTTCAGAGGCCCACCTCCGCTACCCCAGTGCATCTCTTTCTCCTATTTGGCATGGACCTACTGCTTTGTACAGTGGCACCCACCCAACACCCAGGCTCTTCTTCTGGATTTTATATTCCTACTCTTGTTTTGATAATTTGTTGAATGAATAAGATGCACTCAACTAACTGCAAATTTATCAGGATTGACATCAGTTTCTTGTCAGCCACAATCTGTCTTCAGTACCGTCACAAAAAAATTGGCAAAGATACTTTTACCACACTAGATGTAACTTTATTAAATGTCAGGTCTTTGGCTGGCAAATCATTTTTAATTAATGACTGTTTGGCAAAATTTTGACTTCCTGTTTTTAACTGAAACCTGGCAGATAACAGTGCAGCAGTATTGAGCCAACCCCTACCAACAGTGAGGCTAGAGAGCATAAGGAAGGAGGTGGAGTTGCCATTTTGTTTAATAATTTTATCCTGTGCGAGCAGATGTCTTATGGGAAATTTGCTTCTTCTGAATATGTTGTTTTTCAGTTGAGTGTTTCGTGTCGAGCTGTTCTCTTAAACATCTACAGGCCACCTAAATATAGTGCAAACTTTTTTGATGACTTTACAGAACTGCTGTCTATTCTCTGCATTGACCTTGACTGTGTAGTTATTGTTGGTGATTTTAACATTCATGTTGACGACCCCCAGGACAGCACTAAAGAACTGTGTGTGCATAAATGGACTGAGTCAGCATGTGACAGAGCCCACGCACAATAAGGGGCACTCTTTGGATTTATTGATCTCCACGGGTCTTCGAATTTCTAAGACTGAGGTGACTGATGTTTTTGTATGCCCTTTGTCTGTGCACACACGTTATATGTGTATGTATATGCAACAGTATATCACAGACAGCACCAGTGAATTATTCATTCAGGCTTTTTATTACGCATGCCCTCGCTTAACTCTCACACAACAATCCTGCAGATCATTTTAGTTCCAAAATTACGAATGTTATTGATGCCATATTTGGCCTTACTAAAGTCAGGAAAAAACACCACCGAGTGATGCCATGCTGGTGAAAATTAATTTTAAAAAGTCAAAAAGCTGAACACAGGTGCATTATGACAGCTATAAAGAGAGATGCAAGGCAGTCCTTCTCTGTGAGAAACAATAATAATGTACCTGCCTTGTTTGCTGTTGTTGAGGCTGACAACTCTCCTGTGTCAGTAGGCTGTAAACTTTTATCCACCAAGTCATTCAATGAATTTTCCTCATTCTTAACTGACAAATTTGACCACAGCTGGACAGACAGAGTCTCTGGCCTGGTGCTAATCTGGTTTGAATCCTATTTGAAGGACAGAGAGCGATTTTTGCTGATTAGTAATTACACATCTGGAGTTCCCCCAGGCTCTATTCTCAGTCCTCTTTAGTTCAATATATAAATGCTCCCACTAGTGCAGATTATGAAAAACAACAAAACATGCTACCATAATTATGCATATGACAGAGATTTTATGCAACAATATCACCAGGTAATTATGGTCCCATATTAAGCATTGAATGTTGTAGGGCCAAAATACATTTCTGAACTGCTGCCTTGTTATGAAGCGTCCAGACCTCTGAGACAGGCCTGACCTCTCCTCAGAGCCAAAACTAAACGGGAATAAGCAGCATTAACTTTCTATGCAACACATTTTCACTCCAACCTGGTAACGGACTTTCCATGTCAACATAAGACATGCAAGGTACCCTTGGTGTGTTGGTTCTTGACATTCTAGGACGCTGTGTCAAGCTCTGCCTGTTAGATGCATTATCTGTTTTCAAGATACACTTCTGTTTTCACAGGAAATGTACAGTTTGCATACAGTCTTTTTCAAAGTTAATGCACTACATTGGTAAAACATGACCTGACATTATTTTTTCTTTGACAACAAACGCACATGTTTACGTTAAGCCAACAAACACATGTGGTTAGGTTTAGGAAAAAAGAACAGAGTTTGGCTTTACAGTTTTATGGAAAGCAAACACCAGCCTCCTGGGTGAATGTCGGTGGTTGTTGGACCCATCCACCACTCCTCCCATCTGCCCCGTTCAGGCTTCCGCCGCTGTAACTTTCGTTGTTGTCCCGCCAAATTTCCACCTGACACCACCAATGTTAAACAATAATGGTGACCGACCGCGTATCATGCCAACGTGAAAAGCCAACTTTTTTCAGCAGTGTCTAATGCCATAAGTCACTGCCCAAGCACCAGATTTTGACAACTTTGGAGTAAGACTGGATTGTCTTATGCACCACATATATGGATTAAATACCCAGAAAACTGGAACGCTGCTTCAACTCTCATTTCTTTTAAATCAGGGCTTGAGACTTTTCTGTTTTAAACTGCATTTTAGTTGGTTTAACATATCCTTTAATTTTTATTCTACTGCTTAATTTTTGTCATTCTAATGTATCTTATTTTTATCTTCTATTTTGTTTTGCTCTTTTTAAAATCCTATTTGCAGTACTAGTGTCTTTTTATATTGTCTTTTAATAGTGCTTGTGTTTATATCTGTTGCATGTCTTGCTTATGTAAAGCACTTTGAGCTACCTTTTTGAAAGGTACTTTGTAAATCAACTTGTTTTTCTTTTCCTTGCTTTTATTTTAGATCTGCAACTAATGAATATTTTTATTGTGGACTTATCTGACAATTATTTGATTAATCTTATGTCATAAGAAATGTCAGAGTAGGCCTAGTGAAAAATGCTCATGATGGTTTTTGAAAACTGATATATACAAATTGCTTATTTTCTTTGACCAACAGTCCAAACCCTCAAATTCTCAGTTTGATAACACAGAAAACAAAGACAATCAGCACATTTTACAGTGGAGGCTTTTTTTTCTGTATCTTATTTTATTTTTATCTTTTTTTTTTTTATTATTATTTTTTGCTTGTAAAATAACCAAATAATTGCAGTTACATCTTAAATTCACCAATCACTGTGAATTCACTTATCAATTAATCAGCTTTTTTTTCAGCTCCACAGTACTCTTTCACTCATCACTGTCAAATATGAAATTGTGATAAATGATGGGTGCTTGCCCCTCCTGTGGGATATCAGCTCCGTCTGTGTGATTGGCTGGTTGGTTGAGTGGATTGGATTGGCTGCCATCTGACCCCTGGTTCAGCTGATAGTAGTGACCTCAGTCCACTGATACACTTTACATAAGAATTACATGCAACCTTTGTTGTTCATGCAGCCTGAGGCCACTTTTACATCACTGCTTTCGTGTTATTGCAGCTGCTCTGCTGCAGATTATTCCTGCCACAACGGTGACAGTCAAGAGTCAGGAGTTCACTCCTGCCCATCTGGTTGTATTAACAAGCTACTATACTATTCTTGTGCTATTTCATTGAGACATTAAAACTTTTAATGGGATCGGATCTACGTGATTCAATCAAATTTCGGCCAAGGTGACTAACTCACTCATTTCTGCCTTCTCTGGCATTAGATTTGCATTAGCGGTGTGTTTAGCCTGCTCTGTGCTTCAATATTTCCCCACTCCACTGAGACTTGGCTTCAAAGGCTCGCCTCCTGCCTCAGTCCAAGCTGGATTACTCATCAGCCCCCACACACAGACGTGGGCAGCGACGTCGTGCATGACTCACGTGGCTCCCAAGAATGTTCATTTTAACTCTGCACTTGCTAGAAGAGATGGGAGCATTAGTTGTGGCCACTGTGAAAACTTGGGGGAGGATGTAAGATGTCTGCGGCACACAAAGGGCTCCTGAGTGGCCCTTAAAGGAATCTCAGGTGATGCACTTTATCTGCATTCATAGTGAGTCAGTCTTAGTGAGAGCATGAGCTAAATCCACACAAATGTAGAGTAATATTTACCTCAAGCTTGACCAATCTCACTAATGAATGTTACATGCTGCACATATTGAGCAATAGTCATCCACACCCACTGAGAGCCACCCAGTTCAACCAGTTCACGTGTCGTTGGCCAGTTAACAGCACCACTGCACAACTCAGGGGAGTCTTGCCACCAACGTTTTGCAACCAACTTGTTTGCTTATAATGCTTGTCTTAAAACACATCAGTTCTTCTTTGGGGTCCCACAGGACATTCCTCCTGGCGCATGTGCTACATATTCAAAAGCTTATATTCACTGGCTACAGGCTGAATCACTATTGTGTATCCTGAAGGATGATGACAGGAGATGGGTCGAATGTTCATCGTCAGACCCTTGAAAGAAATAAGAGAAAAAATGGCAAGATAAAGAAAGAGAGACAACGTCCATCATCTCAGATAAAACGTGACAAGATGGGCTGTGAAAGCGCTGCTGTCAATCACATTACATAGAGCAGCTCTGTTGCACACAGGCTTCTGTGTCTGTTTTCCTTGAGCACACAGACATATATTTATATATTAAAAATCAAAATATGACATAAATCAGGTGCAGATACATCAGAAAATGTTATAAATTATATTTAATTAAGGCTTAAAAAATAATTCCACACACCACACTCACACCCTTAAGACAGACTCTGGTTTGAGATTTGTGCTGTATCATATTTAACAATAGCTTTATGGATCCTTCCTATGCTGCCCTGAATCAGTCTGGTTCCCTAGGAGCATGCCACAGATGCCACCCTATCAAATTCCCTGATTTCTCTTGTTTATAACTTTTCTGAAGTGTCAGCCAGGTGTGCAGTGTTGGACTGTGACAGGTCGCATTGTTAGCGGGGACAGGCGAACACTCTCTCCTGGCTGGGAGGGAAACATCTACATGCAGCCGTCCATGTCAGATGGCAAGGAGACCACGACGCTCAGGAATGCTAACGTATTCAGGCAGCCTGTCACATAAATCCCACATCCTGTCCAGCCTCCGGAAGTTTGATGGCTCCACCATTCGGCCCTGACTTCTCAGACGTCAACGGCCTAGTTTGGGAGCTCACCTTACCTTCACCTTCAGCCGTGACGTGTGCAGAGACGCTCTGATTGAGCCAGAGTTAATTGAATTTGGTGAGCAAAGGTCTGACGTGGGGGAAGAGGGAGGAGAGGAAGGGACGTTAGCGCTCCAGCAGGGATGAAGATGATGAGTTTGCCTTTGGGGTGAGGGCTCGATTCAGTAGAGCATATGAGCCGTTTTCAGTGGGTTTCATCAGAGCTGGCCTCGTGTTGTTTGGGTTGGGTAGGGGGTGCGTGAGGTTGGGCAGAGACGTTTACCAATACAGGATCTTATATAACTACTCCTTGTGCTGCACTGGGCGAATGGCTTTTGAGAAACCTGGCTCCAGTGTCAGAGGATAGTTCAGTGTTATCACATGTTGTTCTTCTGTAGCCAACATTTTAAAGGTTTACAGGCAATATATCCTTTCTTAACTAGTTCTAGTGGTAAAAAAGTGGTAAAAACAAGTCAGATTGTATAGAAGTCAATGAAACAATGACCCTACTTTTCACCTGATATATAACCTCAGTAAATATTTGCCCGGGATCAATCACTAGTTTCAATTCTTCAATACAGCGTGATGTTCATTCTGTAATTTATGGTCCTATTTAGTTCAATAGACAATAAAGCAGGGTGTGCTTTAGGCCAAGGCTAACTTGTGATTGACAAGTCGCTAACACTGCAGCCTGTCAATCAGGACAGCGGCGTAGCAGTCAGAGCGACTCCTCGCCCCTCCACAGTTACACTGTCTAATCCAAATATGGTCACTTTTGGATCCAAAAAAACAAGATGGTGATGGCTAAAATGCCAAACTCTGGCTACTTCCACGTCTTTATGTAGATTTACAGGGGGGTCTATGGGGTTTGACTTACTCACTGTCACAGCCTCAAGTGGACGTTCAAAGAACTGCAGTTTTTGGCACTTCAGCTCCAGATGATGCCGTTTGATCCTGACACATCTTGTCCTCGACAAGACAGGGCCAGTGCAGATGTTACCTTAAAGCCCTAATCATTTCACTTTTCGTCATGCTTTCTCCAGCTTTGCACAAAACTTCTTTCTACTGAAGGACAGTCCCTCGAAAAACTTTGAGGTCTGTGGATTATTCAGAGTAAACTCTGACTGTTTCTGGAAACATGAGTGATTTTTTTTTTTTTTATTGCTTTGAGCACAAGAAATGAGGTTCTATTCATGGTCATTGTTACACTGGGGCCACAGAAATCTTAGACTCAAATCTCAGTGCAAATAAAATCAGAAGTACTGGCTACATATCAATAGAGGCAACTGTTTTTGTTGTAATTCTGATGAACCATCCCTTTAATAAATGACCACAACATCTGATATCTCCTGATCTCCACCTGATTGTTCATCGTAATTTAAAAATACACATCCTTCCTGCTCCCTTTGTAAGATCAGTTTCCTCCTCTAATGTTGTCAGGGCGGTATAGGTCCGTCCACTGCAAGCAAAGTCTTTTTGTGACTATCGGTGTGAGGTGAAAAAGCCGATACTTTAGTCAGTTGGTCTATAACCTGTTTTGTGTCTGTAGTCTGTTGTTTATCTGTACAGTCGTCCCGGAACCTGAGCAGACAGAGGAACAGAGGAAGTGACAGGATGAGGACGATCAGCCCCACCTCCACCCACCCCACTGCACGTGCACACAGACACACACTGACTCATACTCTCTCCTCACATGGGGAACAACACAGCCTCTCACTAAAACCACTGTGTGTGTGTTTGTGTGTGTGTGTGTGTGTGTGTGTGTGTGTGTGTTAATATTTGGTGTTTACAGATATGAGACCTCTAAGGATAACTGGGATTCAGAGGCAGTGATGTGTGAGGGCCGAGATCAGATGAGGTCATCAGGCAAGGCGAGCTTAGAGGAGTTTGTCGCGAGCTGCATTTCCGAGAGGAAGTCGGCTGTGTGTGTTGTTGAGAGTAGGGGAGAGGATGTTCTTGATTACAGGGTATGTCAGGTTGCAGACATTTTAGTGTCTGCTGACGGGAGAGAAAAGATATGACAAACGTTTAGCATATAAAAAAACACAAGGTAGTTTCAGATCATGTGTTAAATCTGGTAGTTTGAGTGGGTAGAGATAAATGTTTAATCTGTAGTAACATGCACATGCATAATGAGTTAGAGTTTAACACACAATTTGCATGCTGCTGTTAATAAGCTCATAAAGCGCCATTTGCATGATTGGAAACAAATGTCGGACACCTATTTATAGCACATAGGAGCGCATAAGGATGCCCCCATTCTGATCTCTCCCAACTCCACAAGGCCTTCTGTTTGCGGCGGTTCAGCTGTTCTCAGATTGGTTGTGTCCGCTGAGACCGTGTAAACATCAGTGCTCAAAACCTTCCAGTGAATGGACAGACAGAGAGGCTGCACGCAAAGGCGAACAAACACACACACACATGGTCAGTGAGGACATTTTGGCGGAAGTTGGGTCAGTGTGGCAGACAGTTAGGACTGCAGTGGCTGCAGGCAGCACGTCTTTGCCATAAGGCTCTCAGAAATCCAGAAAATCGCTCTCATTCCTGAGGCAGACGCACTCTTCTCTGCCCTCTACTCTCTTTTGTTTGCTTTGAATCCTAGAATTCCCATTTTTGGGGGAGGCTAGCCAGTTTAAAGACAGGCCAGAGTGCAGGTTTTCTGAGGTCAAACTGTGGGAGTTGGTGCTCATAGTGTAAACACACCAAGACTGTGTTTATTTGAATGTAAATACTAGCCGAGCTCTGCTGTGACTCAACTGCATGTGACTGTGCTGGAGAACGTCATCACTCCAGTGACAGCAAAGCCTGCGTGTGTGTGTGCCAGTATATGTGCGTGTCTGTTTGCAGGAGAAACAGGAGTGAGGAACGTGTTACAGACTTGGGGTCATAACTTCTGTCGTAACTTCTCATTGTGCTGATGGGGGAGGGGAGTTATGTAACAAGGAGAAAGGGATGCATGTTGCTGGCATGGTTGCGCATGTGGGGAGATGGGGAAATGTGTGTGTGTGTGTGTGTGTGTGTGTGTGTTAAAGCAGCAGATAAAGACATGAGTATCCTCTGAACACCAATACCCCCATCATAGCTGCCATTGCTGATGTAGCTAATTGCCAGAAGATGTTTTTGAGACTTGTTTATTTGCATCTGTGACTGTTTGTGTGTGTGTGTTTGTGTGTGTGTGTGTGTGTGTGTGTGTGTGTGAGAGAGAGAGAGAGAGAGAGAGAGAGAGAGAGAGAGAGAAACTATAACTCTACCACACCAGAAACAGATGGAGGATGAGGCTTCAGGCAGACCTCAAGGTCACGACAAGATGACAAGATATGCTGGAGAAGATAGAGCATCCTGCATCGTGGGAAATATGAAGTAGCCTATGAAGTGTGCAGTGAGTAATGAGTCCATTGAGAATTGCATTTAGCCTAATAGGTGTGGACAAAATAAATGAAGATTAGATTAAAAAAAAAAAATTCTGTTTAAAATTAATGATACACTTCTACAGAGTGGAGTCATATCACGTTTGATTTTAATTCACAGCCTTTGCCACCTCAAGACAGACATCTTAAGAGCTCATATTATCTGTGCCCAAACTGCAGAAAGCAAGCCCATGTAACTTTTGTTGGCCATATTGGCCACAAGTGAGAAGTAGAGAAGAGTCATAAAGTTTTATTGCTTATTAATTCAACTTTCAATCATTTGTAAGAGAACTATTGAATCCTTTGTCCTCACTGTAAATAAATCACTATTAGGTGACTGACTTGACAGAAGCTGACTCAGTTACAGCACTCCCAACTTATCAAATACTGCCGCTTTGTCAGTGATGTGGGCGTCAGACACTGACGCACAGACACACCTTTCACGGCGGTAGGATACACACCGGGTGAACAGTTTTAGAGGCAGCTTGCAACAACCTGATTTGTCAAATACCACCGCTTTCTCAGTGGAAGTCGGCGTCAGACATGGATACACAGAGAGATTTGATGTGTTGCAATGTTATTGAGTTGCAGATTGGCAATATCTATCTAAAGCTTGCTAACAGTAGCTAACATTAGCTAATTAGCAATTGTTGTGATTGTAAGTTTGCTAACAGTAACTAACATTAGCTAGCTAACTACTGATTTGATTGTAAGTTTACTCCATTTAAATAAAAATAATTAAGTATTAGTAATTGTAACATGTATAGAGCCAGTGTATTTTCACATCTCACATGTTGATCTAAGGGTTTGTTTCAACCAAAGTGGAAAGACAAACCAAAATGTTTTTTTTTGTGAGTTCTGTTGTGTTTCCTTTGACTTTAAATGTGGTTTGTTTTACATTGATAAAATTACAGTTTATTTAAATGGAGTCTGTTGGGTTTGCCGATAGTGATGTTGGGGCTGTTTCTGGTTCAACAAAAAGGATCTTTATCTTTAATCAAAAGATCTGTCTCTATAGGAATCCTTTCCAAAATGTTGTAAGACACTTAGAATAATAATCTGAGCCTATCAATGGCAAAACAAGCCCTTTTAGTGGACGCAAATTGCGAATTACGTTGAGGAACATTACCTATCTAGCTAAACTGCTACCATTCATCATGTATATTATTATAATATTTTTTTCAGTGTCATTAAGTTGGCTTTAAATTCAAGTGGATGGATAAGTGTGAGTGTAGAGAAATTATTCAGAGACTGTGTCCTCATGGACACTAAAATCTCGGTGTCTCAGAGTGTTATTAAAAAGTATTTGCAAATTGAGGATTTTTCTCCTAAAAACTCCACACACACAAGAATGTGATTAACTACAGTTTATTATTAAGCCGCAAATGTCACGAAACAATTTGTTGTGAAATGGATTTTGGAATTAAAAACCTTCATCATTCTTTGTCACTCCCTGCTGCCCCCTCTCTCCGCTGACCTTCACCCCATCTCCAGCCATCTCAGCAGATATTTTTCTCCATCCTTGTCTCACTCCTCTTACTTCCCAGCCTGCATTATCTCATCCTTCTCTCCTTCGCTCACCCTCACACTGCCGATTGTTTGCATCTATTCATGAAAGAGAATTTTCCGGTTTTCTCATTCCATTTAAGCTCAGCCAGCACTAACCCATTGTGCTCTGATGTTCCTCTCAGGCAAGAGGTCTAAATCAGGCAGTGAAGACAGGGGAGGGATGGAAGGATGGAGGGGAGGGAGGATGCTAGGGATTTGAGGGAGGGAGGGAGGGAGGGAGGGAGGATAAGAAGGAAGGGTTAGAAGAGGGGAGAGGCAGAGAGTAAAGCAAATGTGTGAGAGCAGTGAGGGTAAAGGAAGTATGAGGGGAAAGAAAAGCTACATAAGCAGAGACATTACAGTGCCTGAGCGAGCTGAGCAGCAATATGCTCATAATATGGACTCAGATCTCACCCATGGACCTTTTCATTTCTCTCTCCTGAAAATAAAAATGTCTCGTGACAATTTTCCTGATATAACACATTAATATCTATCTCATTATTGTCATAGCATTTCATTTACATTTCTTCCATTGGTTGCTCATAATTCTTCAGCTGGATAACAGCTGCAGCTAAGGGTCATTTTAACAACTTAACTAAATGTGGATAAAAAACCCCTCCCCTCCTTTTTATCATTTGACATCCTGCACACAGATGATATCACAAGCTGTCTCACTGTGCAGCGACTTAGCCCACTTTGTAGCCCAGCGGGTACAGCAGGGCAATAAAGCTGCAATGCTTATAAGGTTTAAACCCACCAGAGCTACTTACACTAATACAAGTTCATGCATTTGAATGCACATAAGTGGAGCATGCTAATATTAATACTAGTCTGTGCATACATGAAGATAGGAGCTGCTGCACTTGATGTAGGCTTGTTTCTTTAAAGTGGTTTTAACATGTTCGCAGCAGTTTTAGAGAAAAATAAAGAACAGTTAATGCACTGTGTGGATTAAACAAGACTTGTTCAAGAGCAGGCTGAGAACAGAGATATTACACAGATGTGTGCCTATGTGCGTGTAAATGAGAGTATTATAACAGCACTGCAGTTTGCAGGAAGTGCACATATGGGATTGCAGCTAAGTAAGAAAACAAATCAATGGCTGAGGGGGTGGCACACAAGATAAGAAGTTTGAGGACTGTGTGACTGAACCATGTTGGGTGTTGGATGTTGGGCGATAAGGTTCACAGGGTTCACAGTCAGCATTGTTGTTTGTCTGTTTTGTTAGATGGGCTTGAGGACAGAGCTCTGCAGGCTGGCCAAGTTGTTCCACACCCAACTGTGAAAACCATTTCCTTATTAACCTCACCTTGTCCATTAGGGCACCGTCATGTTGAAACAGTAAAGTGCCGTCCTAAAAGTACTGGAGGCACACTGTTATCTAAAATATCACAGCATGAGACATTAAGAACTCCATTAAATGGAACTAAGGCCCAAACCATTAAGCAGCTCCACATCTAAGGCCGTAACTCCCTGCAACCCTGACATTTGTGTCGGTCCATCACATGTAATTTACAGCCTGCGGGCCAAATCTGGTCTGTGATTGGGTGCCAGGTGACCCGCTGAACTTTTTCTAATTAATAATGGAAAGTAATTGATTCACACAGAGATTTTTTTAATGCATAAAAGGAGCCTCAAAAAGAGCTTGTTTATAAAAAAAAAAATAACAATAATAATAATTTCAGTGGATGATCTGCTAGAAAAGGTCCAGGCTAAGCCCCAGATGTCTTCAAATTCTAGAAACACCCCTGCATACACCTGACCTGTGCAGGGGTGGTGTGACTGGATTTGTCTCTTGGTGAGTTAATAACAGGCAATTAATTTATACTGATTGATATTCATAGATATGTCTAACAAAAAATATAGGTATTGTTTGTTGACCTCCTGTCATTTTGCAAAAGTGCCCCCCAGACAAAGCAAGTTTAGTATCCTTGGTGTAGGTTCCTGATCTAGCTTCTGTCTCTGAAGTCTGGTGAAAGGAAGCTCTACACAACATTCAGAGCATATCTATGATCTAGCGTCTAAGCTGGGATTGTCTGCGCACGGTTCTCAACATGGAGGTGGATCAGCCGGTGGCTAGCATTTAACAGTGCTAACAGGAGGAACAGTGCTAACAATGGCAACAGTGCTGACAGGTGTGTGGGGGATGACCAGAGAGTGGGTGTTACACTTTCGTGACAATGCCATTGCCATTATCAGCTGTAATCGTCTGTAACTGCTGTATGAGTGCAGTGTGGAGAGGCGGCATTAAGAAGCTGGTGGGATACAAACTTACTCATATGGATGTTCAGTTGGACCGTCCACCACAGCAACAAACAGAGAAGCTCGTATTACACCCCACAGAGAGGCAGCATGACTTCACTCTCCTCTCAGGATGCCATTACTCCACGATAGTTGTTTGCTGCTATATTAATGTTTTTAATGTCATTGACAGATCCTTTAACTTTTCACTGTCAATGTGTTACAATCATGTTTGATATCCTGTTGTGAATTCTCCATCCTCTCTTGATGAGGCTTCTTCAGCAGCTGGTGTTGTCCTCTCTAAACGGTTTATGAGAAACACTACTATATATCATCTTTGTTATCAGCATCACAGAAAAGGTAATCATTCATTTTGTGTGTTTCTGCTTTCATAAAACACTGTGTAAAGAGTGTGCAGAGGACATACTGCAGCCTTCAGTGTTGTGGCAAAGTTCACGGCAAACAATGTCTCTCAACAGTTCCATTTATTTCCGTTATGATTTTTCTTTGTGATTCCTGCATCACAGTCCCAGACCCGTCTGGATTGCAATTTCAGAGGCAGCTGTTCTGCAATGTTTCTGACCATTTTGGGCCTTTTTTTTTTGGTTCACACCCAATTTCACAACCTATTTCAGCCAATTCTCTGAACATTTGTGTTTCATCTTTCTCACTTTTGATCTGCGCACTTGCTGCTGTGAATTCTTTCGCACAGTGTGTCTCTTAGCAGCTTCTTTTCACACTTCCAACCATGCCAATGTGTAATTTAAATCCCAGTCTGGGTTCCTGTTTTCAGTTGCCATTTTTCCCTGTAAATTTATTTATTTTTTTTTCTGTATTAAAAGACTCATTTAGACACCACTGCCCTTCTGTGAAAGTGTAAAAAACACTTCTATACTGAAATAGAAAAAACAATGCTTTGTTGAATTCGAAATACAATAAAAGATAAACCATCAATTACTCAGAATACTTTTCATATTGGTATCTTGTTTATTGATGAGTTTTGAGCAATAATTAAAATGTCTATACATTGGATGGATTATAGAATTTCCTCATCAAAGGTTATTGTAACAAGCTGGGAAAGAGAGTACGTTGTATCTGCTGAGTCCATGCTCCAATAGAAATACAGTATTAAAGGAATACTTCACCCACAAAATGATCATTTGTATATCAGTTACTTACCCTGTGTTACGCTGAATTTGTGAGCGTTAAAATCAAAAATTGAGAAAATTCTTGATGAATTGAGGTAACGGGGCTGCGTAAAACCTACTATTGAAGATACTTCCACATACCTTGAACTCCGCTCATTCATTCGTTATGCCTGAGACTGTTTATGAGGAAGTGCTTTGAATAGTAAGGTTTTTGTACAAATGCATGTGTTAAGGAAGAGCTGAGCGTATGGCTGGACAAATGAGACTTGGATTATACTGCGCGAGTTGTGTGACAGTTTGTAAATGAATGTTTAATATAGTTTTGCTGGCCCTTTTATTCCAATTCATTGAGAATTTCTTTCAGTTTTTGGATTCTTCGTTCACTGTGGAGGCATGCAAGCAAAACAATGTTTTCTTCATGATGCAATGTAACACAGGGTGAGACAGCTTTTAGATCTGGGGTGACAGTAAGAAATCTCAAAGGCAAAATTTACACAAGCCAAGTTTGCAACTAGCCTTAATATCAACACATTCTCACTCAGACCTCATCATGCATCGCAGTTTGATCATGGACTTTCCACGTCTCCATGTGATGTGCAAGGCAAAATAAATGCACTGCGAATTGACTTTTTTTCCCTTCAACAACAAATGTATGTGGTTACATTTTGCCAACACCCACATGGTTGGATTTTGGCAGCAAAAGCAGGTGGTTTGGTTTCTTACGGGAGGCGAATGCTGGCCTCCCTGGTGAATGTCAGTAGTTGTTGGCCCTGCCCACCACTCCTCCCGGCTGCCCTATTGCCCTAACTTTCATTGTTGTCCCACCGCATTTGCCCTTGATGCAGCCAAGTGCCTTTAAACAATAACGGTGACAGGCCACGTATGATACGTGGCCTGTCACGTATGATACGTGACAGGCCACGTATCATACCGACATAAAAGGACAGCTTTTTTCATCAGTCTCTGACACTGGAAGTCACCGACCAAGCCGCAGATTTCAACAATTTTGGAGTGAGACTTGGTTATTAATACGGCATCAAAGGGCCAGTATGCCCAGGTTCTATGAAAAAACACATCTTGTCCAACAACATTTACGCAAATCAGATTTAGACCCAGTTTAACGCAGCTTTAGGTGTCAGGTTCAAAAGTTTATATGGTCTTTTTTCTGTTGAACAGCCATGATATTCAGCTCATGAGGAAGTAGTTGATGTTAGCTAAGGGGGACAGTTACCATGCTGACATGCGGTGTAGTTCAACACCTCCTAGACAGCCTGCGGGGCATCAAACCGCCGCTGCTGGGGTGACTCGCTTGCCACCATATGGTGCCTTGCTGCTGTGACCCCACTTGTCTGTTCGATCTGTGGTCAGGAGCTGACGAAGGGAGAAATAAATCTCGGCAAATCATCAGACTATCCAAATGGCCTCAGACGTTTTCTTGATAACAAAAACTAGTTTTTATCATCGAGCACACAGAGCACTTTTCACTTCTAATGGGATTAGTGTGATATTTTGTCATCTCACGAGGGGGGCGCCACTCACTGTGTTCCTTAAGACAGACATCCCGGTGTCTTGCTAATGGCGTCATCTACGCCTGTGTGACTTTAAACTCTCTTGTTGCTGCAGGGCACATTTGTTTGATGAGTCTAATCCCTTGACTAAAGAAACAAAGGTGTAACACTCGGCTGCTGAGGATCAGCGAGTGTGTGTGATGGTGTACATAAACCCATCTCTCCCAGTCCCACACAGGCTCCTAATCCTAGAAGATCAAGTGTAACCAGGCTGGAAGTGTGACTGGGCGGGAGCCAGCACGATGCTTTCGGTTATGTTGACTCACACCGTGATCCCTCCTGCCTCACAACAACCACAGTACGTCATGCTTCTGTAACCTTTCTTTCCTTGTGATTCAAACAGTCTTCTTGTTTTTATTCAAAGGTCACATGTTTTCCATCTTTCGTGAACAATCTCTAGTTTTTTTTTATCAGCGTTCTACATCTGCATTGTTTTTCTACATTATTCATGACTTATTTTTTTCACCAATGATATTTTGACAGAAAAACACTTCTGAAGGCTGAACAGAGATGTTTATGCAGTAAGGGCAACTAACATGTCAGGTTTGCGTGCAGCCATGCAGTAAACATCTGTGTGAAGGCTTTGCATGCACTTATGCTTCATATATGCGTAACACACAGACCCTAACTGTTAATTGTCACATTCCAGTAGGCGGTAAAATTAGCTGAGCACAAGCAGGAGCCAGGGAGCATTAACACGAGCGTATCTCTGAATCAGGTACTGTGACTAATGTTGGTTTTTTTCTGCATTTAACTGTAAAGGTATCATTTAAATGCCACGTGTTTTTATTTAACAGCTGATGGTGACATTTTCTTTAGAAACCACAACAGAGTGTTAGGTCATTTTTATTTCAGCATCTGATATTCAAGGTTCAGTGTGTAGGATTTAGTGGCATATATTGGCAGAAATTAAATATAATAAGTGTTTTAAGTGTGTAATCACCTAAAAATAAGAATCGTTGTGTTTTTGTTACCTGAGAATTAGTCATCTATATCAACATAAGGAGCGGGTCCTTGTCTATGGAGATCGCCATGTTGCACTGCCATATTTCTACAGTGGCCACAAACAAACAAACCAAACACTGGCTCTAGATAGGGCCATTCCTGTTTTCACATTATCCACTGTAATTTGCAGCCCCTCAACAAGGAGAGCTTTAACGTGAAGTTGCTTTATTATGTGTTTATACTACTTTGAATTACCATTTGTGGTAGATCTGATGAAGAGGAGACATTTGCAGATAATTCATCGCTCAGTAAAAACCTCCTGAGACTGAGTCCTGAGTCTAGATCAGAAATAAGGTGAGCACACATTCAGTTATCAGAAAAATCAGAGCTGAGCACACATTAGCAGGTGGTGGAATAGCAATGCTCCAAACTGCACAGGAGACACATTTGTAACGTGAAACTACTTTCTTCAGTTTTATTCACCTGGTCGATTTGTTTTGGAGAGGAAGAGACCTCTGTGGATATTTCGGCTCCTGGAAAAAACCTCCTGAACAATGTGGTCTGCAATCCTCAACACTTGATGACACTAAATCTCCCTAAATCTTACACTCTGCACCTCTATGCAGATTTTTACGAATCCCTATGTTGACATTTTGGGTTAATATCGGGTGAAGGTGCGATTTAATGGCACCAAACTGTGTAACGGTCTGCTGTAGCTTTAATTAGGCATTAATTTCATGTGAAGAATTCATTTAAATTCATTTGACTTGTATGTACATAGCAGGAGTAGAAAATGCAGCTTTGACATGTGATAGAATTTTTTGCAGGTTTTCTAGGTAACAATACACATGTTGAACTGTGCCGAAAGTTGGGTGAGCTTTACTATGGAGGGCCAATGTTCATGTTAAATGTCATTTTGACCCATCCTTAAATCTTGCATTGGTGTCAGGCTGTGCCATTATAAATCCCCCGAGCCCCTCTATAATTCACTCTTTAACCTTGACCTAATGTACCTTTAAACTGCTTTTGAATCTGTCTCTCACCCAAGCAAAGTATTTACATCTGCTTCAGGCTAACCTACATTGGCATGCCCCAACTGGCACGATAGGCAGTTTTTATTTGACTCAGACGTCCAGCCATCATCAGTGATCGTCTAGTTCCACTGGGCTCACAAGTGGCCACTAATTAGCAACTCCTCTGATATCAGACACATTTCCACACATGAATCATGTCCCTGGAACTATCTCACAAGAGCCAGACCAACTCAAAACCAAACTCTGAAGAGCTCTTTTTTTGACACTCAAAACAATTGAACATAAGGGAAAATGATCCAAAGATGTAGTGCTAAATGGTCAAACTGTAGTAGGGGTACAACCTCTAGTCCATCTAGTCAGCTGCTTGTACATTTTCTTACGAAAACTAATGAACCGTAATTCTTACATATCCTAAGTATGATCCAGTAATTTGCGTGTTATCCACATATTTGGAAAGGCTGCATAGTGCACTGAACGTGCTAGATCCAAAACTGCTACCACTGTCCAGCATCAGTCTGTGAGCAACATGCAGCCAACCAGCACATTGCCATCACAGATCAAACAAGGCTCCCCCACATGCCAAGGAACAAAGTCGCACGTCTGTTCATACCATCATCAGCTGACAACACGCCAATCAACTAATACCAGCTATCAAGTGCCAAGCTCCATGAATCCTATGAATTTGTTATTCAATAAATGGCACTGTGATAAAAAAAAAAAAAAAAAAGACCCTCAGGCAACTCTAAAGAGACCACGCTGACAAAATGAAGAATTTAAAGATGGGGGAGATTTGAGTGCCACGGCTCATGACAGAGATGACACTACATGACAGGATGGGGATGAATTTATTTGTCATAGGTTTGGTGCGTTTGTATGGATACCTCCATACTCTTGCCAATAAACACAACACCTCTAATAGAAGCTCCTGCAGAAAAAGGACTTTCACTTTTAAGGCCAACATGATTGTTCTGTGACGCTCGGCTACCAGAGCATGTCATCATGTGAAGGCTGTAGTTCTCTTTCCTGAAATGTATGACTTTCACCATTAAGCCTGTGTGTGTGTAATTTACATCATCTTGGATTAAAGCCTCCTGCTGTGTACCTACGGGAGCACCTGTAGTCAGGGCTCAGTGATAATCCATAAAAAAAAAGTGAGTGAGACCTGGGCTGGGAAAAGATTCCATGGCTGTGGAAATCAAAAGCGAAAAGATATAATTTGCTGTTGAAACATGCTGGTTAGGCAAATTCTTTCTTTTTATTAAATTTCACAGAGATTACAGTTTTGATCTTATTCACTGCATTACGTTTCAATCTATTCACCGGTGGCAGCTTTGAAGTTGGAGAGAGATTTAAAAGCGAGGCAGGTATAGGCTAACAGGGCCTCTCTAAGCCTGTGACAAAAAGACACTGAAACGCTCTCTGTCTCCCCTGATCCACAGGGACTGGGGAAAGTAGGCCAGACTCTGTGTCAGACTGCTGCGAGGATCAGGACGCTCAAGTTGTTGACTTGTAATCAAAGTTCCTTTTCACACTTTGGATGTCAAGAATCTCACACAGAGAGAAAGAGAGAGATTTAAAATGCTCCTCACATACACACATGTAGGTCATATTTTTAGAAGTGAGGCTTTCCAGCTGAACACTGCGTCACACAGTGTCATCCAGAACCGCCCAGACTTTTTATAAATCATCTTTTCTGGTGATGGAAGTTGAACTATTCACCCGCCTACCCCATCAAAGACACACAAACACAGAAACATGAGAGGAAGTAGCAGTGAAAATCCTATAGGAGGCCTAACAAGCATAAGACACTAATATTTTAAACTCACTTGTGGTGACTATAGATACATGAGTCACTACAGGAGTATTATGGTGATGCAAATGGAGACAAAATTTCTAATTTTAGGATGTCAGCTCCAGTTCCTTAATGTTGGGGCTAAGGAATATTTACAAGGGCATTAAACGCGCATGGATGGAGGGTGTGCTCAGACTGAGGGATGCATTTACTTTCAGTGTACACACGCTCCATCATTTCAGTAGAAATGAGCTCGTTTGTATAGCCCACACCATAGAAACCCTACAAGGGAAGACAGCATTTCTAAGTGATTAGGCCAATAAACCGAACTCATGCCGTGGGTTCACAGACAGTCATTTGACTAATTTGCAATTAGGAAGCTCTTTGTGTGTTGACAAACTGTTAGGCTCCAGCGCGCAGATGACCCTGAGAGAGACAGAGGCACCAAAACAGCCAGGAGACACTGAGGCTCGTCACGTGTTGTTTGTCTCACGGGAGCAGCCCACGATGCCGGCGCGCGCCATGCAAGCGCACACCCAGTCCGGCGGTGCCTGGGATTGGGTGGAGGGAGTGGTGGCTGCGGACGGAGTCACAGGATTGGTAGAGTTCAGCGCCAAACTTGTTGACTCATAGCTGAGCAGCTCCTCTCCATCCTTCACGGCGCGGAGCTGTCCAGGGCCAGTGGTGCTGAAACTGCCAGCTTCCGACGCGCCGTTGGAGTGATTTTTTCCCCGGTTTAGTTGCTCTCACCGAACCTTTGAAAGTTAGATGTGCTTTGGTTTATTAAGCGTCACTTGACGGATATACATCCGCCTTCACCGCTCCATCCAAGAGCGCATCAAAGCCCCCAACTTCTCAGCAGATCAAATAGAGGACTCTCGGACGCGCAGCCATGGCTTTCATGGTGAAACACATGGTTGGAGGACAGCTGAAGAACCTGACAGGCGGACTGACGGAGGAGAAACCCGAAGCTGAGAAATCAGACGCCGCCGCGCAGGGGATGACTCAAGAGGAATTTGAGCAATATCAGCAACAGTTAGAGGAAGAAAAGTAAGGCAATGATTGAAGCTTGTGATTGTGAAGTTGTGATGAAAACCCCACAGTATGTGTCGAGAAGACATGGCATATTTAAACAGCGCGTATTTGTGTGTAAATAGCAGAGCGCTCCCAGTGCGCCGCGCGCTTTTTTACGCATCAATGGAATAACATGAGCGCTCCACACACAGCTGCTCCTCTCGCCCAGGGAGCTCTCTGTCTCTTCGGCAAATTGTGTAGCGCCGTTTTTAATTTAGGATTCCTGGAATCATTCTTCCACGGAAATGTCTACAGGGATCCGTGCTTGGGGCGAGACATGCTCCTAATGATGTGCGTGCGGCTGAATAATGAATCAGGCTGTGTGGTAAATAAAGTGGGTAAAGTAAAACCTCTGTTTGGATATGATCAGAGGACAAACAACCTACAGTATGAACTAATTTTGACTTATAATATTCATATATAAGTTACTTACTATTCCTTTACATTATACAAATGCATTGCAGCCTGTAAATATGGGAAAATGAAATGTGGAATGGAATAACCTCTATTTTATCTCAAATTTCGCTTTTTAGTTCATTTTTGAATGCTGTGATTCCAGCTGTGCCCCCTTTTTAATTCTTTAGCCATGCTTGCTTTTCATCATTTAAGTCTTTGCTCTGTGTCTCACCTGCAAAAATGAGTTCTTTGTTAATGTTTCCCAATTTACATATTTGTCATGGTGTTTATTTCCTGAGCACACTGAGGGGCGATAGAAGGTAACAACAAGGTCATTTGCCAAACAGAGTTCACCCAACAGACAGCAACTAGCTATTGATTTGTGTGCTGCTTCCTTTAGAGCAGAACTCCACATCACATATCAGATGTTCACTGTCCTGGCCATAGAATATGTTACCATAAATTAATAATGTGGAATAAAGAACTCAGACCACAGCTTTACAGAAAAATGGTAGATTGTGATTATATATTTCAGCTGGTAGCAGTCACAGGCATTGTAATATTTATAATAACACATTTCATGAACACTTGTATCCAAAGTGCCTCATGGTATAATGTGCAGGCATTTTTAAGCATGAGTGGGAAGTGAAGTCTTAAGTCTAGCAGTATTAACACTCAGCTCAGCCCACTGAGCTCTACAGGAGGCATGACGAGATGTTTAACACTCTGCCGTCATAATGTGACCTTCAGTGGAAGTGAGTTATTAGTCAGAGGTGCTAAACATGAGCATAGATCACAGAGAGGCCCATACTGCTCGGATTGAAGCAGAATAAGGTTGGGGAGGGGGGTGAGTTGCTCACACTGGCATGTCACATGTAGACATTTTATCACCCTCAGCACCCGGGCCACACTGACATCCCTGGTCATCTGATGCCCTTGAGAGGGAAAGACACAAAGCTCTGCTCATTGGCTGCAAGTGAGCACTACATGGGCCCATGTGCCATTCCGTGTTTGGCCCAATCATGTTTATACAAAGTGAACTCGGGCTCACATGGACGCACCATGAATGCCGCATCTCCAGATAAAACGTCCTTCCCCTGACACATTGGGTACAAACACTTTGCAAACCATGCCCTTGGTCCTCCAGTGTCCCCCCGCCTTTAGATCAACTGCTGATGTGATCCTTCTGGGCGTAGGATGCAACCTCTACCACTGTAGCTCTGACAAATACCATCTATAGTGTTTACTTTGTTGTAAGCACCTACTGTATTTCACTGTCACTGTATTCATTCTATGTTTGGCTTCAGGCCACACGAGCAAGTTTGTGAAGCATTATGTCATGTTGTTGACTCTTGATGTCAGAGGCCTTTCAGCAAATTTAGAAATTTATGAGGGACAATTATGAACTAAACCTAAGCCATAAATATTCCTATGACACTGGGTGGAGAGAGAACCGCCAGCAGCCTGTTGTCTGCCCTCTGCTGGAGGCACCACAGGCTGTAGGCTGGATTGTTGAGAAGATTGAGCTTTAAAGAGGCAATGACAACAGGTTAGCAGATAAATATGGGGCATCCCCCAACATTTTGTTTCTCCAAGACAGATGTGTGGAAATTTAGAACCCCCTCAGTATCTCCCTCGTATGCAGGGTCAGACTTAAGGCGATTATGGAGATGGTTGGAGTGTCAGCATTCATTTAGTAGATGGCTTGCCTTAAACCTAAATTTGCCTTAAACGCTGCACAGCTAAAGTAGTGAGGAGACATGGAGACAGTGCCAGACCAAGCACATTCGGCACCCTGGGCAAGCTTTCCCTGGAGCCCCCACCTCCACCCACACCTTTTTCACCAACAGAAAAAAAAAAATATCTTTTATAGTTATTGTATGTAGGTACTACAGAAAAGAACAAGAGCAAAAGAGAAATCAACACAAACAGCTAAGCTAACTATGCTGCGGTTTTGCCTTTTCATTTTCTCCTACTCTCAGAGCATGTACTGACCGTATTCACTGATGAAATAGAGGCAGTACCCCAACAACAGACTGGCTGCAGTGAAAAGGTTCTAGTAGGCAGACATTTTAGGCACCGAACCCCCCTCTAAGAGGCGCCCCAAGTGGCCACCTATGTTGCCTGAAGGAAGATCTGCTCAAAACTCAAGGCCTCCAAGGTCCAAATCCAGCAGGAGCCATAAAGAAATTTTCAGATACTATGCATGGTTGGTTTGTAACATTATGGTGATATTAAATGTGTGTTGGGGGGTGGAGTTAGTGTTACTATTCCAAACCTTCCCACAGGTGAAAGTGTGCACAGTTGATTAAAAAGCTTTGGTTGGAAACTGAATTCTAAATATGTGTATTTAGTGTCGCTGACAAAATTCTGCCAGTAAATAATTTTTCCTCCTTTCTTGCAGACAAGAACGAGAAGCCAGTTTTGCCCAGAAGAAAGCTGAGAGAGCCACAGTTAGAAGTCATTTCCGGGAAAAGTACAGACTACCAAAGGTAAACTAATCCAGCTCTGCTTTTGTAAGGAACATTAAGACATTGCATTTTGGGACTGATTAGCTGACCATGTCAAACCATTTGTTTCGACTCTTTTCTTCTGTCCCGTTGGATATCTACCTCAGAACGAGGTAGATGAGACCCAGATCCAGCAGGCGGGGGACGATGTGGTGTTGCCCACGGAGCTGGCAAAGATGATCGCTGAGGATAACCAGGAGGAAACGCACAAGCAGTCAGTGCTGGGCCAGCTGTCCAACATCCAAAACGTGGACATCGACCAGCTGAAAGACAAAGCCCAGGCCACACTGGAAGACCTCAAAAAGCAGACGGAGAATTGCAGTCTCATGTGATCTGGCCAACTCCAAGTCCCAGGAGATTTGAGTTTTACTTGTGCAAATATTTTTCAAAGGCAGAGCTGCTCTGGAGGTAGACATATTCATATTGCTTTAGTGGAATGTCAGCTGGCAGAGCCACATAATAACAGTTTTTCTAGCGGTGCAAAGTTAAAAAAGAAAGTAGGCGATGTTATGAAATCTGGGGCTTGTCTTACTAACTGCTGAAAAAGAATCCCAGCCATAGTGTCATAGAGGTGCAGCTAGTTTAGGTAGCTCTTTAGATATCCAAAAAGTCATGAATGTCATCCATATTTTTATTAAAATGAGCTAACTTGCACTCTTGAAAGACTTATTGGGCTCTCCCTGTTGAGATTTAACCCATAAGATTATTTCTGCCTTTAGAGCAACTTCTCCTCTGAGAAATATTCAGCTGTTAAATCCTTTACTCCCCTCATCCCTATAACCCTCCTCACACTCCGTACCTCACATGACCAGTGATAGCACAATAGGATTCGGCAGCAGAGGGTTCAGGAGTGTGCGTGTGCGGGTTTTCATTGCTTCCAAGCACACAGCAGATGATCTCACATACACCTCCAACGAGAGGAGGATCGCTGAGATCAGCTGCTTGGTGGAAATGAAAACACACATGCACAAGGTGAACATTGGCTCATGTGAGGAGGCCATATGTGTGTTATGTTGAATTTGGGGAATTTTAAATGGGCAATATTCATTTAGAGCATTGAATGAGGCAGATTTTTGTCTTAAGTAGCTTACTAATGTTGGCCCTTTGGTGCCCTGATGAAAGCTCCCAGTGAGCTGCATTAATCTTAGCTTAATCTTTACCTAGACATATCATTAGAAAGATTTTTCTTTTTGGCTTTTATCGTACTTCAGTGTGCCTTGGACGTCCGTACAAGGTTGTCTTCTCTGGAGCTCCAACATCTGTAAGCTACTTTTTACGAAGACGGGCCTTGTTGTTTTGTTTTTTTTCTGCAGGAGATTGCTTACTTTTAGTTTTATTAAAAGCAACAAATACAGTGTGAGCAGGGAGGAATTATGTCTTAGATTTGCTGCGTTTTGTATGTTGTAAGAATTTACAGTTAAAGTGTGTACAATATCCGTGCTCCCAAACTGAACCTAGCATCAACCACATAGGGTGCAAATGAATCTGTGTTCGTGCTGCATCCAGAGGTGAAAAAACGAACGCTGCTCAGATGGGAGAAATGTAAATGCTTTAGAAGTCGTATGCCAAAGCCTTTGCTGAAAACACAACAGAAAGGAAATGGCACAAACATGTCAAACTGTGTAACTGTGGTGTGAATATAAATCCGCATATTCATGTCGTGTAAGATGTAAATGTATCTGCGGGTCATTCTTCGCTCTGTTTTCATCGACTCACTGGGTCTCATTGTGTCGTCACATGACCTTTGACCTGTCCTCCATTTCATCGAGCCCTGCGTCTCAGTGGTGCCGTTCTGTGCTGGTGGATTCGTGTTGTTTAGCCGATGTGTTGCGTCACGTGGTGTCTTTGTAAAAATAAAATTTGTCTTGTGGCTGAGAGTGCTGGTCGTAGACAGCACACAGTCACTGTGGGCTTTGCTGCGTAACTCAGTATTCTGTCTGTGTTGTTTTATAGCCAATAAGTGAAGGCGTGGGTGAATCCAGAGGGAATGTTATTGTTGTATTACATCCATATACGCTACATTTTGCCAGTGTTTGATTTTATGTAGCAGTGATTCTGAGGGTGACGTCAGCTTCGATCTCATATCTGTCCCCACCTTTTTTTTATGATTATAAACCTTTTGCATCCTAAGAGTACACATTTTATTTTACAGGAAAGATGGGCAAAAAGTTACTGACTGTTTTCTCTAAGACGAGTGGAATTTTCTTGCTGTACATGCCACATCTCAGTCCAGTGGTTGTTGTCATGTGATAGACGAGCAGTATATTTTGAAACATTTCAATAACATAAAGCAGAGGAAAAGTTGCAATAAGTTCTTTTATAATAAAGCTACTAGAATCTGTCATGTTTGATCATGAGACAGTATTATTAGGTGGAACAGAAGCCATAAAGAAAACTGTTTGCTTTATTTGAGTGTGTGTGACTTGAAATAAGAATTCAATAACTCAGTATTAATAATATACAAGTGTAATTATTTTGTGTTGTTATCCCGTGGGACTGAGTTATCAGGAAATGGCTGCCATGACACGCAGTTTCTTCTTGTTCTTTAGCCGTTTCTTTGTTTGACAGTATCTCTATCATTCTGTCTCTTAAAGTATTTCGGTGAGTTTTTTTTTCTGAGTTTTAACTGCAATAAATTCATTTTTAGGATAATGAACTTCCTGTCTGTTTTGTGTGATTTTTGAACAGGGCTGTTGCTGTATGTGGTGAGTCATCAGTACTCTTACATTTTCAGCAGCCAGAACACCAGGTGTAGACAATAATACATACACATCTCGTGGATGGATTACTGAACAGGCCTACTGGGCACAGGCCCAGGTCCAAAGTGCCTGGGGGCCCTCTGGCCTTCACCTGCAAAATGCCACTCAAATCCACATGTAACCAACAGAGAGATATATAAAATGACCACAGAGGGATGGAAAGGAGTTTCAAAGACACACAAAATGACTACAAAGAGATACAAAGCGACCACAACGAGGCACAAAAATAACCAAAAAGACACAAAATTACTTCAAAGAGACACACGATTACCTTAATAAGACAGAAAAATTCCTCCTTCCTAACCAAAACGACAAGAAAAAGACACAAAACCACCACAAAGTCTGTGTTTCTCTGCATTTCTCTGCCCATATGTCCATTGTCTCATAATCCGCCCATGTCACAACTACACAAGCATCCAAGATGGAGGCTGCAGATACAAACTGATTATGAATGACGTGTCAGTAATGGGATGTTATGATGAATCAATATTAAAAAAAAATAAATGATGCAATTGTACATCTCATTCTGAAGCAACAGCGCAGTGATAGAGTCAAGTAGTCCATATATATGAGTGTGTACTGAAAGCCTACATGAAGGGAAGTATTTATGTATGTTTGTATTTTCACTCAGTGGCCACTTTATTAGGTGCACCTGTGTATTCAATTATATGTTTTAGCACTGAGGTCCTGTCAACAAAAGCAAACATACAAATAAACTTTGCAGAGGTATATATTTTTAGCACAGCTGTTGTAGAACTGTAATTATTTTACTAGATGTTATCTGAAGTCTTGTATTGCACTGCATTATCTATCTTGATCTTTTTGTCACCTTTGGTACATACAGTACATATATATTTTAATACACATGTATACTGTCTAATTCTAGTTATATGCATGTTTTAGACACTGAACTGCAGTTTTACCCACAGTTTAATATTTTAACTCAAATAAATATGGCTGGCAAAAATGAATAGAAATAGATACAGTACAAGAGCTTCAGCATTGAGTCTGCAGCTCTGCTCATAGTTCCTCCTGTTGTCCACTAGAGGACGCCAATACAACGGAAACCAGCAGTTGACAGGTTACACTAACTCAGTGACAGAGTTAAAATGAATATACAAAAACAGTTAAAAAAAAAAAAAAAAAGAAAAGAAAAGACAACAACAAAGGGATTTAGTATTTAAAAATAAATACCTTATTTGAAAACAAACATGGCTGGGTGAATGTTTTAGAACAATGCATTCTGATTTAAATAATAAAATTAGAGGAAAAAACTGAAATCGTTTGTGTATTTGTGTCTGAGGCATTGCCTGTAGTTCCTGCTGATGTCCACCAGAGGGTGACAATACACCCATGTAGCATACATAAAATAACGGGATTACGTATTTAAAAGAACATGTTAAAATAATCAATTTAAAAAAAAAAAAAAATCAAATTAAATCTATTATCTTTTCTTTTTCTTTACAAAAAATACATACAATAGAATTAAAAAAATAATAATAATAATAAAATGAACAAAATAATATCTAAAACATACTATCTATCAAACTGACTGCTTTTATGCAACAAAAAAATAATATAGGCTTTTAAGTATCTCTTCGCCAGCCTTTTATTACCAGCAATGTGGAATTCAATTCAACCATTCAAAACTCAATACCAGTGAATATAGCTGGAAAAATTAATACAAATAAATCCACAAGGGCTTTAGCATTTAAAATGAAAAAGTTATTTTGTGTAAACCCTGCCCTTTGCGAATACTTTTTGAGTAATTGCAACCAAATTTTTTTATTACCAGTTTTGCTTATTTACAATGGAAATTAGTACTTCCGTCCCATAAAGCCATGTGGCAAATTTGGTATTAATAGAGTCATCATAATAATCATAATAATAATAACAATAATTTAAGTGTTTTTTTCACATTCTGCAAATTAGCAAAAATTGCAGATTTTCAAGTTGTTGTTTAGTTTTGTTTTTTGTGTGGGGCACATTGAATTGGTTACCTGTCCTACACTTCAAGTCAATGGATTTGCGTTGTGAGGGGCGTGGCCTTTCCAAAACCGCTTTGGGGCGTTAATTAAAGCGCCACCATGTGGCCGATTGGAGTCATATTTCTTGAGAAACACTCCCACATCATTTCCAGTTATTGGGACAAATTAAATGTTTTAACGCATTTCTAGTTAATGGTATTTTCAGCTGCGGCTTTAGACACAAATGACCATTATAATTATAATTATAATAGTTATTATTATAGCCTAATAATACCAAACCGAAACAAACTCACTAAGATTCTGCCCTTTCGTGGCTTGAACCCTAAAAATCAAGTTAGTTACCATGTGAATGGCAGCAAAGCCTGGGCTGTTGGTAGTTCTCAAGTGTGGTGTGAAAAGGGATAGCTGTAAAATATATTGATGCTGAAACCCCTCTCTATTGATAGGCCGCAGTGCGTGGACAATCTTCAGCCTGGAAAGACACTGGGCCACTGCATGGCCAATCTGACACAATTGGGGTGAAACGGTCCAGAAAATACTATTCTCTCCCATTCTCCTCTATCAATCGGGGCTTTAAAACTCTGCAGAATGAGAGGCAGGACGGGGAGTGGGGGAAAGAGCCACAATTAGCGAGAAGCTTTGAGTGAAAACTCTCAACGGCGGGCCAGTTATCACAGAGGTTTCCCCCTGCTCTGTTTGTGGCTAAAAAGGAACAGATTTGTTTTTCCGCGCTGAAAATTGGAGCAGTGAAGTTGCAGATGTGAGCTTCTTGCAAAGGAATGCGTTTTGCAAGCCCCCCCTGCCTCCCCCCCCAAACTTGTGTTTTGCTACAAGGGGAGAGGGGACCACACAGATCTTTGGTTTCATGCAAGGAAAATCATAAACATTTTTATCCAGCCTATCTCGTCATGTAGTGAGAGGATTTGTGCGCAGAGCTGTGCTGCTGTAGGCCTGGAAATGGGTCCCACGGCTGACTCCTCAATGAAGACCAATCGGTGGCCAGGATTGTAAATGAGAGAGAAAGGGAGAGAGAGGGGGGAAGGAAAACTTTTCTTTCTTTTTTTCGACAGAAGGAGGGGTGTTGTGGGGAAATGCTCGGCGGACCGTGAAGCGTAACAGCAAGGAGAGGGACAAAGACGCGCATAGCGGGACAAAATGCGACAGACAGAAACCTCTTCCAACTAAAAAAAACAACAACATCGGAATGTGCGGATGGATGTTAAAAGTGGTGGAGCTGGGAAGAGAAGTCGAAACCAACAATGGCAAGAAAGATGAATCCAAGTGTACAAACTGAGTTGTGGACAATAACTGTGGTTAGAGTGCGCGTTAACTTTGGATAGCCTTGCGGCGCGTTCCAGTGTCCATCTCAGATGTGCACCGGTGGCACGGAGCAGACACGGGCTTCACTTTGGAGTATGATTTCCCACTTTTGAACGGACATGCTTCCCGGAATGACTGTTACTGCGCTGTTTCTTTTTTGCAGCCACGCGTGGAGATTTCCCTGAGTCAGATCCTGACTTCCACTGCTACAAAACTCACCAAGAGGAGGCAAACTTAACTTGCGTGCAAGTTTCCGTGGATGATTTATAGAGGACCAAGTGTATTTTCTTCGACTGCGTTGGTAACTAACTCATGTGTTGCATGTATGGAATACTTATGAACTCCAGTCTGTGAGATTCAGCGTTTACATTGTCCTGATCCTATGTGCTGGTGGAGAAAGTGCACGTCACCGAACTAGAACTCCATCCAAGCATGAAATGTTGGTGCAGCGCCCTGGCACTTCTCCCATGGGTGCTGGTGGCCTTAGATGCCCAGCTAATCTGCTGGCAGGCGCTCCTTCGGTGCCACGAGGAGCCCGAGTGCGACCTTGCATACAGTCAATACTTAGCAGCTTGTGAAGGTAACATCAGGGGGACGAGGAGGCAGTGTCCCAGCCACTGCATCAACGCGCTGATAAGGCTCAATCACACCCGCAGCGGGCCGGACCTGGAGACCTGCGACTGCGCACAGGACCTGGAGTGCCTCAGCGCCAAGCGTGCCATAGAGCCGTGTCTCCCCCGCAGACACCCGAGCGATGCGGGGGGGATAGGGTGCATGGAGGCCCGGCAGCGCTGCGAGGAAGACAGCAACTGCCACACCTCCCTCACGGCCTACTTGTCATACTGCGGGCAGCTGTTCAATGGCAGGAAGTGCTCCTCCAAGTGTAAAGCCACCATTCAGCAGATGCTGTTCATCCCAAATGGCATGCTGCTCAACCGCTGTGTTTGTGATGGGGTGGAGAGGCCTTTCTGTGAAGTGGTGAAGGAGAACATGAGCAAACTTTGCTCCATAGGAGACCACATTGTTATTTCAGACCAGCCTGATGTGGATGACATCTATGAGGATGAAGACTATGACCCTAAAAATGACAGAGAGGAGGTGTATAGTGATCATTCCTCTGCTCCCCAGAGGTTATCCAGCTGCATGATGCTCCTGTTTCTTCCTCTGGCACGGATATTGTACTGAGACAATGGGTACTTGAAGCATTTGTTGGATTTATAAATGACAATGTGGAAAAACCTCTGTTCATTAGACTCCACCAGGGAGCTCAGAGTCCAGCTGCAGTTGGTATCAGCGCCTTGATCAAACACACTACAGTATGGCACTGGGCCGGCTTGCTGGCACAGGACTCCAACCCAGGTCTGCTGGATAAGGGAAGCTATTTTTTCACCCCCAGGCCTCCCTGCTATTCCATTTTAGTTGCAGTGCAACAGTGAGCACAGTAGTGATTAGTGTTTACTTTCCACAACCGTACAATTTGCATAGTAATTCTTTTTCGAGCACATGTCACTCAGGAATTCTGCTTTTTTTAAAAAAAAAAAAAAAAAAATTGTGTTCAGATCTTCACACAGATGGCCTTACAGTGCTCTGAGTGAACTGCTCACCTTTTTTTTGCTAAGTTGAAACCTGTCGGCAAAAATGGCAAAAACACTTGAGGTGATGATGAGAGGAGGTGAGCCACACCAGACTTTGTTGCGGGGCATTGCCAAGTTGAGTGCCTTTAAACAGCTCCTGTTTGTTTGGTTTCAATGGTACTTGGAGTGTGGCTTTATTAAGACCTTAGACAAACATTGGACCCATCCAGTCTCTGTTTGCTCTGCTCTCCATTTCAGGGGCCTCTGCATTGTTGCAGCAACCACACTTCAAATATTTGTGGGAACAGTCAAAGGACAAGCGAGGGTGTGGGATCAAGTACTGAAATTAACTGAAGCGCCTCTCCAGTACTCTGTCTGGAGCCCCTCCCCCATGTGAGATTGTTTTATTGAACTTTTCCTGAGACACCCCCTACCCCCTCTTCCTCCTCTCTACTGCCTGCCCCCTTTCACGCCTTTAAAAGACCCCTGTCTTTATTACTGCTTTCACACTGTAGCAACAAGCCAGGAAAAGCTGTGTGTTGCTGGTGTGAATAGGTCAACATATACCTGGAGTTTGTCCTCAACACTGCTCATGATGAGAGGTTTAGCTGGTCTGACATGGCTTAGCTGTGATATACATATATATATTAGGGAACACGATTTTAAACAACCTGGTTTGAATAAAAGTTGTTGCAAAGCACATTATGTGAATATTAAGGCTTGTCGGACTCAACATGAGGTCATAGTCTCCCTCACTGAATCTCCAGTGTGGTAACACTGCAGCAGCAACACCATTACCAGTGTGTCACAACAGTGTGTGAGCATCAGCAACAACATACTCACCCATGAGCAGTAGTCTGGCATGAACGGTCAAACGTGGATTGAATGTATGTCAAATATTTTGTGTCACAGTGTTGCTAACTAAACAAGAGGTGTACTAGGCTTCACGTAGAGTGCTTTTAACGTGCAGGATGGTCACTAAGTGCTTTCTAAAGGAATGCACAAATCCAGATAAAATAATTAAAACAAAAAGATGGAATTCAATTCAAAAAATTTCCTGTATTTTGAAGGCTTTTGTTTTGTGTGTTTTAAAGTATTCCAGAACAATTCATTACATTTATTTTTGTAGTTGCTTTGTCCGGCTACTGGGCAGCCAACAGGGCTTATGTTACAAGAGCTGTTCCGATACCGATATCAGGGTCAGAACTGCCTGTGATACTGCCTAAAATGCTAGATTGGGAATATGTGTATGTAAATCTATGCACCGATCCGATACCATGTAAGTTATTGATAAACTTAAAAGTAATTTTATAGTTTTCCCATGAAATCAGCTCTTCTGTGCTGCTCTAAAACTGTAGCCACGCAGCAAGGCACACCGTCCAGCCACTGGTAACTACTGTTTCAGAGCATCTGAGAATAGTGTAGGGAAGTGGGGCTGATTACCCAGGGCCCCAGTGGGAAGGGGGCCCCACAAAAAGCCTGGAATGAAGAGTTTGATTTTGTTTGCATTTTTAAATAATAGCATTACCAAATTAAAAACGGCTGAATAAATCGACTGCGATAAAAGGTGCAAAATGTTGTAGTTGCCCCTGCACTAGAGTTTGTCTTTAACTGTAGCTTGAACCAAGTGAGTGACTGCTTATGCTGCCTGAAAACAACATACACTGCCATGTCTTTAACCAAGAAAGGGAAACTGGGGTTCTAAAAAAAGAAAAGAAAGAAAGGAAGGGGGACGCTCAGAGACTACTTTGGTGCTACGCCCTTGGCTATTAGCAAAATGGGCAATCCTTTCACATCCACACACGGTTAGTAGTAGCTATACAGCCTTTGTTTATTTTTTAACACCATGGTATCAGATCGGTGCTCAGTGTTGGTCAATCCACATATTCAGGTATTGGAATAGTATGGGACATCTAACATCTTTAAATGTAACCTGTCCCAAGGTCCACACCAAGTCCATCTATTATAAACAGGAATCTTTCAGTCTTACGTCTTTCATCCACAATGCCACATGAAGCTGTTTTGCAAAAAGGGAAGGAAAAATCAATGTTGCTGTTAGTATTGATCACTTGTAACGAAGCTGCCAGTTTGTGTCTTTGCCACTTGAAACTGTGTCAAACTAATCCTTGTGTTTTGTAATGAAGTCTTGAAAAATGTCGCTAAATGTTAAGTTATGAAGCTAGAATACGATGAATGTGTATATATTTTACAATTATATGCAGTAAAATAAGCCAGTGTCTGCCCGAGGTCACTTAACACACATTATGAACACATGAACGTAGCTCGGATTTTTGTGCACACAAAACCTGACTTGATTTAGAGTTTGCAGTTTTTCATCTCATCTTGTGGGAACATAGCAGTAAACACTTCAGAGCGGTGTTTTCCGTGCGGGAGGGTGAGTTTTATAATAAAATGTTTATGAGCTAAAGTTGTGTAATGATGTGATTTGTCCAGAGAGAGATTGGAAAAGAAAGTAAAGAGATAAGTTACTTCCCAAAGCCTGGTTCACCTCTGGGTATATGAGATTCACTTATAAAATATTTATACCTTGCCTTTTTAAGGGTTGACGTACAGTATTTGAAAGCCAAAAAAGCTGAGGTTATTGTTTAAAAGTGTCACTCTCAAGTCAGACAGGTCACTCCAAAGTAAGCACTGCATGTGGCCATGTTTCACTGTGTAATATTTAAGGGATTAGGTCAGTGTAACTGAAACCTGGGGAGGAATTTTAAGTGTCTAGTCGTTGTGCAATCCATCCACATTGGAGCAAAAAGATAAATCAGGACTCCTCTCACAATTCAGGCTCAAGCTGTAATAAAACCACCATGTCTTTAGAAGAAGGCAGAGGCACAGTAAATGAAACATGTCAAGTGATCGTAGTATCAGAAGGACATTTCAGGATATTTACATCTTTGCTGATGATCAAAAACGCTCATGAACCAGCTGTTTCAAAGCAAGCAGCCATTTGGGGCTTGTTCCACACTTACTTTGGTATTTACAAGTCATTAACAAATTGTAAAAGAGCCATTTCGCATTTAGGTGCGAGGTGTACACCTGCTCTGCAAATGGAGCTTTAGTCACGTCCAAAAAGTACAAAAGTGAGAACATTAACAAACTGAGAGAAAAAGTTTATTTAGGACAAGAGGGAATAGATTTTGTTAAACTTTCTTGAAAAGAAAAGAAAAAAACATTTATGTCACTGTGCTTAGTTATTTTAATAAACAGATACTTGTCAGGTCAACTGCTGCAACTATCCTTTGGTAAAAAAAAAAAAAAGACATGTCTCTATGAGCCATATTTGCCAGGATGTTCCCGGGATTGCGTGACACCATAGACGCACATGTGATGAGCAATTAGAAGTTTGTTATTTGAGCTACAGGTGGCAAATTTCAACAAGCCTGGGGAGAACTTCTCCACAGCTTTTCCTGATTTTTTCCCGTTAACCACAGGAATCCTCGGGCACTTCCAACTGTCTGTTGTGTCATAAAAACAGCGAGATAGAGCAACAAAGTGGCCTACAGCTACAGTATAGCATGACTCCCTCTAGTTTACTTAGATTGTCTTTGGTCCAATCTGTCTTAACCATTGCCATGCATCTTAAAGTCCTCCAACATAACCACCCCGCCCCCTACAAACCCCCCCTCCAACACCACCACCCCGATTCTGGGAGCAAAATCAAAACAAACATGAGCAGAGCAGCCTTGGGGAGTTGAGTGTGTGGAGGGAACAGGGGGATACAGAGGCAGCACTGTGCTGGAGCCCATTTTCTAAATTATCTTTATTCAACATTTCTCTGAAACAAACCCCCCCCGACTCCCACTCTCTCTTCCCCGCTCCAAAGTGGGAGTGACCCGGGGATTTAGGAGGCTCTTGTCTCTCATAGGTACAATGTTCCATTCATGATAGCCATCGAGCCACATTGAATGGCTGACCTGCTCTCTGTTTTCAGTGCAGAGGGGTGCTGGAGTCAAGGGCACCCAGTCCCTTCAGGTCTAGGACATAGAGACCCCTCTTTATGGGTGATGTTGATGCCAATATTACTCGACCGCTGTCCCATTAGCAGTGTCAACTGAGCCAGAGAGAGAGAGACGGGGGGAGAGACTGGAAGGGGAAAGGCCAATAAGTCGTGTTGTTGGAGCTGCAGCAAAATGGAGGCCAATTAAAGCCACAATGCTGTAGGATGTGGTTAGGGAGAGGGGACTGGGGAGTGTTTTGGAGGATGAGGGTGGTGGGTTAATGTTTCCATTTCAGAGTCTCCCTCTCTGGGTTGCATTACTGTAAGGATTCTATGCAATTTTGGGGGGCAATATACACTGGCAGTACTCCCAGAAACAAGCAACAAAGCAAGCACAAGGGTCAAAATTGCATCCAAAGTTTTCCTGGCAGCAACATGCTCATGTCATGATTAAAGCAATGAAGCCGAGCCAACACCATGGGCACCGTCAGCCAATTAGAGCCCCCTCCACAGCACAGCCACAAATGCAGCACCCTGTAGTTCTCTGTCCCGTTGCTCCAAGACTCGGGGCCATGCTGCTCTCTGTTCTGACCGTATAGTGTGGGAGTGATTTACACCTGGCGTGCCAGGTGAATGTGATTAACCAGCTGGTAGTGCAGAAAACAAACATTACTGTGAGCGCTTTGCAGATTTGAAAACCACTTGTTAAACCTCAGGCAACAGCCACACTCTGTCTTTCACTGATTTAAAGGTCCAGTGTGTAGGTTTGTGGGGGATACACTGGCAGAAATGGAATATAATTTACATATGTTTTCTTTAGTGTATAATCACCTGAACATATGAATCGCTGTGTTTTCATTACTTTAGATTGAGCTGTTTATATCTACATAGGAAGCAAGTCCTCATCGACAGAGATTGCCACGGTGTACCACTATGTTTCTACAGTAGCCCAGAACGGACAAACCAAACACTGATTCTAGATAGGACTATTCCTCCTTTAAACATCAGCCACCATAGTAAGCAGCTCCTCTGCAACAAGATCACTGGAAAAACACTGATGTTTTAATGTGAAAGTTGTTTTCACCAGTTTAAATTACTGGATCCCTTTGTTTTGGAGAGGCAGAGACATCTTTAAATAATGTGGCACCCAGTAAAAACCTCCTGAACGTCTGCATGTCAAGTTAACAGAGAAAAAAGGTGAGTACACATCAGCAGGTGCTGGGCTAGCTAACTTTGTCAGAGAAACACTGATTTGTGACTGTTTTTTTTAGTGTTTTTATCAGTTTAAATCACCACGCCCTTTTGTTTTGAAGAAGAGAGTCTCTGTGGATAATTCAGCTCCAGGTTAAAAAAACCCCACCTGAACAATGAACACCGAAGGAGTTCTAACCTGTGGAAGTTTCACCTGGTTGCAATCTCCAGTCCTCACCACTAGATGCCACTAATCTCCCCAAATCTTCCTGACCGTACCTTTAAGAACATTTTCCCCCAAATTCATGAATAATTTTACCAGATTTTTTTTTTTAAATCATTATTTTAAGGGGGCCAGAATCTAAATCAAAATCAGCTTTTTTGGATAAATATGTGTGCAAGTACAAGGGATTTGATTTCAGTCATATGGTGCTCTCAATGTGCGTACACAGAACTGACGTACAGCTAAAAAATAAGGATAACAAAGCTAAGCAAGGTGACTGCTACAAACATTTGTCGACTAAGTACATTGGGCTTGAATTATGTTTGACCGATATTTACATGTTCACAGTGTGTATTTTAACTACAGAAATATATAATTTAATGTAGGGTGGGTGCTGGATGTTATGAGGTCATAGGGTGTTCCACAGGGTTAGTTTTGACACTAAGGCCTGGTGTTGCTGTCACAGTGATGTCTGTGGAAAGAAACTATTCTTGTTTCTGGTTGTTTTACTATATAGTGCTCTGTATTGCCCACCAGAGTGAAGAAGTGCTCATCCTGAGGTCCACTGTCGTCTCCACAGTTTTAAGTGTGTTCAGTTTCAGGTTGTTTTAACTGGACCAGAGAGCCTGCTGTTCAACCTCCGGTCTGTATGCAGTCTCATCACTGTCCGGGATGAGGCCATGAATGTTGAGGACACAAAAGACTGTGTTTTTTAACAGAATAGTCAAAATCAAAGTAGCAGAGGCTGAGATACCCTGAATTTTAGTTCCGAGTGTGGTTCAAGCTCCCAAAACACTGGCTCCTACATTTCCCATAGTGCAACTCAACAGAATATGTCAGCAGACCCACTGCCTGGTAAACATCTACATTTATCAAACTCTACACCTCCAGTGTGCAACACATGCTTTTTGTTTGATATATTTGTAGTCTCCAAGCCCAGGTGACCCTGATGACATCACTATGACCTCATCAGGAAACCTTTAAACTGTTTTCACAGGTTGAGCAGGGCTAACCATGACTGGTAAACGGATCACTCTGTCTAAAATTGATGGAGTGCACCTTTAAATTCAATTATCTGACTTATGTTCTGCTGTTCCTAATATTGGTAGCACTAATCCAGTGTTCTTCCATCTATCCAAACAGGTTCATGTTCCTGCTTTTCAGTTTTGTTTTGTTTTTTGAGAAACTTTTTTCCACTTAAGGACATGGGCAATAAAAGGAAAAAAAATCTTATACTAGTCACTAAGTCTCAGTGAAATTCCCATAGTTTTTATGATCTGGAAACTTTCAAATTCAGTTTCCATAGTTTTCCAGACTTCCACAGGATTCATATAATTATCAAATGTCCTTACTTTGCCTGCCTTCCTCCTCTTGTGGACATAAGCCAGCTGTTTCAGCAGAGTGGCCTTCAAGATGATGACGAAGGCGAGGCACCAGCAACATTGCTCCCACGGTGGCACATAAATCTTTCCATAGCTTCTGAGAGAGAAGCATTTGCCTCGTTCTGTTGACAAAACGACTGAAGAAGTTACAGACTAGAGAGGCTTCAGAGTTTGCCATTTTATTTTCCTTTGAATCTCTCATTCAATAAATACATATAATATAAAATCACAGCTGTATAAACATACAAATAAAAAAGAAAACAAGACAGCAGTGTGGAGATCTCGCCGGCAGACATATTCATACTTTTCTCCTTTGACTCCTGTCACAGGTATTTTTCTCCAGTTGCCTTAAAAATTGGATTCACAAAGTAAAGCTCCCTTTTGGATATTCAAGCACTTTACCCGTCTGAAATGAAAACAGTGTGTGGAGACCTACAACAGCGACTGCCACCGGCTGTTGAGTTTTTTACCGTTTCACAGAGGCCTAGTTATGAAGGCTTTGCTTGAGCGCTACAACTCACTGTATCCCTCAAATACCCTGCCAGTGCCAAACCTAAGAAAATGCAAGTCTAGTGTAAATATGGCAGAGGCCGCACCTCTCCAGTTTTCCCCTCATAGTGGTGGAGAGCGCTCCATCAGCGGAGAGAGCATGGTGAGCCTGTGGTTGACCCACAGTAAAGGCAGTGGTGAAGGGAGGGCGAGGGAGTATGTGCATGTTTGCAGAGTCTCGATATACTTAATACTACAGGTCAAAACTGGTGTGATACTTCTTGACGTCATAGTTCTTATCTGATTGTATTTTCAGGTTTTCACAGTTGTTAGGTGTGCTGGAAACACTGTTGAATGATTGGCACAACAATAAATGCAACAGTCTCTGTTTAACTCGCTTACCATGACAGTGTGGTATTGTCATACAAGCTGTCCAGCATTTACATATCAATGGTGTATCAGGAGGAGGGATTTGAGGCTGAGGAACAACATCGTGTAAAGAGCAGGGAACTAACTTTCACATTCACCAGTGTGCAAATCCAAAATTCAAGAGCTACTTTCAGTATTTCAGCCAAACTTTTTTTTTTCCCTCAAAAAGTGTAAACACAAATTCTCAGCCTGCCAAATCATCAACTTACCAGCAACAACCAAAACACTGACCACATTTGGCTGACAACTGTAATATCCCACCCGGACAGTGTTCTGAGTTAGTTAGGGTGAGGTGTGAGGCAGGTTTGATTTAGCCTCGGAAGAAAAAAAAAAAAACCTGGTCAGGTGAAGGCTCTGTGTCTGATGCTCTGTGGGGCGTAGCAGCCTGTTCCCACGGTGGCCGTCAAGCTCACTGCAAACAGCAAGCTGTAAAAACAGAAATGATTGATGTGCGTGAAGCTTCACTTGTTCAAGATTATAACACGTTGCCAATTTTAAAGTTCCACTTCAGACATGTTTCAAAGAATGTAAAAATACTCTGCTGTGATTCATATTTTGTTTAACATGGTTTTGGCACATAAAAAGTTAAAAAAAAAAAAAAAAACTGGCTTCCCACCCGTCCCACCATCACTGCTTGGCTTGCTGTAGTAAGACCAGTGAAAGCGCAGGGGGCAGCAAGATGGCTAGCATTAGCATTACAGGAAACAGTTGGACCCAGTACCAAGCCCCTTTCCCACTGCAAAAAACCCACTCATGCCCACTAATAACTGACTTTTGTATGTAATGGGAGAGGTTATTATTGCCATTCACACCCCCATCAAATGGCTCTGTAGTAATCATGGGTATTTGTTGGCCACGATATAAATACAACACCCAGGTGAATGCGCTAAATTTAGAGCATACCGTCCATCTCCGCCCAAGCAGCACTCAAACATTGTTCCAAAATAGTCGGCACAGAGTTTGAAAGAGAGACTGAATAAGTAAGATATAACAAAGATGGTAATATCTTTGACTGGCCTACATGCTGCTTTCTACTGTTTACTAACCAGTTTTCAGCCTGTCCATGACATCGAACATGACACACCAGTAAAAAAAAAATACACAGAGAGGCATGCTCATCTGCTGCAGAGCCATGTACACAGCTCTAGTCTACTGGCAATGAGAAAGGAGTCCATAGCCTATTTTTAGCGAGTAGTCCTGTGTTTAAAAAATGAACGTACGCATTCATTTGGTGGAAAAAATTGCATCTTTTATTTGTTTATGCTGTTTGGTAGCTTGTTAGCTTGGAACTGGAAGTGGCTGAAGCAGCATTAGGGGTTGTAAAACATACAATATCCGATACAGTGTTACAGTGTGTTCACATTTGTCTGGTTCACATTTAAAAACTACAGTACACTCTACCACATTTGCTGTCAAAACTTTACCTACGCTAATGCTAACTCTGCTCTCTACTGACAAACTTGATCCGCACTTGATGTTTCAGGTTTCTTTGCCGTAGTTGTATTAATGTTTGTTCCCCCACTCCTATCATCTAGCTTGCCTGGCATACATTTGAATCTCAAATTTTAGTGTGCATAGACAGCAGTCCCTTTAGTGGAGAAACGTTAAAACACCTCCCTAGTGACACATGAAGCAAAAATACAAGTCAGTAAAGTCAAGGTCAGATATTTTAGGGGACATAGACATAAAACAGAGACATTTTTGAGTGGAGGGTAGGGTTGAGCTGATGTACAATTTTTTTTCTCCCAAGCAAAGGCTACCTCCAAGAAAAATATTTTCCAAATCTGTACAATTTTATATTCAAAGGAAAACTAATCCTAATGGTTTTAAATTTCTCTATGCCCTGTTTTCTCTCCACCTATCCTGTCAACTTCTACTTTACTCACCAATTTCCTACATTTCCCATAATACAATTACAACCGATCCCAATCTTTTTGCCGAGTATGAGCATCATAGTTTACAAGCCATACCTGCCATACCCCAAATACCTGTGATTAGAATTTGAGTCCTTGTCTTTTCAGGCCCTTACACTGATCAAGCAAGTCAAGTAAATTTAAGTCAGTGAGGGATTAGTGCTTCAGCCTTCACTGTGGACATTGTAACTGGGCCACCAAAGCAGTACGTGCAGCTTAACTTCTAAAATTGTCTGAGGGTTACAGTGTGATGGTTGTCAGCAAAAAACTGCAGTTTGTTTTTGGTTGTAGTCTAAGGTCACAGACAGACAGACTTGGGCGTTGCTATGACCCTCTCTAGTACAGCTGCTGTTAGATCAGCGCCAGCTAGTACGGCTGACTGTGGTGTGGTTTTATTAAAATAACAGCAGCAGCAGAGTACGGAGCCACGCTCTATGTGAAACTTGAGCGGCCTCTAGAGTCATCAGTGCCCTTCCCCCATCCCCATTTTTTTTTTTTAAATTCATAATTCCCCAGGAATTTCTTACTGAGAACAGGATATTGTCTGGGCTTTAGGTATTCACTATCCGTCCAGGAACTGAGCCCAGAAAATACTGGGAATTAGGCTATGTGTATAGGTTACAGCTAGGGAAGTTCAAGTATATTAAAATGTAACTTATATCAATAATACATTGCTTTTAATACAGTTTAGTAGTTTGTTTATATGACGTGTTGACGGGAAGGTACAGAACACCAAATGAATACACATGAATGTACACTGGTTGTTAAGAAATATATAAAGCTAATGTAGGTGTATGTGAAAAGAATGAAGTGTCCATGCGTGCTGTTGTGTCTGGTGTTTGTGTGTTAGGAGGTTAACTCTTTGCTTTCACCAAGTCCCACTTTCACAAGGTAGGCTTTACAAGAGGGCAGAGGACAGAGCAGCCCAGGGCTGCGCTGACATGAAATCAAAGAGCCAGACAGTCCCGCGGGGTGGCCAGTGCAGACAGAGAATGGCTCATATTTAACTAGTGGAAAAACCTTTAATGAAAGGACATTTCATTGCAACTTCAGGCGGCCATTCCTCACATGACCCCCATTACCTTCCTGTAACAAACCTTATCAGCGAGGCTGCAAGGTTCACAAAAACAGACTCTCTACAGCAGTAGAGCAGTTTATGCAAAACAGCGGAGAAACTCACCGCTTCTGACGGAGTCCGCAAGAGGTTCTCGTTCCAGAGACACGTCCCTCTGAGTCTCCTGCATCTGGAAAGTAAACACATACCTATAATCAGCCAAAAATAATAAGAAAGCGACAGCACAACATGGACATTAAATACAGATACGTGGACTAAAAGGTTTTCTTCACTGAACAACATCAATTTTTAGTAATAATTTAGCAGTATCCAAAAAGAAATCCTGATCTTACCCCTAATCTCTTTTTGAAATCAAACATATTCTGTGTTCTCGCCAGCAAATGTACTCATATTCCTGAGGTTGTGTGTGAGAGGAATGTATGCTTACCTTGATATGCTTTTTGAGGTATTCAGCTCTGGACATGAGACTTTTAATCTGGTGGTGAGAGACAGAAAATTCCAATAAATGTAATGTAATTTACACTGTTCACTTGTGCTTTCGTATGAACTGGTGATAATGATGCTGTTCTACTGATTGTTTTTTAGCCAGGTATAAGTATGGCAATGTCAGTTGGTCAGTCTACCACTTTGGTCCAGACTGCAATATCCTAATAGCTATTCGATGGATTGTCAGAACATACAGACATTCATGGCTCCCAAACAATGAAACACTTCTCCTTTCGCACTACTTGCAGGTTAATATTATGTTGTATGGTTGGGGTATTATTGTAAAATGTATCTACTGGAAAAATTGCAATGAAATTTGATGATCAGTTAACACTTCACCTAGCGCCATCAAGTCAAGATTTTATTTGTCCAATATTTTGGTTCATGACCAAAAACCTGCTGAACTAATGACATTCCAATCAGCAGTGACACATCCCATCTGCCTCATGACACTGTAATGTCAACACACAGTAGCTTTAAGGTACATGGGGACATAAACGCCTTATTAAAATCAGATTTAAGTGATCAGCTCTGCTTATGTGCTTCTTGCTCTGTTGTTTTTTTTTACACATTTCATATGGTACGCATGTGCTAGTAGGAACTGCTGTCATCATATGCTTGAGGGTGCTCTTTACTGTGGTTATCAGTCCTCTGGTGATCATGAAGGTTCTTGGCTGCTCCTCATACCTAGTTATATCACCACTATTTCACAGTATAAAGTAAGCCCCCACAGTAACATCTGAAGGTCATAATCACAGACGACCTACACTGATGGCTTCCATAATGTCCCTTTAAAACACCAATCTGTTGCGGTAAATAACCATTCCGACCACAGGTTTTTGGTATTCAGGCCTGACCCCAACCTTATGTAGCCACAGCACTTTAATCACAATCCCTTTAATCACCAAGTACAATAAATGTGAAGAAAATCTATATAGGGGAGGACGGTTCATGAGACGTATTGATAACTTGCAGAGTTTTAAGGTCCATTACACTGAACAACAGGACCTCACGTACGTTTAGCCGTAATGACACTGTATCAACATACACTGTATAGATGAAAGCTGTGGCTCACGTATGGGAATCTGGGATATTGAATTACAGCTTTAAAAGGCTAAAGTGTGCTCTACAGTAGATAAGAAAACGCACATGGAGACCAGTCATTGCAGCATGTGTTGGCTCTTTTGGGTTCTCACATACACACATGCTTTCTATCGAATCCCCCGTCCCCGCCTTCCTTATGCTGTGTTACATTATTACAGCCGCATCTGAATTTACTTAAGACAAGCACCCATAAAACTTCAAATAGGGAGGTCTATGAGGCCCACTCAAACCCCCACCCCCCCTCTGGGGTTTGTTGAAATACCGTTGTCTGTTGCTGGCTCAGTTGTTGGCTAAACAATAAACAAAAACACAAGGCTTTTTGAGCATTAATGGCAGACATGCACAAGGCCGTCGCATGTGTGTGTCAAAGTGCAATATCAATGCTACTACTCAGGGTCTTGATTCCCAAAATTTACAGCCAGCAAATTTAATGGACCATCAAAATGTGAGGTTTATTCAAGTATGTCCGGGTGGGTGTCCAACAGCATGGACCTGGTCCACAGGAGAGATTTTCTTAGTGCAACAAGACAAGATAATGTGGATGGCAGGACTTCATTTTTTTAAATTATTATTATTGTTGTTGCCATCATTTATAAAAAGCTGTTTTGCTACCTAAACCACAGTTCTGAATACTTTGCTCCAAGGGTGTTTTTTTTTCTAATTAAAAGACAAGCTGATGTAAGCTCGAGATAGATTTCTTAATATGGTCATCTGCATCAGGAACGCTCCTCCAAGTGTTTATATTGTGTAGCCTACACTGCTACACGTAGCTACATGCTAACTTCAGGGTCACATGAAACCTTGGTTGCTGATGTTGTTAATTTCTCTCTGATTTCGCATCACTTTCCTGCTAAAATATGTCCGATATATATGATTTTGGTTTAAAAGCTTTTAACTGTGATTTTTGAGAGTACCACCAGATTCTGTTACAGGCATTTGCCTGGCTACAATAACATTGCAGAGACACCAAGAGTGCAGATGCAGAAGACCCTGGAAACGCTGACCAATCAGAGCAGACTGGCCTTTTTCAGGAGGGGGGAAAAGAGACAGGCGCTAAAAGGGAGCATTTCATACAGAGGGTAAAAACCAGATATATTACGGCAGACAGTATGAGAAGGAAAATGTTTTTAATTTACTTCAGAGCATGTAAAAAAATATTCTAGTAGAAACCCCAAACAAGTATGACCTGAAAAACAGCATTGCACGTCCCCTTTAATCTGTGGTTTAAAGCTGCAATAACTAATTTGTTTTGGCTACTTGGGGGCAGCAGAAACAAGCTATAAGCACAACACTGACATAATATCACCTTTTAAGTTAATATGATTAACTTGTTCAATATGCTGCTGTAGTGGTTTGTTTTTCAGACATGTGAGTATCTTTGAGCAGTGAAAGTTATTATTTATTTCTTTATACTTGTCGGCAGTGATTTGTTTTCCAGCTCTACGTGCGAGCATTTTACTCGCATTTGCGACTAAAAATAGTTTTGTGCCAACAAAATAAATCAATCAGCATGCTGTGCGAGTACAGATTTCAACCAGCAGCAGAAACGAAAGGCAAATCCTGCTGGTTGTGGGTTGAACAGGGGTCACAGACAGGAATACAGCGGTCAAATAGCCTACAGCAGCTCCGCAGCGCAAGATAACGGCTTACTGGCGACAGAGAAGTCCAACTCCAGGTCCAGTAGCCTAATTTCCGCTTTCGTTGGCGTCATGACTGCCCAGTAGTGCCTGGACAACCAAGTCATGGCGGAAACACAGGTATGTGGCGTGTCAGAGGAGAAACGAGCCGTTCAAATTTCTCTCTTTGTGGCAGGACAAACCTGACCGCACTTTAGGGACTGTTCTTTACTTATGAATGGAATTTTCTTTACTTGTCAGGGGAGGAGGGTGGCTGGTTGATTTTTATTTTATTTATTTATTTTATTTTGACCCCCCCTATGTTGATCACTTATTGATGCTGTTTTTGAAGTATGAATAAGTCAATAAGTAATTTATTAGTTTGTACCGTGGGTCCCAATTTTGGTACTGTGACAACACTAGATGTTACAACCATTCCATTCGGGGCTGCGCAGTGAGTTGGGGAACACTGCTCTCTCAGAGGCCCAAAGTGTTCCCCTACTTCTAATTTTACAAATTAAGTACTGGTCTACTGTGTTCACTTGCTATCACTAACTGTGTCCCTCTGCTGCTTGCTGCTGGGTACAGTCGGTTTGTAGAGCTATTTCGCTGAAAAAACTAATCACAGCAGCAACATAAACAGTAAAGCTGTGGGCTGAACAACAATATAAAACTTCAGAGAGCTGAGAGCAACTGCAGAGTTGGGAGATAATTCTGTGTTTGTTGCTACCTGTGAATCTCTTCTGATAGATTGTGGTCAATAATAAAAAAGACATGATTATAGCCACTTTAAGTTTCCAATTACAAAGTGGACAGTGATCTATGTGTACATAGCAGTAATATAGAAGATGGATTACATTATCTGGCCTTTATCACAAAAGCATGCACATGTGACTGCTGGAAAAAGGCTCATGGGTCATGTGATGGAGCGTCTACTGTGCTAGGTGATCAGCCGAGGGCTCGGTGGAGGTGACAGATAGTCATTCCTACTGTGTGCACTCAACCAAAAGCTGTTCCTCGCCAACTCACCTCGTTATGGAGCAGCTCTCGCCTGCGGCCCTGAGGCTCGGCTGGGTCACCAAGAGGAAAAAAAAAAGAAAAAAGAATAATGAGGAGAGGAAAGGAGGAGAAAGCCCACTACCTAATCACCTTGTTTGTTCAAGAAGAGATCAACTACTAGATTGGATTTTGCTAGCGTGTGTAGACTGGGGGCTCAAGGGTGGGTTCTAATGTAGGCCAGTGTTTTCACAGTCAGTCATCCTGGAGGGGAGGGTGACAGACAGGGAAGAGAGAGGGGAGGAGAACTCTCTGGTGGCAAGGCATGTTGGGAAGCTGTGCAACAAAGAGCTCTTAGCCAAACAAAGAACCAATGTTTTCTCCCCGCAATCCCCCTGCTGGTATCTGCTGTGCCACACAACGAGGCTCCACAACGCTGCTGACAGAAGCTGGTTAGGATGGCATGGGATTAGTTAGACTAGTATACCATATATTACCAATCCGCTGACAGGACGAGGTTGTAGCATCTACAACCTATCAAGTCAAAAGTGTCAGTCTTTAACTCTTACTCAACGGACCTGCAATAGCTCTTGCTCATTAGAGAGATAATAGTTTTTATTTGTTTCCAGTGTGTAATAACACAAAGAAATGAAGTGTGCTGTCTGGATGGAAAGCAGATGGCAGGGCTCATACCACACACAGGGTGCTGGCACAGGGTCTCATCCCGGCTCTAAGCCACATCTGGATCACTCTATTCCACCTCTTCCATTAGGCCGCTCTTCCAGATGAGCTCATGAGCCTGGCCTAATGGACGCCAGGCCACAGAGAGAGTCTCTTCTGTCCTGCCTGTCTGTCACTTATTAAGTGTCCCCGTCTCTCTCCCAAGTCTACTCCTTCACTCTGTCTCTGTCTTCCTCTGTCAGTTCATCTTCTACTCTTTCGAAATCACTCCAAGTTATTTTCCATCTATCTGAGACTTTCTCCGAGTCTGTTTTATATCTATCTCTGTGAAAGTCTCTCTGTCCTCTTTAGAGTCTGCCTCACTCTCTCTGTTTCCAGTTAGGTATCTCTAAAGCTTTACTTTCCTAAACTTGTTTTTGTCTTTCTTTTCCAGCCTTTTCTTGAGTATCGCTTTCCTTGTTCTGCCATTTCTTGACCTGCCTCAATTTCTGGCTGTGACCTCAACTCTAAATGAATTTCTCTCTGGTCAGCTCATTGTGTCCACCCTCAAGATTACTTGATGTGCTCTTGTGCCTGTCCTACCTTTCAAAACACCCCTTTCCCCAAGTCTCTATTAATCTGTATCTCTAATAACAAAACACATAAAACCATCTTATGGGGAAAGAAATTAATTTATCTACCTGCTAGTGCCAACAGTAGTTCTCCTAAGCACTGTTGGTACACATCCAGGGCTTCCTGATCATCCGATCCACTCTCCTCCTATAATGGCAGATTGAAAATGAGGCTGAAATCCTGGTATTTCAGCTTTTTCAGTCTGTTAGCCTTGCAAAATTAGTTTATTCATTATTGTTCATTTCAAAACATTTAGGCTGTAAACAGCAGAGACACAAATATAAAAAGTCTACACAGCTAACAAAATGTCAGACAAGCAAAACCGCAATAAAGATGTTTTTGGTTCGCCTTTTGGTTCACCACTGATCTTACGAGAAGTGGTTTGGAAAGCAATCTATGAAAGGGGGTTGGTTTGTACCCTGCTGGTGTGTTTTTTTGTGTTGTATTACTTCTGCTTCACTCTGCTATTGTGTGTATTTGTATAGCAGCGGCATCATCCAGCGGTACTCCCTTCTAACCTTAGCAATAGCAGCGGAGGCCATCTCCAGAGCAGCCAGCAGCCGTGGTTGGTCTCGAGACATTTCTGGAGTAGAAAGAAAACAGAAAACACTTCTTTGAGTCTGACTGTATATCAGTCTCAACAAACCATCAACACATTCTACCAGAAGATATGTTATACTTTGTCTCTGCAGTTTCTTAAGACTCCAGTATTGTGTACAAAGGGTGAAAATATTTAATCGTGAGACGCATAAATGAGATTCTTCAGCTGCCCCTGACCTCTGGGGCAGGGGAAAAGAACATTAAAATTTCCCCACAGGTTTCAATAAAGAGGTAGAAGAGAGGATCAAACACCTTTGCTATACAGCAGTTTAATGCATTTTACTAACATAGCACATTTTGTAAGATGAACTATTAAAACAAAGAACAAAAACACACATTGTATTACTCAGGTTGTCCTGTCATACAGCTCCTGATAAGACAAGGCTACTGCTGACACACGGTGGCCCTGCCTCTGCACTGAGATGAGTTCATTACCTCGGAGGACATCCCTTGAGGTCCGGGCCTCCTCAAAGCTCAGTCTGTTGTCTGAGGCCACCAGGGCTTTCAGCTCCTCGGCTCGCGATACATACTGGCTGACCTGCGGGAAGTCCTCTGACATTGACTCAACTTAATCATGTCAACCACGCCATATGCTCTCCATCCACACCATATGGTATTCATAGAGAAGAATTCATTCCAAGTGAAAGCTACTGGAGTGTGAAAAAAGACCAATTGAAAATAGAAAGTAATCCAAATGTGAATGCGGGGAGTGTTTTCAGGCCTACCTTCCGCCTGAGGGCATCTTTGCGCTGTCGGTCTGTCTCGTCTGGGGATGGCAGAGAGAAGAGATGTTTTCATTTTACAGTTAGTACGTTTATTTTGCCAGTTTATTGTGGTGGAACAAAGACGCCGCATTGTTGAAGGGCTTAAGCCACAGACAGGATATGAGAGTAGCTGTTGCTCTTACAGTGAATGGAGGGGACAAAGTGCTCAAGCGCACTGCAGTACAGAGAGAGGGCAGCAGACCTCTCCCCTTCCTGGTCCTTCCGAACGGCCTGCTGGACCAGCTCCTTCTGAAAAGAGCAAATAGGAACTGGCATCACCGAACGCAAACTGACATTGCTCTCCATTGCTTATGCATGCATGCAGAGTCATGCGTGAAGGCACATGTGGAGCAGACAGAGCATAAACCTACTAACACATGTGTACATGGGCTCAACCAATTACACACACATTATTCATGGCCATCTAGAGTAGACCCACACATGCCAGCATATACTTCCATTTTTTCTTCTTCTCTCACCGCTTTCACTAGGCTCTCCGCACTCGGCATGTGCTCCATATCCACAAAGGGGTGGGTGAAGAACTCTGCAAAGGTGATCCGAGCATCTGGATTTCGCTCTAGCAGCCGCAACAGAAGGTCTCTGCAGTCCTTGGATACCCTGGCCCCAGGAGGGAGCTGATGCACAAAGCATGACCTTATTATGTTGCACTCAATCCACAGGACAATCCAAGGGAAAAGGACAGTAGATTGTTGCCAGAGACCTTCTCGTCTCACATCTCTTTTTTTTTTTTTTTTATCAAAAGATGACCTTAAAACTCTGTGAATCCCTGGGTAATGGGCCATATGCGAATGCAATCCATTTAGCTCAAGCCTAATGTTTGGCACAAGAATTCAAGTGTTCTGAAAGCCCTCCATCATCAAAAGTACAGTTGTCCTTCACTGTCACAATGGTAGTTAGCATTTGGTTTGTGTATGCAGTGGGCAAATCAGGACAGAGACACAACTATGACGTTTAATTGCCAGCATTCAATTATGTTTCATTTCAGTGTATCACAAAACTCAAGACAAAACTAATCTAAGCGGCACTTTAAACCATAATAATTACAGGTGTTTTTACACACGTACCACTAATTCAACTTCTAGAGAAAACATTAACATTTTGTGTTACTGAACAGGTCATAATTAAATATATTACATGCCTATTAAAATGTCTACATTTGTATCCCATATTGTTCCTTTAAATTTAAGATGGGTAACTGGAGATGAGAAATAAGTCCATGTCTCAGCTGAGCATCTCCACTGTCAGGCTTCTTAGATAAAGTTACAGTGTGAAAGTACGCCATCTAGTGGTTTACTGGTGGCAATTCACAGATAAAGTGAGAAATGGTCTGTATTCAGTGTGAGCATTAAAATTTTATTAGGGGACAATATGGTAACAGAGGTGACTTCAGACATTAAAAAAATGCTTTAATTTTTTTTTTAATTCTTCCATTTACAGGTGATGTGATGGTTTATGAATATTTAGAAGATCTAATCTAGTTAGATTTTTTCTTTTTTTTTTTTTTAACAGTCACACCCCAACAGTGTTACTGTTACCGAAACAATAACCTCATGAAATAAAGTACTTCATGCAAACTGACATCTAGCCATTTCCCTAAAAGGCAACTAATCTAAAAATATCAAAGTCAAGGTTACTTTGTTTGTCTCCCTTGGGAGAAATTTGTCATGAATAAAGGGAAACTGCTGCGTCAAAGCAGCCAGTAAATACAAAAGCACTGAATAGAAACACTAAATAGAAACAGCATAGTAAAGACATAAAACATTTAAATAGGACATGCATACAAAATGCTTGTGGTAAAACACTGTGCAAATCAGACACTGCAAATTAGAATTACAGGGCACACAACTGCAATTCACTAATGAGGAATTCATTTATTGCCTAAAACTTACCTCAATAGGTTGGTTACTCCGGATCTTCTCCTCCAATTCAGCATACGACCTTGATGCAAATGGTGCTCGCCCAAACAGTGCCTCTGTATACACACAAACAATGTTAAGCAGACTATTCCAAAAAGATATTTTATTCACTTTAATGAAAATGACTGAATGCAGCTCCACTCACCAGCTACATCTTAGGTAGTGTGCAGTGAGAAATTCTAAGCCAACAGTCTGTAAATTACATGCTACTCTATTTGAGTTATAGTGTTGTCAGTGACAAGAACTCCTCCTATTGTGTACTGTACATTGTCACCACACACAATGCAACGATTGTTGTATGTTATTGTACTGTTACTGTAAAATTACTGTGCGACACTAAAAAGAGGGCAAACCAGACTGCTATTTTATGATTTACGGCACAATTTTGTTTGTAACCTCCTCAGCACGCTCTTTCAAACCTGCAGGGCCCGTTGACTGATTGGTTTTATTGTTGAAAAAAAAAAGGGATGTTGAGATATTGGAAATTATTATTAAGGGGGACCCACGCTACACAGCACAAGACACAGTTACACCAGATTCTGTGCATGGGTTTTGGTTACATGGACATGTTATGTGAAGCTGTGTGTAATTCATGTTGAGGATATTCCATATTCAGAAGAGATGGACAGGTGAACACAAAGCACTCACCATAGAGAATGACTCCTACTGACCAAAGGTCCACCCTGGAGTCATACTGGCGTCGGCACACCATCTCAGGAGCCATGTAAAGAGGAGAACCCCTCAAGACACTCTGCTCATCCCATGGTGACATGTACTGGGCGAAACCAAAATCTGAGAGCAAATCAGAGTGTAAAAAAACATTTTCACTGCAACAGGTTCCAGTAGATACAATCCCTCTAAAAATACACAAACGAGCACTGTTTGAAGTCAAAGGTTTAAGTATAATAAGAAAATATGGCCTGTGCATTAACAAAGTTAACTTAATTGCTCTGTAGACATAACAGCAAAAAAGCATGACAGTGATTTAATTCTTCTGGTGTCTGATGCATCGCCTGCAAATCAAAAAGTATTTACTTGACCAATTGTGTGAGTGGGCATCAGATCACCTGCTAGTTTTAGGATAGAGCCGCTGAGCAGAATATTCTGGGGTTTCAAGTCCAGGTGTGAAATGTTTCGCTCATGAAGAAACTGCAGGGCGCGGGCTGTTTGTGCAGACACACATACAAAGACACAGTTACACTCAGCCCAGACTATGCGGTCCTGACGTTTGCACTGAGCACAAACTTTTATCAAATAAGGAGATATGTTATTTCTGCTGACAACTGGTATGCAAAGAAGCTGTAGACATTGAACCAATGCTTATGTGGTGATTACCTGAATATGTATTACACACCTATCTGTTGCAGGAAGCGCCGAGCTACCCTCTCTGGTAAAATCCTGCGACTGCGAATGAAGCGGGAGAGATCTCCTCCTGAACACCACTCCAGGATCAGATAAATATTCTCAGCATCCCACTGATGAAAGGAAAGAATTCAGACAGTCAGGGAAATTGTATAAATTTGAATGTATACAAAATAAAAAGATTTTGATGCATTCAAGAATATACATAATATCAGATTTTGTTGCTGTCTCTACCAGAAGGGTCATGCTTTCCTTACTGTGCCTTCTAATAATGCCACGGCTGACTAAATCAACACATAGCATACATTGTTTAATTATACGGGGCATAGTTTCATTAGCTCTTACTGACTGCATTTTTTCCACGACACATCCCTTGTAGAAGCTACAACAAATCTAATATCTATAAATGAGATCACCTGGAAGTCTTTTAGCTGGACTATATGTGGGTGACGCATCGTCTTGAGGATTTCAATCTCAGTGAGCAGGTTTTCTGTAGATGCCTTGTTTAGAGTCTTCTTCGCAACCACCTTCACTGCCACCACCTCTCGACTGTCCCCCTGCAATTCCACAGTCAGGAATTAAACTTCAACTTTCACTTTCTACTACAAAAATAGATTGAACTTATAATGCCAATCTCGTTTAATGGTGACTGTAAATATACTCAGTGTGGACTGTCAAGTCCAAAGACTTATTTGGGAATGTAGAGAGCATATTCAGCAACAGCTGACATCTTTCACGTTTATTGATACGTCATAGTTTATTTTAAGTATGGTAAGCAAAGTGTAGTGAAATATAGGGGACCGCACTGCTGGACAACCTGGAGTTCAAACAGAAACATTAATGTCTTAGCATTTGTTAGACATTTGTGGTGTTATCCTTTGACTCCTCCACAAACTCACCTTACTGTAGGCTTTGTAGACTGTAGCATAGGTGCCACTGCCCAGCCGCTCTGTGAGGATGTATTCAGACAGTTTTGGAGGAGCAAAGCTGGAGGTTGAAGCCATGCTGACGACTGCAGCATCAAATTTCCAAAGCAGGACCAGGCTGGAATGTAAAATCAATATGTTATTTATACCAAGTAAATGGCCTGTTATTTAGCCTACTGCGGGAAGGCCAAAAGCTGCAGAGTAACATCATGCTCTCCTCTGACCTGGTGGTCTTCCACTTCTTGCACAGGAGGGAAGGCTTTACAACAGTACAAACATGGCCCTCCTACTGAAGGGACAGTCTATCTAACATTGCATTATTCCACTTTATAACCCTTAATAATATGTTAATCATTTCAGCACTGTGTTTGTCAATCATTTACTGAGTTTAGTGCAGCAAAGTTTCGATGGGCGCCTCTCATTCTGTTGTTTGCAACAGTAACTTACAAGCGAACAAGTTCAACATTTACAGATGTTTACTAAAGTTTAACGTTTATGGTCATTTCTCATATGCCGAATACATGCCGAATTTCAGACAGGCTCCTTAAATGTCTTAACCCGTATTCTGGCATGTATTTGTTCTCCAAATAAGTACGGAAAATGTTAACAGCGGTAGACTGAACTACATTGGGTGCACATCAGTTGGGAGTAAGCTGTAAGTTCTAGCTAGCTAATGTAGCACTAGCTGTGTTGGCAGTTAGCAAGTTATGGACACGACTAACGTCCCTGTAGATGTTGTGTTACTCAACCGTTGGCAAAAAAGTAAACTGAATTATGTAAGTGACATATTTCCGCTTTCATTCAAAGGCTGACACTTACCTGCAGGGGAGAGATATCCACGTCTGTGTTTACATTGCTGACATTTCAGCCTGTGGCCGCATGCTGTACTGCAGTCATCAGCTGACACTATGTATGAGAAAATGTGTTACTGCCCCCTAGCGTCGGTACTCCATTACAGCAAATATATGTATTGTAACGGCAATGTAATTACTTTATAGTTAAAGTGCCTTCTCTACTAGTGAGGATATATAATAGCGTAATAATTCATAACTTTAACTAAATAATATCCTGTCAGAAAACGTTAGAAATATGTCCACTCGTTTACTAAAATGTGACTTGACATTCGCTTTAGTCTTATTTTGACACTCATATCATAAGCAATATACATATTTATGCTTATCTACTCTACTTTCGATTTGTAGGATATTTTTTTATTAATTAAAAAAAAAAATTAAATATACATGGCCTATTATGTTTCATGTGGTTTTATTTTCAAAGGCCCTCACCGGAAGTTAGCTGTCACTGAGGGGGTCATTTAAAGATGGCGGAGTGCTTGGCCGCACGTTTGGCCAGCCAGGAGGAGCAAATTCGGCTCCTCACTCAGGAGGTCTGCACTCTCCGGGATGGACTAAGCCGTGGTCTGGACGCCGGCGGTGTGGTCTCCACGGAGCTGGAGAGCCTGCGGGCCGAGAATGAGAAGCTACAATACCGGCTACTGCACCTCCGGCGGGGTCTGCAGGCGGAGCTGGAGCTGGAGGAGGCGCAGGGCAAGAAACAACAAGGAGGGAAGTGTGTCAAAGCTCCCGAGAAAAACACCAGCAATAAGCAGCAGACAAACAACCAAGCTGATAAAAAGGTAGCAATAAAGACGATATTACCAGTTAAAATATGTAATTTGATGATGGTAGTGAGTAGCAGTGAGGCAGTGAGTAACGGGCCTCTGTCCAGTGAAACCAAATGACAAACCACACCACACCATATCCAGAAATAGCTGCTCCACTCAGTGTCACAGTGTGTTCACAGCTTGTATACTGGACATGTACACTGGCTAACATTCTGATAATGTGACTCAGACAGGAATAGTGATAAAAGCTTGTTGTAAGTGTAACACACACATGCACACACACACACACACCCCTTTGTGTTTGCATACAGGTGGCAGCCCCAGATACCAAACCAGCTGACAGGAACAAGAAGGAGAAGAAGCAGGATAAGGGACAAGGAAGCGGAGGTGTGAAAGAGGTGATTATTTAAAATAAAAAGTAGAAAATAAAAGCACAGAACAAATGTTTTTGCTATGGTGCAAACTGTGGTCATGCTTGATTTCTTTTTAAATGCATTTAAAGTGTTGGCAATTTATTGATTTTGTTTTTTAATATATTTCCCCACTATAGCACAAGTCATTGCCTGGATATGTTGCAGAGCGCCTCAGCCTCTATGAGGAGCTGAAGAGGGAGAGTGATGGCCTGCTGGCAAAGAAAGCTGCACAGAACAAGGCCATTACTGTGGAGCTGCCAGATGGACGTAAGGTGGTGGGCAAAGCCTGGGTCACCACACCATACCAGTTGGCTTGTGATATCAGGTTTGTACTTAAACAGCTGGCCAGATTAACTAATGTTGAGCCAACCACTGTATCATAAATACATGGCCACCAATATGATCAATATGATTTATTATATTCCCACAAAATGCTAAATTGTTTACAGACACATACCGTTTTCCAATATTGTTCTCAAACTTTCTCTTCATTATGATGATAAAAATGATTCTGTTAAGTTTGGACACAGCATGTCTGAGGCAACTTTCTGACACTTGATCTTTCAGCCAGGGCCTGGCTGACAACGCTGTGATTTCTCGGGTGAATGGGGAGCTTTGGGACCTGGACCGACCCCTCGAGCAGGATTGTTCTCTTGAGATCTTGCGCTTTGACAATGAGGATGCTCAGGCTGTGAGTACAGAGAACTTTTAAAAGTTATTTAATTAAAAAAACAACAACAACACTTTTTTCCTTTTAATCATCTTCAGTAATGTACTAATACTAATTATATTAGTTATAAACCTAGCTTGATGTCTGATGCATTAAAAAGGTCCAAGCAACAGTGTTCAAACACAATTCTTGGTTTAATTTGTCAAGAAGTAATATATACATCATGATCTCATGTCCTAGGTGTATTGGCACTCCAGCGCTCACATCCTGGGGGAGGCAATGGAGAATTTTTATGGAGGTTGTTTGTGTTATGGACCACCCATTGAGAATGGTTTCTACTATGACATGTTCCTGGATGGACAGAAGTGAGCAAGTATTTTTACTATCAGTGTTGTCTCTGCTCTTACATGTGATTTTATTTTCTGAAATATTGTGTAATTTTGAAACATCATAGTCTATAAAAATGGATTCCAGTCTTAATCTTTTCAAATCAGCGCTTGATGGTTATGCTCTGTTTGGCCAAAAAAGTGCTCACAGCAAAAAAGCAACTGCCTTTTCCTTTAAAACGTATTAAGCTGAAATACAGAATCATCACGCCAAAGGTGATTAGGTAGTTACAGAAACGTCCTAATATTTCTCAGAGCAGCACAGCTAATGAGCTTGTAATGAACTGAAGATGTTTCCTGTTTTCAGAGGAGTGTCCAGCAATGAGTTTGGGGACCTGGAGGCTTTGTGTAAAGCCGTAGTGAAAGAAAAACAGCCCTTTGAGAGGCTTGAGATCAGCAAGGAGACACTGCTGAAGATGTTCAAGGTGAGAATCAAGCCAGAGATCCTCTGCTTGTGTGAATAATGATTTAATTGTAGTGTATTTGTTTTCCAGTCTTTGAAATGTTTAAAACTATTATTGCTATTTCACAAACAAAGCTCTCTTGCCATAAACTTGCATAGCCTGGTTAATATAGTCTTGCCTATTATTATTATTATTTGCATGTATGTATTTGATATTTGGCAAAAGAAACACAGTGAAGTCTTTAATTTAAGGCAAAAAAAAGTTGTGAACGTACAGTACAGGCCAAAAGTTTGGACACACCTTCTCATTCAATGCGTTTTCTTTATTTTCATGACTATTTACATTGTAGATTCTCACTGAAGGCATCAAAACTACGAATGAACACATGTGGAGTTATGTACTTAACAAAAAAAGGTGAAATAACTGAAAACATGTTTTATATTCTAGTTTCTTCAAAATAGCCACCCTTTGCTCTGATTACTGCTTTGAACACTCTTGGCATTCTCTCGATGAGCTTCAAGAGGTAGTCACCTGAAATGGTTTCCACTTCACAGGTGTGCCTTATCAGGGTTAATTAGTGGAATTTATTGCTTTATCAATGGGGTTGGGACCATCAGTTGTTAGTTGAACTGTTAAAATTCATATTATGGCAAGAACCAATCAGCTAACTAAAGAAAAACGAGTGGCCATCATTACTTTAAGAAATGAAGGTCAGTCAGGCCGGAAAATTGCAAAAACTTTAAATGTGTCCCCAAGTGGAGTCGCAAAAACCATCAAGCGCTACAACGAAACTGGCACACATGAGGACCGACCCAGGAAAGGAAGACCAAGAGTCACCTCTGCTTCTGAGGATAAGTTCATCCGAGTCACCAGCCTCAGAAATCGCAAGTTAACAGCAGCTCAGATCAGAGACCAGATGAATGCCACACAGAGTTCTAGCAGCAGACCCATCTCTAGAACAACTGTTAAGAGGAGACTGCGCGAATCAGGCCTTCATGGTCAAATAGCTGCTAGGAAACCACTGCTAAGGAGAGGCAACAAGCAGAAGAGATTTGTTTGGGCCAAGAAACACAAGGAATGGACATTAGACCAGTGGAAATCTGTGCTTTGGTCTGATGAGTCCAAATTTGAGATCTTTGCTTCCAACCGCCGTGTCTTTGTGAGACGCAGAAAAGGTGAACGGATGGATTCCACATGCCTGGTTCCCACTGTGAAGCATGGAGGAGGAGGTGTGATGGTGTGGGGGTGTTTTGCTGGTGACACTGTTGGGGATTTATTCAAAATTGAAGGCACACTGAACCAGCATGGCTACCGCAGCATCCTGCAGCAACATGCCATCCCATCCGGTTTGCGTTTAGTTGGACGATCATTTATTTTTCAATAGGACAATGACCCCAAACACACCTCCAGGCTGTGTAAGGGCTATTTGACCAAGAAGGAGAGTGATGGAGTGCTGCGGCAGATGACCTGGCCTCCACAGTCACCGGACCTGAACCCAATCGAGATGGTTTGGGGTGAGCTGGACCGCAGAGTGAAGGCAAAGGGGCCAACAAGTGCTAAACACCTCTGGGAACTCCTTCAAGACTGTTGGAAAACCATTTCAGGTGACTACCTCTTGAAGCTCATCGAGAGAATGCCAAGAGTGTGCAAAGCAGTAATCAGAGCAAAGGGTGGCTATTTCGAAGAAACTAGAATATAAAACATGTTTTCAGTTATTTCACCTTTTTTGTTAAGTACATAACTCCACATGTGTTCATTCATAGTTTTGATGCCTTCAGTGAGAATCTACAATGTAAATAGTCATGAAAATAAAGAAAACGCATTGAATGAGAAGGTGTGTTCAAACTTTTGGCCTGTACTGTATGTGAAGATTACTCCCTCTGCTCAGGATAATTTCTAACTAACACAAGGGGTTTGCATCTTACAGTACAACAAGTTCAAGTGTCGCATTCTGAATGAGAAAGTCAAAACCCCCACTACTACAGTCTACAGGTACGTTGCTTCAGAGAAGGAAGAGGAAATATTATTGGATCTCTTTATTTTAAGAGGATGTGTGAGTTATTTTGGGGTCTTTGTAAAACTAACTGTTGTGTAATTTATGAATCCTGGTTAGATGTGGGCCTTTGATTGACTTGTGCAGAGGCCCCCATGTCAGGCACACAGGCAAGATCAAGGCCATGAAGATCTACAAGGTTTGTAAAAATACACAAAGGATCAAATGTTACTATTGTTTTGTTTTGTTTTTCCCAAGTCCTTAAGTCCCATACAATTTATGTTCTCAGATAATGTTTTCCCCAAATGTTGTCATCTGTTACCTTCATTTTTCTAACTACTTAAACAAGGAAGTTTAGCATTTTAACAGTTTTTACCTCTCAGTACACTTCCCAATTTGTAGCTCCTCTATTTTTTCTACCTCTGTCATCAGAACTCTTCAACCTACTGGGAGGGCCGCTCCGACATGGAGACTCTACAGAGGATCTATGGGATTTCCTTCCCAGACTCAAAGATGCTGAAGGAGTGGGAACGCTTTCAGGAGGAGGCCAAGAACAGAGATCATCGCAAGATTGGCAAAGTGAGTCACTGTAGGCAGGTCATGTTTAGGCCCACCCAGCTGGCTGAGGCCTAAAACCAGAGACTAAAACCCAGCACAAAGTGAATTTTGATTGGTAATTGTACAGTATAACGTGACAGCTGACACATCTCCTTTGATGTTTTTGTAGGAGTTTTTACTCATGAGAGTCTGGGCTTGTGGTTTTATGGATGTGGTGAAACCGTGAAACGAACTTGGATCACAATTTCCAGGCAAAAATGAGCTATAAACATACATCCAGCAATACAGAAACAAAATGTAACATTACACAGAGGTTAGGAAAGTTAAAATCATTCCCCTAATGTAACCAAGTTGGCAAAGTCTTTGAAGGCACAAATGCCCTGTGTTGAATCTGCCTGTAAGTATCTTTATAAATATGTTAGGTTTTGATAGACCACCTTTATCAGCTGGACTTTATCATTTAACATCGCCCACAAATTGAAGTTTGTCACAGCTTTGGACATCAAAGTTGTTTGGCACTAAATCATGTTGCTGCTTTATACCAGTGGAGGGCGCTGTGTTTCTTCATATGGGCACATATGGGGCAACTGAGTCATCTGAGCACTCCAGCTGGTTTCCCAGCATGGGAGACGCAGACAACAGCACCTCAATCAGCACTGATAACAACACTGATCCATAATAAACGCGAGAGTCAAGATATCGCTGCCGAGGCCAGTTGGAGGGAGGTGACAACAGTGACATGTTGTTTTAAAAGATGGTGCTCTGTGGCATGATCCCAAGATGACTCTCATTTGCACAGTGCATCGTGAAAGCACAACATTTTGAAAACCTCTAGATCAAGTCCAATTGTATTACCCAATAGCATGAAAAAAAAATGTCATTAGTTGCACCAGCAGGGATCCATCTGCGTCTCTGACATATCGCTTTAATAAAATTGTCAAAACATGTTAGAACTTGACACTTTTGACATGTGTAGAGAGGAAATAAAAACACTGGTGTGTAAATATAAAAATATCTCCAAAGGGGTGTTCCTAAAGCAAGATTTCTGTTAACACCAGGCTTACTTCAGTAATTCAGTTTCATAAAGGAGGTTTAGATAAGTAAGGCCTAAGTTACCATGGAAATCTCTCCTGCCAAACTAGCCTGGTCTGGTTAGTTTGAACACTTTGTTTCATCTCAGGCTTAACCAATGTACCAATCAATCTGTCAGAAGACGGTTTCTCTTCACCAGTTCACTGTAAACATCAGTCAGTCTGCAGTTCAAGACAGCTTTTCACAAAAGCCCTGCGTGTTGAAGTCACATTTCTGAGACATGTGCTCCTAAAACTCCTAATCCCACACTTCAATTTACTTGGGTTTTCAAAAAGTCTGTGATCAAGGGTGTCTCTAGAGAGAGACACGTCATTACAAAGTCTTATTTCATTAAATCAAAGTGAAAATGACAAAGCAGTTCCATAATTATAGTATTTATTCTGTTGGATTCATGCTGCTCTGTTATGAAGATGTGATTGGTTCTTCAGTGATTATCTACTGTAGGATGGAAAGACAAAGAGGTGAGGGGGGGGGGGGGGGGGGGGGGGGGCTGTGTTATAAACTCATGCACAAGGAGACAACTTGTGTCATTGCTCTTAGAAAGAAAACTGTCACCATCACAGGGTAGTTACAGATATCACAGGACCTGCTGACAGTGTTGTAAATGAATAAGATAAGGAAACAGTTTGTCCTGTTTGCCAGCTACCAGGGTCCACCATCTCTCCCTGTGTCTCCACCCTGATTCTGTTGACCTTTCTTAGGCGCTCGTAGGTGGTCTGCTGTGTGATGGTTGGAAAACTCCCCACTGTCTATGGAAGTGTTTCTTGCTTGTGTAGCTGCAGATAATAAGAATATGTGAAATCATGAAAATATAGCTATATTTTTTGTGTGCTTTATAGGATCAGGAGCTGTTCTTCTTCCACGATCTCAGCCCTGGCAGCTGTTTCTTCATGCCACGAGGAGCCTACATCTACAACACACTCTCTGAGTTCATCAGGGTACGAGTGCTTCTTTTACTTACTGTATATTTGCAGAGTTTCATTCTAAGCTACACAAGCCTTCAGATAATGATCCTTTAAGAGTCTGCTTTTTTATTTAAAGCTTCACCGTAAGTTAAAATTAGTATATTGATATTCGTTTGCATGTATTATATCATTGCTATCAACGTCAAAATGAGTAAGTACAGCTCAAGAAATATAAAAATTTTGAGGTGAAGACTTTGATCACCATTGGTTATTTGGGGCTGTTTTATTGTGTTTAAATGTTTATCTTTCATCCTACAGTTCACTATATTGTTTTCAAATTGATACAAAATATTTATTGTGATCTTAACAAAGGAAGCTCTTTTTTTAGTGATTCTGAAAAACATGTATCTTTCATAATTTGGTTAGAAATGCTTATTTAGGGGATTTCCATTCAGGAATTTGAGTCAAGATCACTGAGCACCAGTTTGAGTTGGAACAAAATCCACAAACAGAATGAGCATTGAAAGTACTCCAGAGGTGCTGAGGCTCAAGCTATGTTAAACATTTCCAGTGAACTTGTAGTGACTGCCAGCTCATTGACATGCAGACCACTAACCCTTAACTTCTGCAAAACATGCAATCACCATGGAGCTCCAAGATAAGCTGTGAGTGTAGTGGTTACCTGAATATTTTAGTTCAGCTCAGTCAGTTCAAATTCTGCTCAGAGCCTTAGAAAAGCTCAAGCTAGTCCTGATTGCTGCTGCTCAAAGTCTGCATCATGGCCTGAGCTTTTCAAAGGTTTTTCAATCAAGCATCAAATACGTGACAAACTGAACATCATAAAGTGAAGTATGAGTCTGGGTAATATGTCATACATGCGACTGGCCTCGTGGAATGGAAGTCAAAAAATGTTCTTTTAAGACAAGGTAGTGTTTGGGAAGCCACCAAATTTTCACATTTGGTAATCAGTATAAGTGATAGAGTGGGCAGAAGTTCTCTGTTAAGAGCAGACCGCAGTCTTGTCGCCAGTTGAGCAAACTTTAGTGTGACTCTCTGTGACGTCCCTGTGGAGATGTGTCGACATCTTGAAGACTTTCACAGCACACACCAACACAGTGGACCAAGCCAAGGAGACCTCACATACATCGCACAGAAACAGTGCAAGATCATTATCACATCACTTCAGTTTGTTATCGCTGTGTAAAAAGTAAAAAAAAAAAAAAGCCTGCTATGCAGGTTGAAGAAAATTTCATATGCTCGAGGGTGGCTTCTTGTGATTGCAGTGGATAAGAAGCAGTCAGTCACCACTAAGCACGTGACATTCAAGGTTTTTTTTTTCTCTTTTTGTGCTAGATTGTACAGTGTTTATTCAGGTGAAGCTGAGCATGCATGATGTTTCATACTCGGCTCCACATATTCACAGTCAAAATCCTTCCAGTAACAACCGCCCTACACTGTTGGCTGCAAAACAGCTCAACTGGACATAAAAATGTTTTTTGCTTAAGGAAAACAAATGGATAAACAAAACCCACAGGATCAGATTTCCATTGCAGTAGCGCGAGATTCGTGCCAGAAGTCATGACTCAGCTCAGCTCAACAAAGTACCTGTGCAGTCCAGCTGGCGTGTTTGCCTTGTTTATGTGGTTTTCTTGTTTTTCAAGGATGAGTACTGGAGAAGAGGGTTTCAGGAAGTAGCCTCCCCCAACATCTATAACAGCAAACTGTGGGAGACATCTGGCCACTGGCAACACTACAGTGAAAATATGTTCTCCTTCCCTGTGGAAGATGACATCTTTGCCCTCAAGCCCATGAACTGCCCAGGGCACTGGTAAATTTAGATCTCTGAGAGAGTAAACATTTGAAGTGTCTCCTAAATGTTGTAAATCAAACAGCACATACACTATTTGAAGGGTGTTGCATGTCATTTGATTTCCTGTTCTCTGGTTATCCTGTAGTCTGATGTACAGCCATAGGCCTCGCTCGTGGAGGGAGCTTCCTCTGAGGCTGGCAGACTTCGGGGTCCTTCACAGAAATGAGCTATCAGGAACACTAACTGGGCTGACCAGAGTGCGGCGTTTCCAGCAGGATGACGCTCACATTTTCTGCACGATGGATCAGGTGACCACATCAATAGTTGTCAGCATTTTCGAGGGTTGTTACACAAGTGGGACAATTATAAGGTCTTTGAACATGTGTTTAGAAAAACAAGTTCCAACTTACTGTGCATCATTTCATTCAATTCTGAATCATCTTTTCTACTTTTTTGTTGTTTTTCTACAGATTGAGTCAGAGATGAAGGGCTGCCTGGACTTCCTCCGCTGTGTTTATGATGTGTTTGGATTCTCCTTCCAGCTCCACCTCTCCACTCGTCCAGAGAAATACCTGGGTGACATCGCTGTATGGACTCAGGCTGAGAAGGTATACTGCATCATGCATTGTAGTGATGATTTATGGTGGAAAATGAACTCCAGATACCAGATGAATTCTGGTAAATACTCAGCAGATGATGATCTGACTTTGTCTTCTCGGCAGGGGCCGGCCAACAGGCCGGGGTTAGTTTGTTTTTAGGTTAGTGTGCCAATGCAAAACCATAAATGTAATTGCACATCAACCCTTACATGTAGGATAATCCTTTTTATATTTTAAAGAATTTCCAACATGCCGTTATACTGTCCAAATAAATGTCACATCAAATAAGAGGAAGTCTCAAAGTCACTTCTTTATGAAAAAATATAATTATATATTTTAAATAAGCTCTCTGTGCACACGGGACAAAGTCTGAACATCAGGTTCCGAAAGCACAGAGTGTGTGAGGCTTTAATTGCACTTCAATTTCACATCTATGATAAAATGAAATGTTTAAAAAAAATACATGTAACCTGTTAATTAAGACAGTTTAGGTTAGGTTAAATAGTTTCACCAATAATGCCTCCTCCTGCTACTGAATATAATCCTAGTTTTACCAAACATGGATTGCACTGAAGTAGTTTTGTACTAGACTGTAAGCCTATTATATTGAGAGATGTTGGTGAAGTTGTGCCTATTCCATTTTACAGTAGTGGATGCTGCAGGGGACACATTCCACTCAGTAGTTAGAAGACATGCATTTGGTGGTGGCAAAAGGTATCAATCATAAAACAAAAGGAAGAATAATCAACTATGCATGGTTGAAGCGGGAAGTACTGTGACATTTCTTCCATAAACTGATGCAAAAAAGGCTCAAATGTTATGCATACAAATTCACCAGAATGCAGGAAATTAAGTGTTTGACAATCAATCAATTTATGGTATTAGACCCTGCTTTGATGGCACAGACTAAAATGCAGTCACCGTCACATTTGTGTTTTAAAATCTTGCGTAAGAAATTATAGACTGGAATGTCTGTTTTAGATTCATGTTTGTGTGATTTTTGCAGCCTGACAGTTAGGAAACAGCATTTCATTTCAGTGCAATTTTTATGAAATTAATAGAGTATAAAAAAATGAACTGAATGTGTGCATAAAGATGAAGCTCCAGTTGTAGTGTCAGACCTGAGTCACTGTCAACTTGAATTTATGTGGGAGGTGTGTCAAAAGATATTGCTCATTTGTTTGACTTGATCTCTGTCATTCATTTTGTATAGTCGTAAATTGCATAAGGGCACCATTTATGATGTAAATGTAGAAGTGTATTAGGCAATGATGTTCTGTCCTCAGTTGTGCACTGCTGAATGACTTGGCCTGCTTCACAGTGAATGCTTTCCGTTGTTTAGATTTAAGTGTATGTTAACATATGCCTCATGTTTGACAGCAACTGGAGAGCAGCCTGAATGAGTTTGGGGAGCCATGGAAACTCAACCCGGGAGACGGTGCTTTTTATGGACCTAAGGTCAGAACATTTCTTTATTTGCTGCCAAACACAACAATATTTTAATACTTCCCGGAGGTCTGTAAACCTGTGTTGTTTTCTGTGCTGTCGCAGATTGACATTAAGATCAAAGATGCAATTGGACGTTACCACCAGTGTGCAACCATTCAGCTGGACTTCCAGCTGCCTATCCGCTTCAACCTGACCTTTGTGGGGTGAGTCACCTAATCAAAACATTGACACACTGCTGAGTCTGTGTGCTTTACTGCACCAAGGGTTGTATGTTAATCCTGTCTTGAATAAGATGTCTCAGCTTGCGCGCTGTGTTTCAAGGAGCTGTTTGTTTAACAGGTTAAGAGATGCATGCAAATTTAAGCTCGTTGAGCAGGTAGCAGGCTGATTTATTCCCTCTCCAAAAACTTCAATTTGTAAATATAGATAGATGAATAAGGATAATCATAGAGACAAATATTGCAATAATGGATATGAAAGATTAAGTCTTGTTTACAGTCATAGTGACACATTTCACAGAAACCTTTTGATATTCTCTCTGATGCAATGTCTTACAGGAAAGATGGGGATGACAAAGCGCGACCTGTCATCATCCATCGTGCTATCCTGGGCTCAGTGGAGAGGATGATTGCCATTCTCACCGAGAACTATGCAGGGAAATGGTGAGATGCTTCCTGGTTGCTGTTTTGCTTTGAAGAGCTACAATTTAAAAAAAAAAATTAAAAAGAAAATAAACCATGATTCTCAATGCTGATATGGCCCACTGCTTTGATCTGTCTCATGTGTTAAGATGTAATTACTTTAAATATTTTGTATTCTAATACAAATCCACTGAAGGGCCAAACTATCCACTGTATTGTTCATGACATTTTAACCATAATGTCCTCTCTACTTTCTGGCATCATTTCAACATCCCCATTCCATAAAGGTTTCACCTATTGGTTCCTTTTCTTCAGGGAGAAATGACATTGGTAAGGTTGTCACACTTGTGTATCATTGTGACGACTGTTTCATTATTTTCTGTCTTTCCCTCCGATAGGCCTCTGTGGCTCTCTCCACGTCAGGTGATGTTAGTGCCTGTCAACCCCTCTTGTGAGGATTACGTCAAGAGGGTATGTCTTCCACTTCCCTATCTTGACCACATTTAAGTGCAGTCATATGAGTGCAGACAATAACTATCTGTGGCATTCAGATTTGTAGAACACTGAAACAAAAACTGTTTTTTCCCCCTCACCTGTCAGGTGTGCAAACAGTTTACAGAAGCTGGTTTCATGGCAGATGCTGACCTGGATTCAAGCTGTCTTCTAAATAAGAAAATCCGTAATGCTCAGTTGGCCCAGTATAACTTCATTCTTGGTGAGAAAATCTGCCGCCTTATTTAATTTCAGAGCACTGGCTGACCACTGATTACATTTTCACCCCAGTTTTTGTTGCTTTCAGGGTTGCCTTCAATCACATTTAATTGGTGTTTTTTTTTTTTTTTTTTTTTTAATTTAATTTAATTTAATTTAATTTAATTTATTTATTTATTCATGATTAGTACAACAGCCTCTGTGAGGATAAGGCATCTAAAGCATGTTTAATGAAATGAGTGTATTCATTAATTTGCATGTTTTTAGTCCATATTATCCATTTTATAATGTATTTTTCACAATTTATGCTTTTAGTTTTATCAACGTTACATTATTGTTTCAGCAGAAGCACTGCTGACTTTAAAATCCATCTGCAGTTACAACAGTAGAATTTGTTAATAAGCATTCGGAAAGCAAAACAATATGTTTTCAAAAATGATCAATCCAATGTTTTTTTGTTTTTTTTAACTGTGGGGTTGTCAGTGAATTCATTTTGAGAATAATAATGACTCAAAATAAACCTTCTTAACTGGTTGACTACAAAGCAAATGGACCTCCAAGCTGGCTAACCACCCACAGTTGTTGAAGTGAGCGGCACAAAACAGGGAATGTGTTAGGGTAGCTGTGTGTGGTGTGACTTGGCCCATATCAAGCTGTTGTGTCTTCTTGTGTCTTGGCAGTGGTTGGAGAGAAGGAGAAGATGACTAACGGCGTCAATGTGCGCACGAGAGACAACAAAGTCCACGGAGAGCTGTCGGTGGCCGAGGTGCTGGCTCGCTTGACCCTGCTCAAACAGTGCCGCTGTCCAAACGCAGAGGAGGAGTTCTGATCAAGATAAAGAACAATCCAGACTTCTGCACTGGAATTGCTCAGCTACAGCTAGATGAGCAGTGAGGGGACAAGTGATGGGACATGTAAAGATGGTACAGTGAAAGTGTAGTAGTACATAGAGCCGAAATCAAACAGAGGAACTGATGAAATGTTTTTCTGTAAGCAAATGTGATGAATGGCTGCAAAACAACTTGGAAATGCCCACTGATCATGTATGAAGGATGGAAATGGACAAATTTGTGGAAGTAATGAAGGCCTGTCGGTAGGGAAGTCACTTGGTAATTAAGGGAAACAATGTGATCATAGTCATAATAAAGGTTTTGTGAACTTGGCACTGATTTGTCACAAAGGACTGTCTCTGTGGGGAAATCTCAGAAATAAAAAAAAAAATCTACTGAATGTGAGTGTTTTGTTGTTCTGTTTTCACATCAGAATAGATTGTGTTTTTACACAAATTACGTCATGATAAACAGCAATAGGATTATTTTGTAGAGACATGCAGCCTTCCAGGAATAGGTTTACTCATTCCAAAGAAATGTCTTGAAACTAAGCAGGTGTTTTTTTTTTTTTTTTATCATCTATTGAGCAATACAGAACCACATCCTTTTTTCAGCATGTAGAAACAGACCAGGAACATATGACAGTGTCAGACAGTAAAATTCATTTCTCTCCTACTTCCTGTTTCCATATTAGTGCTTTTGTGCGCATGAGAAGACACTTCAGGTCACCATACAGAATTCATATCCTTCAAACGCCAAATGAAATGTGACATAATTACAGGAGGAGTACAGTGGGCGTAAAAAGATGAGAAACAGGAAGTTGTGCTACTCTTTGTGCTGCATTCATAGTCATCAGAAAGATGGCACAAAAACTCTGGTAATATGGCATTTCGAAGTGACATTGTTTATTGTTATTTGCGAAGTGCAGATCTTATCTAAGACGTATGTGAATGGATCAGTGTATCAAACGCATTATGACCAGTTAGTGTCAGCTGAGTATTTCTTCCATCTTCGGGGCTTTGACCGTACAACCAAAGAAACAAGCGAGCAGTCCCCTTGCCTCAGACTAGCAGAGGATCGCTGACGTTGGGTTTATTCCCTACATCACTTGAATGCAGCACAGGTTCACTCTACTGCCTGCAACAATGGCCACTATCTGTCAGATTTGGAGACCGGACCGAGGACGGTGCTTCAAAACCTTCGGAATAGTTTCCGTTTTGTTGCTGGACCTGGTCTTACAGTGTGTTAACGGTATGTTACGTGGACATTTACAGGTTAAAACCAGCCTGACTCGCGTGTAAACGTTTTGTCGTTAGCATAATAACGTTAGCTTTCATCCACTAAGTTAGCAACTGGATAGCGTTAGCTAGCGAGCTAACACCAGTGCACCTAACTAGTTAGCAATGAAAACACAGGATGCTGTGATAGTAGCCCTGATTTAACATGTGTGGACAATTATATACTATTTAATTTGCAATACATGACAGCTAACAGCTAACTGCCTCTGCTAATTTGCAAGATGTGTCACGAGCCAGTCAACGTCTCGGTGATTAGCTTAGCTTAACGTTAGATGTTTAATTACAATAGAATCCAGCATATTGAACGACTTACACGTGTACCAGGCGTCTGAGTTATATTCAACCATACGTTACTGGCGTGTCTGTCTTGGAACACGCTAAACTTTAGTGGTAATCGCTTAACCATAGTCAGCACTATACGTATTGCATTTAAGTTAACGTTAATAGGTTTTATAACCACGGTTATAGCAGCGTGATGAAATATAACCTCTTCATTGTGTGGTTGTTTGTCAGGCTACCTGAGCTCCCCTCATGTTGGCCAGGAGCCTCACTACACCAGAGATGCCCAGCATGGGCCTGTCATCACCAGCCCAGTGGTCCCTGCTGCAGCCTCAGGTAAACTCTTAAGTTATAGATCAACATTACTCATATACTGACTGTAACCTGGAGCTAGAGTTTCTCTTGACCACATCAAGGGACCTACTCTCAGATTGTGTCTTTAGCACATACTTACAAAGAAATAAAGCACTAACTAGACATAGCATGTTGACATTTCAGTGATTTGATTATTTGAAATCATACATACAGACCCTGTGAGCATTTTCAAACTAAAGGGGTGTGCGACGTAATAGAAAGGGATTCCTCACACACAACCCAAGATTATAAACAGCAGATCAGTTCAGATCTGTGTCAGTATTCTGGTAATGTAACCTCTGTAATGTGATTCAGTAGCAAAAATGCACAAATAAGAGCAGAGAAATAGCAGCTAATCTAGGCAGGGCTGGTCAATTTTCAGATCTATTTTCTCTGTTTATATTTTAGGTTTTCAACATAAAATCATATTTTCTCTCTTACCCTCCTACGTCAATTCAAATTCAAAGAGAATAATGCTCTTTTGTTGTCTAGGGCTAGGCTTTGACGTGTTTTCAATAGAACCACATCTTATTCTTTGCTGGTTAGCAGGCAGCCTTGAGCTAGCAAACAGGAGTGTAAGGCCTTGCTCAAGTTGGCCTTTCTGTTGAGTGCAGAGTGTTAGTCATTTCAAAACTTAGAGTGATGTAGTGACAAGTGTATTGCCACACCCATTAATGCTACCAGACATGAAGTCATAAATTAATTTGCATCAAAGCTGTGTTACATTACATTGATTATTCTAGCTAGAAATGGAGAAAAACATCTGTTACCTAATGTTTTCTTTTTGTGCAGTGTCTCCCGCAGATGAAGAGAGCTACACTTCCAAGTGTCCTAGTGGAGGGGAGTGTAGTCGCCTGCCAGCAGATTGTATGCACTGCAATTACCATCACAACTGCACCTACAAGAAACCAGCATCCTTCACTTGTAAACCCAAAAAAGGAGTTCACTGTATAGTGAGTAGCAGTTAATCTTGTGATAGATCCATGCAGCAAGGTGTAAGAGGTGGAGTAAGGTTGGAAGATTTTCACTCAGAAGTCTAGACCTTGTTGAGCTGACTGATGAAAAGGGAAATGAAACATGGCTCATAAAGTCATGTTGTGCTTTGTTGCCATGAAACTGAGAGTGATCTAAACATTGCTTGACAGAAGTCCCCAAGATACATAGTTGCGTGTGGTGAGAACATTAGTGATGTAAAGAAACAGCTATGGTGCTTTAACATGTGAATATTTGTGTATTGATGACGTGATTTTTTTGTTTGTTTGTAGGGAGAGTCGGGACAGCAGCAAACCAACTTCTCCCTCTCCATCACCTGTCAGTTCTGCTGGCAGCTGGACCCCGCCGAGTACCGCTGCTCAAACTCCACCAACTGTATGACAGTGTCCTGCCCACGCAAGCGCTACAACGCCACCTGTGACGTGTTAGAACATGTGCATTGTTTAGGTATGATAAAGGCTCTGCTGTAAAGCCTGCTTGATGTATTTGTCTTCAGTGGGGAAACTGTGTCTCAGTCAGGCACTGTAGACATAGCTGTTTTGGGAAGTGAGATATTTACAGATATTCTAGGTTAAAATGTACAAAGTGACCCTTCTGCCGAGAGCAAAAATGTGAATTGTTAGCCATTGATGGATACTGTTCAGTTTCCTATGCAGGGTTTGACTGTCTGTTATTTGATGATTAATGCGATCTAAAAATAATACTATTGAATAATTATGATCATACAGTTTTCAGTGCTATTTCTTATTGCTGTCTTAAGGTCTACCATACAAATCATCACCAGCTGTAAATTGGGCAAATACAATATATATATATACTATATTTTGTCTATGACACTTAACTACTTTGGCAGCAGTATTTATACATCCCCAAAAAAGTATTTTTATAATTGTTTGCCACCAGCTGACCTGTTAAATGTCAGCCCATCTTGGTGGACAGCTCCACCCTTTGTGTTGATTATGTTTTCAACATTTTTTTTTTAAAGGTGCTCTTAGCAACTTAATGCCGAGTCTTAAAGGAATACTCTACCCCACAAAGGATCATGTGTTTATCAATTACTTACTTTTGTCATGTTGAACTCTCAGAACTACTGAAATAATCTTGTGGTCTTCTCAGTTTGTGAAAACTTTTGAACTTCAGGACCACTGACTGTGTTCACTTAATGTTTATTTTTTCCTTCTGCAGGTAAAAGACGTTTTCAGAAACGTTTATTTTGTAACTGGACTGGAGGATACAAATGGTCGACAGCATTAGCACTCAGGTAAAACCTGCTTCTAGTATGTCCAGAGTTATGACTTGCTTAGGTGCTTAAAACATTGTACAAAAATCGATGTGAATCAGGATGTGTGCTCTAATAGCATCTCTGACTGTTCTGTGTTTTTCTCTCATGTCCATCTGCAGCATCACTCTTGGCGGCTTTGGGGCTGATCGGTTTTATCTGGGCCAATGGAGAGAGGGTCTGGGCAAACTGTTCAGCTTTGGAGGCCTGGGCATTTGGACATTGATAGACGTTCTTCTGATAGGGGTTGGTTATGTGGGACCAGCTGACGGTTCTCTCTATATCTGAAGTTCTGGAGACATGGCTGGATGGTTTGTGCTCTCTTCCCCTTCGCACCGCTTCATTCTCAAAGATTGAAGATCTGAGATGCTGTGTTCTTGGCACGTTTGCTTGCCCGAGCTTGCTGTGCAACACGTCTTCATCCCATCTGCTAACAGGCAGGAAGTGTTTTCCTCATTACACCAACGATATCTCTACCCACACAAACCATCAGATCAATCCCAATCGTTCTGTATCCGTCTCCCGTCGAGATTCTGTAGATGGATCTGTGCAGCGGGATGAGAAGCCAGTCATTACGTCTATCTGGTTGGTTTGACTTTAACTGTGGTCATACTCCATCACACTGATACATAGATAGATTTGGTTTCCCATGGAGCAGTTCTTTCACAGATATCCTGCCACCTTGGAGGCATGTGTTGCTCCCTCCTTATTGCAAGGTAAATGCATCAATGGGGGGTCAAATGGTAACCATGGCTACAGAGCATACCAGTCACAGCACACATGCTGAGAGGTAATATTTATGTCCTGAAAGAAAGCATGAATATGCAGAAGGGAAATTGTTCAGGTATTTTCTATTGACAACAGACAGTTGGTCTTGTGGATGAGTTCAACGGTTATTTTACATGTGCTTTATTTTTCCCCACATTGAGTCAGGCCACGACTGTAAAAACATTGCCTTAAGGGATAGATGAATGATACGACGGCTTTTTACAAGCTTAAATCTTGGAAATTGGTAGAGAACCAGAGAGAAGTGCAGGGGCAAGAACTTCTTCCGTAATTTATATCATCACTTACTCACAACATGTAGTCTAAGTTTTGGGAGAGGCAGAGATAATAATCTCTCAGAGTGTATGTTTGTACATGAAAATATTGAAACACTTCAAATGTGTTGCACTAGCAAACTGCAGTTACTTGTGGTTTCCCGTGTTGGAGATATTGGAGATATCCTGTGTATACAACTGGTGTTTTCCCTCACTCATTTTTATTCTTCACATGGTAAAAGAAAAACTGTGTACTAACACTGTAAAGTCTAAGCCTGATACTGTGTGGCACCAATGGGCACACCTCTCATTTCATGTAAATACGTTTTCTGTTTTCAGTGTCAGGTAGTTTTAATCTGTTTCAAACACTGTAAATGACATTTTTTAAGTTATGTAAATAAACTTGTGAAATATTATATGCGGTTATTTAATTATACTGGCAATACGGCCACACTGCTTCAGGTTTTACAAAAAGAGAAGTGGATTTTGAAGGCATCAGAAAGGGGGACCATGCCAATAATTAAAGAGACTTCAAACAGTTTTGACTACCATTTCTATATAAGCACAACTTCATGCTAAAAGCTAAAATATTTAAATTCTAAAATTCAGTTCCAAAATCATCCTGCCTGTGTTTTCTTTGCTGATGCTCTATCATTACCTTAATAAAAGGTCAGTGTCATTCCAATAGAGGGACAGATGCTTTGTTTCAAGGGGCCATGAGCTCAGGCCTCCTACGTGAATGTGCCTGATTGGAATTAAGAGCTCTATTATTAGTTGGGGTTATTTTCACAGATGTCTGTGCTTTTTCTCACATTAAACACAGAGCGCTGCCAGGAGCCTGTGGCCCCCACAGACGTGTGACAGAAGGAAGGGGTCAGGGGTTCAGCAGCCGAGCAACACTACCTTCCCAAACCAACGCTGTCTAATGGCTTTTGAGGTAGACACTAAAATTACCAGAGACTGGTTAAAAATGACCAGAGAGACAGGTATACAGTAATTATACAGTATCAGTTATGCCAAGTTTTTACAACAGCTCTATTTCAGTCAACAGTTTATGAAGATATGGCTGCGCTCATGTTACATAATGTGAGAATAAGAAAAAAAAATAGTGTAAGTAATGACAGGGAGAAAAAAAAAATCATTTCCTTTTTAGTAACGTCTTGCTTTTTGTGTCGACTTTTCTGATTGGCTGCTGTGCTGAGACTCTTGTAAATTTACTCCACCCTAATTCTAGTTCCTCAAAGTTGTCAGTGCCCACTCACAGCCACTCCAGCTTCATCCCACAGACTGATGCAAGTGTGTGTCATACACTCTGAGCTGAGGAGAGATTCTGCAAGATGACTGTTTTTTTTGTCACCTTTTGAAAACCTGCAGTTTAAATATTGACAAAAGGCCTCCACAACATGTTCCCTGTGATTATTGCGAGTGATGGCCTCAGCATGACCTCACTTTGAATCATACTGCCTGGTTATCTGTATTCTACTACCAGTCATTAGGTATAACATACTGAATGGATGTGTTTGTACATCCAACTGTGTATGCATGCGAGTATGAGCAAACTATTATATGTTACATATATTTTAAATTGTAGATGATTCATAATTAAATAACATAAAGATGGCAGTACACTTTAGTATAACACAAAGCTGAATGCACAATGACTCCACATAAATTAATTTGTACAATAATGAGCTCAAACACAAAGCTGGAAGGTTCTACTCTTCAAAAGATGTAATCTGATCATCCCATCTCACTAATTATCTCTGGGGAAAATCAAGGCTGGAATGAATAGATAAATTACTGCATTAAATAACTTTTTAGTCATACATCAAAGGCCACTACCTAATTACAAATAATGGCCAGAGTGGTATTAGGTTTTGCAATTATCCCTCTTTATAATATTCCCATTTGCTGCAAGTAAGAAACCATCCTTATTCTTAGTGGCAGTTACATAGAACTTCGTTTTTATGAGAGTAATAGTTTAATTTTATAGTACTTATCCCAAACAGTTATTATTCACACTGTCAAAATGAGCAGTCACTGGGAGATAAGCCAAAAATATTGTCCGTCAAAGGCAGACAATATCACGACTTCCTGATTTTGAATTACTAATCATGAAAAGCAGAGAACAAAAGTTTATTCATCCCTCTCTTACGCAATCCCACTTAGTCCCATCGCAGCTCTGAATGTTGGAGCATCGGCTCTGACCCTCTGTATCAAGCACCGCCGAGCAGATTGTGTCCTGCCATTATGTTCACTCCTACAGGAGATCGCATCTCTAACAAAAAAAAAAAAAAGTGGATAAACAGAATGTTGCAACCTCATGAATTCAAAACGTCTAACGGCTCTGCAAGCATCCAACTATAAAATGTATTCACCACCCTCGGACTTGTTCATTTTTGTTTTGTAACACAGCATCGCATTAGAGCGGAGTAATTAAATCAGCAAAGAGGAGCGTTTAATGACAACATGAAAACAGCACTCTACAATATTATCCAAATTAAGAACAAATATAAAACACAAAACAATTGATTGTGTAAGTGCTCACACCCTGTGCTGCAACATGCAAATCATCAGTGGTGCAGGCAGTTTTTTAAAGGCACATTACAGAGGTGTGGACTCATGTCACACCATTTGGACTTGTCAGACTGGAGTCACAAATGTGATGACTTAAGACTTGACTTCACAAAATAAAATTTTTTGACATAAGAAATACTTGACAGCTTCCCCCAAGACCAAAGATTAAAAAGTATGTTACTCAAAATATGTGTCACAAATCAATTGCTTTTGCTTAATTTCCTGAATCAACTGTTTCCAGTGAATTATCACTTCATACCACAGATACACTCTGGTTGAACCAATCTGACCACATCCAGTTAAGCTGCATGAGAGAACCATGATAAACTAATGTTACTTTACTGAATGCCTGTTTGAAAAAAACAATCCAAAGAAAATTTTGTCAGTGTACAAAAACTATGTAGTGGTAAACAGCAAACAAACTGTAGAAAATTACAGACAGCTTCCAACTTTATTCGACATTTGAAGTTGCACAAAAGACAAAAGTCTATAGGCTAAATACCATAGCAAGCTCATACTTTGCTTAAGTTACTACTCTGTCAGTAAAATGGCAGAACATTTGGTGAGAAGTGTATTATGACTTGTTTGGGACTCAAAACTTGGGACTTGACCTGGGACTTGTCCATCTTGCCTTGGGATTTGAGTGCAAAGACTTGAGACTTAAGACTTTAAAAACAATGACTTGGCCCGACCCCTAGCACCTGTGTGACAAGTGATTTTGAGATCAATACACCTGTGTTTCAAAAATTAAACAGCTGGTTAGTCATTTTCATGGTAAAAGCACAAAGGAACATTAACACAATACCAACCTGTGGAAGGATACTGGGAAATCTGCAAGTATCCCTAAAAGCCTGTCCTAACAACACTAAATTTCTGTGTGAGAAGAGCATCAGTAAGCAGAGCCAGAGGATTGTAAGTGCTGTAACTGGCTCAAATACAGCCGAGCATTTGCAAGACAGCTTGTGGGAGACTGACACAAAAAGTAAGACGGTCTTCCAAAAACTGAGCTTTTTGTCCATCATACTAAATCCTGAGTGTTATGTAAGTCAAACACGGCACACAAGCAGAAGCACACTGTGCCCAGCATGAAGCCTCGTGGCAACATCATGCTGTGGGGATGCTCCTCTGCAGCAGGCCCTGGAAGGCTTACGAAAGAAAAGGTTAACACGAGCGCAGGCATAATACAGACAAATCATAGACGAAAATCTGCTGCATTCTGAGGGGAGATGACTTATTTTCCTGCAAGACAACTGCTCCAAACATAAAGCCGAAACTAGACAGGAAGTTACTGTATTCAAAATAACAAAGATGCTGTCCAATTCAGAACCCAAAACCTCAATTCAATCAAGAATCTGTGGCGAGACTTGAAAATTGCTGTTCACTCAAGGTCTCTGTGCAACGTGACAGAACACAGACAGTGGATGAATGGGAACGTCCAGTTGCGCAAGCCTTACAGATCCATCCAGCTGTAATTGCGATCAAAAAGGTGCCTCTGCTACACAGCATAACTGGAGGAAGTGAAAACTTATAAAACCAGTTGGGTTGTGTGTTATACATTTATATTCAATTTGGATCATCTGTAGACGTTCTGATATTGTCTTCCTATTGCTCTGTGTCAGTAAAGCCTGAATGCATCCACTTTAAATATTGTAAATCATGAAAAGTCAAAGGGTAGTGAATACAATTTCTTGGCATCGCAAATACAAAGACACAGGCAATTTGATTGCGTTACATGTGCAACTGGTCTGCTCTACCGTGTTGTTAATTTTATGTTCCTGGTGCAGGGTTGATATAGCTTATAATCCATCATCTCTCTTATCATCCCTCCATCTGTGCAATCCATTTCAAAAACACTAGCTTGCCAATTGTGCCTTCCAAGAGTGGAGTCGCCTCTACAGTTTTGGCTCGGCAACAATATACGCTTAAATCTCGCTTACATATTGAAACAAATACCAAGACTGGATCATGGTTGTTTCGGACCAGCATGATCACCTCGAAATGTGCCACAAACAAAAGAGAAAGTCAGATCAATTGCAATTTCAGTGATTTATTTGTACAATATAGGAATCGCACTGTACAAATACCCCAGCTCAGATGTAAAGGCAAGAACATGAGAACATTTTTTTTTTCTGTCTGACCCGAACATCCCTCAAACCTCACTGTGAGCTTTTTAAACTGATGGAAACAGATGCCAAGAAGAAACATAAAAAATAAAGCTAAAAAATTAAATAAAGCAGCTATTTGCCAAACAAATGTGGGCTAGACGAAGACCCTCCCCAACTAAGTGCCGAAGCTTACTGAAATTACTGAAATTAAAAAAGGCGAAATAAAAAACTAAAAAATGTCATGTCCAGATTTAACTGTCCAACCTTTATGGCAGTGGAGCGATTATGGCCTCAGTTTAAATAGCATGTAAAAAAAAAAAAATGGAACTCACAGTAGACAAATACAGAAAAGGCATATGGTGATATCTCTATCAAGTCCATGTGCCTATGTCACTTACACATTTACACACCATCCACAGACAATGTTGTGAGCTTTTACACACAAGACAGAGGACACTTTTCAATTAAAAAAAAAAAAAATGGAATCCCCTCTCCACCCCATGTAGAACATGCCTAGACAGCAATGGAGATGACATGGTCCTTTTCAAAGCAATATCAATTTACATTCACTCAAATTTCCATTAGTAAATCACTAATGTTACCATGGTAACTCAAAACGTCGTATAAAAATATAACAAAGACTGAAAACTGATGCACTCAACAAAAATATATCTACACAGTCTCAAATGTAGGGTGGGGGCTGAGCGACACGGCCAAGAACAGCTCATATTTTTCCAATATATACTTTGATTTCTGGGGAATGAGGAAGGATGCTGCACATATCAAGTCTGAGTGGCAGCAGTCTTTCCCCTCTCGCCAACAGAGACACAGTGAAAGCCGCGGGTTCCATCGGGACCCCTTGGCAGCCTCATTACACCAGGCGGCAGACCATCGGCATTCTGGATCTTTCTACCCAGCATCGGGCTGCCCACCGGACTGCTCTCCTGAGACGCCACCTGCTTGCGCCGCTGTACCCACGGGCTCCCTGAAGGGGTGAGGCTACTGTCTGAGGAGTAGTCTGCCCAGCGGCGCCCAGGCTCAGGGCTCAGTCTGCCCTCGCTTGCCAAGGGAGATTTGTGGGAATGAGGAGATTTGCGCTGAGGACAGGGGCTGGCGCGGGGGCTAGACCAGGGACTGTTGCGTGGGGACATACCAGGACTGAGGTGATTGTTCTGGAAGTTGATGCCTGCAGTGGTGGGGCTGAGCTTGTTGCAGGACAGGGACTTTCTGGCCAGCCTAGGGGATGTGGGGGTGCTCTCAGTCTCTGAGGAGCTGCAGGCAGAGTCATCCCCGTGATACTGAAGCTCTCGTACCCTGCTGTTGAGCGAACGACTTTTGCGCATCCCTCCTTCCTCACGCGGTCGTTCCTTTGGCACCTTCTTCTTGGGCGGCTTGGTGCCAATCAGGACTACTTTCAACCCCAGCGAACCGGCTCCTCCATCCTCGCTCCCGACAGCTTCATTCGCTTTAACAGCAGCCTCCACCTCCTCAAACTCCACGATGGCGCACTCCTCAGTGCCTAGTTGAGTGTAGCGACCGCTCAGCCTCTTCAGGTCAGCCGGCAGGTCCTTCCCAAGCTTCAGGACTCTGACAGAGGCGATGGCGCCGTATGCTCCGAACTCCTTCAGCAACAGCTTCATCAACTGCTCCTGCTGAGTGGCTCCTCCCTCACTGCCTCCATTATCCTTGGTGAGAGCTGCCAGCTCCGGCCACCTCTGTAAATCACTTAACAGCAGCATGCGGCTAGGCAATGACTCGCTGGCAAAGACTGGCACTGCGGATTTACGCCGCACCTTGCGCCCCTCATCGTTCAGCTCAAGTAGCTTTGAGTGTCTCAGAGCATAAGCAGTTGTTCTCCAGTCGCGGGTCAAGTGTTTCACCTGCAAAAGAGACAATACTTGTGTTACATGGTTGAGATGTTAAGTGGTTTAAGGGGGGCATCTCGTAACCATTCAATATTGATCCCTACAACAGCTTCTCTTTGAGAGTTATAAAGCTCCACTTAAAGAAATTGGCTAAACAGCAACTTAAGCCTGTTGGCAGGATCAATCAGCAGTTTGCACTGGCTTCCTTTCAGTCATACTTCCTGAATCAATAGCTGTACTAAACATCCTGGCTCCACTGCATTACTCAATTCATCACTGTTTAATTTACTCAGGTATAAAATGCGTCACCTTAGTGTCATCAAGCTCATGTGTGAATCCTTGTTTATATGAAAAATGAGCGTGTGCGTGGGGACTCATCACTTGTGGCATAAACAGATTTTTTTGTTTTTTTTTAAATCCAACAAATCTGCATGCATGGGCCTAAAGTAACACCAGCTGTTGTGAATCAATGTGAGAATATCAATGCACTTCCAACAACTAGTCATGTTGACACTAGAAACAGCCAGTCACTGCTATCCAAATCTCATGAGCCCATACGTCACTGGGAATAGAAAGCGGCAAAACACAGCTTCCCATTTTAACCTTCTTCTCAGCTTTGATTTATCTCCACATTATTCACTGACAATCAGCTCAGGAATATAAAATGTCTAACATTAGAAGCACATAATGAGCCATTCCTAGGCTATTACTGCTACTACTATAGCATGTGGCGTGTACACTATAATTTACCCCATAATAGCAAAGGCTTTCTGTGTAATTTCCAGATTCATCACAACAGGGAGTTACAATTACTTCCAGAGTATACGCAGGTGATTTGCAGTCATGGTTACCTTTTTAAACGAAGTGAGCAACTTGACACTGACAAATCCCAGTTTGTTGCGCCTGACATGTTTGAGCAGGAAGGCATCATGCTCCAGGTTCTCATCGGACAGGTAGTACTCAATCTGAGCAACCAACTTTTGGATGAGCTCTGAATCTGGGGGCTGCCAGCTCTCCTCCTCCAACTCTCCTCCGCTGGTCCCGGCACCACTGTGTGTGGGAAGACAACATGCATCATGGTCAGCAGAGACTCATACATGACCGGAACAACAAATTGCTTCGTCTCCGAAACTGTTGATATCTTTACAACTGTTACACATTTCATTTTCATTAATACAATAAGCCAGAGGCTTACGAGTTGCTGGCAGGAACGCATCCTCATCCTGCCATTTCTCTCTGCAATTTTCCTTGCAGCAGTTGTCAAGCTGTGTCTTCTGTGCCATAGTCACCATGCCTCAGTGCCAAACCTCGACACCAGTGCCCCACCAATACTGACTCTGCCAAGACCTCTCCATCTGAAGGGCGCAGAGTCACAGGCTCTCCCTCCCACACAGAACATGGTGGCTCACCAGATCAACTTCACACAATTTACAAAAACTGGTACCAACACTGCATAGCTGAGGCTTTAAGGCCACTATTTGATCTCAGTCAGACATGTGGCTGACGCTGTGAAGCAGCACAGTCAGGTAGTCTTGCAGATTAGAGTGAGGGTCTGAATGAAATTTTGTGGATGACTCATCACCTCCTCCAGCCTCCTCCCCTCCTTTTCCTCCTGCGCGCACACCCTCAGTCAACAGCTTTCCAGCCGGCTGACCGCACAGCTGGCACGAGCCCACTGCTTCCCCAGGACCTCAGATAAAGACAATCACGAAGTGAGCTCTTAGAGGAGAATATGTCACTGTCAGCACGATCATTTAAAAATGTGAATGAAACTAAATACAGCAGCAGTAGGCTACTACAGATTGTCTTTTTAATTGGTTGTGATGAAGTTTACTTTCAGGTCACTATTACAGTGAGTAAAGCACTGAAAGTCACAGGAGAGATGCTGCAGTAGTATCACAAAAGCCACAGCTGTCAATCGGCACTTTCCTTTCAGTTCCTAACATGCTTCCTATCAGATGTTTAGTGTGCTCCTGTGTGGAAAAAGCGTGCCACAAGGCACCGTGACAGAAGCTCTTTATGCCAGAGAGGTTTTAAGGTGTGACCTGCAGGCAACCTAAAAAGCTTGGTATGGACAAAGCGATTTAATTTCCCCCATTGGCCTTTCTATCTGACTCACTCTTTGCGCACGCAGTCCCGAGTAGGGAACTTATAGGCCAGGGGATAAAAATAGCAGGCCATGACGCAGGGGAATTAGATTAAAGCGAAGGTGCCATCCTTTATCTCTCAGGTGTCTGGTCTTGCAGCACTGTTGCTGCCTACAGGTGGTTAAACACTTTCCCCGCCATCCCACCCAGGAGACAATAATATCCACTCGTGTATTGTCTGTGAGGATTTACACTCCAAATTGTGAGCATCTATTGTCCTGCTGGCACATTGTGGTGCCGCCTTTTGTTGGCACTGTCATACACCTGTCGGTTCTATTTGTACAGCATCTTTCTACACCACTGGCATTCTTTCAGTGAAACAAAACGAGCCAACTGTACCCACGCTGCTCATGTGCTGGCAGCTCACCCACTGAAGTTACACGGGGGCCAATACAGTCTAAAAAAGCCAGACACAGAAATAGACTAATGGGGTTCCAGTAACCTTGAGATCAAGAGGGAAACGGTTCATTCACCCTGCAGCCTCACTGAACCCAGTCTGCCCGACATGTCTACACTTTACTAACATTTATTTAACAAAAACATTTACAAATGTTTAAAAGGAAAAGTCTGCCAAGTTTACCAAATGTCTAATTGATTACTATTTATAGTGTATCGACCTTGTTGTCAGCCCAACTAAAGCACCACTGACTGTTCAAGACAATTGCCTTTAAGTAGAAAACAACTCAAACCTTGATTTGTCATGTCTTCCGAGTTCGTCTTCACTACAGCTGCCTCCGAGGAAGTCAATATTATTGGATGACACTTCCTCGGGCTCCTCGTCCTCCTCCGCCGCTTGAATGGCCACTGTTATCGTCACCGTGCCCATCTCCTGCGTGTGCTGATCCACGGTGATTACCTCATCGATGCCGTGCTCCGCTGACGCTTCTAAGACGCACTCCGCTGGGCTCGGGTTGGGGCTCCCCACGGACCCGCTCATGTTCCTCGAACAAGTCAAGGTGCTTCCACCCGCTCCCTTCCCGTCCACGGCTCGTGTAGCAGCAGCAGCAGCAGCAGTAGCAGCAGCAGCGCCTCCCTGGAAGCTTTTAATCTTGCTCGACTCGAAGGCACAGACAGGATACGGGGTGCGTAAAGCTGCTCGACGCTTCTTCGGGCACCAGTGATAGCGGAGAAGGACCCAAGGGGCTCCAAAGACGCGCTCCACGGCTCGCCAGAGACCCCCGATCCAGATCCGACCCGATGGAGGGCCCTGAAGAGCAGAGGGGCTTGTAGCAGCCAGCGAGACGCAGCCTGGACCTGGTGAGACCGACGGGCTGGAGCCTCCTTGGGCTTCTACTGCTGCTGCTGCTAGTGCTGCTACTTCCTCATATGTAAGAGGCTTTCTGCTTTTGAAACGAGCTCTGGGATTGGGCCGCGGCAGCGTCTCCTCGCACTCATTCCCAGCCCACAAGCAAAAACTGACACAAAGCCAAGAGGGAGGCAAGAGGAAGGAGAGGCAGCGCATGAAGGCGTTCACCAAGGCGTGCATGCTTCGCTTTTTTTTTTCATACACAGATTTTTACACACAGACTGTTGCCTTTTTTCCCGTGAAGACACGAACGCCCCGTTTACATGGCTCTAAGTAGGGGAGCAAATTCACGTGTTCCTCTCTAATTGGGAAATTGCCGTGTCAAGGACGACCCTTTCTTTAACGCCGCTAATTGGATAATAGGCTCTCAGCGTCTTGCTGCACGCACGGGAAAGGGGTGAAGGCCTATGCACCTGAAGGAAGGAGGAACAATACGTGAATAGTAGATGTCAAATCAGAAATTGCAGCCATCAAAACTATTAGTCAGAGGGGATCTGACACACAAGTCATGACTCTAGCCAGGAATTCAAGAAGCAGAATTTTTTAAAGTCTTAAGTCATGAGTCCAAATTCCCCAAGTGATGCCCCTCCCCCCAAAAATGACTAAAAGCTCAATGAAAATGTAATTATTCCATATTTTATGAATGGAATTTGCTTTGCACACTTGTGCATCAAACAGTAATGTGAGTATAATTTGATCATATTTCTCTCAACACAATGGTCTAAATGCTGTTTCAAAGCCTTTTCCACACTTTATTTTAATTTATTTTATTTTAAAAACTGAAATTTAGGAATATTTACTCCAAAAAATATCAAAATAATTCATTAAAAAGTCATTAAGTGTAATTTTTGTAGCCTAAACTCTCTCTTAAAATTCCCAGGGACAATACTAAGGACTATAGTGTCATCAGTGGCAGCTGTGGCTCTGCTCTTGCCTCATGGGGCCAGTGACACCTCATTAAAATAAAAACAAAAGTAAACTATGATTATTTCCTTTGTCTTACAATTCATTTCCAGCATCATTGATTCCGCTGATGTTGATGTGTAGCACAAGCAAACATGTAGGTGTTCAGTGAGAGCAATATTAAAACAGTCATCTGAATATTTCTGTCTTTGCCATACTTCTGATCCATTTTTGTAGCTTGTTGTTGGCTTCCATCCTAATAGCCCTGTAAATCACCCACACCAGTTTTGTCGGCTGTTGCCTGCCCCGCATGAAATATCTTTACTCCTCCCCACTGGCAAGCCAGGCTCACAGCTGGTGGGCAGTCTGACTCATTCTCTGCACCACATGCCATACAATGCTCCAGTTTGTGTACAATGCAACATGGGGGGAGAGGGAGGGAGACAATGGGTGAGCGAATAAAGGGAGGAGGGGGGGTTGAGGGAGAAATTGGCAGAAAATAATCTGAGGCATTTAGTTTGTTATGGAGGGCTTTTATTCTTCAGATGGAGCACAAGAATCTGCCAAAAGTGTTTCATAAATTTTGAGTCCCGCCCTGCCTCCGTATTCTCCCTTGTGTCATAACATTTGCTCCCATTTTCTAGAAAATTATTGCACCAACAAACTACAGATGACTTGCTGTGAAAATTGCAAAACTGTGAGGCAGACTATCCAGGAAGTGATGTCAGGACAGGACTGTGCACCTGTTTTGCAGATCACTTCCTCTTTTCAGGCATGGTAGTCAGATGGCCTCCTTCAGGCCTTTTTTTTAACCATCATTGCACAATTGGTAAAAAACAACCCACAAAAACATATAAGAAATGCATAAGGTATTAGAAGATGTGTCTATTATTTTGTCTACCCTTATTTATATGTCACAGCCGTGAACAACACAATAGGCCCCTTCCAGTATAATACAATATAATTCAGCTCCCAAAATGGCTGTAGAATTCAATCAAAACCTCTCTGACACATATTTGACAAACACTAGACAAGACAAACCTGATGAAGACTGGATGAACTACAGGGCTGTTGCATTGGAACCAATTAATTCATCCAGGTGTGCTAATAAGCAGGAAACCTAGTGTATGATGTTTTACAGTGCCATTCTAAAAGCTCTCTCTGGGCAGTTCCTTTTAATTAACACCCTACCCTATTCTTCATTTCTCATGATTACCATTTTCCCACTTCTGGCTCTCATTGCATCACCAACCCTCCAAGGAGACTCTCTTTGAATTGCCACTCCTGCCTCTTTTCTTCAGATAATTTTCCCTTTTCCATCTTCCTTTCCCCCCTTTCTCAAATCCCTTATATGCTTTTCAGGTGCTTTTTTCTACTCATGATGCCAGTGAGGCTTGGGCTTTTAAATCCTATTGAAATATTGTGTGTTAGTTTATTCAAATCGACTTGACTTCACATAATTTTTGAGACTGTGATGTGATTCTAATGATACAATTCTCAGAACCACTCAGAGGAAGTGAAGCCTCTTAGATTAGTCTTGTCTAATTGACTTTGACTAAGTGTGTCTATATCCTATGACCCGGAAGTCTGACAATCTTCCAAGAACTTGGGTCTGACATTACCTCACATAATCTTTGAATTTGAGAGACTTATTTGCAGAAGACAGATGTTGCCAAATCAAATAAAGATATATGAATCGTGTGGTAGTACAAAAAGGGAATTAAATATATCTCAGTGCTGAGTCATGCTACATCGATCCCTGATCATCCCTATTCAGTCAGTGTTGGTCTCATGTTCAGTCCATCACTTTGTTCCTCACTGATATATCTCAATATCTACTGGATGGATTGGGCCACAATAATGTTGAGTCATGGTTTCCAAAGGAAGAATCCTAATGACCTATGAAATCCCCTGACACTTGTCTCCAGCGCCACCATGAGGTTAGCATTAGAATTGCCATGAATTTTGGTTAAAGTTTGCCTTTATCCAGTGCGGTTTCAGTTCATGACCAAATAGCCAACGTGCAAAGCTTATGAAATTAGCACCACCCTCAGCTGTACTTTGTATTTACTGCAAATTAGCAAATGTTAGCAGAGTCTTTTTGAGCATGTCAGCATGTTGATGTTAGCATTTAGCTCCAAGCATTTCTGTCACAGAGCCACCAGCATGTCTGTAGACTAGTCTTGCTTCTCACTTTAATTAGCTTACTGTAACATGTGACATCTTAATTATCAAGAGAGGTTTAAATACAACAGAGCCACCCATCATCATCATCATCATTAGATGGACAGCACATCCAGTTCCCTTTGAGTTCATGGCCTACTAGATGTACAATTAAATTCCATTGTTAAAACCTGCCATACCACTTGCATAGCTGCAGTAATGGTTGTAAGTAGGAGGTACAGTAACAAAGGGATCAGCTGACATCAACCCACAGGGTAAAATTTTGATAAAGAATTATTAAACGCTTTGGGTCACAATTATTGTTGTTGTTTTTTCACTCACAGAATCCCTCCTCTCTTTGCGTCTGCAAAGCTTGATAATATTGATACGGTGTGACATGGCAGATGGAAGAGGCCATGACAACCAATCTGTTTCTTACTTCCATGTTTGAGGAATACTGCAAAAGATGGGGGATGGTTGTAAAGCTGCAAGGAAACGTCGCAACCCCCAACTCTTGCTGCATTCACAGCAAACAGAGGGCTAATTGGGTTTATAATCACCACAGATGTCATCAGTTTTAACTAAAGAGAGGTCTTGCTTTAAATTCTTTTTTTTTTTTTAAAGTAAAGCAACATCAAGCAGCCTTTTAATTTCTTTTTCTTGTGCTGCTGATATTATGCCCTCTATAAGCTTATCACAGATCATTTTGGTCATTGAGCTGCTTATTAAACTCAAGTAAACTCTGGGTTACTGGGGACCACATCTCGTGAGCGCTACAATAAAACTATTATCTGAAGCTGTTACTCTTTACGTGTGAATATAGTGAATGTCAGTGTTACAACCATCCTCGTTTCTCCTACAGTCCCTTTTATCACTACGCAGGGCATTAAATAAGTATTGAACTGAAGCTTGAAATCATTAACTCAGAGCTGTCAAGTAATTCATTTTTCTCTCTGACTGTAAATCTATATATATATATATATATATAATTTTACAAATAATGTTCCTGTTTTCTCATCTCCAAGTCCTCTGACGGTGAAGGCAGGAGTCATGCTGTGCTGCTGCCAACAAATCAGCATCACTGTTACAGTTATGCTGCATTTATTCCATTTACTCCTATAAAAAAACAAAACAATGTCTATGTTTTTCTAACAGCAGATCAATATATATCACTTTTTTTGTGCTGTATACTAGACTCAGACTGAATGTTTACAGTTTACTGGAGTCCCCATGTTGAGTATTAAGAACAAGTGACAATGATTTAATTTTTCTTCCTGCATCTCTCTGCTGAAAGATCCTCAATACCACTGAGTCCAACTTTAAGGGGAAAAAAGTATTGTAATGTTTTAAATGTCACACTCAAACACCTTGGTGAAGTAAAAAAAAAAAACCTTTTTGATCCAAAGGGCAGAGGGTGCTGAAATTATAACTGAGACAAAATAAGAAATAGGGCAAAGACACACCAGATAAAAGGTGACAGATACAGAATAACACCTGTTATTGCTCTGTGTCTGTTTCTCCTGGAAGTCACGTATGATAGATTTACGTATGTTGCAAAGCTATGCATGTAGCTCCATTTATAAATAGCTAGTATTTACATTGTACTTCTTCAGTATAGCTTGTCATACAAAGTGCTGATGGCCACCTCCCATAATATGTGTCAGCCTGTGCTTCATGAATAGACTGTGACAGGGGGTGTGTGGGATGTCCCTTTGATGAATCTGGACTTGCGTTCTGTGAGCAACCGCTCATTACTGCCAGAGTAAAAAAGCTGGAAATACACAAAGCAATCTATTTTATCACATTTGGTGCTCTGTGGTGCGACTGATTCAATGTGCAGTCACCTGAATTATACTGTAAGTAGAGAAAAGAAAGAGCACCAAAACTATGGATAAAGACAGGGTCCAAAATGTTATCCACCCATGACATGATGGGTTAATGTCTAGAAGAAATCAGAATAGAATAATTCCAAGCTATCTGAGAAATGTAAGTGACTCACCGCCATGACTAAGTGACACACCTAACTGGAACACAGCTATCATTAGTCTTATTTGTTGCACCTGTGCCTTTTCCCGTAATGACAACACTGTCACTGTGAGGAAGGTCTGTTGTCAATGTTGTTGTGGTCATTATCATAGCAATTTCTTTCCTCAGCATTACATCAATTTTATCCAGATTACAAAAAAGGAGCAAAGAATAAGTCTCAGGTGCAGGTAATTGCTCAAATTTGGTGGTGTTTTGCTTTAATCATGTTTAGAATTCGGACTGAAAATAGGTACGTGCAATTCTATTATGTGTAATTTGCATCTTTACAAATACAGTACTTTGTTTTGTCTTACAGCATACATCAATGTTTTGTGGTTTTACCTGCTAGTAGATTATAGTGGCCTTATCTATGCAGATAGTTTATCTTTGTTATGTTTCTCTGAATAGTTGCATAACACACCAACATTTTTCTTATATATTGTAGGCCTATCTAATTATATTCTAAATGTGATGTGATTACTGTAGTTCATCTGGGTTGCTGGAAAAAGCACACTGCCCCCACATCTCACAGGTAAATATGACTGACCCTTGCAGAGGCTACTAGTGTTTACTTAGGCCACTGTGTACATCAGACCATTTGTTTTTCTGCTGCATTTACTCCGACGTAGGTGTACTCTCGGAGGTCATGTGTGATTGGCTGATACGTACCCTTGACCTGTTTGACTGAGAATTATCTTGTTTGATGTAAAACATAAACATGGCCAGTGTAACCCAACAGGGGGCCCTGGTGTTCATCTGAGCTGTGGGCCCCTACTGACCCCCGTTCTGCCCACTCTCTGTATATTATGCAGTTTCTCTGTCAAATAGAGTCCATAGTGAAGGACTACATCTGGCAGTGCTCCTATTAGGGGATGCTAGGCTTCTTGTGGAAATTTGATTAAAGACAATTTTTCGGAAATAGCCTATACCAGTGGTGTAATGTGGTAAAGTAGTAGTTCATTACAGTATTAAAGTATTTTTTGTTGTATCTGTACTTTACTTGAGTTTTTATATTTCAACTTTCACCTCTGCTCCACTACAATTCCTAAAAAAAATTATAGGCCAGTACATTTCCCCTAAGCATCGTAGTAACTTACTACAAAATAGGGAAGGAAATGAGGAAGGATGAAGGGGGACAGATGGATGAATGAAGGAATGGAGGGAAGGACAACTGGAATTTGCTCTTTAATCCTTTACGTTTTGAAAAAAGACCTTGTTTTTCTTCAGGTGTAATGTACACTACATTTACGAAGAAATTAACTTCATGATTCTCCAAATGTTGACTGCTTGCTTTTTCATTGACAGCATTTACTTACACTTTTACTTTCAATACCTAAGTACAGTTAATATTATAAACTTACTTACTTACTTACTTACTTACTTTTGACACTTAAGTACAGTAAATATCTGGAAATATTGGATAAAGCTTTAATTAAGTAACTTTTACCAAAGTCATTTTCTGGTAATTTCACTCAAGTGTGGCTGTCAGTAACGTTACCATGGTCAGTACTTTACCCACTACACCTAGCCTATACACAATATAACCGGAAATACAGGCCTTTTAATTAGTTTGTGACATACGTATCTTCTGCAAGACAAAGTCACAATGATTGGTAATAATAAATGACAATAAAAGTCCGAGCAAAACTGAGCCAAACTTTCTTCGTTAAAGAAACAATTTCAGGACTAGTTTCCCCACGGAGTGCTTTTTACTGACACGGGAAGTGAGCGTAACTAAGCAACGCGTTGTTGCCATGGCAACAGTGCTTGTCTCCGAGGAAGTTCGTCCGCTTTTGAACCAACAAACCCAGACTTTAGAAATACATTACAGCAAGCAAATGAGTTCGCTCATTTCTTAAGGTTATTCATGAATGTAGCACCGCTACTTAAATAGTTTTTTTATTCTTCCAAGGTTGGTCTGAACTGTTCACTTTAGCTTTAGCTAAATGTTGTCACAAACATTAGCCAAATGGAGACAGAGCGAACTGAGGGAAAAACGATACGATCTCAAAAACGCAACAGTGTCAACGATGGATGGGCGTTTCTCACTCCTATGGTGAGTACTACTTTTAATAGTCCTTTGCCATGCTTCACAGTATAGTTATAGCCTAACCATCAAAAGTTTAAGTCTCAGGCTCAGTAGAGAAAGTGATTAACTATCGTTAGCTAGTTGAAGTTAGTGTCGTAATTAGCGACATGTTTGAAAGAGTATATGTCTTGTTTAAGGCAACTCAGTTGATGTGTTAGTAAAATATTTTTGCAGGTCAACAGCTGCAAGTTGCACCTTACAACTGTCAAACCCCTGGTACCAGAGAGAGCCCAGAGGATGGTGAGTCATGACAGACAGACTGAAAGAGAAATACAGCATGTTGGTAAGAATAGTCCAATGCTTGCTTCATAATTTACAATGTTCACCTTTTTACAGACTGACTTTCAAGATATTGTAAAAGAAAAAAACATGTATACCGTCCAGGCAATGAATCATCCTAACCCAGGTAAGCTTGACTCGGTCCATTCATTTGCACACTCACTCCCCCCTACCAGTCACCCCAAGATTATTTTTGCGTGATTCAGCAATGTATTGCATTTATGAATGGCTAAGATATGTAAATAACCATATGGTCTGTTTGCACTCTTTGTTTCCCTGTACCATACCCTCTGTAGAGAAAAGGTTGCACGCTTGCAGAGGACTTGTCCAGACACCTCTAGTGCCATCATTTGCCAGTATCTCTACAGATTCCCCTGTACATAAACTGGTACCACCAGCATGTGGTGCTCAAAATGGTTTGGATACAGTTTCACGTGCTACACAGGACACAAGAGACAAATCAAGGGGACCAATCCACAGTGCAGGGAACACTTACTACCGTAATGCCTTAAACTTTGCTAAGCCAACAGGTAAATATGTAGATGCCACTTGGCAAATAATATGCATTTAAAAAACGTTTTTACTGGTTATTGTAAGATTTAGACTTTGTTCCTTACAAGTACATAGCATTGAGTTTTATGCACTATGATATACGATATTTTGTGTGTCCTGAACTCAGTGTTTAATTTCAATGCCAGGTGGTTCTGGAGGATATAAATACCACACAACCCCTGGTTTTCCCTACACTCGATTGCCTGGTGACAGTTTTGCATCCAGTTTTCAACGAATTGACTTGGACAGGTACCACAGGCCTTTTATTTTTCAATGTTTTATTTCAAACTGCTCTGTGTTGTACAGAACATGTTGGTTTAGCTGTCACTGTAAACTGGACAAATGATGCCATATGCCATGGCAGGTCTTTGTAGCTTTACTTGCAGTGTTATTCATTTTCTTTTGTCATCCCTAGGCCATTAAGTTTTGTTGGTTTTATTAACTCAGTCTGGTCACAGTATCTGCAGTCGAAAAAAACAAGACTTTCATCTGAAATGAAGTGCTCCAGATCTCCACTAGGGAGCAGCAAAGTCCCTTAAAATGCCTGCCCCTTGTCTCAAAGATTAGTGTTTGTTGATAAGTGTTTCATGGATGACAGAGCAGAAATAAGTCATTATGCATAGTGAAATATTAAATCAGTAATTTGCATCACTGAATTGCATTGCTTGAAGGTGAAATACAGCCGCTATATCCTGAAAGTTAAGTCCTGATCTGTAGTCATCCATATAAAGTCTAAATTGTGCAAAATGTTCTTTTAATTTACCAGGCGCTGTCTGGAGGAATGCCCCCAGCTGGGCATAATGGATGAACTACAACTTCTGAACCTTCAGCACAATCTAATCACAACGATCCAGCATCTGTCACATATGCAGCAGCTTGTTTTTCTCAACCTGTATGATAATCACATCGATGAAATGACTGGCATTGAATCTCTATGCTCCCTTAGGATCCTTATGCTGGGGAAGAACAGGTTAGTTATCATCCTCACAAGCAAAGAACATGTCAGATTGGCCTAAATTGCCTCTGTTACACAGAGAGTATTGTGCAGTTCCTATTTAAAGTAAGTTGGAGAGTAGGAGATGTTGTTAAGACATCAAATGGCATATTGTTCTTTAATATAACACCTTTAGATCTCTGGTTTAATGTGAAATGTGTAAATGTTGCTTGTAGGTTATTCAAGGCATTCTGCTTTTTGCATTTAAGCATTTATACATTTTATATACAAGCTGCTGCTACATGGTAAGAGATGAGTGGTTTCCAGCAGATGCCCAGTTTAATTCGAAAACCATTCATTTTGGTGTTGGTAATTCAGCAGGAGCAGCAAGGTCGGCAGGAGAAAAATTAAAGTCATAAATCACCGTGAATGACATCAAGATCTTAGAGATGAACTCTGACATTTGTTTTACTCTCTGTAAAATTTGACATTTATCTTTTTAGATCTCCATGCAGGGCCATATGTGGTGAGGAGTGAGGAATACCACTGATTTAGGTTACCATTGACATTTTTCAAGGGACCAAAGCCTTTCATCCTCACATGTTATTTGATCTAAATCCATATGGACAGTCCTGAACATTAAGTTGCTGTACACAACATACATATAAGACTTCCTCTGGGAATGTAACCTTTAAACATGCTTGTTGGCTAGTTGGCTCTCTACTGCTTGGTACCTGTTCAATAGACTGAGCACCCACTCTTTCACATTTTCCTTTGATTTTCCTATACACATATAGTTGGCTGCAGCTGGCGCATTTAAGAATGTGCAAAAATGTGTCTGGTTGTTTTCATACATTGTGACAAATTGCATTTGATGTACATTTTATGTTATATTTTCCATCCTTAGAATCCGTAAAATATGCTGCCTGGAAAGAGTGTCCAAACTGAATACCCTGGATTTGCATGACAATCAGGTACTGTTTTTCACTATCCTCCCACCTGCAGCGTGAGTGTGTTTAGTCTTGGTCATTTAGCTGCAGATACTGTTACAGGAGGTCATGATTTTCAGCTGCTAAGTTCAGAAGTGGATTGTCTCTTTCACCTCCTCCACACTGTTGCTAAGTAGTGATTTGCTATGTTAGATGCTGCTCTAAATGGTAGAGTCAAACAGTCATGACAGCAGGAGGCCAGGCATGAGAGTACATGTATTTGTTTTAGTCCACTGGCCAATTAAATTCAGTGCTGACATTATAGTCAAACTGTGCACTTGTTTCTCTCTAAGGTCTTTTAAAATAGCACAGCTTGCTAAACTGTATTAGGAACAAATAGGTCATGTCTAGCATTCCTTCTCCATTTGATAATGTCTTTTTCAAGTGAGAAATCTGATGGGCGTCATGGTCAACCGTTTACCTACCTCAGTTTTTAGGATTTATCTTCAGCAATTGTTTTAGTTCCCAGCACTGTTAGAGAACAAAGGACCGAAAACCATTGAACCCACAGGCTCTTGTCAAGGGTCTACTCCCACATCCATTTCCTCAGTTACCCTAGCACAATTTATTCAACAGGCACAACTGTCTCTATGTTTTCAGCATTGGGAATGGTTATGAGCTGAAGCAGATTATGCTGTGCTTCTATTAATTTGAGCCTAAAACTATTATTGGTGGCTGTTCATTCAGCCTCTACAATAGAGCCTGGCTCATTTATATTAAAAGCCTTGGAAATTAAATGATGTAAGTAACGCAGATGTCCGATGAGGATTTTAGCAGCTTCAGGAAAAGGAAGATAGAATAGAGAGGCTTCCCTTGGTCAAATTAGTGTTTTGCCAGCATGCCGCCTACGCCCCTCCTCAGAGAGCTACTCCAGAGACCTGGTAAGACTCCCTCCCTCTCTGATGTTGGCTGCTCTTTGCATACGCAGGCGTCCAAAATACTATTCAATGACTGCTACAGTGTTGTGTTGTTTTTCCTAATGATGGATGCTTTGTTGCTTCAAGCTCTGTCTAGTGTTGTGTTTCCTAACTGCATCTCTACAGTTAATTTAAACAGTTCTGATAATAGGACATTGAATGAGTGAATTACTAAAACGATTTTTTTTTTGCTGCCCTTGTTGGTAATAAAAGAATATTGTATCCAGAGGCGGCCATTTGTTGGCAGGCGCCTATTAAGGAGCAGATGATAAATCTATTATTCTGAGAAGGACAGGTCGCTTTTCACTTGCTGACTTCACAACCTCCTGTTTTATGCATTTAAGTAGTTGTTCATTCACCTTTTATTCAATGTTTTCCAGGCTCACCAGAGACCTGACCACCCAAATGTAATGTGAATCGCTGCACAATATTAATATGAGATGATGAAGTGAGTCAGTGAGTGAGTTAATGGATTCATGAGTTAAAATAATGTTGAAGTTGGGCTTATTCTATTCTGGTTGTTTTTTAGTCACTATAGGTCTCAGAACTGCAGCTGCTTGTCCTCTTTCCTTTTTCTGTGCATACTTTAACCACAAGCAGTACATCACTGTCATCCTTTCTTCCTCCCATCATCTAGCAGGGAGGCTCACTTCACTTCCCACCTCTTTTCACCCTTTATTTCTGTGACAGGATGTCATTTCATTTCCAGTTTGCTGGAAGTGTTCAAAAGGAGATATTCTCTTTGGGAATGTGCAGCCAACCCACACTTGGCCTCAGTGACCAAGTGTTGGGGTTACAATGTGACCTGACAGTGTTGGATAACCAATCTTTAGTTAGGCAGTGATGTTTTCCAGTAGAGCAGTTTGACTTGAATTCTCACAGAGGACAGTGGAGAATGCCCTACAGGGTCTGTAAAACCAAGAAAAAGTATCACAGTTAGAGAGTTAGTTTGTTAAGCTCATGTGCATGGTAGAAATTGTATTCCTCCTTTAAATCATTATTATGATTTTGATTTAGTTTGACTGAATCTGTCATGTGTGGTAAGCATTGCACTTTGGGTTTGGGGTGAAGATGGAACAGAGACTCATCACAAGGATGCTCTAGGCTTTGCTGTCATCAATGGCAACTTTAACACAGCATTGTCTGTGCTTGTGTCCTCTTCTTTGACAATACTGGCCATTATATGAAATTATATGAAATGAAGATGTGAGTACTGTATTGTTTACAAGAAACATGCCAAGAGCGGATGTTACCATCCCTACTACCCCTTCTTGGCATGTCCCACTGCTCTCATCTGCCAGGCGAGAACAGGCCTCTGTCCTGTCAGCAAAGCAATGTTATCCACATTTTTAAGTTGTTTTTTTTTTGTTTGTTTTTTACTAATGTGTAACAAGTCTTTATGTATCTCAAGTGTTAAGTAAAAGAAGATACTTGATTATCACACTTGATACTTGAGTATCACAGGTCAAGTATTTACCGTGTTAGAACCATCTCAACTTTATGGATGTCTGACCTACACGACTGAAAAGTACCTTATTCATGGTGTGCAACACAAGATCCTTAAAATCCTATGAGACCTACCGAGCTGTTGGCAGTCCTGGCCGACATCCCTGTCTTTAGGACTGGCTACGTTGTAAAGCTAGAATTATGATATGGTATCATAAAACTAGGAGACCAGAAGAAGGAATCCAGTCGTACCATGGCATGCTAGGCTAACAGAAAATATAGGCACAATTTTGGTGAGGGAAAAACGTCATGACTGTTTCACAGGTTTCTCTCTCACCTCAAGATATCTCACTTATTTTTTTTACAGACCTTAGGCATTCAGAGGATGCATGGCTTTCATAGGTATATTGAGAACAAGGGGGTTTCTCAGAAGTTTCTAGAATCGTTCATACAGGAATCCCCAAATGTCAAAAGTTTGTGATACCAAATCACAGTATGGATTTTTCTGTGGTGTTCCTTCAAGTCTTGGTGGCTTAATGCTGCATTTTGGAAGATTTTTGACCAGTTATAACAATTCTTGAGTGGTCAAAAATGCCTAAATGTTCCCAGTTTGAATAGGTGTCTAACTAAATTTAATGTTAATTACATATTTATGCAGGTTCCCTCAGGTTTCCAGCTTTAAGATTATGTATACCACTCCAATGTGGCATTTAGTATTGAATAAAGATTCCCTGCTCCTCCCACCCTCAACTGACAGCAATGGGTGTATGTGGTTCTCAAAGGGCTAAATATTTGCAAAGAAGGCTATCTAAAATCTCATTCACTGTGCAGAGATACTGTGTCTATGTGTTGACAGAGGTCTGATGTATCGATGCCTGTCTTTCTCGGGTCAGGGATGCCCAAGTCTGGGCCTGGGACAATGTTAACTTTGAGAGTGTGTTTGTTTTCCAGTTTGAGCAATGTGTGTTATTTTCCTACCTTAATTTATTCAGGCAGGGTTCACTGAGCGTGCAGCTGTTTGCTATCCACAGACTGCTTTACAGTCATGCATCTTGATATTTGAACTAGATCCCTGTCACAAGCCTGCCACTCTAACCTTTTGGGTACCATTGTCCTATTAGTGTGCACTGTGTGTTGACTGAAAGTATTCATGTCAGCTGTGACACCACATTACAACAGTTGTAAATGCCTTTGAGTGCAGTGTGATGACCTCACTCTGTTGTATCTGTCACCAGATGAGACTGCTTAATGGTGGTGTTTGGGGTTGACTTGTTGGACTTGGTTTGTTGACATTTTCTTTGAACTATGCTGACACCTTTTGCACAACCAATACACTTTGAAAAGTGGAGCCAAGTAGAATACACCTTTTTTCATGTTTCTGAAACATAAAAAACTAGCAGCCTAACCTCCACGGTTTTTAATCAGAACAACATTTGATCATTTAACAAACATTGCCAGGATTGTACATTTCTGTCTGTTCCTAATACAGAAACTCCTATGCACTTTTGTCGAATGAGTTTCCATCTGAACTCTCTAAAGCAAGAAATAAATCAACTACAACTGCAACAGCAATTAATCTAAAACTCTGCTGACTAGGACCAGAAGGAAAGTGCATAATACTCCCTATGTACAGTGGTTCCCTGTAGGTTTGTATACTGATTTTAAAATCTTCTAATGGGTTGCTATGCATATGAATCTGTGAGCTCTCTCAGACCATCTGGGAGTGCTGTCCTAACTAGTCCAAAGCCCAAAAAACTTTTTCTGCATAGCCTACTTTCCAAAATATGTATCTTTTCTGGACCAGTGAGCTAAAAAAATATATTTTCAGACATAAGCTCAAATGTTTATCTATATTTCAAATTTTAACAACTTATTATTTTCTTAGCTAAAACTGTAATCTTTCAAATCTTTGAAATAATCTTTGAAACCCTGATGTCTTTTTTAACTTTACCCTCACATGTACAGTATGCACTACAGGGAGCAAACCTATCACTCTCAGGGTAACAGCCACCAGGAATTTTTCTGAAGTATTTCAAGTGTCATTGTGACGTGGGCCCCTAAGTATTCTCTCCCAGAGACATGAGGGGCATCATTTCACCATTGACTGACTCTCAACTACTTGTTTATTATTTTCATCATTTAGGATGTTCAGAAGTGATACAGATTGTTGCTGTGAAGTGGGTCACTGTGAGGTAATGAAGAGAGTGGAAATGTCATTTCTGTTAAAGTGTCATTTAGCAGAAGGTGCAGCCTCAGGCATTGCAAAGAAAATGGAGCACACTGCATTTTGGCTTTCTTGTACCCCAGAAAATTTAGCTGTGTGCAGGATAAAGAACTCAAAATGTACACGAACCATATGATGATATTTAATTACATGATATGATGTCAGACTGAGAAGTGAATGTATACAATTTCAGTGTGTTATGTTCTGCTAGCACTGCCCCCCACTGTGCATTTTTAAAAGTAGAATATCATTATCTAAATTGCCATTTCACAGGGTTTTATGTTGTGCATGAATTTTGTCTCACTTTGCCTTCATTCAGATCTGCAGGATAGAAAACATGTCTCACCTCAGCGAGCTGCGAGTGTTGAACCTGGCGGGAAACAGCTTATCCAGAGTGGAAAACCTGCAGGGCCTGGACTGTTTGACTGAACTCAACCTAAGACACAACTGCATCTCTGTTGTGGTGAGGGGCCTCTTTCCCAATTAGTGGCAGCTTAAGGCAATTTATTCACTGCATGCACACTACTCTGCTCCTTTGCATAAAGGAAAAGGCACCAACTGTTCACACACTCTTACTTTCAACCATGACAAGTTTCTGCTGCCTTTTGTGGGGCTTCTATATAGTTGCAGGATACAGTAGAGAGAACTTTTGTTTTGGCTGCTGCAGGAAGATTTAAGTAGTTCATTGACAATGTGCACGAAGTAATAATTCCTGACAGTGCAGCTGCCGTACGGTTTTTAAGACCTATGGACGATCTATATAAAGTCCTGATTGGTGAAGTTCCTGCAGCTACTAATAATATAATTGCAGTATTTCTTCTGTATTTTGATGCAGAAACAAATGTACATGTACGCTGACAACTGTTCATTGGAAAATGGTCTTCAAAGGATGAAAGTACTGGTAGCGTGCTACATCTTTCATCTTCATGTCATTCTGTTGGACCGTGTCCCTTGGATGATTACTGTTTCCTCTGTTATGGGATCGCATGTAGCAGTTTTTACTGTCACAAAATAACAAACACAGAAATCACATCAATAGAATCTTTGTAAGAAAGTCTGTGGTGAAATGTATCTCGATGGTGTTACCCAGGGAGACGCAGCTCATTACCCACAACCTCCCTCCGACTTTCTGGCGCAGTGAAAGAGAAACTGGATATTCTTAACACGGAAATTCACTCCCCTTGGTTTCTATAGTTTTAATCTGATAAACAGAACAGTGCATGCCAAAACAGGCCCCTTCATTTGTATGCAAATCCCCTAAGCCCTTTCCTGCTTTTTGGGGTAGAAAACAGGAATGGAATCCAACATTGTGTTGTATGAAACCTCTTCCCATCACTCACCCGGTCCTCTGCCTGCAAGTTCTGATCAAGAACCACTTCCAGTCCTAATTATCGGGTGTAGTGTTTTATTTGATGCGCAGGAGAGGAAAAATGCTAGCCCTCAGCAGATTCTCCAGTCTCTGTCATTAGCTGTGTTTGCTGCCAAGTGCTTGTATCAGGCACAAAGTAAATAACCATCCTCCAGGTGTCCAGGTTTTCCCTTTCATTCAAGGCAGATGAAAAGTGGAATTGTGGACTAGAAGAGAAAAATGCTTTGAGAGACTTAAAATAAGTAAATTGAAGACTTGCTCATATGTTAGGCTCAGTCATCCAATACACATTATAGAAGCATTATATAATCCATATGCACACTTTATCTTTAAGGGAATATTTTTATATTTTTACACATCATCCAATTTGTATTTAGGTAATGCTGTAATGCATCTAAACACATGTATGTTTGGTAACCTATTTCATTTAATGTCCATCCATCCATCCACCCATCCATTCATCCACCCATCCATCCACCCACCCATCCATCCATCCATTTTCATCTGCTAATCCAGGGTCAGGTTTTAGGGGCAGCAGTCTGAGCAAAGTACTCCAGTTGTCCCTCTCCCCAGCAACACTTTCCAGCTGCTCTTGAGGGACCCGAGGCATTCCCAGGCCAGATAAGATATATAATCCCTCCAGCGTGTTCTGGGTCCTACCAGTTGGACATGCCCAGAACACCTCTAACGGGAGGCGCCCAGAAGGCATTCATCCAGAAGTGTGAGCTCCTTACCCTATCTCTAAGGCCCATTTCAGTAGCTCATATCCGCAATCTCATTCTTTTGGTTACTATCCAAAGCTCATGAACATAGGTGAGGGTTGGGACATAGATTGACCAGTAAATCTTTGCCTTCTGGCTCAGCTTCCTCTTCACCATGATAATCTAGCGCAGCACCCGCTATTCAACTGTCCATTCTACCCTCACTTGTGAACAAGACCCTGTGATACTTGAACGTCTTCACTTGGGACAGCAACTCTCTCCCAACTCAATGGGGGTAGTCCACCTCTTTCTGGCAGTGAACCATGAACCATGGCCTCAGACGTAGAGATGCTGACTCGCATCCCAACTGCCTCACACAGAACCACATCATCTGCAAAGAGCATAGATACAATTCTAAGGTCCCCACGCTGGACCCCTTCCTCCCCCAAGCTGCACCTTGAGATCCTGCTCATGAATACGACAAACAGAATTGGGGACGCTGAGCAACCCTGGCGGAGGCCAACGCACCCACTTACAACATGTTTGACTGTGTGCAAGTATGAGGACACAGGTCTCACTTTGGTCATATGAGGACTGGATGGCTCGTAGCAGTGATCCCAGTACCCCGTATTCCCACAGTTCCCCCCACGAGACTCCCCGTGGTACGTGGTCATAAGCTTTCTACCAAGTCCACAAAACAGATGTAGACTGTATGGTCAAACTTTCACAACCCCTTCAGCTGCCCTGCAAGTGTAAAGAGCTGGTCCACTGTTCTACAACCAGGACAAAATCTACATTGCTTCATTTAATGTCTTGTTGCAGTACATTGTGGTGTAGTTGTTTTGCACTCTGTCTAAAAATTGCCAATGCATCTTCATATGAATGACAGGTTTTTACACACTGGTGATCACAATACAAGAACTGAAAGCACATTGGTGATTTGACGTATAGTCATTTCATAAAACCTTTGCTGTCTACACTTGCTCTCAGGTGGGTCTTTCCGTTGAGAAATCTTGTGGCAGCCAGTAAGTGATGCATTTTACATTTTTGGCAGCAGAGCTGGGTAGTCAGCACAAGCATTGATAGAACAGACAAAGCAAAAAGGCATCACCCAGAGGCAGACTGGCTTTGTGGATTAGCAGTTTTTTTTTTATCCATAGGCTTGTCTTCTTGTGTGGCCAGTAGTAAGTCAAGCATCACTTCCATTGAAAATGTAAAAAATGTCCAGTACTGTTTGGTAGCTCTACTGTAGATTTAAACAGCTCTAATCAGTGTGTGTGTTTGTGTGCATGTGATGGGATCATAAAGTCATCACTCCTCATCACATCATCTCCTGAATACAAAAGGTCCCCTCTCCCAGTGTTATATAGATCTGTTCTACATTTTATATACTTTTGAAATTTGCAGTTGAGGGGCTCTAATAAATCAACTTGCTGCTCCAGAGCACTGTGGAAAATATTAATGTTAAACTAAAACTAAATTATCAAAGACAGGGCCAATATTACAGAAATAATGAAGATTTTTTATAATGCCTGAATCCTCAAAATATGGAGTTTAAATTTTTTTTAGCAACTAACAAAACAATCCAAATGAATATTAACTGAATTCATAAAAAAAAATCATAAAATAATGATTAATTAAACAAACGTGTGCAAAAACAACACAACATTGAGCACTTAACACCAGACTGTGTATCTGCAATTTTAGCACACAGTACCTGAAGCCAGATGTGTGCAGGCTAAGCTCACACCTCAAGTCTGTGCTATTCAAAGAGCAGCCCCAAAACCCAACAGCTTTGCAATCTTTGAAACCCTCTTGGCATACACATGAACCTGTGTGTTTATTTGAGCAGCTTTCATGCTCTTTTGTGGTGTGTTTTTGCATGCAACAGAGACAGCGGCGATGAGAGGTAGTTTTGTGTTTGTGGAGTAATGCCTCTGCCAGAGCTCAGTACGAGTGTGAAAAGTGAAGACACGCAAACTGTCAGTGAGAGGAGGGTGGAGCCGGGATAAAGAGGTGAAGGCACGGCCACATTAATACATACCCACAGGCAAACACACACAGCAACATAGCTGTACCCAACCTCACTTCAGATCCCGTCAGCCGATTGGTTCTGATCAATCAGGTTTTTGGAAAAAGAGACCACATTGGTTGGCGATTGTAATGCAGCACGTCAGCTCAGTTATGACATCATTCTGTCTGAGACAGGGATGCTATTTTTAGTCTCAGACAGCGTGCAGTGGCTGCTGCTTCACCAGCATCCATACAGGGACTGGCACAGACAGAAACTCTGGGAGTGTGGTGGAGGGTCAGATTAAGCTAGCACTGGATAGAATGACTTGCAGTTTTTCAAAAGAGGGAAAGATAACACGGCACTGCCCTTCTGGGGTTTACAGTGAAGCAGTCTTACACAATCTAATACAACAGAAATCCCTACGCATTCTAAGTCCCAGTGCAAATAATGTAATAATTCAATATGCTGCCAGAAAAAATAATATGTCTCTTCACACATTAGAAATGACTGCCAATGTGATTTTTTTTTTCTTCAAGATATTTTTTTGGGAATTTCGCCTTTAATGGACAGGACAGGTAAGTGTGAGGGGGGGAGGATGACATGCAGCAAAGGGCCACAGGCTGGATTTGAACCCGGACTGCTGCGGCAACAGCCTTGTACATGGGGCGCCTGCTTTACCCACTAAGCCACAGACGCCCCTTGATTTTTCTTTATTACTAGGGAGGAATAAGCTTGGATTATCAAGTGGCTAGCATGTTTGCATTAAGTTGACAAATTACATAGTAACACAGAGCAACATGATCATCCCACCTGCTAAATGTTCACTTGCCTTTAAATTTTAAAATGGGTTAGGAGAAAAGTGTCTGGGTTGCTTTGGCTTGTTAGATATTCAGTCACTCACATACCTTGTCTTGCCACTTTTTTATGCTAGACAGGTGTTGTGTTACTTAATGGCTATTTAATGTTGAGAAAACAACTAGTTCCTTGAAACACAATCTTATTGCAAAGTAACTCTTTCAGCTTAATCAGTTATTAAACATTTGTACTTTTGTTATCCTCTGTGTGGTGTCTAATAATGTAGAGAGTAAGGACGGAGCCAAGGACAATTAATGTACATTGTAAAACATTTTAAACAAAACAGATCCCAAACACTCAAAGATGAGTCTGTGGTGTCAGTGTGCTGTGTGTCCTTTTGTTTAAAGACACTACTTGCCTACATGCCTCTCTAGCAGCACTCTTGCAAAGATAGTAAATATTCATCTAAACTGCGTTACTACATTGAAGTTAAAGGGACAGTCCACCCCCAAATCAAAAATACATATTGCTTTTACCTGCGGTGTTATTTATACATCTAGGTTGTTTTGGTATGATTGCTGAGTGCTGGAGATAGCGGCTGTGGAGGTGTCTGTTTTCTTGCTAATATAATGGAACTAGATGGAGTCTGGGGGGACATGACGGTGGTTAACCTTAATTAACTACAGTATTGTGAACACCCAGGTTTAGACAAGGTTGCAAAATAATTATAGACATGTATATAAAACAAATATTTGTTTAGCGAGAAATAAATGCACACAAATGTATCAAAATTACAATCCAAACACACGACAAATTGCATTGACATCTATAGGATCTTCACTTTGCTACACCCCCCCAACGACATATTCATATGTGCCAGTCTTGTCTATTGCCATAGGCAGCTGCCAGCTAGTTGGTGGCCATGTCTAACACGCAAGTAAAGTTAGCAAGCACTACCAGTTTGCTTATCTGCAAATGGCCGGGAAGTATGTGTTTATTAATGTATGGCTGTGTAAGCCTACCCATTTTAAACTAGACTGCTCAAATTAAGGGAACACTTAATTATCACAGTATAACACCAAGTCAGTTAAACGTCTGGGATATCAATCCGTACATTTAGGCACAAGTGATTGTAAATTAATTTCATCTGCTTTGGTACAAATGAAAGTGACAACAGGTGCAATGGAGACACAAAAGCAAGACAACCCCCAAAAAAGGAATCTTTTTTTCATGTGGTGGCCACAGACAGTTGCTGTCTCCTTATCCCGACTGACTGATTCTTCTCTAGTTTTGTGTTCTGCTAGTGCTCTTGTCACCACTGGTAGCATTAGGCAATCAAGCTGCACAGGTAGTCCAGCTCCTTCAGGATGGCACATCTGTCTTTGGAGGGCCACACAGACCTCTATCTCATAGCCAGCAGTACCCTGACTGCTGTTAGGCACCAGGATGAAATCCTCAGAGCGACTATCAGACCTTACACTGGTGCAGTGGGCCCTGGGTTCCTCCTGGTGCAGGGCAATGCCCAGCCTCATGTTGCCGGAGTGGACAGACTGAAGCTCCCAGAACCTTCAGTCTGACATCGCCTCCATTGAAGGCGATTTACAAGGGGGAGGTAATTTGATTTTTCCCTATATATACTAACCAATCAGTAGAGATCAACGACTCACCCAGAATCTGATGTCATTAGTATCCATGCCATGGGGGGTGCTGAAAACAAGCCAGCATTGCCCGTTTAAAATATCTTAGTTGTCGTACACGCCCAGCTGCATCGCCATTAAATCCAGTTTAGCAGCTTCCTTAATTTGGTCCTCCATTAACGCGAGTAGTTGTGAAATACCTCGATAGCATCATTAATGTGGTCTGTAGGATCTGTAGCGTTCGCCATTGTTGCTATCCTGACCAGTTACCCACCGGCGCACAGCTTAACATCAGCCTGGTGCTGATTGGCTAATCGCTAGACCCGCCACCACCCCCGGCGTTCATTGGGCCTTCCATCATTTGGACGAGATACATCGCAAATTCATTGCAGTATGCCAGACCAGAGATGCAAGCCTTCTTAGTTGAGTGGGCGGGGTCTATGGTCTGGAACCAGGCTAGGCAGTTCCTGGATGACAAAGGCATTGATGCAGTTGACTGGCTCTCTCAGTCCCCTGACCTAAATCCAATTGAGCACCTATAGTACATTATGTATTTGTGCGTCTTACGCTGCCAAGTACCACCACAGACTGACCAGGAGCTCACTGATGCCCTGATCTATGTCTGGGAGGAGATCCTCCAGGACACTATCTGTAGACTCATCCAGGGCATGCCCAGACATTGACAGGAGTGCATACAGACATGTAGGGGCCATACACGCTACTGAGTCACGTTATTAGTTGCCGTGATAAAATTCACTCAAGTAGGATCAGCCTGTGATTTAAATTTTTCACTTTGATTTTTGATGTGATTTTGAATCCAGCCCTCAGTAGGTTGATGATTTTGGTTTCCATTGACTGTTGTTACATCATTTTGTTCTCAACAAATTCGCTTTTCAACTTGAATAATTCTTTCATCAAGATCTGATGTGTAATTTAAGTGTTCCTTTACTTCTTTGGAGCAGTGTACTCATATAAAGCAAGGAAATTGGGTAAATATTGTGGAAAAATTATGGAAAAGTGTTGAAAATGTATTGTTAAGATATGTGGGAACCCTGTATGTATGCTCATTTCCATTGAATGCTAGCTTGTTTCAGGAATTCCATGGCTCAGATATAATAAGATGAAACTACTTCATATACTTTGTGCAAACTTCACTGAAGATTAGATAAGTCTTTCTAGCATTATTCCTGATGCTTACTGTACTGTAGTGAGCACTAAGGCTGTTGAAATGGATAAAACAAGGATGAGTAACTGTACTATATTTATGTGGCTCTGTGGACGGGGGTGGAAGGAATTCTCTAAATGATGAGACTCTGTGCTGCAGTGTGGTGCTGTTCACTGCAGAGGAGCTAGCACAGCCTGAATGCTAGGCTGCTCTTGTTTGAATGGAGGCTGGCAACAGTTCTGGAGGAGGCTGCGAGGCGGTGGCTGCAATATGGGCGGACGCTGACGCAGCTCATTCAGACTGCTGCTGGGAGTGTCCTCTTTGCTTCCAGCATGTGCAGCACTGGCCATCTACACAGACACACACACAAAGACACACACCATCTGATTAGCTTGAGTTGTGGTGACATTGCCTATGTCCCTATGTATCTCTTCAGCTTGCCATCTGGCCAGCTGCTGCACCTCACCCCACCCCCTCATTAAATTCTGCATTGATTTAGAAGCTCAGCCTGCCTGATGGAGGAAACAACCCCCATCCCAGTCAGTTTCCATTACATTTACCCAGGCTATTGTTCTTGTGTGTACAGTAACAGCTCAGAGCGTGTGCGACTGGTTGTATATGTGTTCTAGTGGCATTTCGAGTTTCGCCTCCTGCAGCAGGGGATCTCTGCATTAGCGCAGCATACACTCGACTCTCTCTCCCCTCCCCCTTTCCTCCTCGTGCTCTCTCTCTCTCTCTCTCTGTCTCTCCCGCCCCTCCTCTCCATGTGCAGACAAGGCAGCGTGCCGTGTGTGTGTGTGTGCATGCGCAGGGTGGATGGGGATGCTGTACGCTGGAGCTGAGAGCTGCAAGGTGACTGAGGGAATGGAGAGGGATACAGAGCTCTGACGACAGTGACGATGCAGTGCCCTCTTCCCGAGCACCTTCTCCTCTTCACATCCCTCCATCTCTCTCTCTTCCCTGTCCCTCTTTCTCTTTCTAGACCGAGGTGGACCGCCTGCCCTGCTTGCAGCGCCTCTTTCTCAGCTGCAACCACATCACCAGGTAAGAGCTCGTACTGCTTAACTCCCTCCTCCCCGCAGGGCAGGGACGGAGATGGTGGCCGGACAGTTCCACGTCCACTCCCTTGGCTCTTGGCAGGGCCTGGCCAACACTGCGGGTAGAATACACACAGACACACACATACACACTAACACACACAGGTTTGCTGTGGTAGGCAGTTTCTGTAACCTAGAAAACAATAACCTAGATGTGTTCTTTATTGTTAGTAATTAGCATACTGTTATCTAAGAAAAGGGTGTGCCAATACTTTAAAGTTATTCAGAGAGCAGAGAAGCAGGCTAAGAGAAGGTAGCTTATTTCCATGGAAAATTAATGACACATTTGAAGGTTGAGTGAATTCAAGAGCAGCATTGCTAGGTGAGTGTGTAGGATGAATGAGAGATGCCTTTTGGTGCTTAGTGCAAACGTCAGCCTGCTTTACACACTTTCTCCAATATCTGTGGTCTGTTTTTTTTTCCTTTGCTTCTCTCTGCGCTCAGCTGTAAAGCTGACACAGAGTTAACTTGTTAAAGCAGCATAGCCCTCCCACTGAATAGGGTTGCTTTAAGGTAGGGCCTGCAAGTGGGATTCAGGGTGGGACAGTGTTCATTACCCTGCTTGACCACAGTCACCTTGTGCTGTGATAGATCTGACCTGACGTCTCAAGCCAGCCCTGCTGTTCTAGTGTCTCTATGATTCTGTATCTTGCACACTGTTGTGGAGAGAATCATGACAAAGAAATAGGCAACAAATAATCAGTTTGTATTTTTAAAGACTATATTTTAAGTGCAGCATGATCACTCAACTAATCTCCATAATATGTGCACTTTTTTCATATTTTTTCCTTCATATTCTTATTGTCACTATTGCGATATTTTGGTAACAGCATGTCAGTCAAGCTACTCTTGAAGGATGCTCACTATGATATTGTAGAAACCTGGTGTGTGTACGTTTTGAAACTGTTCAATGCTGATAGGAGAGCAGTTGTGCTCTGTTGCTAGGTAGAGGCACAGAACACACGTGTCTACTTGGTGCAGTCAGTTTGTCCAGTAGAGGATGTTGGAGCAAAAAAAATCTCTCGTGATTCTTTGAAATTATTATTTCACTTATCATAATCTCACATTTTTGACCTTACCTGCCTTTACCTGTTAAATACTTTATAAATCCAAGGTAAGGCAGAACTAATAATGAGAAGTCAGTAAAGAAATGGGTGCAGGGATTGTTGTGCTGGATGGATTTGGAAACTACACAGTTTCCAACCACACCCCAGTCTACACACGCAGCAGTCAGACTTTTGAAATTCACTTCTTATTGGACCTTTGATAGCATCCAGGCACAGGTGCATGTAGGCTGTTACTACTGTAACTATTATTGAGTCATTTATAATAGTAACAATACCCAAGAGGGCAGTGGTCACTGGTAATGAATGCAACCATTATGCAAAATGTATGAGGTGCTGTCAAGCACCATTGGAATCTCTCAAGGGGTCTCCTATATCACTGTCAAAAACAGCTTCTTTATTGTTGCTAGAATACAGTTGTCTTTATTTTAAGTTATTATTATATGTAATGCCACAATGTATTGTAGATTCATAGGCATTAATAACAATTAAAAATGCTCTAGGTTACTGTTACTGTGTGTGTAAGACTGCAGTTTCCTGACTACCCCAAATGAAATGTGAATTGTGAAATCTTTGCTTTGCATTAGTCAGAGCACCAACAATACTTTGTTTAATAGTTCATCAGAGGTTTATTGTGTGACCTTGTTTGGCTACCAAAGAAACCTCAGGCTACGATCAGACACACAGCAGAGTAGTAGGTTCCTAAGTTGTTTCGGGCAAATGATTCATCAAGGTTATTATCACAAATTAGCAATGATAGAATCCCTACTGCTGTACTTAGCATGACTGTGGTTGTTTGCCACAGGGCGATATCAACAGCGTAGCGGATATTTCTCTCTTCATTGCCCCCTGAGTAATGTCAGGCTGCCAGTGTGCCTGCTAAATTACTAGTTTGTCATGTCTTGTTTTAGCTTGGCTCCATTCTGTCAATGCAAGCCTAGATGAAAGGTTCAAGAATCAAAACATAAATGGGTGAAGCTGTCATATTTGACTGAAGTGGTGGATGACTCAGGCTTCCCAAAACTTAGTTAGGTCATCATGCCTCTGTATCATTGTAAAGCATTCAGTGTACCTTATTTTTTTATTAAAACATTTGTGTTTACTCTCTTCCAAAATACTATTTCTTTGTGTTTAGTTTTGACCAGCTAGCCTGCCTTGGAGAGTCACGCTCCCTTTCTGAGCTCACCCTGGATGGGAATCCTGTAGCCCTGGAGACATGGTACAAGCAGGCCGTCCTGCGCTGTGTGCTTCATCTGAGACAGCTGGACATGAAGCGCATCACAGTAAGGCTGAACTTTAGATTCTTTATTTCTACACTTTATTTCTGACATGTGACAGTTTTTCTAATGTTATATAGTCATTTTAAAAAATGTTAAACAGCAAAGAGGATGTAGAGGGTTGACAAACTTGAAGCTATATAACCCTCACAGTTGTGCTGCAATTTGTTTTTGAAAAGCCTTTGTGTAATGTTGCGTCAGACAGTCATTCTCCGCGTAACTAACAGTGTTGGGCAAGTTACTCTCAAAATGTAATATATTATGTATTACTAGTTACCTGTATTTTAAAAGTTATAAGTAACTTTGCAATATTAGGCTCTCTATATTACACTACTTTTGCATTACTTTCACCAAAATGACCTCAAAGGAATGAATAGGCATTTTGAATGGATGAAGGTCATGTTCACTTTGGGTAATCAAAGCACAGCAGCTCCATTTTATTACAGTTTATTACAAATCCAGTGCTGCGCAGGTCTGACCCATTCATGCATTCACAGACAATGGTTACCACTTTGTATTAAAATGAAAAAAAATGATAAAGAACGACTGAATAGCCTCGGCCTTTTTAAATAAAGGAATAGCCTTGGACACAGGGACCATAAGGCAGAGGATCAAAGTCTAATAAATATGAGATATGGATAAATATTTGTGGGCCTATGATACAAAACACAATAAACAATTGTTGAGGTTAGCAAAACAAATGGATTGGCATGCGAGTCTGTTACAATGACAAGCGCAAATTAAAACACCAGAGCTGCAAGTACCGCCTGCTGGTTCCCGGTGTGCCTGTCAGCTACGACAGCACTGGGTTATTCATAGGAATGGGACTGTGTGCCAGCGTTGCTGTGCAGCAGGGGATGTGAATGGGAGCACATCCTACATATACTAACATCACCTGGGCCAGATGTGCCAATCACCGGGATGAGGCAAAAACAACAGCTCCTTACCCCCGCTGCTTTCAGGCAGCCTTGGGATGCAAAAGCAGAACCAGATACACTGTATTTTGTTATATTAATGGTAACACACTGAACATGATTACGCACAGAGCGGCAAGGCCCACACGTGCTGATCACTGGCAACCTTCTATGATGTAGTCTGTAGTGACATGACAACACACAACATTCAAATGTCCTAGACAACAAAAAGCACATAACTTCTAAACTGATTCAACATGACCAAACTTTATAAAAACAGACACACACACACACACACACACACAAACAAACACACACACCATTTTGCCATGTCCCCTTTAATAAGCCATGACTCAGTTGTCATAGTGAGGCATCACTGTACTACTGATGAGTGTTTGCGAGGTTGTGTTTGTGTGTGTTACTGCATGAACATGCAGATGCATGTGCGTAAGTGGTCGCAGCTATTGCAAATTCCTGCTCATTATGAATTTACATAACAAGGAACCCTCATAGACAGTTTCCTATTCTCTAATGGGACATCTTCAAGCTCCTGTACATCTTTATGCTATACTTACTAGTCTTTGTTTTCTGACATTTGGGCAGCATTGATCATGGTCTTGGTTGTGTATTGGAGGAAAAAATGCATCAGTGACTAAACTATGACTGTAAGCTAAGAGTCTTCAATACACATAATATATATTCAGTTTAACAAAACAATGATTATTCTTGAGCATAAACATTAAGTAATTGTATTTATATAGCATGCGAGCAAAGTGCCACAGTGAAATATCAGCATGCTTTTAGAGGCTGTCAAGCAGGGAGCACCCAGGTCTGAGCTTGCACTTTAAAAGGAATCTGTACGTACCACACACCTTGCCCTCAGAACATACTGCTGATACATTAAAAAAAAACTCGTAACTCCTATTTCAACAATTTTCATGTTTTTACTTGAATTTCAAGGTTCATGTGGTCCTTAACAGGTTTAGCAAGTTTTATGAACTCTAGGGCCCATTAAACCCCTCCACCAGACTACTTGTCTGCACTGTAGCTGTCACTCCCGAAAACAGTGATGTTGCTTTATTTCCAGAAATTTTTACTTTTGGGAGATGCAAAGTTTTGATTTGACATCAACAATGTCAGTCTCGGACTGGATTTTCCATCTTTTCAAACTGTGTCATGATATCGCTGCGGGCAAACTTCATCGTAGCCACAGAAGATCTAGATTTTCCCCTCTAACCGATTTGGAAAAACTTGCCCCCAGTGCACTATGCTGTCAGCAGTAGAAGTCAGATCAGATTATCTGAGATAAAATCTATGCCTGACTGCTGGCAGATTGGCCATTATTTATGAATGGAATGAAAGGAAGTATTTCAAATAAGGAGATACAGTACTAGGTTTTAGTTTTGGGCTCATTAATAAATGCTGTTACTCTGTTTCCTGAGGGGATAAATGTGCCAGAACTGTCCGGATTATTTTGAAAGCTGAAAAAAGGAAGTTTAAACAAACCACATACACTACACTGGAGCTTCCCATGACTAAAGACATTATCAGTTAGCTTACAGTCGTTATATATATTATTGACTAATAAAACATGTAATCCTGCTCTAATTATAATATTTGCCTACAAATACATTTAATATCGCAAATAGAGCTAGCTTGTCAAAGACAGCTGTTAGGTTTGTGGGATAATCTATAATATTAAGGACATAAATATTATTGAAATGTTTTATTTAGTTTTAAACTTGAAATGTTGTCGTTGACTTACTGAAACCTTAACAGCTAAATAATCAACCTAATGAACTATGGGGAGACGGTCCAAACAAAGACATTGTTATTGCTGAAGAATAGCACCCTTTGCAATCAATACGATATCGATCAGTTTCACAGAATAGCATTTGCAGCATTTTGGTCATTTTTCCCATAGTCGCTGTTCTTCCCACAAAATTAGTTTAAAGTAGTGCCATACAGGCCGAGCATCTTAATCTGTCTCCACCAGCTGACATCAGTGTTGCTCACACTATTGATCAGACTGAAGCATCGTCTCTGCTCGCTCGTCACAAACAGCTGAATACCCCCCAGCTCTCAGCTGGCACACTCAGATTGTGTTGGCAGCATTGCATTCTGGGAGTTTTGGCTTTCCCCAACAGCTGGGCTCAGTTGATCCGAGACTGAAAATCAGACAGATAATCCCGTGATGCAGCCGGCTGGTGTGAGAATCCCTCCCATCCTCCACAGTGGTCCAGTTCTGCTGTAGAGAACAGCCTTCCTGGCGGCGTCTTTTGTGGTTCCCCTCTCTCCTGAATAATTCAGAACTCATGAATGGAGCGACACTCTGATTGCACAAGCTATCTTTTTCAGGACGAGGATCGGCGCATGGCTGGTGTGCAGGCTCGAAAAGAGGAGGAGAAGAAGAAGGAGAGTCACAAGCAGACCATTCATAAGGTACTGCTCTGATTTGATTCACTCCTGTTGTCTTTGTCTGCCTGGATGTAGAGTTTGAATATGTAGCAAACACACACACGGTGCCCTCCATCTCAGAGAGTAGATTAACAAGTGTCATCTGAAACCACTGGTGCCCTTTTGATCCATTGGGTGTTGTATGATTAGCTATTGTTGGTAGAAGAAAGGAAAACAGTTGGTTCAAAGTACTGGATGGAGCTACATACTGTAGCATTCTAAAGCTATCACATACTGAATTGTAGTGTAGTGTAGTACAGTGTTTTATGCATCAGCTGAACGTTTGACTGTATATACTGCGAGTCCAATGCATTTCACAGTATTAGCCACCGTCAGACCATTATAATTTTTGGACAGTTATGATCTCTTTGGCCCTTAATGGTACTTTTTACCCATCGAAACATATTTAATGAGAAAGCTTTAAAATATTTAGGTCATACTCGGGATTTGTTAACTTGTTTCCTTCTTCGTATGTGTCCTCTAATGTACTGTATGTGTCTTGTGATTGTTGCGGCTGTTTGGGTCAGTAAATACATCTTTTGGATGCTGACATGGACTTTTAACTTTTTAAACATGTCCATATGAGTAATCCACAAAACAGTACCCTTTGGGAGTATTGTTAGCGTATAGGGAGGGGTGCACTGTCCACAGTGATACTGTACCTGTAAATTATACTATATTTCTTTAATGAGTCTAAGATGTTCTGTTTTAAAGAGGCATCTGTTTTGCAGTAAATGTGTCATAATGTGTGTGTAAGAGTTCATGTTGATGGTGCTCCTCCTGCCCAGTCTGCGCTGCAGTGGTGTCTTCTGCTGAAAGATGGTCTCTGTGTAGAACACATTGTCTCTCGGTAACCTAACTCCTGCTCATCCCTGGTGTTGAGAAAATGTTAAATTCAATGCTACAGCCAAGAGTTCACAAGGGTGAAGGATTCACTATGATTGATGCTGAGTCATCCCTGCATTAGGGAGTGGCACATTCCATACCTGAGCATATCGAAACTACAGCTTGGCCAGAAAAGAACAATTGGAAGACAGAAAAGGAGCAGGTAATCTTCTCTGTTGCAGGGTGGGGATATCACTTTTACTGCTGTAACTGCAGTTAAATCAAAATGCTGCGGTAACAAGAGGAAATAAATTGGACCTACACGTGCATATACAATTTCATATCTCACCTTAGTGAGGTGTGATATGTGCCAGTAAGCAGTTTTTATACTTTCTTCAACAGCATACCTCAGAGACAAGCAAGGTAGGAGGGCTGAGTTTGCCTGTGATCATGTCAAGATAGACAAGTGGTTCCATTAGCTTAGTATATGCCCTCTGTGTTATTCTCAAGGGAACTGTCACTTAAAACCTCCATTGTCCTGTGTGTGTGGGTGTGTGTGTGTGTGTGTGTGTGTGTGGGTGGATGTATGTGTGTTTGCATTCATCAAGGAGAAGCGGCGTCTGGCAATCCGTAATGCAGCTCAGCAGTGGGAAGGTGTCAGGGCCTGCTTAGAGCTGCCACCAACAAATGGTGCTAAAGAAGAAGTTAGTCCAGAGAACAGCCCTGCCCACAGCCCCGCCCAGACCAACGGCCTCGCACAGGAACCCTCTCCAGATGAACCCAGGTACACAATGCATCAGCAGAAGATCGTCACTTAGAGGTTTATTATGTCAACTACTGTCTGTAAACAGTATCACTAGTGAAAATCAAAGTCAACCCCTGATTCATTTTGTGAAAAAAAAAGATTTGTGTTTTTTCGCTGCTGTATCCATGATTTTTGTAAGTTCCTCTTGGATGCCTACTGCTTTTGGTCTGGAACCTGGTCCTTTTTATAAAGTCCTGACCTTGCCTGTGTGCTGTGCCCAGAAACACTTCTAGTGGGTCATAAGTGATGACTGAGAGGAATTATTTTTGGGTCTATACATTGTTTTTAAGGAAAATCCTGCATAGTATTCCCATAAGTCACAGTTTTAGAACTTAAAGTGACAATTCCCAGTTTTTTTGTGTGACTTATATGCGTTTTTGCGTGAAAGAGAATTGTGAAGAAATCAGTAAATATTTGTAATATGATCTAAAATCTTCCAATCTGTTTCTACTGCCCATGCTACATGTGTACAGTAAGTCAACATGGCTACCACTTTGATAGTCTAATAATTTAGACTTGGTTAAACTTTACAAAATGTAGCTCAGATGGGATCTTGAAAACATGAGGAATAAATGAATGTTGGGTTCAGATTTCAGGAGGTTTGATTTGCCATGCAGTATACTGAGTCTCCTCTCCTGACAGTTGGATGGGTAATCTGATCTAGGGCCTTAGTACTGATGTTGAACATGGAATATCTGTTGAAGAGGAGCAATTTTCAGATAAAAATGTAACACTTCAGAGCTGTTGGCAGACTCGTCTGGGGCACCCTGATCATTTTAAGCCAATATCATGTTTGCAAAGATCCAGACAATTGCTGTCTGAATGAGAGACATATCAGCAAGATACAAGAAGGGAGATAACATTTAAGATGACAACCATCAGGAGACATCAAGATGGTGTAGCCTTTTAGTTTGATTGACAGCTAAGTTTAAGGAAAGTGTGTCTTTCATTGTAAGATTTTGGGAGAGCCAGAAGCATGCGTGAGGGTGAGATTAGGAACTAATCATAATAATTTGTACTGTGTATGATGCTGTTAGTTTTAATCCTGTAATGTATGTTTGTAATAAGAGAGCAGAGTCTATAACATTTCTTCTTATGTGTGTGACTAACTAATTTAACAGAGAAAAAAATCTAGTCTGAGCATGGCTTTACTGCTTTTCCTTCATCTGAGAGGGTTCTGAAAACAATAGTTTGCTCAGTTGCTGAGTTTGTCTTGTTTTGTTTTATCAGACGGGTAAGTCCAGGTTCAGGACCAGAGCGACCATCAGGGGGAACAGAGAGCAGACTGCGCACCAACAGCCGTCCAAACAGCCCACGAGATCCAAAGTAAGACAACAATGCATATGTTTGGAAACCCACCCTGACATGTATGTCTACCAAAATTCTACAATAAGCACCCACCTGGGCTCTTATGTGTCAGCAAATAATCTTTATCACTAGGTTACTAAAGTTGCCTGCTTGGCTAGTATCTCTGTGAGTTACAAACTGGTTGCAGATTGTTAGAGTTCTGTTGAACTTCTTGATGATTGATAGATCGACTGGTGTTTTTTGAAATTGAGTAAAGGCTCAGTTCAGTCAAAATGCAATAAATACATCTTCCCATGTGATATCTAGCTATCCAGAAAGCTCTTGTTTTATTTGTTGGGTGTTTTTAGATATCTGCCATTGTAACACCTCTGTTGTATTACTAGAATAGAATTTCACTTCATGCTGTGTTATACAGACCTATAAGAAAGTTCCCTTTGTCATTAATAAGAGAGGGTCACTGAGCTGTGTTTAGCCATTAACTTAAACACTGAAATCTGCAAAAATGTATAGTTGCAGTGCACTGTATTATATACCGAGTGCTGTCATTGACACGTGGAATACTACCTGGCCCACTGTCATTCTTACATGTTTAGGCAAGAAACAGTTAGTTTCAGTTAAGCCTATCTAATACTGTCTTGTGCATCAGGTCTAGTCTTTTCATGCTCCCAACAGTCATCCATATCTATCTGTTAGATTGGAGCTTCTCACCGCACCAGGTAGAATATAAAATATCTTAAAAGTCTTCTTTTTTGATATTGTATTCTTTAGTTAATAAATATTTGTCATACGTACACTCACAATGTACCTGTTTGAAAGAGCGCCCATCCAGACAGGTGGTTGCTCCTGCCCAGCTGACCTCCTTGTCATTGATATTTTCTTTGTGTGTTTCTAGCAGTTGCATTATCCATTTTTCTTTTTTGGTGGGTTGGCAGAATAGTCTAAATAGAACATGTTAAGACATAATTCTGGTTACAGAGTTGATACCTGCAACAGCTGGTGTATCAGACCTGTCTTGAAATATTCTTGAGCAACAAAGTGACTCCTTTGCGTATTCCAGGGGTGTGGGTCTGGGCTGCTCATAAGCTCTGTGAGCTCTCTAGTAAAATCAGTAAATGCATGTTTTTGAAGTCAGTTTCCTCATTTCACTGTTTAAAACATGTTGCTGGAAGCAGCATGTTTTTGATGTCAGTTTCCTCATTTCACTGTTTATAACATGTTGCCGGAAGCAGCTGACCTCCTTGTCATTGATATTTTCTTTGTGTGTTTCTAGCAGTTGCATTATCCATTTTTCTTTTTTGGTGGGTTGGCAGAATAGTCTAAATAGAACATGTTAAGACATAATTCTGGTTACAGAGTTGATACCTGCAACAGCTGGTGTATCAGACCTGTCTTGAAATATTCTTGAGCAACAAAGTGACTCCTTTGCGTATTCCAGGGGTGTGGGTCTGGGCTGCTCATAAGCTCTGTGAGCTCTCTAGTAAAATCAGTAAATGCATGTTTTTGATGTCAGTTTCCTCATTTCACTGTTTATAACATGTTGCTGGAAGCACTCTAACTCAGTAGTCTGTGCTAAGTTTAATGTGAGCATAGGGCTCTGATATACTCTCCTGCACAGAGTGTGATCCAGGTCTGGACGAGTTATGAGGGGGAGGGCTGAGATGAAAGTGGGGGCTGTGTAAGGGACTATTATTACATGTTTCAAAGACGGCTTTTCCTTCCTGCACCAGGATATGAAAATGGCCCCGAAGCGCAATCCCTCAATGGCAATGGCTTTCCTTTACAGTGTCTATTGTAACTTCAGTCATGTGGCTTAAGAGGTTATGGTGACGAACAGGACTCACACGATCAAATCCACCACATTCCTTTAAGATGGGACTTTGGCTTGGATTGAATGACAAAAAATCAAAGGCCCTTACAGACCCTGGTACCACTGGTAACTTCAAAGAGAAGCAAAATCTGTGACTAAAAGAGTATAATCTTGAAATACCTGGGAATAGGTACAGTAGGTGGGAAATTTAAATTTTGTTTCGTTAAACAGTGTGTGGGTTTACTGAAGGGTTATAATGCCTACACAGTGTAGCTCAGATTACCTCAGATAGTACTAGATGCTGACGAAAATTACATCATCCTCCCCAATGTTGAGGGAAGGGGGCAGATGATGGATGAACCTGTCTTTCTGAGGCCTGTGATTCAACACTCTTGCCTCACTAGTGCATGACATCACGGATCAGGTCCATGGGGGTGTGAATTTACAGAATTCCGTCAGCAGGAGGGCTTTATTCTTTGGCACCACGAAGAGACAGTGTATGGTTTGTTGCATGTCATCTATAATCCTGCTTCTCAACATATATATGTATTATATATACATATATATATATATATATATATATATGTACATATATGTATATATATATATATATATATATATGTATGTATATATATATATACATTCTCAACATAGTCTTGGTTTCCCATTTAGGTCAGGGGTTGGACCTGGCACATCCACACATCTGGATCTGCTCAGTGACAGCCTGGGGAGTAGGGCAATCTCTCGGTGCATGTGTGTGTGTTTTTTTCCTGAGAAACAAACTGGGGACTGTTCTCTATTTCTTGAACTCCCAGCCCACTGTTGAGAAATATAATCTCATTTAGAGTGAAACACAACTTTAATTATTTAATTACTTTGATTATGTTTAGTAAAGTCAAAACAATGTATAAGATTATTCTCAAGTTCTGAAAAAATTGTAAGAATTCTGATATAAATTACCAGTTGCATTTAACACACAGCAACCTTTTTCTCATGATTAGATCTGTTGCTATGTGTTGCTATTATTCTTTCAGGATTTTTAAATAATTGTAGCCTTCACAATTGCTGTATTTTCACTGCTCACAATTACGTTGTCAAATGTCCACTGTCCATTTTTGTTAGCATTCACTATGGTAAACAAAATGTTTTGTGTGTCACAAAAGGTTAAAAACAGTTGAATATATATATAAAAGAAACGACTACACTGCTTCAAAATGTAGTTGAATGTGATGACAGTAGGAAAAAAGATGATGGTATGATGTCATTTTTGGTTTGCATTAGCAGTCCCAGTTTGGTGACAAATTAGAATGAGATTGAAGGGATGTTGACAGCACATTTAACATGATAGTGTCAGTGTGTTTCTACAATAAGTTATGGGACCATAGCTTATGCCAACATGAATCAGGCCCAAGTTTATTCTGATGGGAACGATTTAAGATTTATTTGGTCTCTTTCCCCCTGAGAGATGAGATGAGGGGTGCATGGCAGTGGAAGAGTTATTATTACAAAAAATCCAATAGTGGTGTTGGTCACCATGTGGGATGATGGAAAGCCTTTTGTACTTTTCATGCATTCATTTAATTAAGAGTTGTGCTGAGACTCTGAAGAGGTGGTTTCACAGACATATAAATGAATTATCTTCACAATGGTGAGAAAGAAGTTTGGCAGACTCCCCAATTGAAACCTTAAATCCAAAGCCACTGCACACCATGCAAACACACTTTACAGTAAGAGTCTGCAGGACTCAGCAATAAGTCGAACAAGCCTAACATCTGCACTGCACCAGCAACTGCCTCTTGAACAATTTGTTTTCACTTTTTAATGTTGATATGATGAAATGCGCTTTTAAAATGACTGCTCAGAGAGTAATGTTTCATACCCATCGTCTCCACACAGAAATGCTTTGTGGTAGTGATGTGTGTGAAACATAACTCTCTGAGCACGCAATTGGAGACATGTGTATGTTACAAGCTATGTCTTTGGGAGGATTAAGTTGTTGAGAGATGACAGATGTCCTTTTAAAAACTCTTGTAGGATTAAGTGAGATAGCCCTAATTGAATTAGATTCAAAGTCTAATAGGCCACAGCAGGATCCATGTAATTGTGACAGACTCTTTATTCGGTCTTCCCCTCCTTGTTCGCTTCGTCTCTCAGCGTTAGTTGCTGGGTTCGTGTCACAAGGGGATTTAGGGCCACCTGGCAGCCTTTCAGCTGTGATTATGGGGGAACAATACATGACACAGTGCAGAGTGTGTTGGTGGCACACTTCCAGGCACGCAGAAGTTACTCTCATTCTTTACTTGACTTATCTACATGTTACGCTCCATCTCCTGCACCACTCTCCATGTCCTCCTGATTTACTGCCTTTGGCAATCTTACATCTCAGATGCTTGGCGTATCCTTATGATTAAATTGCCTTTCAGTGTCCGTCGCCACCCTGTCTATTGCTGGCCAAGTCACTTGGACTTTGCAACTTCAAAGGAAAACGTTGGTATTTTTCAACCTGAACCCTATGTTCCCACGATTATGTGTCTAATTGACTCATGGGAGCAATAATTTTTTACATTGGTCCAGTATTAAGAGAGAGCACTGCAGCTGGTAGCCATGAAATGTGCTGCAATGTAACCACTTGGGGCTTGTTTTTCCTACTGACAGACTCAGATTGTTATTGGAAGTGTCTGACAACATTATGTAAAGGACCCTACAGATAAATATGTTTAATATTACCTTTCGCTTTGTCCAGTCTGTTTGTTATGTCTTCCTGCAACAACTCAACTTGGAAGACTTTAGAACGAGACTTGGTTTGACACAATAACAAATAAATAGGATCAAGAAAACATAAAGAAAAAAGTATTATTTCTTTGTCAGACACTTACAATAACAATCTGAGCCTGTCAGTGGCAAAACAACCACTATTGATGTACGTACATTGATGGTATACATGTGCCTGAAGTGGTTACATTGCAGCCTATTTCAAGGCTGTCAGCTGCAACACTCCTGCAAAAATAGTGGGCCAGTTTCAAAAATTGCTACTTCTCTTAGTCAGTGGGACTCACAAACAAAGAAAAAATAGGGTTTGTCTTCAACCTTTATTAACTACAGATTTCATTTCCTGGAAACAAGCATTTATATTCTTATACTTGCTTTTGTGTCTGCCCTTATTGCAAGAATCTACTAATTTGAGGCCTCGTCACTTCTGTCAATGCCCTTGACAAATCTAGATGTTAGTATTGTAACAAGGAACCAGAGTAATATTGACCTTTCGTGTTGTTCAGGGTGTCCTCCTGTCAACCGGTTTACAGATGTGTGTTTTGAAATGTTGGTCTTCAGGGGGAAAAACTCTAAGCCATCAGGGGAATTCTTTAGTTGGATTTTGGCTGTTGGCCACTCAGAAATACTGACAGCAAGGATGTCTCTGCCACGCCATAGCCACTTCTCTTGATATATCCATGACATCCCCCCATATTCTCTCATGACCATCCCTTGACATTTGATTAACAATGACTTTCAGACAGGGTGCGTGAAGGATCACGTTAGTTAGGTATCATGTAAGAGTAATGTGCCTGGATACAAATATGATGATTGAGTGGGATATTCCCTGTCAGTCACTGTTTTATTGGTTCAGGCTGTATGACACGATTAATCCGGATGTTGTGTTTACTGGCAAGTATATTCTGTGCTGTTTTTGTCAGGCTGTAGCTCTCCCAAAGGCTGCTTAAAATGAGCTAAACTGATTAAAACTGACTCACCAGCCTCAGAGAAGACTTTGAGATACGTCACAGTGTTTACTCGTACAGAAATTTACAAGCAGACCACACATGCACAGAAAGTTTCCCAAAGGCCTAACAGCCATGGTCGAAACTGATCCTGCACTTTGCCATCTCCTGAGGCACCTGACCATTCACCTAACTTTTACACAAGAATGAATCAGTTAAAGTGACTCAAGGCCAAAGTATCACCCACAGAGAACCTGATGTCAATGTTGATTCACGTTCTTCCTCCAGCAGTTGACACAAAGTGGAATATTCCACTATGATACTGTTTGGTGACCATATGTCAACCATCCTCACTGTCTTCACTCTTTAGAACTTAACACAACTCCTGTTTCTCAGTTGGGAAGATTTTCTGCTTTTTGACTTCTGTGACAGTAATTGGAATATCTTTGTTTTTGTTCTAGACCAAAGGCTCGCAAATTAATCTACAGATTAATAGCTAAGGAAATAATCCCAAATTGTGGTCTTGATTAACAATGATATATAAAATGATTTGAATATACTTGGGTTGAGTTGCATATACTGTAACCAAAAGCTTTAACCCTTTGAAACCTGGAGCAACATCACTTTTCTTGTGCTGCTTTCAAAAGTATTTAAACTTTTGAACCTTGAGCAACTTAAGAAATGTCCCACAAATTGCAAAAATAATAGTTTTAGGAAATTATTTACAAAAAAAACAAAAACTAGGGAAAAAAACAAAAAAGATAGATTATTATTATTAGTATTATTATTAGTTTGTTAGTACCTTGAAATAATGGTGCAGAATTATTGTGATTTTTAAGCACTTCGTCCAGGTTATTTTCTTGTTTGTTTGCTTTTAACTTTATTTTTTTACAACTGATTTTCTTGTTTTTGATTTTCTCTTTTAGTAATTTTTGCAATTTTTTTGAGTCATTTCTTCTTTCATTGCTCATTGCCTTCTTCCCATGTTTTTGAAAGAAATCAAGCCAATTTGCTCAGGTTTAAAAGGGTTAAGGTAATATGCTTTATTTTCAGACTCATTGATGCTTGGGTGCTTGACCCTACTTTTTACTTAATTATGCACATTTTAAAGCATTTTAAGGTGAACATCTCAACTATTTTAAGAAGCACTATTTGTTGTCAATTTATATTTGTTGTCTAATTGGTAATGTGTTGTGTATTGACATTTTTACACAAATGAGGTACCTGACAGATACATAAAGTTGTCATGCCTCCGTGAAAGCCGTGGCCAGAGGCAGTATGTTTTCAGGTTGTCTGTCCATTCTTTCATTCGTCCATGACGAACAGAAGAATGTGACCTTGCATCTGTTTCATTCTTGTAAATGCTGCAGAGGGAAGATGTGTGTGAAGCATCCATGTTTTCACAGACATGGATGTAAACTTTAAGTTCAACTTGACTGGTTCGCGGAGGCATACAGCCGTGAACTGGTAATCATAGATTTTGATTTTGATTCCATTTTCATTTCCTTCCCTTAAGGCTTTGTAAATATGAATTCATTTAGATAGGACAAAAAAAAGAAAATTATGAGAGAATATTTATCATCTCAGAACATCAGTATGTGCAGAGATAGCTCTTGTTTATACTGAAAAGTAGATCTCTCCCTCCATCACTGCTCTGTTCTCTTTTCTCTTCTCTCCCAATCTACTTTATCATGTCTCTCATTTTGAAGAGTGCCTTAAATAATCCAGTTGGGTTGTTTGTCTGATCCTTCAAATCTTTGATCCCCTTTTTGCTGCTCAGTTATGAGAGGAAACTGGTGCAGAGAGCAGTCACCTCTGGGGGATCAGTCTTACTGTACTCTTACTGTGCCTGCAACAAAGGTGGCCTTTTCAAAGAAGCTTGAGTTACAGTACAGCTTTATTTTCTTTCCTTATGTATGTACCGCTCTGTCTACAGTATGTCTGCTGTCCTTCTCCTTTTCTGTCCCTGAGTTTCTCTCTATCGTTTCTCTCACACTTCTCAAACACACACTTTCTAAAAATCGGTTTCAACAAGAATCTTGGATTAGAGATCTGTAATCAAAGGATTAGTCTTTTAACGACTATGGCTTTCTGTTGCAGCGTGATTGGGAGGGTGTGAAATATGAATAGGGGTGATTAGTTTGTTGGCGGGCTGAACTCAAAATAATCAGTGTTGAGTAGCGTGCAGCCAGTAGCCATCTGATGCCCTGCTATGCTGAAAAGTCCCCTGAGTGTCAGCAGACCCAGAGGGCTGAGCGCATGGGCTCGGGCAGGGAGATTATGTCTCCTTGAGACTCGCCCAGATTCTCCACTCTCACGACTCTCTTATCAGGGAAGGGCACTTCAGCTGTTGTATAGGAGAAAAGAGAGCAATTAGGGAAGACAAATAGGACATTGACTAGACCGCTGGGTGTTCTGTAGAGCTGTTGCTTTTTCCTTATTTTAGCATAGTGCTTGCTTTTTTAAACAAATGTGAGCAAAGCACTTTTGGCCCAAGGATATTTTTCGCAAGGCAACAAATTCTGTGCATTCAGCAAATAAAGACTGGTTTACAAAGTGTGTTTTTGTGTGTGTATATATCTTGCAGGCTTGTGGAGGCAGGAAGCGGCAGTGTTCAGAGCTTGTCCCTCTCTGACAGTCACCTGGCAGAGCTGGATGGAGACACCCTGCGTTTATTTGGACCTGGGGCCCTGGAGGCCCTGGAGAGGGGCTGGGGAGTTCAGACCGCTGGTGCTGTCACTGTAATAACCTTCCGCTACATCAACTTTGACGCCATTGTACCGACACTGCCGCGAATAAGGGTCAAGTTCCCCAATCTGTCGGTGAGGGTACTAGCCACATACCATAATGAGCCATGGGATAATGTTGTCAGGAAGAAACAAAAATACTTTTGTCATTTTATCTTCAGATGTGGTTATAATAAATGCTGCATGTCATCTAACACCAAACCGCCATGACTTGACATGACAAAGAGTAAGGATTTTGGAGATGTTGGCTGGTGGAACCTGCACTCTCACAAACAAATACTTTGGCCCTTTTCTGCTGAGCCATTTCTTATATTAGGCAATGGATCTTGTTGGACTAGAGCACAGCATTAACCCAATGTACAAATGATTCCCAAGCTAATCTCACATCATCTGACCTTGGCAGATAACTAAAGGTGCTGGATATTAAGATGTGGTCATTCTGAACCTCCTTCAAAACCATCAGTTACTTCTTAGTAGACAGTTTTGGGGCAGAACTACTCCCAACCTAATTTGTCATAATTAGAAAGCGTGAGTGCTATGGTAAAGAGAGCACTGATTTCAAGGGGAAACTGTCACGCTGTCAACAAGAAAGTAAAACTTTGCTCATGTAACCTACAGTATATTTAGATGGACATTGTCATCAAAGCCCCTACAGTTTCTTGAAAGCATGTTTATAGGTCTCCCTCTCTGAAACCAACTTACTACTTTTTCTGCAGCACCTGATCTTCTTGGAAACCAACATCAGCCGTCTGCCCCAGCTGGCGGCTCTGACTCAGGTGAGGCGTCTGGACCAGCTGACCATCCACCCAGGGGGCAACCCTGTGGTCAGTCTGGCTCTGTGGCGCTCCTTTGTCATCTACCGCCTCAACCACTTCAACCTGCAAAGGATCAACGGCCAGGAGGTGAGGTTTTTAATGCATTCTTCCTGCTGCCTTTGTAAGACACAAATATATTAACCAATAAGGCATTAGATGTATTCTCTCTTATGTACAGTAAAATAGAATTTCTTTATTATGGCATTTTAGAAAGAAAATACTGTAAATAAGCAAATTTGAAGGTCAAAGGAATGGTTTGAGTTTTCAGGAACTACATTTGGCTTTCTGATGGACAGTTAGATGGGAAGATTCCACTCTCATATTTATCTGTTAAGTGTAAGGCTACTTTCAGCAGCCTGTTATGTTAGCTTTATGCAATGACTGGAAACAGGACAAAACAGGTAGCCTGGCTCTGTGCAGCATCTCTGAAGGTCACTAATTAACATGTTATATCTTGTTTGTTTAATTTGTGCAAAATGTCAAACTCTTCTCCTCTGACTCCACACCAGAAAGAAAATAAGCCTATTTCTCAAAATGTCAAACTTGTACTTTGCTGATGCCAGGGCCCATGTCTCTTGGAATGATCAACAGTACCTGAGGATTTTGCCTCTGAATTAGAACTCTTTGAAGGCCCTACTTTATGAGTGATCTTTAAATTAGTTTATACCTGCTGGTTCTTGTTTATCACCTTGTTTTTATTGTGTCAGCTGTCAATTTTAATGCCAAATCCCAACCAGCATCTGGGACTGTAACTTTGAACTTGTAAAATGGTAACCCATATAACCCATGACAAAGCGGTAATTCTTACTTTTATCTTTTAAGGGTTTAAAGACAGACAAGATGCTGTATGTGTAAATTCTGGTTTGTGTGTCTACCATAGGTCACTATGAATGATGTGATCGCTGCAGAGCGTGTGTTTGGGACATTGGGTCATATAGCAGCCACTGAAACTCCACGTTGCCGGCTCCTCCTGCTGCTAGAGGAGTCCAGGTGAGAACTTGATCTCAGACAATTAACCACCGCATAACATTAACTCCAATCTAATGCCGGATGTGTGCTGTGTCCTGGACTGCATGTTGTTTGTTTAAATAAGAATGTGTGGATGCTTACGTGTGTATACGTGTATATGTGTGAGTTACAGCGGGTAACTGTGTAGGCTACTGTACATGTGCGTGCATGCCTGTGTGCAGCGTTTTGAGTGTATACATTGGTGTGTGTGTGTGTGTGTGTGTGCGTGCATGTTTGTGTTAGACAGCGAGACAGAGCCTGGCACCAAGGAGCCAGGGGAATTAGACTATGTGTCTCAGGGTAAGGGTGGGTACTTGGCACTTCCACACAAACATTCTTCTCTCTCCCTGGCCAAAAGCTCTAGAGGTCTGTCACTCTGGGTTAATACAAAACATCCTCGCAAAGCAAAGATCTGCTGAATTTGTCTCGCACAAGAAAGTTTTTCCAAAGGGTTGCATTGGTTGGTCATGGGCAGCCTAGACTGTAAAAGGTCAAAAATAAAGCTGCATCACAGTGTTACTGTTCTTTCAAAGATTATGATATGATCAGTACTGCCCAAACACTTGCTATTTTGTTAAAAATGAACTGGAAATGAAACTTGTGAAACTCTGTGAAAGCCAGACTCCAATACTAAGTTGTTGTTTTGTTGTGTTTTTTTGCAAAGTTTCACGTGTTTGGGAAGTACTGAGCACACAGCTGAATAAATGGGACTTTGATTATACTGCATGAGTTGTGTGAGAGTTTGTAAATGGATGTTTTGATATAGTTTTGCTGTTGAAAATGTGATCTGCAATATTTTTGCCTTTTATCTTTGGAGGCACGTGAGAAAAATACAAATACAAGGTATTGTATTTCATACTCCACAAATACAAGTTAACACAGCATGACTAACTGATATACCAATGGTCATTTTGTGGGTGACGTATTTCTTTAGTAAAACCTAACATGTTATATCTTGAGCAGTGTAGCAGTGTCAGAGCCTAATAATGAATTTGAGCTGCTTCGGGGTCCTCCTTTGCCCTTTCAGAATGATGCTGGAAATAAACTAGTAAACTTTAGGACAGTTGACTCTGTTTTGGATAGATAATACACAGTGGCCCAAGGCCAAAGATTATTTTTGTATCAGCACTGAAATCTTAATCACTGCATGCGGAATGATTACCCCTGTAGTCAATAAATCCATTTGTTTCACTAAATGCTGTTAAATGTGTCCTCTCATCTTTCACAAACCTCCTGCTGTAGACTGTGGCTCATATAAAGTGGGCTGTCTGGATTAAAAATACTGGAAAGGGAAATGAAATAACCATTACAACATCTGCAGAAAACACAATGAATAGAGTTTAAGTTTCATGTTCCCACAAAGCTCTTGTGTTGCTCAGTGGGTTGTGAGGTTTGCATGAAACATTGTTGAGGTGTCATGGTTCCCGCATAGGCGAATGTGTCGAGGTAGGCCCAAACATTCACAGGTTTTCCCAGAAGGATCATAATACTGCAAGATGCTTTGGATGTTATGTCACATGTTGTTGAAATTAAGGCCTTTGCTCATGTAAATGTGTATCACAGTTATTCTTGTCAAGTATCACTTTAAAGTAACACTTCACCCTCCAAATAACCATTTGTATATCACTTACACACATGTGTTTTGTTGAATTTGTGAAGAAAAGTTTGATTTTCTTGCATGCCTCGTTGATCCTGTTATATGCTCAGTACTTCCAAACAAACAGTCTTTGTGATGGGGAACTGAACTGAGTAAAACTTATCTACGCACTTTTTAAAACCAGACTTATTGACAAAAACAGCAATATACCTCACTGAACACAGGAGCTGCTGGTGTACCACTGCCTTGATCACCTAGTTTGTGTTAAAGGGATAGTTTTGATCCACCAAAGTCACACAAGGCAGTTCCGTTAATATTCATTATGCTGCAAGATAATATGTTATAGGGATGTGTAGGTCAAAGCAATATTTCACCCACCAACATTGTAACATTGAATTTGTGAAGAAAACTTTGTTTTTCTTGCATGAATCTAAAAACCAAAAAAAAGTAATGTGAAAGAAAGGCCTGAAGCATTTTTGTAAAATCGGAAATATATACTGTAGGTTGCTAGGGTTTGAGTTCAACCTCAATTGACCCTTGACCTTGTCCTCTTGTTGAGAACAAGCAGAGTTCACCTTCTCTGCTTAACACATTTCATCTAAAGGAGTCTCACCAAAGGGAGGCAAAAAACATTTTAACGTGGAGCCAAATGCAACCACTGTAATGCCTAATGCTCTTGTTGCATAAAAACCTTGTATCTGACAAAAAACAAGGACATTGCACAAGACCTTTAAATAGATTTCATTGGCTGTGTTTGTAAAACTGAGTCAGCAACTAAGGTATGTTAACTTTTGGCGCAAACCCAAAATGGAAAAAATGAACTCTACAAGTAGTCGTACAAGGTTTCACACGTTAGATGTTCCTTGCACAAGAGCCAAATGACAGAGTTGATCTTTGATACAATCTGATCGTAACTGCTCTTCACTTAAGAGATATTTACAGTCAATTACACTCCATTAACAAATTTGTTTGACGTGCACACAACACTTACTTACCTGATGCTCATATGATTCTCTCTGACAGTAACATGCACACACACTCACATGAACACATACACATAGGTCTACCTTTCTTAAGCTTGTTTTGCCTTGTTAGTCTGCGTGAAGTGTGACTGACACACACTTGTGGGTTTTGGCATACACACACACACGCATACACACACACTGTACAAACTTATCATATATGGAATTTTTGCCTCCAGCATCCTCTGAAAAGACTACTTCAGCATCCTGGCATCGGCCTGTAGAACATGTTTGTGCAGTAGTGAAACACAGAGATTTCATACTGATAGACAGCAACATTTGATGTAGTTTACATCACTTTACAGTCCTCTACTGTTTTTTACCTCGGTGTCACTCACTTTTTGCCACTGTTTCTCCCCAGGTGTGTGTGTTTCTCACCTTTTTTTCTCTTTACGCTGAAGGAAGCGTCAGCTGCAGTTCCTGTTGGAGGGTCGAGGCCGGCGGGCAGGACTGAGTCCGGAGGAGCTACGAGACAATGGGAAGCTCCTGGGAGAGGGCCTGAGCAGAGCTCTGTTCAACTACCCAAGCAGAGACTGCAGTGCAGAGAGCCCTGAGGTCAGCTCTTTTTTTTTTGTTACATTTTTTATTTACAGTTGCCTAAGGGTTTGAGAGACTGCAACAAGTCTTGTACGTGACTGAAAAGTTAGTGAAAACTAGCATATCAATCCATTTGTTTACCATTTGCCAACAGGGCCTTGGTGTGCATGTGACATAAGTTATTATGTGGGCAGCTGCCATCACAGATGTTTTACTGAATTCACTCTTCCAACACCACATCTGATTTTACTTTCTGTGCTATTGTACTGTGGTTTAAAAACAATGCTGTTCTCCAGGTCCCAAACATAATTCAATCCTTACTTCCAATACAATAAAGAAAGAAGGAGGATTTGGACTAACAGCCCGCTCAGTAGTTGCTAAGGTTTGTTGTAACAACAAACAGTATCAAGAATTTTAAGCAGTATATCATAGCATTTCAGCTATTATGGCCTCTAATGGCCAGGAGCAGAAATGCATTCCTAGTTCAACCTCTCTTCCACCAGGATGGTATGCAGTGGAGCATTTGAGGTTGTGTTTGTGCAGATCAGACACTGCAGTTCAGTATTGCTCCTGTTTTGGGGTGACATTTCTCTGCCTCCTGATCAGATCCCCTCTTTTATTTTTATAGCCTGCTTCCACCAAAGTGTGGGTACAGATTTGAAACTACATTAAAGTACAACTGTTATTCAATCAGTGGGTTAGGCTGGCATTACAGAGCTCAAAATACCTTTGTCTGTGTGTGTTTGCACTGGTGCATATACACAAAATTTAAGAGGCACTGGAATGTTTTTTACCTTCACCTAAAGTTTCTATCACTACTGCACCATAGGTGCATTTGTATATTTGCACTTCTGCTGCATTCAGATCCAATCAAAAGAAATCAAGAATTGACAGCTGCAACATTTTTTTTAAATGATAGTTAAAATATGAGAAAATGATCAGTGTGTTATACATTATTGTAATTTTGAGCTTACTGTCCCTTTTCTCAAACTTTTTACTGTAAAATAACTAAATACAAACTTTACATGTTCATAGTCAGGGTCACATTGGAAATTTCAGCAAACTACTAAAGAAAGACATTCATTAATTTAATATATGAGAGTTTAAGAATAAGGACATTTTTAGTGTGTACCAATATCAATTGAGCTGACTTTCACTGTACAGTAATTCAAGATTCAAGATTCAAGAAGTCTTTATTGTCACTGAGCATTTACATGTCAATGAAATTTTCAGTGCAACCCCCGTGTAAGATAATAAAATGACAAACAAGATAAACTAACTGGCATGCAATAAAAAAATAGAATAAAATAAAATAATATAAATAGAACTATACAAAGTGCAGTGTGCATTGGCTCCCAGTCTATTGTCCTGCGGTGCAGGGGCTGATAGCTTTGACAGCTCTGGGAAAGAAGCTGTCTCTCAGTCAGTCTAATGTGCAGGTGCTGGTGTTGTCAGGACCATTTTGAGCAGAAATCCATCACTCTCCTCAGTGAACCAATTATTAAAACAGTTTTTATCATATTAGGACTTCTTTGGTGACATCACATATTCAACAAGACATAAATTGTGTAAATGTATTATTGTAATGTATCGTCATCTGTTTTGGCCACCTCTAGTACCTGTATAAAAGCTTGAATCGACGCGCATCAAAGTCCAAGCATCGGCTGGCTTAACTGCAGTGTTTTACGCTGCTGCTGTCCTGTCTGTTCTTGCACTGTCAGTGCTCTCTTTTCGCACCACATTATAATGAAGTCATAAGTTTGCTTTTCATTGTGTGTGAATATGGACGTGTGTTGTAAGAGTTGGCAGCCCTGCACAACTTGGTATTTTCTGTACCAAGTTACATGCACTGGTTCTTCTAGAGCTGAAATTATGTGCACAGCTTATATTTTACATGCATGTGGTATCTTGAGCCCTGCATTATTTTAACTTTTAATTCAATAGCATAATAAAAACTAATACCAGCAATGAATGAATGCCACTAATAAGTAGTGTCTGTGTAGCCAAAGCCTGATGTAGCTAATTCTTCTGTGGCATACAGAGCTCCTAAACTGTTGACATATATGGGCCAAACTTGTATGATAATGACATATTCTGTCATTGCTGTGAAGAGATATGAAAGAGAGTGAAAGAGTAAAAAGCTTATGAACATAGACCCATCAGCCAAAACATTAAAACCACTGGTGGGTGAAGTGAATAACATTGATCATCTTGTTACAGTGCAATATTCCATTGGGAAACCGTGGGTCCTGGCATTCATGTAGATGCTACCTGATACGTTTCACCCACCCGAACACTGTTGCAGACCAAGTAAACCCCCTTGTGGCAATGGCACTTGTCGATGGCAGTGGCCCCCCAGCAGGACAGTGCACCATGCCACACCACAAAAACTGCTTAGGAATGACACCAGAAATGGGACAAAGAGCTCAAGGTGTTGACCTGGCCTCCAAATACCCCAGATCCCAATCTGATCGAACATTTGAGGGACGTGCTGGTACCCCAGAGGTACCCCCGATCCACCGTGGTTCCTCCTTGGACCGGACTTGGCCCTGACCTGTCAAGACCTCTGGAGGGTGTCCTATAGTGTCTGGCACCAACACATTGGCTTCAGATCTTTTGGGCCCTGTGGGTTGTGAGGTGGGGTTACAGCAGGCCCCACAGATGTTTGATCAGACTGGGATTTGGGGAATTTGGAGGCCAGGTCAATGCCTTGAGGTCTCTGTCATGTTCCTCGGGCCACTCGTGAGCAGTTTTTGTGGTGTTGCATGGTGCATTGTCCTGCGGGGCCAATGCCACTGGGGAGTGCTGCTGCCATAAGAGATGGGGTACCTGTTCTGCACTGGTGTTTAGGTGGGTGGAGTATGTCTAATGGCAACCACATGAATGTCAGAACCCGAGGTCTACCAACAAAACATTACATTGTAAAAAGATGATCAATGTTGTTCACATCACCTGTCAGTGGTTTTAATGTTTTGGCTGATGAGTGTATAATCAGAAATGTTGTTTTTTTTTCTGTTAAAATGTATTCATCTCAAGTTAGCAAGAGTGAAGCAGTTTAATGATATAAATTATTCCACATCTGTCTTAGACATAACTTCAGGACAGGAATTTTAAAAGTTACAGCTGACTTTGAAAGCATGTTTTGGACATTCTTAAAATTAAGTATCCTGCTTTAGCAACTATCCTAAAAATGTAATAAGTGCATTTAAAAAAAAAAAAATCAGTCAGTCACAGTACCTTATGTACATGTTTTACCTTTTCCTAATGTTTATTTCCTGCCACTGAACCTCACCTTATTGATGTACTCATAACAACTGAATCAACATGGATGATATTCTCTGATTTTCCTCACAGGAGGGCACTGTAGAGTCATCGGAGCGTGCTGCCATGGTAGAGCACTACCTCCAGGAGTTGGTCCAAAGGGCATCAGACACCAATCTCAAGGGTGAGGCTCTGCACAAGCTTTGGCCCTCCATGTTTGCAGAAATGGTGAGGGACTGTGTGCTGGAGATGAGGGACCGAGCGGCCTTTCGCCAAGCCAGCCTTGCGAAGCTGTCTGAGACCAAGTGAAGAGGACCAAAGGTTCAGTCTTAGACTACAAACATACACACACGCACACACACGTGGACATAGCTTTCCTGGGCGCCTGCAGGGCTTCATCTCAAACTCCATTTATAGCATATCATCACTTAGTGACTTATCACTGGCTGTCAGTTAATAAAATCTTTGGAAACTGAAGGGTGTATTTCCCTAGAGGCTCTTTAAGATGGATGTAGACTGTTTTAAAGATGTCTGAAGAAATCACATCGACAAATGCATCTTGATTGAATGTAGACTTTCACTGAAAACACATCGTTTGATTCTTCAATGCTTGGAGCTGTAACATACTTGAAGAAAGTTAAAGGGACGTATTGACTCACAGTGCATTGTGGTCCCTACAGAGCATCCTCTGCACTTTAAATGCTTTCTGAATGACCCCTCACCACCATCACTGTCATCAGCTGAAAATGACCGGTGTCTCTTTTGTCGAGACTAGAATGATTTTTCTGTGTCTTAAATAATGTCTCATGCATTGCTCTCTCACTTTCTCCTGCCTGACATAAAAAGAAGGGCACAGATAAGAACAAGGACTTTTCTTTGTTTACCACTGATTTTCTGTATTGTACTTAGTATTAAAAGATTCTGTATTAACACTCAGTTTGTGTACATGGTTTACGTGGTGGTTTCCCTGGAAATGTGTCTGCAGGAGTGAAGAAGCCATGTCTTTCTTTAATTAGGCACCGCATCAGTTCAGATCAGTTGTTTTGTAAGTTGCAAGTTTCCCCTTTTCTTCATGAGTCAATATCTAAAATATGCTAATACTCAGGTTCATCTTTTAGGCTACATCCACCCTAATACGTTTTTGTTTAAACTGCATAACTGTTCCTCCATTTACAAATAGCATCTACACTACTCTAGCGTTTTGAAACCTCTAAAATGGAGACATCTGAAAACACTGCTGGCCCTGTGTCAGTCTGATTTGGTCTTATCAGCCACAGCTTCTCAAGTCAAAAAAGTTAAGCTACATAACTTACGTGATCTCATCCTTCTTGTGTGGGGACTCCTCTCCCATTGCCATGGCTTCCACCAATGGTGGACAATGCTACCAGCCGGTACCTCTGTAATACGTCCCCATATTTGCTTTGCAAATGTGCCGATGTGCAAAGCAAATATGGGGACGTATTAGCAATGTATTGGCAGCATGTTGTAACAACTCCCAGTCTGGTTTCTGCTGCCTTGACCGCCATACTCATGTTAGTCATAAAACAGTTCCACCTCAGTGTCAGTGTAAGTAAAGGAATCTCTGGTCTTAATTTTTGCCATCTCTGCAGTATTTTTTGTACCTAAACAACCAGTGGCAGGGTTGACAATCTACTTCTTGTGAATCGTCATGTTATATCCTTTTTTCAGGAGTGTTAATATGGATAAATATTAATTCTGAAACTGTGCTAAGATGCTTGTGTGTACTGAGATCGTTATTGTTTAGAAACGCTGTGTCAAAATGAAAACATATTAGTGTGGATGTGGTCTTAAACTTATCAGTCACTTTGGAGGACTGCATTATCAGTACCTAATAGACAATTGGTCTCCAATGAGGCAGATGCTGTGTGTGTGTGTGTGTGTGTGTGTGTGTGTGTGTGTGTGTGTGTGTGTGTGTGTGTGGGTGTGTGAGTGGGTGTGTGTGTGGGTATGTGGGTGTTTGCGTGCTCGCTAGCAAGTCCAGAACAGAAACCATAAGGGTCCTCTGGGTAGTGTGAACTCAGACTGGAATGTCCCTGAAGGCGAGAGGCTTCACCAGTTTCTCACCACCTGTCCCTGCTCCCCTCACTCAAAGCATCCCACAAAGAATTTTTAACCCTTATTTAATCAGGTATGTCGGCGGAGAACACAGCACCAACCTGGGGGAGCAACTGCAGGGGGATGGAGTGTCAAACAACATCACACACACCAAGAAGCTGACGGGTACTGCTGTCCAATGTCATCCACTCTACTGGACATCAGTGCTTTGCTCAAAGGTATTAGACTTTAAGAAGACAAGAACATCAGGTTGTGTGTTACATGAGTTTGTCTCTTCTCAGTGCTGCATTGTTGTTTTCTGATTTTCAATGGCTCCTAAAGAATTGTTCTTTTTCTGTCTTCCTGTGAACGTTCTTTTGAATCATCCAGGTGTTACACTGTCTGAGAAAGTTCAATCCAACCCTGACTGTCAGACGATCATGTGAAAGGCTTCTTTAGTCCAGTACTTTCAGACTCATTCAATCACTCAGTCTAATTTTTTTTTTCTTAAGCTAAATAGCATGATACAGTAAATCTTCCAATAGAAGACAAAAACACATATCTAAAGATGTTTCTGATGCACCTATCCCATAAAGATCTTATACAAACATGAAATGAAGATGAAGAAAACATTCGGTGCAAATGTTTGCTATCAAAAAGCTACAGTGAGTTTATTTTGAGCAACTGTGATAAACAACACTGCTTTGTGCTGACACATTGTGTCATCTTACGGGACCATGGCTGTCAGCGCTGTGCGCGAAGTGTAGTCCCAAAGGACTGACAGAACTCCATGACTAGTGACAGCATGCAGACAGAGAGCAAGAACAGTGTCTCTTCACTGGAAAGCAGTGTAGAAATCCAGACAGTGCACTGATTCCTGATACCCACACAGTTAAGAAGACTCAACACATGAACATGTAGTCCATATATCTTGGTGAGTAATAACCCACAATCTGTTGCTCACATTAAAAGTATTTGTTCTGTATAAATTTTTTATATATTTTTGTGAGCAAGGGCAGTGCTCCAAGGGTCTCATTTATAAAACAGTGCATAGGATCCATTCTAAAAATGTACATACAAACAAAAGCCAAAAAAGGTGTGCACCAAGAACATTGAAAATTTCTACAATCAGGCTTCCACTTCAACATCTGCGTTTAGAAAGCAGTGTAGACTGCGACTTAATTGAAGACATAACAAAAATGGAAGCGCTGTTTATATTTACATATTTATATATTCTACACAACTGGGACACAGGAAGCATCTTGTCACATAACATTAACCATTTATAGTACCTGACAGTCAGGAGGCAGGGATTAATGTCTTGGCTGTTGCAACAACTGAAGTGGCAGCCTCTGGTTATAAGCCTCCATTCACCACATGCTTTTGAATGCAGTAATTTAAACACCAAACTGATCTGTTTAAATCTACAATTCCTTATGTAGTTTGGGGGAAAGATATCATACTCAGTTAGTTCATCAATATTTCAAAGTATCAGTTTTAAAAGGCAATTACATCAGTACAAATTTCTACAGAAGCTTAAGTGCTGACTATGTATTTTCTTTCAAGGCAGGTTCTCAGTTAATCTGAGTTATCATGTTCATTAAAATGGCTATTATCTAAATTGCTAACTAAACTCCTTGGCCCAGAGATGAAAGTGATGTGATAAATCAAAGTTCTGTCACAACAGGATCATTGTCTGCCTCGGCTCTGCCAATGCGCAGAGGAGATCAGCCAAGAAGGGCTCAGGTATTGAAAAGTAATATACTGTGTGAGTAATTCCACATTTCTTGGACCCACCATCTCCCAACCTGCTTTGCATACCTCAATTTCAGTTAGTACCTACATTTCCCAGAATACCTTTTGATAACCCCCAGAGAATATGCCTGAACGTGTTTCACTCAGCTGTAAGTTTTATAGTTGTACCTGTTAAACACAGTAATGTTGTAATCATTTTGTACTCACTGAGGACGTTAGAGTGAAAGCAAAAAGAGTGAGTGGAGTGACAGCAGCATTGTTGCACTAATATGGACTTAAAAGAGGAGGGCCATGCAATATTATCTTCACAATTTGTGTCCGGGTGAATGAGGAGCAATAAACCTAAGCGCTGGCTTGGAGGCTGCAGTGTTGACGTGCTCGACCCTCTGATAGACTTTTGTCTAGTCTGGAGACATGTCTGCCAATTCGTTCCACCTCACAGGACCAACTATTAGTTTCTCCTGGAATGAACCAAGTGCATTGTTTATTGTTAGCCATGCACTGCAACAAAAAACCCATCTGAAACTGTAATTTCAATTTGTGTGGAGGTTTTAAATCACATATTAAAGCTATATGAAATCTGATAATGTTAATGAGCAACATATTTTGCTGTCACCAGTTTTGAATGGATTTTATTTTTCAGTGTAGCACGGCAAGTCAATACATATTTTGTCCAGTGTCAGACAACAGTGACCCCCTTCTCAAAATCTCGTCTGGAGAGGCCTTCAATGGGTCATCCGGAACAGTAGTTCATTAACGATGCCTTAATTGGAGGCTTGTTTTTCTTTGAAGAGTTTGGAAACACTGGGGTTAAGGGCAAAATTCCTGAGCAGCATCAACCTCTACGCACCAGTGAGGATGGTAAGTGGGGGCATCAACAGGAACAGCTCCCCTGCAGATACCTACAGAGAAACATACTGTATATACAGTACTTATGGTGCAGTGGAACATGAATGAGCGGATGGACTTAGACTGTGAGACATATTAAATCACTGATAGATCTCACAGATTATGTTTGACCACATGATGAAGTCATTGTCACGAGCATGTTCTCAGATGATGGCTGTAATAAGATGCGTACTGTTTGGTGTAAACCACTGAACCGTGCCTAATTGTTTTGTTCTGTCAAATGACACAAACTAAGAGCAGTATACCAGGCATTTTTGGTTTATGAAAATCAGGACGTGAATGTCAGTGATTTTGCCCTGGAGAAAATGTCACCACATTTGTCTTGTGTAGGCTGTGGATGCATACATGTGCAAAACTCTTTAATGGCTTTAATGTCTTTCAGTTTATCCAATTTAGTTTACTTGAGTTGGACACTAAGTCATGGCTGAGTCCAGCTGACATGCTTCCTCTTAATGAATTAATGATTTTCATGGTGTCTGGCAGTGGATAATGTGCCACTGTACAGACCGCCGTATATCTTACTGGTAGATGTTCTACCTCTGCGAAAACAATACAGCTCTTCTGAGCTGAATGCAAACTAAAAGTTGGATATCACTCCACTAGAATGCTTCGAGGCACTGTTTCCTCAGTGCCCTCAGGGTCCCGTTTTGGACCATTGTCTTAAGCGATCAATAACCTGCCCCATCAGCCATGTGAGCAATCAAGTGAAAAGTGTGAGGATTGCAGCCAGCCTGTCGTTTATTAGACAAATTACACTACTTCTGCATAAATCTGCATGGCAAGATACTGCAGGGGTAAATGGGAATATATTTGTTTTTGTGATTTGGATAAATTGACACACAATTTTGTGGAGTGTGTGACTGCTGTTATTCTACTTCTTGTTAGCAATGTTGCAGAGCTTGGTAAATCAAAAGTAACACCATGCAAATGTTAAAGTCAATGCTACACATAAGAGAAATAAGATGTCTGGCCTGTCTTGTGTTAAAGAGTTACAGGGCAGCTACACTGGTAAACATGGTCACACTGAATGCACTTGTGTGATTTGGAAAACAGAGGCACCAACAGAGAGTCACCAGGTTTAGTTTTAAGCTTTGGCTTCACTTCAGTTGATTAATGAGATGATTTACCTGCGTGTGGCTCCAGTAGCCTCTGGGTATTTCAGTGTGAGAGGTGACTGTCAGACTGGTTGGAAAAATAACGCTGTCTGTCTGTCTGCCTGTCTGCCACACACCAACAGCCGAGCGCGCCACTCACGGAGTGGGGAAAGGAGGAGACACACACCTACATACTTACATGACACACTCATATACACACAAAGACAGAGTGGTTGTTGCGGCAGAGGGCGCAGCAGAGGTTGTTTTCTGTCTGCCGCGTCCGTGTCCAGCTTTCTGTCATTCTGCGTCTTTGTGCGTAAAAACAGGACCGCCGGAATCACCATGATGACCGAGGTCCGGAGTTTCTGCTGCGCTTTGATTTGATTCACAACTCTGGATACGGATTTGCTGACTTAAATGGCTTAGCACAAAGTCTCTGGAGGGAAACCCTGAATTTCCACCTGGATTAATGTCTCGACCATGAGGATTACCTGCGCTTGGAAATGAATCTTTAAGCGCTTCAGTGCAGGGTCAGAAAGTACAGTGGAGTAGTAAATACTTCACCATCAGTAACCTACAGGTACGTCGACATGGTCATACGTGGGCTGTTAATATTGATTATTAATTCATTGATAAAGTATTTGAACCTCATGGGAAGTTTTTTTCATTCCCTACAGTTATTGCATATTGTGTATTCTGCATGTTTTCCCTCTGGTTTGGACGCTTACAACTTCTGTCCAGTTCAGTGAACTTAATTTAGACAAGGTGCAAAGCAGGGTTGAGTTATATGGTCCGGGGTGAGGGGGTGAAAGTGCTTCCCTAACCGGACCTCAGACCTGCTGTCTAATGGGGTGGCAGTTTTTCAGCAGGGGGGCTCCCTCATTAGGAGTCAGGGGTCAGAGAGGTCAACTCACATGGTCAAGTGGGTACAAGTCGTTTATTTTTTCCCTGAGTCAGTGTCTTGAGGGGACTGTCAGTAGTGGCAGATGGAAAAAGTGGCACTAGTTAACATTCGTTGGATATGAATGACACACGCAGGCACAGTGCAGTCATATCATTTACTTTTTGACACTATCACATTGAATTCTGGGAATTAAAGTCAGACTAAGAAGATGATATTCAGTAGATGGATAGTGATTAGACAGAGTTTCTTTTGGTTTTGACCCTGTGGTGCCTCTGTGCTGCGGCCACACAGGCAGCATTTGTGTTGTAAATGTCAGAACCACTCTGGTGTATGCTAATGTAAACTTCTCTATTTTCACTTAAGTGTCCAACTTTAAGAATCCAGGAGCTATGCAGACAGCCTGCGTCTGGGTTGCCAGGTAATGTCAGAGTGATTGTTTCAATCATGGATTACTTAATTTCTTTATATTCATTTGTATTTAAATGCAGATGAGTGTCTGTGTTTCTATTTTTAGATCTCATTCTTTATCCATTGATCTCTTAATTTACTGTTGTTTTATTAGCATCACAAAATGATGTATGTTCTTGATTCCAAACCAATAATGTCACGTAGGTGAAACTACCAGTTATCCCCAGTAATCAATTCTATCTGTTTTCTGTAGAGCTTCTGTCCTTCAGCTGTTGCTTTGGTCAGACCTCCTGGACTGCCAACACACAACAGACCACAGGAAGGTGAGCAGCAGTTGCGTGGCAAGTGTTGCTACTGGAAAAAAATAAATCTGTAAATCCAGCATGTGTGATCTGTGACACCCTCATGCACACGGTGGCAGACCTCCCACAAATATTTCCAGGAATTTGTCTTTCTGTTGTTTTATCTATCACTAGTGAGAGATGGCATGCATGATCGTGTCTTGCTGCCATGCCGAATGCCACCCTCAGTTATAGACTTCCATTCCTGCTTCTTCTGTCCCAGTATGTGTAAACAGTGAGAGTATTCCCAGGAGGAACCTGACCAGGGTGCTAATCTGTTAACTTGTAATGAGAGCATGAGTGAAAAGTTCTGTTGATTGCAGTGAAACAGAGAGGGCTTATGTCAGCTGTCAGCACACCACCTCTTGAACTCTGGAGCCACAGGAACTGCAAGCAAGAAAGTGGTGTGTGCACCTTGTGGACGGAGCTGACTGACAGATCAACTATCCGTTCAGATTAGAGGGGGTCAGTGCAAGTCGGCTCCATGTGTTTCCACCGGGAGTCCAGCTGTGTGACCTATGACTGACCCGGGAGATGACAGTGGCGTTGAGTTACAAAGGCTAGAGCAGGGTAAAGGAGGTGGGGGGGGGGTGTGAGGTCTCTCTGAATAGCTGTGCAGGCTGATTGACAGGAGAGGAACTTCCTGCCAACTCTCCCTAGTGCTTCTGTATTTTCTTTCCATTTGCCAAAAGTCAAAGGCAGCTGAGCTTTTACTACAGCCATGTGTTTGCCCAGAGAGGTTCCTGTGAATGGAGACAAAGTGCTCCTTAAAGAGCAGGATTTCCACGCGGCTCCACGGATAAAGCCGACTTGGCACAGGGCTTCTCCTGGCAGGCTACTCAAACAGAGAGTGCAGTGATCACTGCTAATACGTCCCTGGCAAAGTCGCACAGAGGGACAGAGTCAACAGTGAGAAATGCAGGTAGCCAATAGGGGATAGGCCACTAACAGACACCCACTAATCAGCCAAATCAGGGCTTTATAACCGTGAACAGAGGTCTGTTTCATGGACAGTGGTGGAAGGCGGAGGGGCAGGATAGTCATGTTGATGAGATGAGGTCACCATCTTGAGCCTTTATACAAGGCTATCTGGGGAGATTAAAGTCTCATTGATGGAGGCTTTCCATCAATCTTTGGCATTCACTTTTTGTGGCACTATCCAGCTTTTTTGCACTCTCTGGTGTTGCTAATCTGAGTTGTTTCATCTCTATACAGGTTACTGAGAGGGCAGAGCCCCAACAGGAGTTCAGGGCAGAGCATGGAGAAATTCGTGGCTCCTGGGGCGCATGGGGGGCCTGGTCAACTTGCTCCCAGACCTGTGGAAAAGGGGTAGAGGAGCAAAGCAGGCCCTGCCTGCCTGTTTACACTCCGACTCAGTATCCTTCCAGAGGAGGTGGTGTTCAGCCCCAGCAACCAGGCCATGTCATTTCAGCCCTGCGGCCAACAGTTCCTCTGCACCGTAACGCAGGCAGGTCCTCCAACAACAGCAGTCGCGGAGATCTGAGGGAGGAGAAGGAGACGCGGCCTGGTGGACGGAGGTACTGTATCATCATGCACACGGGAGAGAGACTGATTTTGAGCTACAAAACACACTGAGGTGCTGAAATCACTGTGTTTACAACTGGAATTTTCAATCCTGTGATTTTTGAAAATTATTAAGACAAAGTGTTCAGATACAAATAGATAACACAAGGAAACACCTGATAAAATGAATGAAGAAACGAAACAAATGCAGATGCTTCCCTACAGGGCACGAGGGGTCAATACGTGGTTTGATGAGCATGAAAATTATGTTAATGCTGTCACCAGATCCCAAATTAGTTTAACACCAATAGCAGATTCTGGAGCTGTGTTTTAGACAGCCCTCTCCAACATTATCAACAATAAATGAGGGGAAATCTTTAGGAAGACTGGTCATCCTTACAGCAAAGCTGCAGAGACATATAACAATATATATGACAAAGATGGTGGCTCAGTCCTCCAAGACACTTAACTTGTCACCCTCTGACACAAGGTGCTCTGCAAATAGATGCAAGGATCATTATTATCTATTACTATATATATTTTATTATAATTCATAATAATTTATTCAACCTAAGTGTTACATTTTAAGTGCTAAATAAGTACTGTAGAAAAAACTGTCTAGGTCAATTGGAACTATCGTGACGGTCAATGAAGAACTTTTTTTCTTGTCTTCGTCAAGATCAGCAAGTCCTTAGAGAGCCCGTGCGGCTGTGCTGCATGCTGAGCAGCCTGGTCTAAAAGTGACTCTTTGGAGCCATCACTGTGGGCCATCTGACTGCCCTTCAGTGGAAAGCTAGTCTTTTATGAATGTAGTCAAAGACTCGGCTTGTGCTTGGCAGCTTAGTGACCTCCTTCCTGTTGTGCTTGTTTTTAAACAAATAGCACTGACAGCTGAGTAATGGGGGGTTGTTTGAGTTGGAATCTAAGGAGCCAAATAACAACAAAAGATCCCAGAATTCTGCTACTGGGATCTGGGCACTTCTCAAAGGTTGTGGTTCGGGTGAAGACCTATGACAGTTTCCTCAGCAAAGGAAAAAAAATGTAGCTAAAAGATTAGATAAACAAAGGTGTGGATCCAGATATCTGATTGGTTTTAGATGGGTGAGTAGATAATATTTTCTATACTGTCACAGATGGTAGGTTACTGGATTTAATTCTGGGCTGGTAAGCAGTGACGTATGTACACAGTCGTTGGCTTAGTTGTTGATCTCTTCATGTTTGTGTCTTCAGGAGGGTCACTAACATCATCCCAGGGAGGTATGGCTACGGGAGGGCTCCTTATGTTGCTCCATTGCAAACGGACACAGGCCAGGGCTCTGGGACGGCTCGCCCACACAGACAGAGACGCTCTCCTGCAGCTGATGCCCATCACCCCACCACCAGAGGCCACGGCGGCCACAGGTCAAACAACGCGGACCCCTCTAATAACCTTCATCGCTACAGCAGACCCTACATGCAGCCCAGGGCACAGCAGCCCAAAAATAACCAAGTCTGGGCCCCCCTCTACCAGCCTGGTTCAGCTAACCACCCTCAGGTTCAGCAGGAGCCACAATCAAGCAGCCAGACGTCTGGACCCCAGCACCACCAGGAGAGACCCTACAACCCCCTGCCTAGTTCCTTCTGCACAGGGGAGCATGCTCGTTACAGGATCTGCAGCAGTAATGTATGCAAATCTGCACCTTCTTCCTCCTGTTCTCAGCATGTTGGCTCAGCATGGGCATTTCATAGATAAATAGCTTATTCATACCTTTGCATTTTTGTTGATAAATCAGTAGGTGGAAAAAAAGAATACAGATTGCTTTTGTATGTATTTAGTTTTTTTCCCTTAATTTTTGATGAAGAAAATTCCACAAAATTTAAAAAATGTTAGAGAAAAGATAGAATGGTAAGACTTAAACAGACAGACCACATTTCTAGTGCAACAGTGAAGTGGCCACAGCTGGATAAAGTTTACAGGAAAGACCCACTGCAGGTGGCGTGATGCAGCTCTTTGCAATGCCTGGGTTTCCAGCGATGCAGGAAAGGGAAGGGATGAAAGTAAAAATTTTCAACTTTATGTTAATTACTGTGAAATTCACCTTTCGGCTGTGCAGTATTTTGTCAAGAAAATGAAAATAAAATAGTAGTGGTGGGTCCGGAAATTAGTGTTCACCTGCTGTGGAGGAGAAGATCATTATTGTACTTTCTGGGATCCCTCTTCTTCCCAAGAACAAAACAAAAATCAAGAGCTGCATGGCACAACATCATGTATATTGTGGGAGAATACACAGAGTGCTTATTTACACATTTGCTAATGAGCAAGTCACTTGCCAGCTTGCAAGCGTTCACACGCCGACTGCGACGAGCAGGGAGGTAGCAGAGGTGATTTGTTACCTTCCAGCGGATTTTCACTGTTATTCCTGTTTTGCATAGAACTCCACTTTTGTCCCCAAACAAAACCACTCAAAGCATTTGTTATAATTTAAATCTGTTTATTACTTACACTAAATATTTTTCACTGGTCTACAAACACTGGTAAATTCATTGGCTTCACATACCTTATCAGTTAAACCCCAGCTGTAAAGTGTGTGGATGGGCTTTCCCTATCTGATCCGAGGGTAGGGAATCCATCCTGTGCATTAAAATAAATTCAAACAGTGTCAGGTTCTGTATATTGTCTCTGGTGTGCGATGACACAGATATTCAAGCAAAGTAAAGCAGACCAGGGGCTTGTTTAGACAAAGGAGATACGGAGGGATGTCAGTGAGGTTGAGTTACAGCGGCGGGCCTTCATAAATACTGGAATTGAACTAGCCTACTTTTGGCAAGAAAGACAAGCACAGGGGTAAAACTGTTAAAACAGAGAAGGTCATCTGCAGCAGTCAATCAGTGGATACGGAGCGTGACAATGAGAATGTGAGCTTGCTGCAGTAACAAAAGGATTTACCTGTTGGACTGAGTCTTTCTGGAAAATAAATCTATGTGTGTGTGTGTGTATGTTTATTTAATGTGTGTGTCTGGTCCATCCTCAGGCCTGCCCTCCATCCAGCAGACACATCAGGGCTGTTCAGTGCTCTTCGTACAACAACCAACCTTTCATGGGCAGATTATACGAGTGGGAACCTTTCATTGAAGGTAGGTTGTGTCCATGTACGTACAGGATGTGCACATATGTATGCATGTAATATTATTTTGACCATTGTGTAGACAAAGGTGCATAATTACATGAAATTGCTGTAGTATTTTTTCTTCTATGGACCCTGCTGGTCACAACTAATGAGACTCAAAAACGTAAAGGTCCAGTGTGTAAGATATAGGGGTATTTAGTTGAGGATTGTATAGTGCAACCAGATGTAACTTCTCACTGTTAAAATTTCTTTGGTGCTCATTGTTCAGGGTGTTTTTTCTTACCAGAGGCCAAATTAACCACAGAGGTCTCTTCCTCTCCAAAACAAACAAACCAGGGGTCTCATTTATAAACACTGCACAGGCACACAACAAGGCCTGAAAGAGGTGTATGCCACTTCCCACTTAAAAGGTTGTCATCTATAAAAACAGACTTGATGGGAGAAACTTTGGCCCATACTTACAGACATGTTGGAGAGGGAAAATTGGTGTCACAGATGGTGAGGTGGAAGCCTGATTGTAGAAATTGTTGAATATTTTTTGATATTTGTCCATATGTACATTTTTAGTATGGATCTTATGCATTGTATGGCCCTATCTTGAGCCAGTGTTTGATTTGTCAGTTCTACTGCTACTGGGCTACTGTAGAAACATGGCAGCGCAACATAGTGATCTCCACAGAGGAGGACCTGCTCCCCAGGTAGATATTAAGGGCCCATTCTAAGGCAACCAAAACTTGTCGAGTCTTTATTTTTGGTTGATCATGTACTGAAGAAAACATACTTATTATAATATAATATATATATGTATAATATATTGTAATATATTTCTGAAAGTGTAACCTTCTAAATATCACAAATTGGACCTTTAACAGATATGCAAATATAGATAGATAGATAGATAAATAGATAGATAGATAGATAGATAGATAGAATGCAATAATAAAATGAACATTTATGAACAGTTATGACTGACTGACAGACTAACAGAACAGCATTGCCAGCCCGAAGGCCACACCACTAGAAAGGCTTAAAAAAACAACAACAACCTCAAACGTGAGTTTAAAAGGGGGTCAGCAAAAAAAAGTCTGTATATGACAATGTGTAACCACATGGGTCCTGCTTAGATGTCTGAGATAATCCAGCCCTAGCCTTAAAGGCTACACATTCTTAAGGTGACACACATTTCACAATTAATCACATTTTCACTGTCACTTACATCCTCAGCTGCCTGACCTATGACCTATATGAACGAAGGTGTGTTGTGATGTAAGCACTGCAGTATGTCAACTGTCTGTAGACTCACTGACAAATGCTCACCCATACAAACTCTCTAACCTTACTCACCTGACGTATCCAAGCAACAGTCAAAACACCTCCTGAAATGTAATTTCTCTGAGAACACTAATGGAAATAACATGCTCCAGATTAATATCCTGTCAAACACATGTGTATTTTGAGATCATGTCTTTGTGCTGCAGCCTTGACTGACGGGCAGTGCAGATGTAAAGATTAAATAACCTCAGGTAAATGCATGAGGTTGAGTCTGGATTATTTGACACCCATCTTGAACAGTGCTTAAACATACTCGTATCCATCTGTTTAAGTAATCCCTTGCTGTTGGGCTTATAGAATATCTGATTGATAAAGCACCTGAACAAAATGTCAAGAGCAGGGATCCTTTGTGGTCGCTCACCGCTGCCTTTGTGTCATCAGATGAAACAGGGAATCTTGAAATCAAAGAGCTGGTTTCAAACACATCAGAGCAATCTAGAAAAACGTCTGTGCTAGCATTGGATCTTGAATTTGTACTTTAAAGTAATTGATAGGTTAACAGACACTTTCTGAGTCATTCTGACTTTTTGAACACCACCTTTCTATGACTTTACTAAGTATTGAATTTAATGATAAAATGTGGAGTTGTATTTATTGAGACACATGATGAAAGTATTCTATTTACACATCAGATGTAGAGATGTAGATTGATTTGTATATGTGCCATTCATCATATGTCTTTAATTGTCTTTTATACCAAATAATCCTGATTCTGATTCAAATAATGTTATCAAAATGTCTGGATTGGTCAAGACTCTTAAATCTCCTTTCAGTTACTGGGGATCAGCATTGTGAACTCAACTGCCGGGCCATAGGGTTCAGGTTCTACGTGCGACTGTCAGAGAGGGTGATCGATGGGACGCCATGTGGACAGAATGATACTTCTCTCTGCGTGGTGGGAAAGTGTTCGGTAGGCCACTTTATAAACCCTTTGTTTAAATTTTAGAAAGGAAATTGTTCTACAGAGCAACCAGCAACCTTTCATTTACCAGGTTCTCTGTGTTTGTGAAGATGCATGCTGAAAAATAACATAGTCAGGTGTTTTGCAGAAAATACTAACATGAGCTTTCTCAAGCTTGGTTGATCCCGACATGCTTCAGGTTTTAATGTCTTCCAGCAAACGCTCAATTAATAAGATAACATGAAGGATGTATTAAGATACTGGAAGTTTACTGCACTGTTATATTGGATTGACCTAAAGGAATACTTCCTCCTCCAAATGACCATTTGTGTATCAATTACTCACCTTGTGTTATGTTGAATTTGTGTAGAAAACCTTGTTTTTCTCACATTCCTCCAATTCTTGATGAATAGAACTAGTAGGGAACCGCGTTTAATAAACAGCTTAACTATCACAAAATATCCATTTACAAATTTACATAACTCGTGCAGTATAATCCAAGTCTCATTTATCCAGTCATATGCTCAGTATTTCCCAAACAAACAGCCCTTTGTGACGTAGAACTAAACTCAAAGTGAAACTTACCGCTGCCTCAATTGATGTTTTTTTTTTTTTGGTGTTATTGTGCGACTTTGGTGAATCTGGATTATCCCATTAAAACACCAATGTAACACAATAACAAAAAACTGACTCACTGATGGAGGCAGTGGTAGACCAGCAGCTTCCGTGGTAAGCAAAGCAAAATTACCGCTGTTGTCAAAACACTCTGGCTTTGAAGAGAGCGTTGATACATTTCACCTCCCATTTAGTTCCATGTCGGAAAAGGTTGTGTATTTGGAAAGCACTGAGCACACGACTCGATAAATAAGACTTGGATTATTCTGCATGAATTGTGTGAGACTTTGTAAACAGATGTTTTGATATAGTTTTGCTGTTGTTAAATTCATCAAGAATTTCCTCCGTTTATAGATAGATTTATTATCTTCATTCACTGGAGGCATGCGATAAAAACAGTGTTCTTCACCAGTTGAATGTAACACAGGGTGAGTATTAAATGTACAAATGATTATTCGGGGGGTGAAGTATTCCTTTAACTTGAATGTCAAAATCACTAATGGATCATTTATTTCACCCAAATTTGCACTTTGACACACTAAACAACACTTAATTTGGATAGTCCATGCTTCAATCTTGTAATATGGTTCATGTTTGAATGATGTACCCCTAATCCAACATTGGCCTCCTTGGATCGGACTTGGCTCTGATCTGTCGAGGTATAGACACAGGATCTCTGGGATTGTCTTGCGGTGTCTGGCACCAGTATTTTGGACTGGACAGTTAATCTATAGTATGACCAACATTTAGTAGACTGCAGGCAGTTGTTCTGATGTAGTAATCGCTGTGACCAGCAGAGGGCAGCATGGTGTCATAGTGAGAGGTCTTCATATGGGATGTGGAGGAGTGAAGTGGAGGTCAGCAGGAGTTTTCTACCCTCTTGGGCAAAAGCAGGAGACCTGGGATCTCAATGTAAGACATATTTGTACTTCTGACCTCATACTTCATACACACCATGAAAACATACCTGTGAGCACAGAGTTGGAGAGACATACAGTAAGTCGCTGTGTGGGCCTGCTTATAGCTGGCTGTGTATTCAATGTGCTGGATTTACTTTAATGTTCTTTTGATCAGGGTTTAACTAGAAGAAATATGTTGGAGAAGGAGCTCAATTCCACTTGGTTATACTGACCTCCCTCTGTTAACCCCGTGTATTTCCCATGCGCTGTAATCCAGCGACAATCTTTGCAACATTGAGATTTAATCAAGATAGAAAGTCCTCTGATCTTTCTTTTTCCGCCTTGATCACATTTCCACTGTCAGCACACACGACATGGTGATCCTCATGTGGTTGCGTTATTATTAACAGAAACAAAACTGTGATTTATGAGTCTTAATCAAGCAAATACAGGAAAGTTATTGATCTGCAAGTGTAAATCATTTATCTGCCTGCCTCAGACTGCTGGCTGATTATTTGAGGATTCAAACTCATCAGCAGTTTTTCGGGGTGATTTTTTCTCATCAATCTCCCCACTGGGATTTTCTCACTTGTTGCAGCCATTTGAACAGGAGATCCCCCCAGCCTCGAGCCAAGGGATAATGTAAAAACATCTGGATAATTTCATTTAAATCAGAACCACTCTCATCATTGAAATTAAACATTATGGTGGAAATTGATAAACTTTGGTAGTCGGCGCTACAAATTCTGCTCTCCCCTCCAGGCTAAGACCACCCAACAGATACATATCATGACATGTGGAATATACACTGTAATGCTCAAAGTAAGAGATGTCATTGCAATCTATATTGATAAAGAAAAACACATGAACCTGCACAGCTATTCATCAGCAGCAGCAACATGGAGCAGGACACAACCACAGGGAAGAAAGAGGAGCTGGCCGCTGGAGCAGATTGTTTGAAGTGTCAGTCATCATTGGTGCCTGTTTGGATCAGCTGACGGTCAGCTGGTTTGGTGCACTCTGCTTGACCTAACATGATACTCCATAACTTGTCAAAATACTGTAATAACTGAGAGATCAAAATTTAACTAACCATTTAAGTGTCATTAATTCTAAATAGACTCCAAATGAATATCAGTAACATCACATTTTTCTTATTTGGTGGCATTGTCTGCCAGTCCACCACTTTGGCTACATTCAAATTCTAAAACTTTGAAAAATCCCTTAACAGTTCTCTTGCATCACCAACAGATCAAAATACCAAGATATCATATTCTTTGGTTTATGGTCAAATAGGCCTACCTGAGATGCTAATGACATTCCCATCAGCCTCAGCTGTACTTTGTAATAGCTTGTGTCGATAAGCAAATGTTAGCATGCTAACACATGAAACTGAGTTGGTAAACATGGTGAACATTATACTTGCTAATTAGCATTCTGGTCAAAGAACTGCTGTGCCTAAGTACACATGTCACAAAGCTGCTAGCATTGCATAGATTATGCTACGGGCTTGTTGAATGATGACATGGCAGATGTAAATTGTGGGACTATATTCTATTAACAGTTCTGACCAAATTTTAGATCCATTTTAAGAGATACTGTATCACACTCTGACACAATCTGACAGCTGTTAGCTGCAGTTAGCTGTGAGTGGCTAACCTGGCTGTAGTTTATGTGGCTGCTGCAGCAGACAGGGTCCATGCAGAATAAGTGCTTCGATTTGATGTGGCCCTGGTGGCTTCCAGCTCTGCCAAGGAGCCAACCAGCGGCTTTGTTCAGTGGGTCAGGATGGAGGACTGCAGTCTGGTATATGAGTTAACTGTTAAATAGTCTGTGGAGTTGGAATTGCAGGAATGTCATATCATCAGTATTTTTGAAAGGTGTGTTTAATGCGGCACATTTGCAGAATTATTTGGCAATGTCGAGCTGCATGATTATATTTACCAATATGTTCCCCACATTCATTACATAAGTCTGTGGTTTGCAGTTGTTTCTCTGTGGTAAGCCCATTTGTAGTGGAAACCAGACTGTTTAATGCTTTTCTGACCTGACGACCAACAACGACAGACCAAGATGGATATTATATTTTGGTTCCCATGGGAAGGCTGTCATGGAAAAATCATGAAGTTTGATTCTGTTTGTGCGGTTGTTATAGCGATACCCCCCCTTGTGCAGATCTGGTTTCTAAAAGTCCAGTCTCTATATGAAAACTGTATCTGTTCTTTTGCCTTGAACCAGTTTTGTTGGCTGTCTTCCAGTGATAGGGTTGAAACTTCAGTGATTGTACATCGAGGTGCAATAAATTAAATAAACACTCGTCAATGTAAGTCCTAGCTAACCAAACTAAAACACTCCTACACGATATAGATCAGTAGGTATCTGACACACAGCAACTGTACACGCTGGTGCACTGTCCCCAAGGCACTGAAAAGTGCCTCTGATTCAGATCAGTGCCAAACCATATAATCATTTCTTTCTAATTATTCAAACGGAGGGGAACCAGCAGGTCGGAGCCTGTCCTTGCATAGCACAGTGATACTGAATTACATATTTCTGGAAGCTCCAAATACATTAATGACACTGTTAAGTAGCAGCTGTATAACTGTGAGCATTTTCCTGGAAGAAAAAAATCATTACGTTGGAAGTTTGGTATCTGTACAAACAGTTAAACTACTTGCATATCTTTTATTCATATCAAACATTCAAAGCGTTCATTATTTAGACACCTACTGTTGCACAGTGATTAAAAGCACACATATAAAACATATTATGGCACTTCCCAGTTGGTGGTTGATAAATATGCACATGGTTGAACAAAATCTATTCACAAAAAATGACTATGAATGTCTGGACTGATAGCAGGAGAGGTACCGGTTCACCTCCTGTGCACTGCTGAGCAAGGCAACAAACTCATCGGAGTGCTGTGCGATGTGGCAGCCCCATCATACTGACATCTCTCCACATTTGATGCATGTCCAATGGGCCTGTGTGTGTTTTTGACACAGTGAAAGTTAGTGGACTGTTACAGTGCCTGCAGTTTGTATTTAATCAGGCCTATAGCCTATTTTCTGTCATGTAGACTCAGTCAGAGGGTAGACCTGTGAAGCTGAAGAGCTGCACTACAAATACACAGATACACAGATTTGCACGCAGACACATCACTTATGTGTGACTGTTTTGACTTGGAAAATAACAGAGATGAATGAATTAGTGAAAAAGATGTCAAGTAATGCCATGAGCTAAAGTTGAAGTTATATTATACTCACAGCATAGCAGCTCACTGTTATGTTTGTGAGTTATTTTACTTTGCAGGAGTGTCTGGAGGTAATTTTAGTTTTGGCTTTCATATCAGTCCCATTGCGGTTCTCTGCTGCAGATTGTGGCAATGAACCGATTTTTAGATACTTAATCATGACAATGAAAAATTAATTCAAAACATTTGGATGTGCTTTTATTTTTGAGGGAACTGTGGCTCAATTATTTAGTTATTTTAACTTTCCATTCAAGCCAAACCACAGAGGTTTTGTGCTTGTTGTGGTGACACACTGCTGCTGATTACAGAGAAAACACTCTCCTACCACACAGCCCACAGTTTGTGTGGTCCCTAATACTTCTTCCTGACACCTTTCATGTTCCATGAATAACAGCCCAGCTCTGTCCATTTGACCTTTGGCTCCTGGTGCTGCTGCAGGTGTCCATCTCAGATTTCTGAATCTGACACAGTGACAGACTCAATTTGGCCTGCTAGAGACACTAATATCTGTCTAACTAATGAGGCAAAACAAGCACTTTTAAGGTTTGTACCCTATAGTTTTATACTGCAGCACTGCTGCAGCTTGTGTCTGATAGACTGATGTGATTTCATCTTCATCTCACTGCCTGGACTGTCACCCAGCCCAAATTGTCCGCTGTATTGGCACCACAGTGACATTTGACCAACCTATAACAAAGTAGGTATAGTATAACAAACAAAACAGTGCTCTTGTCCATGAAATATTCTGGAAAGTTTAGCAAAAGGTTGATTCAAGATTGTTCCCATGTCAGTACACAGAATGCCCACACAGATTTCAATGGCCTTCCAATGTTTTTCATCCATTTTAGTGCCTGTGATTACTCACAGACAATCTACATCCTGAATGAAGGCAAGCCAAACAGTTGCTCACTGTTGAGGACAATCAGCTCTCTTTGTGTGTGCTGCTGGGACTTTGCTTTCCTTCATGATTGTTCCTGCCTCAGATGGCTCCAGCTCCAAGGAGCTGCCTCAAAACTGCTGAGTAGCACTGCACTCATGATTGGCTGGCTCAGCACACAACTGATGGAATGAATGGGTTTGGATGGACAGTTCATTGCCTTTACCTGTCCTACACATAACACACACACACGCACACACACACACACACAAACACAAATAACAGCGTGTGAGGCCTGCATTTGTGACGTGCATCTTAATAACTGTTTTGCCAAATAAACTGCAAGGTACACAATAGTGGCAGCAGCGGCCAGAATAATACTGGTAACGTTGCACGGCAGCCATTCAAAAAAAGTATTCAAATTAAATACAAAATACATTAATTTAAAGTAATATGTAAATCCCCTAAACCAAAATAAAGCACAGAGCAAAAATATTTTGCAAAGTTAAATTTTACCTGATTACAGTAAGTGATTATAGCTCATCCTGATGGGGACATAAATATTATGTTATGCCAACACTTACCTAAAATACAATATGATTTCCCATAAACTGTAAATGTTATGTGATTTACAAGTATTTTTCTACTGGATTATATCATGTTAAATATAAAGAAGGAAAGCAACACGTCATTAGAGAGAAAACAAGATTTTTGAGAATTATGTTGAGTATATTATATCGATATATGGATATCCTCAGTTCCTTAGTGTGGGAACACTAAACATTTCTTGAGGATAATGTGTATGCAAATGTTTAAACAGCCAGCTCTGAGGTGCTGATTCACCCCCCGAATATGGTTACTCATTTCAGATGAACAGTGAAAGAAAGATCCCTTTATGGTGGGAATTCCATTAAGCTGCAACTTCTCCCTCCTTATACCAAGGAAGGGCATTTGAGAAGGGCGTGGGTATTTTTAAAGGCCGATTACTGACCACACACTTCTCGCTGGCAGTGGTGGGCCCAGCTGAGGGTAAAAATCTATGCAGCTTGCACTATTCTAGACCCAGCAGTGGGTTTTGTACTGCTTCCTGCTGCTCTTCACAGTCAGGTGATGGTAAAAGAATGGAAAAAGCAGTTATGAAAGCTTGAGTTTAAATCTGGTTGATACACGTGGATGATAAATGTGCCAAATATAGCATGCGCTCAAATGTTTTAATCCAGGTTTTATTAGTATAACTGATAAGCAGTGCAACATTGAACTGACAGGTTTCAGGATGGATTTTGAGATATTGTTCTTAATAAAGATGACAGATAAAACGAAGCCACATTCAGCCCAGTGCAGTGTCGAGGTCTCAGCCACGGTCTTTTTCTCTGACTGGCATGTTTCCCAGCACCCAGAGCGCGGCCCAGGCCAAACTCATCAAACAACATCCTAGGCCACTCCTCACGTCTCTCCTCTGACAGCTGCATCTGTTTTATGCATTCCCCGCTGTGGTGGACAGGCAGACTTGTTAAAAGGGAGATGAGTGCTCTGATATACAGCCTGGCTGGTGAAGACTGGTGGAGATACCTCAATCCCATCACTGTCACGACAAGCCCCAGCTGCTCGCTCACAGGGCGTTCCCCACCATTACCCACTGCAGATGGTAATGGATTCATGTCAGCAGAGCCTGTCGTCAGTTATTGGACATGTGCAGTTATGATAGATACATTCGCTGAGGAAAGATGCTGTCTTTACAATTAGTACTTGTTATATTAGTCTAGGGATTTTAACTCATACCATATTAATTCTAAATATATAACTTGTTTTAGCCATGCTGGCAGTGTGGCTGGTAGTGTAGGTAATTCAGTCAGCCAGCAACTTTGAGAATGAAATGTCTCAATGTTCTGCACAGACATTCATGGTTCCCAGTCGATGTAGCCTAATGATGTGGGCGATCCCCTAACTTTATAGTTCCTCATGAGGCTCCTCATGACATTTGCAGCTTTGAGTGAAATGTCTGGACAGCTACTGAATTGCCATAAAATTGGGTACAAACATTCATGTTTCCCTCAGGATGAATTGAATTTATGTTGGTGATTTATTGACTTTTCATCAAGCAGCATCATCAGGTCAAACTTACGATTGGTTCATGAACATGTACCTGCAAAACTAATGACATTTACATCAGCCTCAGCTGTACTTTGTGTTGTAAATATTAGCTTGCTAACATGCTCACTAAGGTGGTGAACACAGAAGGCGTTATACCTGCGATAAATAGTCTGCGAGTGTTGTTGCAAGGCCTGTCCAAAAAATGTTTTTGGAACCTGAAGCGTTAGTGATAATGACCAGCGAATATTCAAAGCTTCTGCTTATGCAACATGACCACCAGAGCCTGACTCTACTTTAGGCAGACTGTGTGAGAAAGAGAGTAATAGAGAGAGGAAAGAAAGTCTGAAGGTGCACACAGTGTTTCTGTAACTCACAGAAAACTCAAAATGCTGGGGGTCAGGCTGCATCACTAGATGCAAAGCAAGCTCTTTACTACAAGCCAGCTGTGAATAACAGTCTGCACCTGTCCCTTTTCTCATCAGACAGCCAATTTAATATCTCGAGGTGAGGGTCAATGACTGAGCTGAGGACATGGGCCTCATTCGTGTCTGACACTTGCCACCTCAATCCACTCCACCTTCAATTTCCTCACCAAGTGTACTGGTGAAAACACAACAAAACAAAAACAAAGCATTTGAATACTGATACTGATGGCGACGATTAAACTTTGATGCATTCTAGTCAGCCCTAATTGTCACTGAGCATGCTGGCAGGCTAACGCTAACATTTAACTTAAAGCACTGCTGTGCCTAAGTACAACCTCACTGACCTGCTAGCATGGCTTTAGAATCTTAGACGATTTAAATTAAACTTCAACAGTTTGTCCATAAATAGTATGCAACACAACTCTTACAATTGCAAACTGTAAACTTGGAGTACAAGTGTAAAAGTTCAGCATGGTGCATTTTAAAGTGATGTTTTATGATGGATGTTGAAAAAACAAAACATAAATTAACAAAAATATGAATTCAAGGTGCTTAATTAATCCCTCGAGTAGAGATACTGTTTCTCCTAGGTCCCTCTCCACAGGGAGTCACAAGTCAGGCTCAGCTTTAGAGCAGCAGCTCTGGAGCCAGTAGTAGAGACACAGTATCCTGCTTAATGACACTTGTTAGAGCACTTGTCGCTGACAAGAGGGCTGGGGTATGAGAGTTCCAGTTGGAGGGCAGTTAAGACAAATAGTGTTTGAGAGTTTAGGATTTTACAGAGCTGACAGATTGATGTCTTAGTTTGGCCTAAACTTCCTGGATCTTGATGGACCCTGCTGCCCCCCGACTGACTCTCACTGGCCCACTGGTTCTTTGTGACCTGTGCAGCTTCACTAGGCTCAAGCGCCCTGGGTTCAGGGGTCAGACACTTGTTCTGCACCGCCACACCTCTGCTGGACTCTGCTACAGCTCATGAAGTCTTTCCTCAGGAGACAGTGGAGTGTTTAACCTTGTGAGTGGGGCCTCCTTTAAGCCGTAAAAAAAGCAAAGTGTCTGCAAATGACGGGATCTCCATTTGATGTGTTTCCAACACAATGGTGGTTCCTCTGTTTATATCCTGTCGTTTTCATTTGGTCTGATAATTTCCTCCAAGTCATTTTCTCCTCAGTCTTGCCTTTATTCACTTTTAGTCCTGTTGGCTAATATACGAAAATTGGAATAGTTTATATAAGAATTTGTATCAGGGACAGCCATAACTTTCAGGTTGTTTTGGTACATTTTCTGGGTTGTATTTTCATGGTACCACATGGGACTGTAAGGAACTGCAGGAAGAGTAAAGGACAGCCAGTGTTTAGCTGTGTGCTGAACTTCCATTTCCTGGTTGTATTCTGGCAGGTCAGCACAACAACAGCTGGGCCAGCGCCTTCAAATATTAGCGTCAGCAGAAAGAATGAAAGTCTTTGCACAATCAGATCCATACACTTTTCCTAACGTTCTTTGTCTAGATGACCAATAAAAATACCTTCACTAGATTGTTTGCAGATGAAATTAATGCTGAAATGGAGCAAAGCAATGGGAAGATTACAAAGCAGTTGTGGTGTGAAAGACTGTTTTTAATCTACTCAACATTTGTTATTTTTTGGTATTTTGTTCTGCTGTATCCACAAAATTGCTATTCAGTGATGCGTTGGTGTTCTCCCCCTCCAGTGATTCATGATGTCATGCTGATGTGTTCAGTATGAGTGGTTCTGTGTAGACACAAAGCAGATGGAGAGATAGATGTACAGATAGCTGATAAGATGGATGGATGATGGTGATTTCGGGACGGCTGATGTTTAGTGAGTTACATGGCTGACACTCAACAGGTCGAGCTCTGCAGTAGAGCGTGTTCAAGGGCACAGAGCAGCGAGTCCCAGTGTCCGCTCTCAGAGACAGATTTATGAGGGTGTACTTTACGGATACAAGGTTGTATTTTTAGCGTTCTGCGGTCACACAGGTCTTCCTCAGGCAGACGGCTGTTGACAGTGATTGGCTGCTATCTGGGTGGCTGTCAATTGGGGAGACAGTTTAGCACATTGTATGCCTCATCGGTTTGTTTGGAATGTCAGAGATCTGGAGCACTCAATGTGTGGTCACTGCGCTCACTGGGCGCCTGGGACGTAGGGTCATTTGAGAATAAGATAAGAAACGTAGGTGTGTCAGTGGATGTGTTTGAGAAAATTATGTGAAACAATATCTGTGTTTTTGTGTACAGTCTTAAATTAATTATAAATTTATAAATGTGTGTTTCTATGTCAGCATGTGTTTGTGTGTGCTAGTGGATGTGTCAACCTGTTACCAAGAAAAAGTGGCTGTGCTGTAGGTCCTCTGCTGCTCAGGGTCAATCCCCATCGTAAATTAGACTCTTATCTGATGGCACCTAACAGCTTTATTAACAAGAGGCCTCCAGCAGGTGTGTAAAGACATTAAACACAGAGACAAATGAGTTAATGTAGAACTTGTCTGGCCTATTTGTTCATCATCTGGTCAGTCTGACACATTTTTGTGCTTCACAGAAGTTTCTTATTGAGGTCAAGATTATTCAGGAATGGGCCTTGAAGCCTATACAAGCCATAGGTTGTGTCTGATCAGTTGTCACTGAATTTTCAAGCCTTTATTCAATTATGTTGAAAGCTTAACAAGTGGAAAGACAATGTCAAAGACAACGCCATATTTTTGAAATTGTGTGTGCTTGGATTGTCAGAATTCCACCTTAAAAAGAATGCCTCATGCTCCAAAAGACCATTTTGTTTTTAAAATTTCAGAGAAAATTATCTAATGTTCACTCCGCTTGTAGTCACCTTCACAACTGAATGAAGCACCCTACATCAAGGTGTAGGGTGTAAACACAGCGGCAAGCTTTGGGACACACTTCCCTCTCTGTTCTTTATATGTATTTGAATTACTTTTATTTGATTCGTGCTGCTGTTTACCTGGCTGTGTTATAACCCATACCCACTCCTCACTGGTTGGTTTGGGACATGAATGCGGAAACAGAGTGTGTAGGGAGAGGGTGTACGGGGTGGTTTGGAAAAAGCCCTGCTTGCAGCTTCACACTGTAAGCCACATGTTCAAAAAGTCACTGAAAGTCCACTCACTTTCTATAAAGCTATAGAGTGAGAGTTTGTCCAAGATGAGGAGCGATTCATTAGTTTACTGAACACACTTATGTGGCTTTGCTCTGTAATTCATAAAATTACAACAACTTTTAAATTGATGTTGGTTCATCTCAGCTGTTCATATATTTCTAGCTCTCTGCTTTAAAGTTCTAGTAAGAATTTCATATCTCCTCTTCAGACTGTCATCTACTAGCTTTTTTTTTTTTTTGTGATAGAAGTAACAGCGGCTTCCCTCAGCCACACCTTGCCCCTCCCAGCCCACATCCCCTCTCAACCTGCTTTATTCATTAACCCGCCTCCCTCCACTGTGCTCCTGCCTTCTTCAGTCAAATATTGCTCAAAGGAAACAATCATGGGACCTACATGCCTGGCTTTACAGACTAATTTGTATCCCAGATGCACAAAAATCATGTGTTTTCTCTTCATACTTTCTGCCTTTCCCTAACTTTTACTGTCAACTGTTTAGAAGAGGTGGATGAAGTGATTAGAGATGATGGAACATAATTTAAAAGCCATAGACATTTGTTGATGAATATGGCTGCTGACATGTGAAAGTATGTTTGTGTCGCTGTGAACAACTTGGGGCCCTCACATTCTCCTTTGTCATTCTCCATTGTGAGCACATAAGAAGAATGATGTAAGCGAGATTCATGACAGAGGCATTACAGCTGCCAGGAAGAGGGTTTCCCACTGAGGCCACACCTGCCAAAAATGTTTGCAGTCATGGTTCTTCTAAGCTTTGGATTTAAACATCCTCCAAAAAGCAAATGGCAAGAAAACCTGGAAATGTGACAGACAATAAGAACAGGAGCTGAGTACATCTATTGTATGAGCATGTGTCTGACAGTGTACAGTAATATTGAGCCCACCTGCTGTAGAGCATGACTCTGATGTGTGGGTTGGAGACTGGAGGAATCAGGTGCCTGGAGCCAAGGTTGCTTCAGGGCTGACCCGCTTGTTGAGGGGAAACAAAGACCCCGGGGTGTAGTGGAGAGTCAGTCTGGCCCCGCCCGACCTCTGGGCGCTATGCCTTCATAATGAGACCTGCCCAGATCAGAGGCAGTTCAGGGGAGCAGAAGACGATGTACTGTATGTTTGTTCATCAGATGGGCTGCTGAAAAGAGCTTTTCCCCTTCTGCCTGTCTGCAGCTGTGCTGTTTTGACAGCTTACTGCATACTGTACATACTGCTGCATGGTGTGTGTGTGTGTGTGGGTGTGGGTGTGTGAGGTGCTGGGGTGGGGTGGGGGGGTAAGGGGTTTAACTATGAAAACAAAGCTGGTTGTCAGTGTACTACTGTTTCAAGTTGAGAAAGACATGCTACTGGCAGGATGAACTTAGCCAGATACAGATTTGTGTGTGTATATGTGCATCCGTGTGTGTGTGTGTGTGTGTGCAGGTGTGGAGATTTTTGTTCCTCGCTACGCTTCATTGCACTCAGTGCCTCTGCTTGCTCTGTGAAACAGCTTTACAGAATATTAGGAAAGGTGGCAGGGTGTGATTTATTGAGCATAGTGCCAACATGAATATCATTACCAAGCAAATATTTGGCAATCTGTTCAGCTGACTTGTTACACATGTCAGTGCACACATAAATCTACAGTCCCAAGCTTCACAGTAGCTGTTAATTGTAATGGAGGTAGATTACTGTGAGCTGGTGTTTAAAACATTGCACAGTTGCATCTTCCCAGAGGGCTGCTCTGGAATAACTGTGACATCATTACAGTCTTTTAGAAGAGAATTTATTGTCAGTGTGCAGCATTCAGCAAAATTAGCGGCACTGCTCCTGATTGCTGTAATAAAAAGACACAGGAAAACACTAAAAAACTAAAAAACTTCAGCAAACAAACATTGACAGCTGACAACAAAGGTTCTGTTTTACTAGGTAAAATAAATAAATACAGTGTATTTTTGCACATATTGATAAGAGTATTTATTGCACTATAATAAATACAATTATTGCACTAGAATAAATTCAATTTAAATATATTTTTATGCCTCCATGCTGGTGGTAGCCATGGCTGGAAGCTTTATATTTTCAGATTGTCCCTCTGTTTGTCCGTCCCATTCTTGTGAAGGTGATATCTCAAGAACACCTTCCGGGATTTTCTCCAGATTTGGCACAAACATCCACTCGGATTCAAGGATGAATTGATTAGGTTTTGTTGGACAAAGGTCAAGGTCACTATGATGCTGCGTCCGTCTCATTATTGTGCACATAATATCTCAAGGTAGCCTTTAAGATATTTCCTTACATTTGGCACCAACCTCCACTTGAACTCAAGGATGAAAGATGAATGAATGAGTGATTTGGAATTTGGTGTTCAAAGGTCAAGGTCACTGTGACATCTCAAAACATATTTTTCACCATAAATCAAGAATTCATATGCTGATTATGACAAAGTTCCACACAAATATCTAATATTTTAATGATGAAGTGATGACTTTTTATATCCAAAAGGTCTGGAGACATTTGGTCAGATACTTGATTGGTGACACTAATCATGAGTGCCCACCTTGAAACTGTGTTGTATAGATCTTCTGTGCTACTGTGTTAAAGATGTGCGTGAAGCATCCACATTTAAGAATATAGCTTCTTTGCAGTAACATCCATATTTGAAGCATTGTTTAGTATCATGGTTACATTTGAGTCTGGACAGACATGATGTAAACTTTTACTGCAACTTGACTGATTTGTGGAGACATACAAACATGAGGCAGTAATTGTAGTTTTTACTAGTTTTGTACACAGGTAAAGAAGGTAAATGGAGTTAACTGAACAACTGATCACAATTTGAAAATTTGCAACTTCCGAATTGCAGGAACTGCAGTTTTAATTTTAACTTACATAACAACTGTTGCCAACAACTTTACTTTGCTATGGCTAATAGCTAATCAAAATTGATATGAAAATTGTGTAGGCCATAAATCTCAAGTACTCAAGTTATGATTGTATTTGTGTATTACTGAGTAATATCAAGCATACTACTGATGTGATAGCTCACTAAATGTGAGATAAATCTGTCATTTTTCTATTAAATGATTCACCAGTTCACTTACAGGCGAGTAAATGTCTCAGGACTTTAAAAAGAAGAAACTGTATGAGATGTTTAAACATGAGAAATCTGTAATGTTGCTGGGTAAAACCACATCTTTCTTAAACCATTTATCCATCCATCCATCCATTGTCATCCACTTATTCGGGGTCACATTGCAGAGGCAGCTGGGTGAGGACAGTACTCCTGACATCCCTCTTTTCAGCAACACTTAGCAGCTCCTCCTTGGGGACCCCAAGGTGTTCTTAGGCCAGATGAGCTGTACAGTATAATCCCTCCAGCATGTTTTGGGTCTGCCCTGGGGCCTCCTACCAGTTAGACATGCCTGGAAATCTCTCACGGGAGGCGCCCTAGAGGCCCGAACCAACTCATTTGGCCCCTTTCAATGCAAAGGAGCAGCAGCTCAACTCCAAGCTCCCTCTGGATGTCTGAGCTCCTCACCCTATCTCTAAGGCCGAGCCCAGCCACCCTCCAGAGAAAGCTCATTTCTGCTGCTTATTATTGTGATCTCATTCTTTCGGTCACTACCCAAAGCTCATGACCATATGAGGGTCAGAATGTAGATGGACCTGGAAATCAAGAGCTTTGCCTTCCGGCTCAGCCACCTATTCACCTCGACTGTCCAGTGTGCAACAATGTTCATATCCATTTCACACGTTTACCCTCACTTGTGAACAAGATCCAGAGATACTTAAAGTCCCTTGCTTGGGGCAGTAACTCTCCAAACCTGGAGAGAGCAAAACAAAGACTTGAATGTGCTGAATCTCATCCTCACAGCTTCACACTGGGCTGCACACCGCCCCAGAGCATGCTGGATGTCAGGGATTGATGAAGCCAGCATAACCACATCATCTGCAAAGAGCAGAGATGCAATTCTAGGGTCCCCAAAACAGTTTCCTTCCTTCCCCTGGCTGTGCCTTGTAATCCTGTCCCTTCATATCACAAACAGAATCAGTGACAAGGGGCAACCCTGACAGAGGCCAAATCATGTTTGACTTTGTACAAGTATGAGGACACAGCTCTCAGTTTGGTTACACAAGGACTGGATAGTTCATAGCAACGACCCTGGTACCCAATATTTCCGCTGTACCCCTTACGGGACTCAGGGGATACAGTCATAAGCCCTCTCCAAGTCCACAAAGTACAAATAGACCGGATGGTTGAACTCCTGCGACTCCCACAGCAGCCCCGCAAAGGTGAAGAGCTGGTCCACTGTTCCATGACCAGGATAGAATCCGCAATTCTCCTCCTGAATCTAAGATTCAGCAATCAGTCGGAGCCTCGTTTCCAGCACCCCGGAATAAACTGTCCCAGGGAGGCTGAGCAGTGTGAAACCATGATAAGTGGAACACACCCTCCGGTCCCCCTCTTTAAAACTGGGAACCACCACCCTAGTCTGCCACCCTACAGGCACTGTCCCCGACTTCCATGTGATACTCAAATAGGCGTGTCAGTCAAGACAGCCCAAAAATGTCCAAAGCCTTCAGCATCTCAAGAGGAATCTCTTCCACACCTGGCACCTCCCACACCATGTAAGCCACAAATACATGCCTGAAGTTTATTTTGTAGAAAATTATTGCGATTTAAATTGCAATGGCTAAATTGGATAGAAAATGTTTACTGAGATATTTTTGTCAAAATGGCCAAAAAAATATCTTTAAAGAAATTTGATGTCAGTGTGTCACATTCACAAGGGTGACTGGGTGACTGACTTTTTTCATGCCCTTTTAAAACATGAATGACAGTGAAAGTAATTTAATATGGTATAAAGAGTATGAACTAAATGAGATTCAAAATATCACCAGTAAAATATTTTATCAGTTTTATTTCGTCTTTCTTTTTTCTCTGTTGTATCACCTTGTCAGTCCATCTGTCTGTCTTCCTCTTTCTTTTCTCATGGTATTCCCACCACGTGTGCCTCAGTGCTCAGCCATCTGAGGCACAGCCTTTCAGTGCGTACAATAGACTTTGCAGTAGCCTGTTGTAGTCTCTGTGCGCCACTTCAAAACAAGAAAGTTTTCAATTATCTCATGCTTGTTCCAGAAGTCTCTTTGTGTAGACACAGGTCCAGCCACAATGTCCCTTGTGTGCTCAGTTTGCCTATATGAATAAAAACAACTATCAGATAGATGGATGAAGAGTGTATTCCTTACCTCAGTATGTCCTGCTCAATTAGAGTTTAATGTCGTGGAAACAATGGTGCCGCAATAGGAAAACCATATGATGAGTCGGGTCTTTTTGGCTGCAGCAGTTTTGCTTCCAGCACTGCAACGTGGCTTGTAATTAAGTATTTGTTGGGGGGGCTCAAAGAGGGCAACGGGATGTTATTGTTTTTGTTTTGTTGTTTCTGTATCTTGAGTGAGCAGAGACAACCAAAATATGTTTTTCATATAGGGTTATTTCCACTTCAAGATGTTGATGAGACCCCAGAACCTTATTATTCTCCCCCTTTTCTGGTTTGTGTTGCTCTAGCATTAGGAAGGAGCATGAAGACAATGTCCTACTTAAGAAAATAATTCTGTTATTCCTATTTGCTGGCATCCCTAGAAGATGGCATACCCACCTGCCAATTATTTCCACACAATTTTAACCATAGCGGTTTTGCTTACACATTAAATTCAGCCCTGCAAGAATTTCCTTCCTCTCTTACTTTTTCTGTCACATTGAAAATATTCCCCAAAGCTTCCTCTCTGGGTTCCAATTTACTGTCAGCAGTAGCTGCCACACTCTCCTCCTCTCCCTCCCGCCTCTCTCTCCCTCTTATTCATTTTCTACCTCTCACTCTCCCTCCTCTAAAAAAGCCCCAGTCCCCCCCTACCTCCCCCAGCAGCACCTCCCCCAGCTCAGTTTACAAGGGGAGCTCGTAGAGATCAGCTCTGTAGTGAGAGGTTTTTTTTGGCATTCTCAGAGTTACAGAGGCAAAGGAAGAGGCTGACGGGAGCAGCCCCTGGATTCGTGTAGAAGCCTGAGTGACTGGTCGAACATTTCTGTGGCCACATGAGAGAATGCTGTCAGGACTGGCTCTTCTGCTGCTCGTCTGCCTCCACATGCGTGTGCAGGGGAAGCCGCGGTCACAGGTAGGACCCGCTTCACCTCTGTTGGGTCCTGGAGGAACCTGGGAGAGAGTGGGGATTCCCACTGATGCTAAACTTTGGCTTTAAGAGTTGCATTGCAGGATGCATTGCTCAATCTAAGTTTCCTCTGGACTTTTTGTGGTGAGGTTTTGGAAGTGGTCAATATGCTGATGCTTGTATGTCACCAACAGAAATTCTGTGCAATTACTGGACTTGGTGATTAAAGTAGATGTGATTAAGACGTCTAAATGCATGGAAGTAGATGTAAGTAAGCCTGGCGCTCATTTACAACCAGTTATTAGTTCTTGTAAGCAGCACTGGATAGTGTCACACCATAACTTGAACTGTCAGTGTGGCCCCGTGATCCTGTGGTCCATCTACTGAGTCGAATTATTTACAGTATGGCTGTTTTCACTGTGGCTCTGCTTGCTCTCTGAGCAGTTTATTTTTCCACAGCACATTCACAGGCTACTTGTGGGATTAGATTTCCCTCCTAGTGGAAGACTCGGTGAGTCAGGCCTGTCCTGGGACTATAAAGATGTACTTGGAACTCTATTAGGGATAGACAGCGAGCCTGAATTAGCCTGTCACTGCTTGGGGCTCAGCTCAGCTAGTTTTAGCTCACCTGTGTTTGCTGATGATTGATGAGACTGGCCTGAGGTGCCTGAGGTCTTCAATGCAAACCTGTGCCAAGGTCTTGATGAAGATGTCTGTGCCAGGTTTATATGACCCTAAACTATATAGCTATCAGTTTCATATATATGTTGGAATCTGTCAATGCACAAAATGTGTGTTGAGTGAGATGTTTTGTGTGAGCAATAAAAAAGCAGAGTGAAAAAGAGTGGTTGCATTTTTTGGAGAACTCAAGTTGAAAGAAGTTGTTAAGAAAGTTTAATAGAATTAAACCAAAGTTAATGTTTCAGTATCAGGCGTCCACACAGTGCTGGACATTCTGAGTTCCAGTCTCATCACAATATCAATTTACCTTAAAATATATTTAGTCTTTTCTTATCTTAATGATATGTGGAACAGTGTTGAAGTGGAAACCCATCCCTTTGACACACATTTGATGAAGATGTTGAAAAACAGAAATGGGCAAAAAGCATTTTGAAATATTTGATCTTTTTATGTTATGAATGAAGAAATGTATTAATTTTATTTGTCAGAAAGTCAGTGAAAGGCTGACTGTCGCATAAGTGACTTATTTATGTTTGGAATAATTTAGACCTCACTGTTTGATCTCTTTTTTTCTAAAATTCCAATAACAGAAATTTGAGATTGGCAATGTACTGTTACTTTATCAATATCGTGATATGAGACTAGATAATTCAATTTTGGATATTGTGATATCATAAGTGTCTTCTCCTCGTTTAAAAGGCTGCAATACAGAAAACTGATGTAACTTTCTGAACGTAACAGACTGTTGTAGCTGTTGTATTATTTGATGTTACCGACTTAGTATGTCAAAGGTAGCTGAATGGCCTGGGGTGACCCCTGACAGAACGCTGGGGTTGTATCACAAGCACATTTCACAAAGTCCTGTCAGAACCACTGTTAGTGCAGCTCATTAGTTGCATCATCTGACACTTATTTTAACTACATGAAATGTTCAAAGTCCTATTTTTATCGTGTGATTAATCTCTGTCTTTTTGTGGATGTTTCCACTGGGTATCAAACTCATTACTTTGCAGTGTTAATGCCCAGCAGAGACCTTTCAGTCCTTCTGTTCCCAAAGCAGTGCATCCATATCAGTGGAGTGATGTCAGGAGAAACCCTATGCGTTTTTATGGCTGTAGATTCACTATGCTCAATGCTATTTCTGAGCATTTTACAAGCATGGGACCCTTTAACGAAGATGCTCTCCCCTTCTCCCCGGCCTGTGAGAGCAGTTTGTGGTATGGATGGAGGCCTCTTTTTACAGTTAGGGTCAAAGGTCTTGCCACTCATGCCTACATCTTTCTTAACCACTTGGCGACACATGCTCATGCTTGCTTGTAGGACATCCTGCAGATATGATAACCTGATGGGGATATTGAGATTTTTAGTCCAATACAAAAATAAACTTAGTGTTGCTTGAACTTGCTTATTCATCAATTTAAAAAAGGCACAAACAGCTATAATGCAATTTGTATATAATTGTTGGAACTACAGCCGCTACTCGTTTTGTCCTCAGCTCGTCTCTTCCTAGGTTACAGTAAATTATCCCAGCTTGTCTGCGTTCCCATTTTGGTTTGACACATGTTGCTATTGGTTTCATGAGATGCTCTGTTGTGGAGAGTGGAAAGCCGAGTGATTACTATCCAAAACACCAGAGCTTGTGTTTCTGTTTGTGGTTACAAACCACAGTTAGTCTTCTAGTTAGCGTTCCCATTATAGCAGAGCCAGAAGTGAAATCTGAGGGAGGGGATCAAATCGAATAAATCTCCAAATTTTGAGCTGTTGATGAAGTCACATCTTCCATGTAGTACATGCATAACCCGGCTAGAGTCAGAGCTTGATTACTCTTGTTTCCAGTTAATTTGTTTTAAAAAGAAAGTCTTGTAAAAGGGCTTTGATGCATTTGATGGATACATATGGTATTGTGGTAAAAGTCTCCCACCAGAAGCTGCAGAAATCTTCATGGTCACCATAAAGAAACAGCAGTGCTCCTGTATAGCGGTAGAGCTAGGTTAGTATTATAAGTATGATAGGAAATATATAAGATCTCTTTATCTGGGGTAATGGTGTTAGGGTTAAATCCTCCAGCAACTTCCACACAGAGGGGACATACTCAAGAGAGTGTGTGTGGTAGTCAGGAGTGTGCTTTTTTTAACTAACCTGTGTCCCCATAAACGAATGCTGTTAATGAGGTGCTCCTCAGGGGTGGGGCCAGACGTTGTAAACTTTCAGACACTGAGGGCTGGGATTTCTTTCCCATTTACAGCAGCTATATGCACTATTAGCTGCTGTTTCAAGCTATTTGAGATTTTAAAAAAAATGCCTAAACAATATTTAATCTACAACTGTCCTCATCATTCTAAAATCACAGTACAACAAAACTGTAGGACGTCTTATTTTCACTCCTGCCACTTTAAAAGAGGCAAAAAATTGGCAGATATTACTATTTTTAAGTGACATAACAGAGGTAGGGAAGGGATTTGGCTTAAACAGCAATGGTAATTTTGAAACCTATGTTTGTTATAATACGCTTGAGAAAAGTTCAAAGAATGAAGATTTAGCTGATGTATCTGCTACATTTCAATCCCATAATTATCTGGGCAGCTTTACTTGCAAATCAAGGGTCCCTACCAATGCCATGTAAATGTGGTCTTTAATACTCTGAAATGAATGCTAGGCCAACAGGATAACATCAGGTCAGTTAAGTTAGATTTGTTTAGGGAATAGCAAAGATTTTGGTCTGCTGAGAAAACATTCAGGGCTGGAGCCCCAGAGGCCACCGCCTGCTCCGCCCCTGGTGCTTGTTGCCCTTGGAAATAGTGCAGATAAACCTAGATTAACCTATTCCTTACATGTTTGCTTGTGTAATTTTTGGAAAGACTAAAAAATACCACCCTCCAGTCTTGCTTAGTATCTCACATTGCAGACCCAGGCTTATCGCTTCAACATGTGGAGAAATCCAAAGCTTGACAGGCCTTAGTTACAGTTGCCAAACTGTGATTGGGCAGTCACTGTTTGGGGGAGGGATTTAGTAATCATAATATCTCAAATCTCTTTTTTTTACAGCTAAAAAAATCTTTTAGGTCATATGATACATTAGTTTCTTTATTGTTGGCACTACAGGCCCATCTAAGGACAGGCATTGCAAGTGAGCCTATAGGCCATAAATGCTGTAATGCAAACTTGTACCTATTCAAATAAACATGAAATAAATTCTACATTTAGAAATTTGATACCAGTGATCGATGTCCCCAGATCACATCCAGTGTTATCCTCGAAATGAGACAAATATTTTGAGACATAATATTATATTTATAGTTCAGACAGGATGTAACAGTAAATCAGGTCAGTGGTTCTGTCAGTCTATTAGTGAGAATGTCACATGTGAACTTGATGACAGTATGGCTTCCACAGATACAGATGTGTTTGAAGTGCTGACTGGAGTAAAAGCAGTGATGCCTTCACCCGCTCATTAAAACCAGTTAAAGATCCACAGGATCCCAGCATGTGAGAGGCAGATGTCGGTGGCCGTGGCAACCTCAATGTGCACTTCATAAGAAAGAGAAGTGGTGTATTATCATGCCATAATCTTATTTCATACCAATCTTTGTTTAAAACCCTTTTAATCATAATCTTATTTGATTTTCATGTCAGTGAGATGTTTGCACGATCTCAGTAATGTCATTCCCAGACTCAGCATCGTGTCTTGAGGTCACTTCCACTATAAATTCTTTGTCGTTCGTTGGGATGATGTTGCCTCCGTATTTTCAACCTGGAAGCCGAGTTAGGGCTATATTGCATTTCCAGACGAGCTTGTGTGTTACAGCTGACCAAGTCATGACAACTTCATTGGCAGTCAGCCAAAGAAAATTACAACCTTCCTATGTGTGAAGAGACGCAGAAATCCCCAACATGTTCACCAAACAGCCCCCTTTAACCCTGCGCTCATAAATATGTTTTAAGTTACTGCACTGCCTCCTTCCTGGGATGCATTTTTACAGTAGGAGTACAGATCATAGCATGCCTTTATTCCCCGTGGTTTATCATGAAGAGCTGTGCTAATATCCCTCTAACTTTGCCAGGCAGGAAGTACGCTGTCTGTTGACATGAATGAGATTAAAAGCCTTGAGTCTTGTCATGAAATTTATTTGCTGATTTTCTTCACAGAAGTGTAATCGATACAGTGCATTTGAAAGTAGTGAAAACATCAGGGCTATTGATTGATAGAATTTTTTTTTTTTTCTTATCCTAAAAAAAAAGAAAAAAAAAAAGATTGATAGAAAATTTATTAATCACATGATTGGCTGTGATTAATCGCAATTAGCTTTTTTTTCTTATCAAATGTGCAGTATATAACTCTAGAGAAAGATAGTTGATTGCTGAGTCTCATTCTGTGGTTGTCATATACCAACACTTTGGGTTGGTGGTTTAGTCTGACTACCAACTGAAGGTATCTGGTATTTGACGAACTGGGAATAAGGTGAAAGGTCAAAGACGAATTACGTCTTTGGTTTTGCGAACCACGCAGATACTTTTGTTTTTCTCCGAAGATCAGTTGAGCAACTTTTTAAAGAGATACTTCCTGCCTAAAACTTTGTCTTTGTCCATCTTTAGCCAGGATGGTTCAGTTTGGCAGCACATGTTGTCATGTAGGTCAGCCACCACAAGAAGGAAACAAAATACTGCTGCATTAATTGCCAAAAATGTTTGTGAACGTATTAAATATTTCAAAGTTATTGCAAAAAATTACATGTAGATTTCCACAGCCCTAGAAAACATGTTTTGAAGGAGACAGCAGCAGTCTGTGCCTCACAGTGCTGTTTTCTGTTTTTCTTTTTGCGGTCAGTAGGAAAGCTGAGAGGGAAACTACTAAGACGCAGGTTAGAAGGTTCTGGTGGGATATGAGCCTCAGCCAACATGGATTTATGTGGATTCAGACCGGGTGGTGGTGGGGGTGGGGTGGCGTGCTTAACCACTGCACCATCTCCAGACTAAGAAAACATCTTTTTATTCATAACCTCCTCCATTTCATTGACTTTTTGCAGAGTTGTTCTAGACAAGTCTGTCAGATCTGAGAATTGTCTTTTACCAAAGGGAAATACCCAGGTGATGTCTCAGTGCTTTATACTGACTCCGTACATTTGTGTCGATGTTAAACATCAGTAGTGTACTAACCTACCGTGGGAGGACAGAGTGAAGCCTAGACTGTAGACATGGGAAAGGGGCAGCAAGTCACATAAACTTTGGATTTGTATTGAGCTGTCTGTCAAAGCCCCCATAAACAACAAATTATGTTCACATACTGCCTCACCACTGCTGATTTACTGTGAATTACTTTCTTGTGGCTGTTATTACTTCACCAATAAATAATTTAGTGTTTTCATACTTTGAGGTTGTAAAAGTCAAATGTCTGAAATATTAGTTTTACATATTTAGTGTGTGACCAGACCAGTTTGAGTTATGTTGAACCCTAAAAGTTAATAAAATGCATCACACAGACAGTTGGATACATTTCAGAGACAGACGACAAAGGTGTCAGAGATGTACATGCTGAGCCTCGTGTAAAAGTTAATGCACAGCTTCTTTTCTAGTGGGTTTAGTCTGTGTGTATGGCCCAAAGCAGCTGCCAACATTTGGGTTCTGCTGATGCAGTGGATGTCATGCCATGAGCACCTGCTGGTGTTAGTCTGTCAGCTATGGGCTTGATGTGTCTGTCGGACGCAGATTATTCTGTCTGAACCACCTAAACACTAGCTGACAACATTCACCTGTTAGACACAGAAACTGGTGCCTTCACTTCCCAAACTCTCTTCTGTGCTTTGTAATAGTAAAAAATGTGTTTGCATCTCATCCTGTAACTCATGTCTCAGACAGTCTCTTCAGCAGCCATGTTTAGAAACACACCAGACCACTGCTGTTTAATATTAGTCTGTTACCAAAGAGCACTAATGGCAATTCAGTAAACAAATTCATCTTAATAAGGCTGTATAAATAACCCGTATCATCTTGCTTACAGAATAAACTGCGTCAAATATCTTGACTGAAGGGTTAGGACAGTGTGACAGAGAACTGTGATATCTGTCTTCACTCAGTAAAGACACAAATAAACTTGTCTGTCAAAAACCTTACAAAATATTTGACCTGCTGCAACAGAATTCATCTAAGGTACACAAGCACACTCACACACTCCTCTGCTCCACATTCCAGAACCGAGTAGCGCCTGTTTTCCACCACATCTCAAACTTAATTTACTCCAGTAGACGGGAGTCAAAAGCCTGCATGTTGCGTCTACCACTGCTGTTAATTTAAGCATGGTATCATTCTAAGCGTTAGCTTTTTATTCAGATTTGCATTCCTAGTTTGGAGCCACAAACCAGGCCTCCTACATGGATAAAAGCACTATTATTGCAATACAACTGTAACATTATGCCAGAGGTGTCAGGAGGAGATTTAGAGCCTTGGTACATATTTGACCCAACTCTCTGATAGTGGTTTAGATGGTTATTCGCTGCCTCTAAATCTTTATTTCAGCGAAGAGATGCCTCTGCATGCATCCAAGTGAAACAGCAGACTTGGAATCATTTAAATGAACAGGCAGATAAAAGGGGCCTGTGCAAATCATCACTTATTTCTGGGCTACAGTGTGAAACTGAAGACAGAAATTAACACAGAAAAAAGTGTTGTTTTTTAAAATGCTTTTTTTTCTTTGTATATATATATTATTGTTACTGCTAGTAACATGAAAGTTGTTGCTCACAGTGAATAACACACAGTTATCCCCAACTCTACTGTTCCCCTCAGCTCTACAGAGCATTGTAGTGTCATTCAGCTCGATGTTTGGGTTTACTTTTACTCTTTCATCTACGCCACTCCATCGTGGTGAAAAGGGAGTTGAGCCGGAAGGTGAAGCTTTCAATTTACTGGTCCATCTACGTCCCAACTATCACCTATGGTCATGAGCTCTACGTAGTGACCGAAAGAATGAGGTTGCAGATACAAGCAGCCGAAATGGGTTTCCTCCGTGGGGTGGCTGGGCTCAGCCTTAGAGATAGGGTGAGGAGCTCGGACATGCAGAGAGAAGCTCGGAGTAGAGCTGCTGCTCCTTCGCGTCGAAAGGGGTCAGTTGAGGTCTCCTCCAGGTGGAGGTGCTTCGGGCACGTCCCACTGGTAGGAGGCCCCGGGGCAGACCCAGAACATATCTCATCTGGCCTAGGAATGCCTTGGGGTCCCCCAGGGGGAGCGGGAAAGTGTTGCTGGGGAGAGGGATGTCTGGGGTGCTTTGCTCAGCCTGCTGCCCCCGCGACATGCCCAAGATAAGCGGATGGAAATGGATGGATGGATGGGCAGCTTTTTTCAGCTAAAAAGCTCTGATGAAACCGAATCTGCCCAGAGTGAAAAGGTAGACTGGCATAGTTAGCAACTAACTGATGATTAAAGTGGAGTGTTGAGCAGCTTCAGAGTCCGTCAGGAGCTAAAAGGAGTGTGAGCATTGCATCTACATATGTCAGGATGCCTGAAACAAGACTTCATATGAATACTGATGTTGCTCAGTGTCTACTGAGTGTGTGAAGGGGCTACTCTTTTCAATATTGTGTTTAAAATACTTTTTTTTTTTTTAGCTTAACCTGTCCTGAAAATTCCCTGACACATGTAGTAGCCATGCATTAAGCCTTTAAATACAGGAAGTGGAAGAGAGCCTTGGGTTTAAGAGGTTAAATAAAATAAAGTGACAGCCCCGTCCTTCTGTTTTAAAGGTCCCCAAATTCACATGACCCCATAAATTAGTTGAAATCACTTGTTTTTTATTCATTTAAGGACCCAACACACTCATTCTATGTGTTGACATTTATCCCACACCTCACAGTTCACTTTAGTAACCATAATGCTGACAACTGTGAGAGTCCAGGTTTTAGAGTCTCTAGTTTATTGTCAGTATTCAAACATTAAAGCTGCAAATGAGTTGGAGTGCTGTCATCATTGATCTATAGGCCCGTGGGGGTGAACCTGTAGTTCAATAAGAAAGGACTGAAACTCACCTCTCAGGACGTCTGTGTCTAATTCTAAAGTGCCTTGTGTTTTCTGGGAGAAGCAGAAACCTCCAGCTACATGTGCCTTTCGACTGCGAGTGAGGTCAGTTTGTCACAAAAACTCTGCAGTGTGATGAGTTTAACCCAGCTGCATCTTGTGGGACAATACCATCAGGATTTACTTTAAGATTACTTTGTTTTCAGTGTTCACGACTTGACTGGGAGTCGATTCTTCCATCCGGACACATGTAACCATTTCCAGATGAAGGTGGGCTTTGGGGACGTTTTAAAAAATCCTGTTATAATTCCACTGAAAACATGGCAGTTTCTCTCAGCAGCAGATGGCACAAGCCACCCACAGAGAGAAGGTGAGAGAAGCTTTAACGTGGTCTCTGAGCGAAGAAACGAGACCAGGACTCCAAAGCTGCCTCCTCGTTCATCAACCGCAACGAGATCTCTGTTTCATTTCTTCTGGGAAGAGTTGGCGAGGCTTTTCGCCGAGCCGCGGCTGCGTTCATTTGTCCTGACAACCAGCGACACCTCATTTTGATGGGTTCACAGTCAAGGTCACATTTGTCAGAGGCAGCCTGGAGGGCAGATGTGACAATTTGAGGGATTATTTAGGGACAGATTAGGATGTTAGTGTTGTGTGCAGAGTTTGTCTTGACAGTTTAGTGATTTTAATGGTGCAACTGTCCAAATCACTAGATATCAAATCGTCTCTTTACTCTCTCATGCTTCCCATGTTCTAGGCATAAAACCTCTTGGCTCTTCTCTTGTAAGAAGAACGTAAACCCTTTGTGTTTTTAAATCCACAGTCATATGATATCACATTGACAATTCAGATTTGGGGTCACTAAAATTCACTGTTCATTCTCCACTCTTATAATAACATGTTTTGATTCAGACATTTTCTCATCGAAATGGCCGCAGATAACCTCTCCCCATGTCAGTGTCTTTTTTTATGAGAGGAACATTTTTCCCTTTTTCAGGCAAAGGCTGCCTAGCTGCTGTAATTGTGTTGTTTTAGTTTGAAGGGATTTATGGTGAAAATGGAGACGTGGAGGAGATATTCATTGGTAGTCATGTCACTAACAGTCCTCCTCGACTGCATTTTTATTTGTTTTTCCATGGCAGACTTAGTGGAGCTTGTCAAAACATCCCAAAATGTGTTTTACCACGTATTATGTACGTCTTTATCACTATCCTGTAGTATTCTGAGTTGCTTTGTATTCACAGATCTGTAAAGTGAGATCATGAAACGCAGCTCTCTGAATGTTATCGTGTTGTGTTTAGTGATTTTTATCCCGACTTTATTCAGCCCCATGCTGCACTGCAACCTAATTCCACACTGACCACAGAAGCATTTGGTAGTTTTATTTCATTTTTTCCCCCCAGCTTGCACTCTTAGTTTGCTGTTCTTTTCTCTCATCACTTATTTCCTGTGTGGAAGGAGGCACTTCATGTTTGTTTTGGCTCAGGTGGTGTTTTGGCCCAGAACACAGCGAGCTGCTACGAGTGGACGAGTGCCAGACTCTCCTCTTGCGTTCACCTCAGCTGCCACAGTCCACCGTTTTTACCTCCATCTCTCCTGCTATTCCTCCCATTATACCTCTTTTCATCCTCTTACTTTACCTTTCTCCGCCTCCTTGTCCTTTCCTTGCTCTCTGTCCTTCCATCTGTGGACTTAGAGTGGCTGCTCTAGTACAGCTAAACCTTCAAGGAGATGACCACAATGAATTTATGAGTTATTTTACACATCCTGTCCATTTGATGATGTCATCCATCTTTTGTTAAGTCATCATGACTGCATGTAAAGCTCACAGTGGTCTACATGCTTAGGAAGTTACCATATTTAACTTGTTTTTGTAATGAATGTTGGCACCAACATTCATAGTTCTGAGGCAAATATGTTTGCATGACAAGACAGAGCAAGAGGAGTACGTCAGCTTCAATCAGGGAATACACATGGACGCCATACGAGAGCTGCAAAATGACTCAAAGGCCCAGAGATTGGCTAGTGGCCAATCCCAGAAAGTCTTTGTATGATTATGTCTGCCCCCCTTGCGATGCCCACTCTGTTGGTTTCCTTATTGGTGACTGTGGTCTGTTTGGGCCTCACCATAACCACAGCCCAGTGTTTTTAAGTGTACGGTAGCTCACTGGGACCAGTTTTGGCTGCTCCACCACCTGTTTGCACAGCGAGGTTGCTTTTACTGCTGCTTTGAGTGAATTTATGGACTGCTGATGTTAACTGTTCTATTTTTACTGTGCCCAGGTTTCCTGTATTTTTTACCATCAATGTGACACAGAAAACTCAAAGCCTAGAGACTTAGAAAAAAATTTCTGGGCTCAGTTCAAAGACAGTCATGCCAAAATGATGCCCTCTGGGAAGTAACAAGATCCCTGCTAATCACTATTATTTGTTTGAGTTTATTGAGTTCATTTTACAGGTAAGACTTGGCTCAGCTTTGTAAATGTAATCTTTTATGCCTAATTTGCTGTTTTTATTTGACTAAGTATAGCTTATGTGTACACAACCCATTATTCTTGATGGGGAAACTTAAATTAAGAATTCAAATATGTTATTTCCGTGGCCTCGGAAAGTTCAATGAATATTTGTGAACATGAGCTGCTTTCTCTCAAAGCCAGAGACCAGGGAAGTAAATCTCAAACTTGTGATGCCATAGGGTATAAAGCCTGGAGCTGCTCCATAAACAATGAATGTGAGCCTGATTTTGTGAAGCCACAGAATATTTGTTTTCTTTTTTATACCCAAATGAGCTTTAGTCTGTTGTAGTGTTCTTAGTTCTGAAACACAAAATGTACCCATATACTCAGCACCTTCCCCTGGGTGGTCTCAGCTACCTTAATTTATGCAATGAACGCACGACAGACAGCTGGGCGTACGGTCATTTCCATGCCAAGCACGGCATTTATCAATGTGAGCGACAGCAGAAGATACAACCAAATCTCACGTCAAGTTTGAGTTAGTGTAGACTTGCTGTGCAGCATTTTAAATCTGGCTGAGCTGAAGAATTGCTATTAGACCAGATTCTGACTGGTATCTACGTGTTTGCAGCCACATACTAACCGCCTAAAAATGTACACATGGAAGTGCGCTCTCACTAATAATATAATTATTCCTCCATATTATCAGAAAATTCTTCTTTTTAACACTGACAAACCACAGCATGTTTCGATCAATTATCATAAATACATAATTCAAAATAAATAAATAAACCTGGCGACAGTGAGCATATTTAAATGCTAGTAGCCAAGGGGGTGGAATATGTAATGGTGATTGTTTTCAGATGCCACATTTATCAACGTCTGATCATTCCTACACTGTGACCGGTGAGATAAGAACATTTCAGGAATCACACATAAACCCTATGGTTAGATGATTCCTGCGCTCAGATCTGCGCTGGTTTGTATTTTGGATTGTTAAATGAGGGCCAGTGTCATCTTCTACAGTATGTCATCCCTCCCAGTTCATTGTCTATAGAGCATCTCCAGACTTTGTATCCTATGACATCAAAAATTAGAGTTTTATCATCCTTGTTTTTGGCTTTAGGAGAGTTGTTCGAATCTTCTAATATTTTTGGACTTAGACCATAAGAATAGCATGTATACATTTTGAGAATGGGCATGGTTCCCAGTAAACAGCAGTTTTATTGAACACACTTTTAATACCTCAGCCATTTCACTCGATAATGTTTGTCACACATCATTTAAACTGCTTTTCCTCCTCTGCCTCACAGAGTCTAGGCTGCGATGACTATCTCGGATCAGGAAAGGTGATGGACAAATGCGGCGTGTGCGGAGGCGACAACACAACCTGCAGGCTCGTCTCTGGAGTGTTTAAACACAGTTTGTCTAAGATCGGCTACCACAAGATAGTGGAGATCCCAGAGGGAGCCACCAAGATCAACGTCACAGAAATGGTGAAGAGCAGAAACTATCTAGGTAGGAAAAAGCATACTGATCACATTGGCACTGCAAAATGTATCCATGCATCCACTTGATACACTTAAGATGTCAGTGCTGTGCTCACTCTGCCACATCACTCACCTGGAGGCTCTGTCACCACTTGCTGATTCTACTGCCGCTGGTCATACAGCATTTCAAAAGCCCAGCCTCCACCTGGTAAGCTTTGAATCTACCTTCCCAAGGGGGGAAGCAATCATCGACACCACCCACTCCCTCCTGTGCTGACGCCAAGTTTTCTTCTAGGGAGTGATGAGGTCAGAGCCTGGATGCCAAATATTGATGCTGTACATATTTTGCATTCGCATTCTAATAACCCAGTCTGCATGAGTTGGCTGAGTGAACTACATTTGGGGGAAAAACCAACAGAGCTGTTTCTTAGCAGCACATCAGCGTGTTAAAATCATACTATAATAATACTGTTTTGGCACGCATTCGTTTGTCTGACAACATGTTTGATGCAAAATGGTCGGAGCAGTTCGTAATGCTTCAAAATGGAAGGAGAGTTTTGATCATTGACGCATTGGTATTGACTGCTATTCCATGTCTGTATTCTGCTCTGAGCTGGTAAATCTTGGATCAGCTCAAAAAAGTTTTTTAATATGAGGCTTTGCTTGTGTTCTGTCACAGCTGCCTCTCGGCAAGTAGAGAGTTCCAGTTGTTCATCCAGATTTACAGTTTCATCAGTTGCAGAGCTCTGCCCTAATGCCACCTCAAAACACATGTAGAAGGAATGGGAATCATCCACCCACCACATGTAGTGTTATGTTACTGATTAAAATGATGACGCCATTGGAAAAAAGGTTCATGGAGGGTCATGGTAGAAAAGATGAAATGATAAATGTATGTGATAAGTTGACATTTTACAATTCTGCTGCTTCCAGCTGTGTAAGCAGCAGCAGGCAGCAGCAGCAGCAGCTCGTAAAATTAATTCGATTTGTCTGATTAGAAAAGGCAGATCAACGGGGCGGTGTCACTTTTTCAGTATTTCCCCAGCATGCAGTCTATATTACCACCTACCAGTGTGGAGCAAGCCTTTCATAGGAGCCTCTGAGTGAAACACACTACGCAGATAATTGCCACCTTTATGGAGGTGTGACAGAGGGGCACACTACTGGGTTATTTTCAGAAGTGACTGTTGGAATGTCAGACATTGTTTAATGAGAGCCTTGCCCCAGCTCAGCGGGAGGTTCGGAGGAAGTGGGGAACGGCCCCGATCCCCCCTCCGAGGCCACTTCCCCTGAGGAAAGTGCATAAATATGCTTTCATTAGAGGATCTTACCCCTCAAGCCTCACCATCCTTTTTAATTAAGATGAGGAATTTCACCACTCTGTAAAAAAAAAAAAATGGACAAGAAACATTCCAAGGATGGATTCAGTGGCTGCTTTTCAAATCCCATCTACTTGGATGCCAAGTATGCTGTGCTTTATTTAATATGAGCTCAGCATTTATATACACGCAAGGACACTGAGTTATGTTCCTTTCACTTTCACAATTTAAAGGAATACTTCAAGCCCAAATGACCACTTGCGTATCAGTTACTAACCCCTACGTAGGTATGTTGAAAACTGTTTTTCTTGAATGCCTCGTGTGAATGAAGAATCCAAAACACTTTTGTTTATTTTAACACAACTCATGCAGTATAATTCAAGTCTCAGTTGTATGCTCAGGACTTTCATAACAGACAACCCTTGCCAACAGTGAACTAAACTGAAAGTGAAACTTACCTGTGCTCTCTTCAAAGCCAGACTCCATTGTGCTCAGCGAGGTAAAACTACTGGTTTTGGTAATGGTGTCTGGCTTTATAGAGAGCATAGATACGTTTCACTTTTAGTTCAGTTCGCTGTCCATTTGGAGGGTACTGATCATATGACTAAATAAATGAGAACTGGATTATACTGCATGAGTTGCGTGAGAGTTTGTAGACAGGTATTTTGATATAGTTTTGCTGTTGTTAATCAAGGTCATCAAGAATTTTCTCCATTTTTGGATTCTTTATCTGAGGTATGCCAAAAAAGTCTTCTCAGGTGAGTAACTGAAATACAAATGCTCAATTGGAGGGTGAAGTATTTCTTTAATCGATGAGGAGGGCACAAAACTCCAGCCAGCAGCATCTTTCCCAATAAGGATATAAAGGTTTTAAAATGCAAACAGGAATATGAGACAGGGGCAGGAATCTAGCAGGAGCCACCAACTGTATCCCCACCACGTCCCTGATTTTCCCTCAATAGGCCTCTGTTCTACTGTGCATCTCTAGTGTGCTTTTAGTTGTCCAAACACTCTTTTACAAGCCTGTCTAATGTTACACCTCTAATGCTTTTCTAATGGCCTCTTGTACTTAATCCATGAAATCAGTGGAAAACATTTTGGAGGATTTTGTTTCAGGATTTGCATGGAAGATTTGCCAGCACAAACAGATTGTCACGTTTATAACGGACATTTCTTTGAATGTGCACGTGAGGGCATTTATTCCGTTAGCTGTAATTACTTTTTTGGGTGGAGAAAGTCAGTGTCAAGTTTTCTTTTTTTTTAAACTACAGCTCTCATAATGCCTAAAATGGTTTTACATTAAACAATAATTATGTGGAAGTGGTTGTGGCAGTATTTTCCTTTTCGTTTGAGCTCAGGGTTGTCAGTGGTGATGGTGTGGTTGTTCTCTCTGTCTCCCCCAGCTCTCCGAAGCCGATCGGGGCGATCCATCATTAATGGAAACTGGGCTATTGACCGACCAGGGAAGTACGAAGGAGGGGGGACCATGTTCACCTACCGCCGGCCCAACGAAATCAGAAGCACAGCTGGGGAGTCTCTTCTCGCTGAAGGGCCCACCAATGAGATCCTGGATGTTTATGTAAGTAACAAATTAAGTTGGTCCTCCAAATACTGACAGTAGTGACCCTCCTTCCCTTTTATTCATACTGACAAGCAGAAATCTGACTGAAGAAACTAAGGTTTGTCATTGCACGATCACTTTTCAGAGCAGATATCATCTTCGAAGGACACTCTTAAAATATTTGAAGGTGAACAACGTTATTTTTTGATTGTTACTGAGTCTCTTCTTTGCCCCAGATGATCTTTCAGCAGCCAAACCCTGGTGTCCACTACGAGTACATTCTACCCTCTGAGAAACCAGTCAGCCCTCAGCAACCAAACCACAGACCAGAAGGTAAATGAGCCCTACACATACCCATCTATTCAAACACCCACCCAACCAACCAAGCATTTAATAACCCTCATATATCGTATTTCACTCTACCCATCCATTCACCACGATGACTCGAGTCTATTGTTCAGGCAAAGCAGGGAATGAAATGGGTCAGCACATTAAATCTATCAGATTGCTCCTTTAATTCAGGTATTAAGTAACTAACATACAGAAACAAGGCCAAAACCTGGTCATACATTTTTCCCAAGCAGCACAACTGTGTTAGCTGGTGGCTATGGCTGCTTGTACTGTGAACAGCACGGCAAATAAACACAAGCGTGCATGCTAACTTCACCTTGTACAATACCCTACCTTGAAAGATGTGCACGTAATTTCACTGCAAACACCACACTGCGAGGTTTGCAGCCCTTGCAGTTCCATGTAGAATTTCACTTTAAAGTAGCCTTAAAGTTTGGGGCTAGCTTGCTCGCACTCATCCTACTCACTGGCACCAACTATTTACCCGTGTTCACCAACCTGTTGGCATTTAGAATGCAGGTAACCATGTAGTTTTACTCAACTTTTTAAAATCTGTGCAATTTAAACATTTATAATGTTTGTATCTTAGGGAACGCTGTGAATGGACAGGGTGGATACGACCATCACAGCAACACTCACAAAGAAAACCTCAATCCAACAGGTGGAGGTTGGAACCCTCCTCGTCTCCCAGACAACCAGGTTCCCATCGTACAGCCACCCAGGCGCGAGAGAGAGTACAACTGGAAACTGGCTGGAACTACAGAGTGTAGCGCCTCCTGTGGTAAAGGTCAGTAAGACTATTTCTTCTTTAGCTTTTTAGGTGTTTACACATTCATAAAAACAAAACAAAACACCAAGACTCTAGGCAACATTTCGTAAGGTATGTGCAACTTTTTTTTTTTTTACAGTATATTTTTTGTTCTATTTCATATGTAGGATGCAGTGCTGACATAAAAAAAATTGCTGTGTGCATTTTAGGATTCAGACACTCCGTTTTTCACTGCGTCTCCCGGCTGAACCACGGCCAGGTGTCAGATGCTTTGTGTGACAGCAGCACCAGACCAACTCCGCAGGAAGAGGCCTGCAACCTGCAGCCCTGCCCAGCCTTGTGAGAAACCTCGCTTTACTATTGTCACACTTGTGCGCACTGCTGAACACTGCTAATTTGAAAAGACTCTCCACGCAAAGAGCAAGTTCACTAAATAGCATACACGCCAATGTTGTGTCATGATACCTATACATTTTTGAAAGTTAGAAAAGCTGTGTGATTTGCTGGCAGGACTAAGTTTGACTTAGTGTACCTGATTTCTTACACAGCCAGTGTGCGGAGTATGTTAACATCTGTTTTGTGTTTATCTCCTTAGAAGTTTTGACTTATATATGGAACATATAACTTTTCTAAACTATTATTACTCAGACTACTCATTTCAAAATGTAAAGATACAGGATTTCCAGAGGGGACCTTACACATTCTCATATGAGGTCAAAACATGTCTTCAGATCTTAGTATAAACCGCAATATTTATATAATATACATACTGTACATAAATGCATAACTGCCCAGGATACCATCCTAACTCCAAGCTCTTGTGTGACTTTCACCAGCTGGGATATTGGAGAGTGGTCAGAATGCAGTAAGACCTGTGGCCTGGGCATGCAACACCGGCAGGTCCTGTGTCGCCAGATTTATGCCAACCGCACCCTCAATGTGCACACCAGCCGCTGTCGACACTTGGAACGACCTGAAATTGCCAGCACCTGCCAGCTGAAGATCTGCAGTGAGTGGCAGATACGCTCCGAGTGGACCGCTGTGAGTGGCAGCTGTCAGTCGCAATGTGACTGCATTACATTATATACTTTTATTTACTCTTTTTTACACCTCTTTACATCTATGTATAAATATATTTAATACTTCTTAATACATTTACTGCATCCCATTGTATCCATGATAACATTACTTTACCAGTTTTTTCTTTGACACTTATATCAACTTGTATTTTAAGAAAAGTTCAACGTTTGGGGAGAAATGCTTACTCTGATTAAGTATCTGATGATAAACATGAAGCAGGAGCCAGGAGACTGTTAGCGTGCAGAGCTGGTGTAAAATTGACAAGATGTGGTTTAAGGGGGGGTCATATGTGAAACTATTTCTTGGCCGTGCGTGGGAACCACTGGAGTCTAAGCTGGTTTCCTTCAGACCTTCAACTTGAGGACTCAAGGAAACCACTGTGCTTAGTCAAGACATATTTATACGCACATTCCCCTTAAATCCACAGCTTGTCATTGTTACACGTTGGTGTTTGCACAGCTTAAAATAGCTGTGATTTATATTTTTATGATAACAATGTATCCAGTGACAAGGTGAAAACAATTTAACAATGTGACCACTCATAGTGATGAACCCACAGAGGATTATCACTTGAATCTGAAGCTCCCCTCAGCTTTAGGGAGCTTTATAGCAAGTTTCAGCTCATTGTTCAGCTGTCTGGCCCACAAGTTTACTATTGTTGTTTACCCTCATAGCTCATAAGTGTGTTATCGCCCAAAATATAAATCTACACTTTTAAAGTTAGTGAAGTCTGTAAACAAAGTGAGCATTCAGGCACTGAGTACATGAGTATGTAGGAGTAAACACTATATGTCCTCCTTGAGAAGATATACAGTAATCCTCCAAAACACTGTTCATAAGAAGAGAGCAGCCCACCTAGGAGAATGACTCCAGTTCTTGTGGAGACACTGGTGCACTCAATACAGCTCAAGAGCAATCCAGTCTCCCCAGCAGTGCTTACCTCCACAGTACAGTGTTAACCACGTGACCTGTGTCTCCATAGTGTTCGGTGCCGTGTGGGCTGGGTCAGAGGTCACGAGAGGTCCGCTGTGTCAGCAACGTGGGCGACTTTGTTCCTGATGAGGAGTGCAACATGAATCTGCGGCCCATCGATGTAGAGAACTGCGACATGGGATCCTGTGCCAAGAGCTGGTTCTATACCGAGTGGGGCAACAAGGTGGGTGGTGGAGTCAATGGGAGACAGAGTAACTTTCATTCATTTCTAATAACAGTGGTAGTCATTGTATGGATCTGTTTTTATACGTCCAGCAGCTGTTTTGAAATGCAGATGATATATTGACGTTTTAATATAGATCCTGATAGCTACAAAGACAGCAACAGTAGATTAACCTTCACTGACGAGAGTGATTAGCTAGCAGGAGTTCAAGAGTCAAAGCTACAGCAGAGAATCTGTTTCCCTTATTGTAGAATGATCATGAAGGAAACATTGAGGAAATGAGTAACATAAGAGTTCATAAGGAAGAGAATATTAGAATGACTAAATATAGATGATAAACTGATGCTGAGAGGTTTTTCCTGTGTTCAGATAAGATTAAATGGCCATGGTAAACAGGAGAGAACATAAATGAACATATATTTTTGTTTCATAGTACTGCAGATCTGACGAGCCATTTAACTGCAAGGCATTATGGCAATCGATGTGACGAGTGAAAATGAAATATTATTTAACCTAATTCACTTCAGATTTGAGGGCCATGAACAGCAAAGTTAGGGGAGGTATGAAGTGTTAAAAAGCAGGCAAAATTAAATTTTAGTCATATATTTTCTGCTCACAATATGTGTACTGTAAATTAATAAACACCAATTTTGACCCAAGGATGAAGTGGTTAAATTTTGGTATCAAAGTCAAGGTCACTGTCAAGGTCAAGGCCATAACTCAAGGATTCATTATCTAATTTTGACAAACATTCACACACACGTCTAATAGGATAAAATGATGAAGTGATGACATTTTATATCCAGAATGTCAAAGGTCACTGTCACTGTGACGTTGCAATGTTCTGTAAAAACACTTTTCTGGCCATTATTCAACAACTCAGGAACAGAAGGACAATATATTGGTGACACTAACCTTGGGTGTCCATCTTGAAACACTGCTGATAGTATAGATTGCTGTGCTGCTGCATTGACGATGTGTGTGAAGTATCCATATTTTAGAATACGAAGCTTCTTTTCAGCAAATTTCCATATTTGAAGCATTGTCAACTGTCATGGCTACATATGAGCCTGGACAGACATGGATGTAAACTTATATCAGGTCAGAGCCCAGTATTTTAGGCTTCACAAAATTAAAGCACACAGTGGTGTTTTTAAATGGACATAAGCTTATGAAACAGAGTGTTTACTCCACAGTGCTCAGCTGAATGTGGGATGGGTGTACGTACCCGGGGAGTTCTCTGCCTGACCAACCACATCAGCAGCCTTCCTCTCGAGGGGTGTGGCAACGAGCGGCCGGCAGACTCTCAGGTCTGCAACAACGGCCCCTGTGAGAATCGCATCGAGTGGTTCACAGGCCCCTGGAGCCAAGTAAGAGAACGACAGGAGCTCACACAGGGCTCAAGAGGAAGTTGTCTGGCGCAGCTAAATATTTGAGATTTTACAGTGGTTGTACATTGACATGTTTGCATTGTGTAATTGAATCCATATGATCTATGCTATTGTTGCACTGTATGTGACCCAGTGCTCTGCAGAGTGTGGCCCAGGCAGCCAGCAGAGGTCTGTGGTTTGTCTGATAAAGTCAGATGAAGGATTCACTGTCATGCCTCCGTATGAGTGCTCCTCTCTGGATCGGCCCCTCAGCCAGCAGAGCTGCAACCTCAAAGCCTGTGGAGCAAAGTGGTACCACACCGACTGGAGTGCTGTGAGTAAGATATGAACCCCCTCTACTCTTTTGCTGTTCAGATGCTCTAAGCCTTCAGGCCTACTACTCTTACTTACTGATTAATAGCCAAGGCTGATAATAATAATAGAGTAGCTGCTGTGAAGAAATCACTTAAAATTTTAATATATTGTAGTAGCTATCACTTGAAGTTGCAGACACGGGAAATGGGTCAATCACAGTGAAGCGCATTTAAACGGTCAGCCTTTGATCTGTCAGAACAGGATATAACAAAGAGTAGTATGCATATTTTCAGGGTCTCCTTGAAGAAATAATTTTGTATTGCATTTGAAATCTCTTGTGTATTATTTTCACCTTCACCACTCTGGTGAGTAGTGATACCACCTGAGGAAAAAGGGTAAAAATTAATTCTTCTTTGCTTTGTACTTTTATTAACAATGTATGAACAACTATTTTTATACCAACTGAAAACAAAGTATTTCTCTGGAACAAAGAATATTATTCATTAAATTGGTAACACGCAGAACAAAACAGTATTAATCGGCCTCTTTGGAACTGTGTGGCGATTAGATTTGATTGATAGTGAACACACAACCCGCCAACTCTAAAAATGTTGTAGGTGACTGCATTAAACAAAAGCAAAACTATTTCAAAACAAATGTTTAAAAACTGTCACACGACTCGTACTGTTTAAGCAAAGTCTCAATTATCCAACTGTATACTCGATGTGTCCCTAACCGACAGTTCTCTCTGACAGGAAACTGAAGTGAAAGTGAAACTTATCTATGCTCTCTCTAAAGCCTCACTCAGTTAGTTAATTTGTTATTGTGTGGCTTTGGTGTTATAAAGGGTTAGTTTGGATTCACCAAAAACACACAAGAAAAGAAAATAAATTACTGACTGAGGCAGCATTAGACCAACAGCTAATGGTCTGGCTGTAGCTCCAAACATACGATGAATGCACCGTAAGAGCTAGAATTAAACAAAAGATAAACAAAAAATATTACATTTCTTCCTTAGCATAACAAGCTATAGTCGCATTGGACTAACTGAGAGAAGTATTATAATAGAATTATAAAGCAACACAATATTAAACACAATATGAAATAAAATGCAGACAAGCCTTGTGCCCTTATCAGCCGGGTGCAGTTCTCTCCTACTACCGGCAACAAACCCTTTCAAAATAAGAGCACCCACCTTTACAATCTAACAATCTAACAATAAAAGCAGATTATATGACTATAACAGAGCATGAAGAAGGTCATTTACAAAGAAAGCATAGATAGGTTTCTCTTTTAATTAAGTTCCCCGTCAGAAAGGGTTGTATGTTTGGGAATTACTTAGCCTACAGCTGCATAAATAAGACCTGGATTATACCGCATGATTTGTGTGACAGTTTGTAAAGAGATGTTTTGATATAGTTTTGCTGCTGTTTAACCTGGACCCCTATGACTATAGTGCTTCAAGAATTCTCTCTGTTGTTGGATTCTTCGTTCACCCTGGAGGCGTGGGAGGGAAAACAAAGTTCTTTTTTACAAAGTCAACATAACGTAACACATAAATATACAGATGCTCGTTGGAGTGAGGTGTTCCTTGAAGGAGCTAATTGAGAACATACATTTCCAGGCCTTAAAAAGGTTCAGATCACAACTTTAGTAAAGTGTCAGCAGTAGACCAACTTTAAGGAGGAGTTTTATTAACCTGGGACTGTTACTGACCCCTGTCCTTTCAGTGCTCGAAAACATGTGAGGGAGGGTTCCGTGTGCGGGAGGTGCGCTGCCTGTCTGATGACATGCTGTCCAGCGAGGGCTGTGACGAGCAGCTGAGACCAGCAGAGAAGGAGGACTGCAACCCAGAGCCCTGCATACCTACAATAGGTCAGTGATGTTATCTGGAATATTACTGACTTCTCCGAATGATTCTGGCATCCTCAGGGGCACAGGGATCATTATTATGACTGTAATGCTCAGCTGGGGAACTCTTGGCATGAGGAATGGATGGGTTCTGTGCCATCTCTGAATTCTTGAAATGGAAACAAAGTAAGTCACTGAACCCCAAACATTAAAGTTCAAGCAGCACTGAGGAGCTTTGAATGAACTCTCCCATTCTTGTGCAAAACTTTACCCAGGGTCTTTTGTCATGTGTTCTTAGTCAGCTCTTAAATACGGCTCGTATTATTTGCTGGAAGACATAGAAGCTCAACCCATCTTTTTCTTTCAGATGAGAACTGCAGAGACAAATACTTCAACTGCAACGTGGTGGTCCAGGCTCGCCTATGCGTGTACGATTACTACAAGATGACGTGCTGTGCTTCGTGTTCACGAGTAACCCACAGACATTCAGTTCACCGGGGCCGCAGCTAGCACTCTCTGCCAGGGTCCCTCAGCTCCATGTTGAGCCAGACTCAATACCCACTGCAGGCACTCTGTTCCTGGGCCAGCCAGGGGAGTGAACCAGCTGGACCTTGGCTAAAATGGACACTTGTTTGGACTGCCAAGGATGGAAACTGAAGAAGGAACATTTCTGTTGGTTCATTTGGAGGCAGCTGTTTGGAGAAAGGAATACCTAAGAAAAGCGGAGGACAGGAATCCAATCACTGGATAAATGGAGCCCTGGAGGGGTGACAGAGATCAGTAGCAAACTGAGGAACTTAACAAAACACTTTATGGATTTTATCCACTGAGTCTGATATAAAGAATCCATCTGTTTTTGTTTCAAGGCAAGCAGCTGTCTTTTACCAGTAATGGCTGTTGTGGATTACATGATATGAAGAGGACAGCACATGTAAACAGGTTAAGTTGGACTATATATAGAAAGTATATGTTCTAATATGGTTCTTTACACTTCAATGCTCAGATTTATGGCGTGATGTCATATGAAGTCGATGCAGTCTCTCACCTATAATCAACTATTTAACACCCACTTTGTTGACCAAAGATGTGTAACCTCATCAAGCTGAAGACAGTGACAAATTAACGCTCATCCCTAAGAAACAGATATGGTGCCTCAAACCCTCCATGGTGCTGATGGTGTGTTTTTTATGCAGCACACATTGTTAATTCTTTGTCGCACAGATGAGGTTTATTTGATTGCCTAAGCAGTGGCAAACCATCTTTTTTCCTGCCTGCACAGCCATGAGGTGTAAATGCAGCCTGTGTAATATGTATGTACATATGTATGTATGACAGAGTGAATGATAAAGGTCTTTTTAAGGGTTCTCAGACAGTCCTCCCAGCAACTGAAGAGAAAAAGGCCCTCTCTTTATTTATTTGAGTGGCTCCCCAGGGAGGTTACTGGTTTATCGGCCACCGGTGGCCCCTTTTTGGCTGTGGGGATAAAACCTTTGCTGCCTCTCCACCAATCACAGCCTCCGAACTGAATGTAGGCATTCCACAGCCTGCTGGATGGTAGAAGCAGATGGTCAAAAAAAAACCCAACAACGTGCTTTTAGAGAGGTGAAACAAACAGCATGTATGGATTTTTTTGTCTGTGGGAGATTATCATTCCACAACTGTGCAATCCCTGATAACTCACCAATCATAAATACATTCAATTATCCATGCAATATTATTAATATTTGATTGTAAAGATAAATCATGACAGTATTTTACAGCTATCGATCTGATATAGTATATATGAGGTTTACACTAATAGTAAATCCTTGTTTATAAACCAGCCTTTCCTGCCACATCACCCCCTTTTTTTCAGTTTCATACACAACCTGCACAAAGTACCTCTCAAGTGTTCAACTATTTTTGTATTATATGTTATCCTTTCCCTTCACGCACTATAAACTTACCTCTGATACACAAGTACTGTATATGTGTCAATGTTTAATGTTTTTAAGTATGCAATTAATTTGATCTCTAAAGGTTGAGGAAAATATGTGCTGATAGCCAGCATGGCGGCATGATTCTTGATTTTCCCCAAAACAATCAAAAAGAGAGTAACTAAAATACCAGAATAATTCAGTATTCAACATATGATTGCAACTAATAAAACATCTGTATTTGCCTTATTTTACAGCAGTTGATTTTCACAAGCAAAGATTTTCTGAAATAAACAAAATTACTAATTATTTGTACACGTTACAGCGTACTTTGCCCGTGTGATTTCTGAGTAGATTCAGTTTTACATCACCTAGAGGATGAGAAAATGATTGAAGTCATCCATCTAGAGGACAAAGGAGGTATCACAACATAGAGATTTACAGCAGGACTTTCACCTCTTGTTATGATATGCACTGCTACATCTTCAGGACAGATGGTCAGGAAACTATCTGCTGACAGAGAACAAGAGGTCTGCTAGTGACTGTCTGGCTCACACAGACTTTGTGGTCCAATGTACTGATTTGTGTATCAGTGCCTTTTTTGTAACAAGATGGTATTTTTACTGCACAAACAAAACACAGCATTTTTCATGAATCAGTAGTTGCAAAGAATAGGCTCAAACCAGAATAATAACTTACAAATATATGGAGTCATAATTATTAATCTTCTAAAGTAGTGAGGTAGGTAAAAATCATTTGACCGAGATGCAGTGAAAAGCTCCGGACAAAAACTAGCAAGAAGATTTTCATTCTGAACTCGTCCCTGCAGCTTTGCCTCTTGTTCCGCTCTCACTTATACGCCATGGATCTTTCCGTTATTGACGACTCATCAGTATCTAAGAACGTGTGTTTGAGATGTGTTTTCTTCTTCTGTCTGGAGACATTTACCATTACAACATTTATCTAGTGGTGGTTTGTGATGGGGGCAATCTTCCACTCTCATCTCAGTACACACTTAGAGGTGACACCGAGGCACGTTTAGTCAGATTAGTAGTTTACTGAAGATGTTGTACACACAAACATGTGCCAGACCTTCATGGGTTTACAATAGCATTGCAGTGATCAGTCCAAACTGGTAGTAGTAGTCATCCAACCAAAATAAATCAACATAAATGGAGGTAATTTGACTGTAATGTACATTCCTTATATCTTCGTCCTCTGGAGTGCCATTAAACCTACCGGTCTTTCGGGCTAATGGCAATGTTCCTGGGCTTAACTGTGCACGCAGGGATCTCTGACTTTTGTTTGAATTATACTTCACATAAAGCTTTACATTGGAGCTTTTCTTCATGAGATAATAAGTTTGTAATTTTGGTTTATACCATGTATACCATTCATCATATACAAATAACATTTGACTCCCAATCTCCTGGATATCGCAAAGTAACCTGTTATGGAAAATAAATGACAAGTTGTTCAGATAAGATTTAACTCATTAGCAGGGGTAACCATGAGAAGCCCCGAACATCACAAACAGTTAGACACACACACATGAATATTAGAGTTGTGTATCAGTATGAAATCCCATAAAGCCACTTTATTTAACTTTGTCCAGTACTGATCCTGGTGCTCTACCCGCTGACTGAGCTACAACACTGACAGCGTCTTTAAATGTCATGTGCTCACCCAGTATCAAGCCAAGATATTTATACTGGTCAGCACATGACAACACTACTGAACCAAAGTTAAAAACAACTGAACTTCTCACCACTGTTTTTCTTCTGAAATGTACTATTTGTGGTTTGTCTAGATTTACCACTAGTCTCCTTTTCCAGCGCCATTCCACAACAGTATTCAGCATACTCTGCAGATTTTCTTCATTTTCTTCAACAAGCCAAACTTGGTCATCCACATATAATACTCTGCCTACAGTCTGATCAACTTTAACTCCCAAGTTAGAAGTCTTCATTTGAAGAGCTTTATCATTTACACACAGGGAAAACAATGTTGGGGGGGCCTGCTACAGCCACATTTCAGTTGGCACCAGTAAAAGTCCTGAGCTCCAACACTCGGCCCTATTTTTGTTATTTTCATGGACTGACCTGTTGGCGGACGTGTCCTGGTTGGCCAGTGTCTGACGCGCAGCCTGGATGTCCTTTGTCCTTCATCCTCTTCTGAAGGGGCTCCTCATGTGGAAAGTGGAAGGTAGATCAGATTCGGTGGGGAAATCTGTGGCTGTGTCAGTCAATCAGTTATTGACTGGACACACGCTGCAGCTGATCGGATTGATCTTTCTGTGCCTTTGCCTAAATTAACTTTATTACTCAGAAGTCCTCAGGTTTTTACAGTTATGTGTGAAACTCTGCCTCGGGACCCAGTTTTCAACCACCATTGATCGAATGCAGTGGATGGCCCATGAAATCTTATCCCATTTCACAATGTGATAATAAATGAAACCGTTTTAAAGACAGCTAAAGTGTAAAAAAAACTGTCTAAAGAAAATTCTCCCAACATATTTAGGCAAGCTGTTTTTATGCCTCTGATACTGTGGCCAGAGGCATTATGTTTTTGGTTGTCCATTCATCCATACCATACCAAAAATAGTTTAAGAAACTTTCTGTGTTCGTTGGGTTTTTGAGTTATTTCAATAGACATGCACTAAAAAACATCACAGTTCAAAAGTTTCATGAATATAATGCCATTTGGTGACACTTTGTCAAAGAGCTTTATGAATATTAAAGTCCAGAACAACTGTTGTATACAAGGACACACACAGTGTTATTAATACAAAGCAACAGAAACCTGTTAACCCTGTTAACTCATTTATAGCTTAATGCAACATGAGTTAGTCCTGTGTGATCGAGTTACAAGTCCATACTTGCATCTACAAACTGCTGAAGTTACTCAGCACGTCTCAATCCAAAACTGTCTCGTCACTGGGCGCTCCAGCATCACCATCATAGAAGATAACAGAACAGTAAATGTCCCAGGTATTGAACAATGACACAATACTTGAATAAAAAAGAGAGATAAATAGAAACTACAGTATATATGAATGATTTATTACACCACAAAGTAATAGTCATCGGGGCAAAATGCGGTCCTAGAGACACCTATTGCAGCGAAAACAACTGCCGAAGTCGTACTTTGGCAGGTGTCTGTCAGTGGGAAATTTAAAGTGGACAAAAAGATGGGTGTGGTCCGAGAAAGGGGCTGGAAGTAGGAGGGTAGAAAGTATGATAGATGCTATTGGCATCCCACTGCTCACAAAACTTTCCAGGTATGTTGTTGAGGTCACAATGAAGGTCGAGTTCCAAGATGGGTATACTATGAGCAAGGGTGCCAGAATTAGGAGGTAGGAAGTAGGGAAGGAGATATTGGCCCCCCAACTTTATGCCTGGCCCCTGGCTTGAAGTTGTGGACTGCTGTATCACAGCTGGAGCAAACCCATTACAGGGGTGGTCAAATTTGTTTTGATTGTTGCTTTGTAGGATATCAAAAGGACTCCATGTTTCCAGCATTTCATCAGTGTTTCCAGTGTTTCATCAATTTCCTTTTACTTTGCCTTTTGACTAGACACCCAGACATAGAGGCTCCGTGATGACCAGGTGCTAACTGTTCAAGCTCTTAACATGGACAGGAAAATAGCTTGCATCCACTGATCACTGATCCCCAGGCAGCACTCATTACACATGGCCTTTAATACAAAAGGCCAAAGCACAATTTGCAACACCATTTTAGAGTCCTTCATCCATAATGATGCTGCCAGCTGAAAGCCACGTTCCACACACATGGGGGTATGAGGTGTGTGGCAGTGGTGCTGTAACAGGCTGCAAATAAAAAGCTCAGCATAGATCACATAAAACACCAATTAGCTGAGGATCAGTCACTGACTGCCCTCCCTCTGACTCCATGCCTTTTTAAGAGTTCATTCAGGACTCATTCTTTAATCATCACACGGTCAAGTACATCAAACACTTTGCAAAGATAACGAATCCACGTTTCCTGGTTTCTCTTACAAATGCAAGAACATGGGTGTATACACATCACTGGCATGAAAAAATGAGATTCAACTGACAACATGCTCCATTTACCTCTCCATTTGATATTCTACTTGTCCAGCTTTCACATGCTTCATGACCTACACAGAAAAAGAATATGAAGAACTTCCTTACACTATTTCCTCTATAACTGGGCCGAACCGTTACTGACTTATTAAAGTTCTTAACCCTCAAGTCATCAGTTATTAAGTAAATAATATTTATGTTATTATTATATCTTTCAAATTATAGTTTACATTTGCAGATAAATTAAACGGAAAGATCCGATGAAAACTGGTGACTTCAAAGCATGTTTTGCTGTCTACCATAGCGTCATTCTATGTACTACCACATGATGGCGCCATGGTAATTGCATTTCAATCCTATACACAATCACGTTGACAACGCATAGAACATATTTAAATGCAACCTGGGGCACAAGAATTTCTGTGGTCATTCGAGGCCCACATCTCATGTAGTGCAATTCATCTAGACAATTTCATTATATACCATTGTGAAAAAGGTTTCCCATATCTTCCCTCAAGCATTTGCTGATCTTGTATTTTGAGTGCTCACCTCCAGACAGTCATAACTGAAAAACTGTGTGACAATAAAATATTGTTTTAATGTTACAGCTTATTGGTCAAAGGCTATCTCTGGTAACTGCGGGCCTCCAAGCTACTGGACGAAGACAAAAATCGATAGCATTTAAACAGTTTATAGCCTAAGAGGTTCCTGACATCTTGGACTCTTTGGGCGAGTTTTAAACTCAATAAGCTGCTTGATACTTCCATACTTTGGGCGTTTAATTTCATGCTCCGAACGTTTCCTTTCTTTCTGTTCCTTTCATATTTAGTGAGATGACAATGTGAAACATACCAATTTGAGCAAGCACTTAAGAATCTGAGAATGGTGTCTGGCAGGTGACTAAGAGAGGGAGAGTGTATCAGACATGGGATTGGCCAGAAAACGTTTAGAGAAATGACTTTATCTAGGGGTCAGTTTCTCTTTGTGTCCCACCTGATGTCTCCACTGTCCTTTCTGCATGGCAATCTTTAGCTCCGTTTACTTTTACTTGTGGTTTCCGGGTGCCTGTTGTCCAGCATTATGCCTGTATTTTTGTTCTGTTCACCATCACATTTGTGTGCATCTTGCCTGAGACATGATGAATTGAGATGTCCTTTTTTGGTTGATCTTTGTCTCTTGTTTCGTCACGTTTTACACCGATTGTTCGAAAACAACATTTTATTTCAGCTGTAATTTACTTGGTTGGTATGGAATGAAGAAGTTGAAGTGGCCAAGCTGTTATTTCAAAACTGTGGACTATGTCAACATGCATTCGGAGGCAAGTAATAAAGACATTCCCCTCACTCTTATCAGACCAAAGTCAATTTGAAGGAAGGCCTTTGTTCGCCCTGTTGATCAGATGGGCCATCAGCATTATTGGCTGCGATCTGCTTGAGTAAATATTTAACAGCAAATCCTCCCACCTGAATATGTCTTTTATTTGGAGATCACAAAGGTTAGCTCATGTATTGTCTGTCTGTTTAGATTTGACATGGCATTGGAGCAGCAGTTTAATCATGAAATATTTGTGGTGTGTTTCTGTTTGCAGACAGTCCGTGTAACATGCAGCTAATTATCATTTCTCATTGACGAATGACAGTGCCCTCTGGTGGTCAATACCTGCAAGTGTGTCTTTTACATGTAGGAGACCTTTGTCCAGTAAGTCATCCATATTGAGGCCAATGGCAGCCATACAACATTTAAAAGTTTCACTTCCTATAATAATCTACTGTACGTGTTGACTTAATGCTCTTTCACCTTTGAGGGGAAGTGTCAGGAAATTAACGTCTTTTAGGGGACAGACGGGCTCCTCTGGTTACTGTCTGATCGCTGAAGGTTTATGGTCCAATGTAGAGATTTGTATGAAAGAATGATCATACAATACTGACAGAACACTTACACAATAAACCAACTAAATAAACAATACTCTTCTACACAGAGCTGCAAATTAAAAATGTTTATTTATATAATAATTTTACAGTATTTTTGTGAATCAATGTTTATAAAAAAGGAACATAGAAGAATAAGAAGTATTCATTTAAAAATCAAATGTTTCTTGTGAAATGTTTCTTTGTCCAGGAGGCACAGAAATGGACACTTTGCATGTGTTAAAGTAGTTTGTCCTTTAAAGTAACTGCTGACATCATATCTCACAAAGCAATATGACTGCTGTAAAAAGATACTGGATGAAATTTTTCACATTTTTTGGTTATTTTTGTGTGTTAATTCTACTGCGTGATAAAATTCTTGATTGTGTATCGGTTATATATGTGAGATATGAGAATGAGAGTAATGACTTCAATTTTACCAAATAATGTCATTTGGTGTTTATCTGTAATCATCAATGACATAACAGCATACAGCTCCTTATTGTGAGACATTCAGAATTTCTCACTGAGGACCGGGCTGAAGGCTTTTGCAGAGTCGGCCATGAAGGCCTCGATCTCCTCCACAGTGCGAGGGACGCAGGTCAGCAGCTCCATGCCATTAGCTGTCACTGCAATGTCATCTTCGATGCGAACCTGCACACAGCAGTGACACAGCAGTCAGTCAAACATGGTGGAATCAAAGGAGGAGACTTTCAAAGGTTACACACAAACGTCAACACACATAAGAATTCATATGTAAAATGAAGAATCTGTATTCACATAGAAGTTTTTAACACTACATTTTCCTTGAATATCATTTAGTTAAGTGTAAATTTATCACAGCCCTTCAGAAGATTCAACTTTATCTTCTATTATTTCAAAATACTGATTATTCTTAGCATATTATTTGTGATAATTCCCCAACCGAAGAACTGAGATCAGATACAGTAAGACCAACAGGGTAAGATACATGAGAGGTTAGACCAAGACAGGTTGGAGACAAATCCCAAGTGTTGTCATTTTATATTAACTACATATTAAAAAGAGAAAAACATTTAAGTTAAACTGTCCTTGTTATATGTCTATCATAAACCTTACAACACTACTGCAAGAGGCTTATTAGAGCTACCACTTTAACAGATCAGATTCATTGATAAGATTCATCATCATCTCTAACATAACATTTAATTCATATCTGTGTCCTGTATCATACTTTTCAATTCACAAGGGTTTTTTTTAATGAAAAACTGTTAAAACAGTCTGCCTTCAGCTGATCAAATCTCCCAGTTGTGAAACACAGCTCAAAATTTCCATGATATTTCAAGACGTTCACTAGTTCCTGCGGTGTGACTTACACCTACAAATCCATGTCTAAAGACAGCTATAGAGGTTTCAAGTGAGACAATTACACTGTATAGATATAGCTTAATAGATTGCTGAACCTTAATTTTCATGCTGTAATACACTGTAGTCTTTACTCTGCATTACTTGAAATTTCCATGCTTGAAGTGACATTAACCCGTACAGCTTAATTTAGCCTATCACAAAACATGAACAAATAAAATAAAGTGTTGCCCTGTTGGCTCTCTGGTGAGATAATTTCAGAAGTGTAAAAACTGATTTATCGAAACAGTGACTGCACTTTCTTTCTCTCTGTTATTGTTGGTTTACTACAGTCATTGTGCTGTTTACTATTATTGACCAAGAAAAAAAATCTGTCTTTATGTAGCCTTGTTATATCAGTATGATTAAAGATTTAAATTTTATACCCTAAACATTTCCCTGTGGTACCAAATATTGATATTTTTCAAGGTACTGTATCAAAGTTAGAAATTTACAACACTATCCTGTAGACAACCTGATTCATTCACTGAGATTCCCACCCAACAAACAACCAAATAAAACTCTGCAAGCAGACTGACCCCTCCAGAGCCACGAAAGCGAGCCAGAACTTGGTTGTTGATGAAGCAGCTCTGGGTAGAGTCACCCAGGGCCTGGTCCAGCAGGTGGTTGATGAAGTATATGCCAGGCTCCACGGTGAGGACCATCCTCTCCCGCACCAGGCGGCCCATCCGAAGACTCCTCAGTCCAGGCTCGTTAATACGCTCTACCCCCTGGATAACAGTACAGCTTGTGAAAACTACAGCTAACACAATTAAAGACTCTGCAGTAACATTTTTCATAACAGCATTGAGCCAGTATTTATATTTTGGATGAAATATAATGAAGGATATCTGCAGCCTGGAATAAATGCTCCCTGAGCCCAGACTCTGCTACAGGAAACATTTTTCAAGCGCTAAATGTTTTTTGTCAGTCAGTTCGTAGGACTGTAAAATATGTCAAAGTTTCTCTGCCAGCTTCAAATAAAGACTTTCATTTGATGGCGTTTCAGCTGTTCACTGCTCAAAACTTTTCTATCCAGACAGGAAGACAGACAACTCTAGTTCAGACTGTGATTAAAGATGAATGATGCCAGTTCATTAAGTCATCTCCTGTAGGTCTGACTGTTTCACTGAACTAGCCAACAGTATTGTTTATTGTGTATGCACAGACTGCCTGAGCACTGTGTTTACATTCAGCGAGCCCTGCTTCAAGGTGTTCTTCACATACTGACATTTTCTGCTGCTGAACACTCAGCAGTTCCACTGGAGCTTCTGAGGTTAACTGTCTTCTCTATTTAGTTGTCAGAAGCGCACAACTGTGCAAAATCCTCCTACCACAACCTGGAACCGTCTGTGTTCAGACAACATTTTACCTTCCCCCTCTCTCCTGCCCTCATCCTGAACCTGTTCCTGCAGCTTGGCCTCTTTTTGTTCCGCTCTCACTTCTGTACAGAGAGTTTCTTCATTATTGATGACACATCAATATTGGAGGAACAGGAATGTGTTATCTTCTTCTGTCTGGAGACTTTGACTGTTACAGCTCTGACTAATGGTTGGTTGTGATGGGGGCAATCTCAGAATTTAAGTCGGCTATGCCCACCTCGGGGTATCCTCCCACATCGTGCACATCGATGCCCAGCAGGTGCCCCAGGCCGTGGGGCATGAAGACGGAGCCCATGTGGACCTTCATCATGTCCTCCACGCTGCCAGTCAGGATGCCGATCTTCACAAGCTCCTCCAGGTGAACGCGGTCAGCCAAGCGATGCATGTCGGTCCACTTCACACCTTTAACACAAGCACACAAAAGAAGTTTCTTTGACCTGGACTTTAAATGCAAGTATCCATGTTGATATTTTTTTCCATTGGACAGCCTCTCTAAATGTAGGTATGAATTTAACAACAGGTTTACATTTTACCTACACATGTAGTTACAGTGACGCTTACTCAATAGTCACTACAAGACTAAAAGAAGATAACCTGGTTTGATGGCAGCCATGACAGCTCGGGAGGATTTGAGCACAGCCTCATAGATGGCCCTCTGGTCTGGAGTGAACTTGCCGTTGGCTGGGAAGGAGCAGGTGATGTCTGAGGAGTAGCAGTAGTACTCTCCGCCCATGTCGAACAGACTGCACAGGGCCAAAACATCAGAACTGATTCAGTCACATTTATCTCCAAAGTGCTTTGGGTTTTGTCTGCAAGTGTTTTTGAGTTTTTTCCACAGAGCTACAAATGTGAAACACTACAGATCACAGGTGAGACAGAAAAGTACTAATGCCACTTGGTGGCACTTTAACAAAGAGCATTACAACAGGTGTGCAACAGCTCCCACTTTAGCAGTTAGCAGGCAGCTCGAGGAGTCGCATAAATCAGCTTAATGTTAAGAATGATTGAGAGCTACTCACCACATGTCTCCATCCGTAATTGTCTTTTCATTTGGAGCACCAGCGTGGCCATAGTGGAGAACGGAGGAATTATGGCCCCTGTTGTTAAACAATAACACCATACGTGATATGAAAAGACATATAAATAGTATAAATATGATTAACTACAACACTACAAGGTGCTAACTACATTGAATGTGATATAAATAAAGCTACCATTAAAACTAATTTGAATTAGATAACATATTTTACTGCAGCATCAAAGGAATGTTTCATCAATTCATCAATTTACCTTTACCAACATGCCTCTTTAAAGAATCACTGTGATGATCAGGTCTCAATTTAATAAAGGAAATATCTTTCATCCACTAACCACTAATCCCCAGGAAGTCCTCATTACACATGGCCTTTATACAAAAGGCCAAAGCGTGATTACACAGTGTCCAAAAATACTTCATCCATAATGATGCTGCTAGCTAACAGTAAGCCTGCAACAAGGAGGAAGTTGATGGATAATGAAACTTCCTCTGCATCCTAAACTCTACTTTGTTTACATGTATAATTTCAGCTTCAGTATCAAATTAAACAGTTCAAAATGAACTGATAAAGTCTTACGTTCCACAGATACAGGTGTAAGAGGTGTGGCGCATCCCTCCCTTAGTGTAGCAGTAGTGCTGGAACAGGCTGCAAAGAAGGGAAAAAAGGAAGTCCTTCAGAGTAAAACCCCAGTGAGAGAAAGGAAACTAAACCATTCAGCACAGCAGAGATCACAGAAAACAGCAATTAGCTGAAGGACTTCAGCTGCCCTCTCCCTGACTCCATGCCTTTTTAGCATTCACTCAGCACACATTCTTTAATCACCGCACGTTCAAGCACATCAAACATGTCTGTGGATCTGGACGGCATCACTAAGCTGTGTAAGACGACGAGTCTGCATTTCCTGGTGCTTCTAACGCAGCGCAGGGAAATGAGCGTGAATGACAGCCGAGATACAGTACAGACACAAACAAACAAATAATATTAAATTAACATTCAAATCACTCTTTGTGTGTTTTGCTCCCAGCTTGACTTTAAAAGCTACAAGCAGCCAATAATGGGTTAGATGTGTTTCTGGTGAGTCAGAAAATGTCACTCTTGTTGATTTCCAACATGACAAAAACTGAATCTAAATTAATCTTCCATTTGATTATAACCCAACTCCTGTAATATTTGATCTACCTGGCATTTCATTCTATATTTCATACACTTTTCACAATGTGTTTTTTACTCCAGAGCATAAAGGAAAGGGCTAACTGCACCTGACAGGGCCTGGTCTACCAGTGTAAAGTGCCAACAAGAAAGAGCCCCAAAGTACTCACTCCAATGCACTTATAGTAACAATCATATAGTTACTGCAGCATCAACATGCACTGAGGTCTGATGTTTCCTTTTGTTCCCTCTCTGATGCAGTGGGGTGTAATCCAGACAAATGGTTCATCACCAGCTGCTCATTTCACATGTCAAAATCAAGAATTTACCTACCAGAGTGATACTGACTTAGTGAATAAAGTGACTGTGTTAGCATAATGTCAAAATGAAAATGAAAGTGTCGAGGGAAGAGTGGGACTCCATATGCTGAAGATTATTTAATTCAATTCAATTCTTTTAAAAAGGGCTGCTTCGATCTCCATGTTTACTGTAAATATAACTGTACATGTAAAAGAGTAGACAAAAAAGAAAATCCACTGACAAAAGGGACCATTTACCTCTCCATTTCATATTCCTTCTGCCCAGGTTTCACATTCTTCATCACCTACAGAAACAAAGTGGGATTATATGTGTCACTGACTCTTCTGAAACTGATCTCATCATTCACCCTATGCACAAAGCACCAAAACCCTGATTAATTTCTGTGTGTGGCTGCTGAGCATGTCACACCCAAATCTCCCCTCCGACATTAAACATAACAATTTGTAATGTAATTATTTATTAATTACATGCTCTTTACTTTTAGTTTATATGCAAAATAGCAATCATAAGTAGGTAAAAACATTTTTTCTGAGGTACTGTGTTACTTTGTGGAGCTTCTCTTGTAAATTTCTTTTTCCCCCTCCTTTGTTTATGTGATGCTTTTGGGCGTCCCCACTTTTAACACAACACAAAAACCACAATGAACAAAATGAAATGTGAATTATTCCCTCAAGCACATTCTGCAGGATTTATGCAAAGTTGGCATAAAGAGCTCAAAAGTCAGTGAGAGTGCCCTCAAGCACTTGCTGATTTGGGAAAACATTTTCTGTTCACACCTACGGGAAGGTTATACCTGAGTATGTGCCAGAAAGGGTGTCTGAAAACGTCTCATGATCACACTCGTAACAATGGAGGAACAACAGCAGGGAAACAGTGCAGTGCTCATGGTGGGTGGCTTCAGAGGACAGACTTTGAGATATTAAACTGCTGCTAAACCCCTGAAGAGGTTATTGGTGGTGTTAAAGTGAAATCCTGTGCAGAAGTAAAACATTGCTTTAATGTTACAGCTTATTGGTCAAAGGCTATCTCTGGTAACTGCCGGCCTCCGAGCTACTGGATGGAGTTAAAATCGATAACATTTAAACAGTTTATAGCCTAAGAGGGTCCTGACATCTCGAATCCTTTGGGGCGAGTTTTAAACTCAATAAGCTGCTTGATACTTCCATACTTTGGGCGTTTAATTTCATGCTCCGAACGTTTATTTTCTTTCTGTTCCTTTCTTTATTGTTTGAAAATTTAAAACACACCAATTTGAGCACCCTTTCAGATGCTCCGTCTATCCAAGAATGGTCTTACCATTTTATGGGCTTCACTGGAAATCCTGTTGGTATAGCGGAGGACCTCCAGCTCCATATCAGTCTTAATCAGACGGCTGCAGGAAGACAGAAACAAGACGTGAGAGAGCTGCTCTCTCTTTCCGATCAATAAACTGCCAGTATTTCAAATGTACAGACAAAGAGTATACAGAGATCACAATACTCTCACATTGAGCTAAAGGAAGAAAGAGAGACTTTGTTGAAGTTCATCTTTTTTACTACGATAATACAGTAACTGATGTAGAGAACAAATGTCTAGCAGATGGTCCTCTATCTCTCCCAGGAACACTGTATATAAATGAGACCTGTTGTTTCTTGAAATTCCAGAGGAAAACTCCCATAATCTACTGTTACAGGGCTGCTAAAAATGCCATATTAGAATTAGACCATATTAGAATTGAAGTTTTGTTGCCTGGTGATCTCAGCATTCCACATTCAGTCATTAGGAAAGCAGTAGCTGCACCTTGGGTGGCATGATACTGGAGCGTATTAATAATTTTTACAATAACAGAACCAACTAACACAAGGCAGTGGTAACCAATAGTAACGCTAATGAAAGTTAAAAAAAACCTCAGCCCATTATAAAAAGAGCCATGTGAGCTCTGCAGAGAGAAGGGGGCAGAGGGGTTCAATCAAGTCTTTCTCCCCAGGAGGTGTGCCTGAAAAGCATTCCTCCTTATTTCAGAAAATGTCAATTCATCTGGAGGGTGCAAACTCTAATGCCAAGGACAACCAGGCAAGCACGAAGTCCATTACATCTGTGCGGACTGGCTTCTCACTCTGCGAGGGAAAATAACAAGCCAAAGACAAGCTCCTGTTTCTGATTGCAGACACACAATTACCTGAGTGGGCAGCAGTAATATTTAAGGTTCGTGAGTTAAAAATGGCAAAATCTGTCTGGAGAACTTTTAGGCAATTAAGGGAGAGACGACAGTTCAGTCTTTGTTTAATCACTTACCATTCCACAATGACTGGGTGTAAAAGAGTGTTGTTCACTTGGAAGCTAAAAAAAGAACAAGAAATAGTCACATTAAAAACATAAATGAAGCGCTGGTTCAGTGAGGAAGATCTCTTCCCCCATGTCCTGCATTTATTCCTGTGTGAGTGACTGTCTGCCATGTCCTGCTGTTCTGTTTTTCTCAGTCACTTCCTCTTTCCTTTGGTGTCAAAATCCCTGCATTTCCAATTCTGAAATCACCATTTGATCTTTTTGCCTGTGTTTCTAAAGCCAATCAGTTCCCAATTTTTTTTAAAGGGTAACTGGTATTTTTTCAACCTGGACTGCATTTTGCCATATTTTTGTGTCTAAGTGTTTGATGGGAACAGTAATTTTTGAAACTGGTCCAATATTGAGTGATGGGGCTGCAGCCGGCAATGATGAAACGGGCTGCAATGTAACCAATTGGGGCAACTAAAAGTGCTTGTTTTTGCCACTGACAGGCTCAGATTGTCATTCTAAGTGTCTGACAACTTTATGGAAATGATCCCTACAGTGATAGACCTTTTTATTAAAGAGTAAGATGCTTTTTGTTTAAGCAGAAACAGCCCCATAATTGCAATCACCATATCCACCAGACTCCATTTAAATTAATAATATTTCAGTATGAATAGTGCCAGCCCAGCATATTGTCACAACTGACTGGGTGAATAATTTCAACCAAACCAGAGATGGTAATTGTTGGGAGAGTGGAAAGACAAACCAAGATGGCTTTGGTGAGTTTTGTTTTGTTTCTGTTGATTTTTAATTAAGTATTTGTAACACTTTACTTAAAGGCATCGGCATAAGGCCGACATGACACTGTCATAACTATGACATGACACACATTATGTACATGTCATAAACGTTTATGACATTTATTAAGTCATTCGGTTTTTGTAATGACAAGTTGACAATGTTTGGGCTGTCTTGATTATGACAACTTGATATTAATTAAAAGTGACATTACCAGAAGTTGTCTTTGTCATGACAAGTTGACATTAAATTTGTTTGGGATGTCCTTATTATGACAACTTGACATTAACCAGTATGACATTACCAGAAGATATCTTTGTCATAACAATAATAACCATTATGTCACCTTGTCATAAACACAAAAGGAGGGGCATTTCTTGATAATGTCAAGCTGTCATGACAAAGACATCTTCTGGTAATGTCATCTTGGTTAATGTCAAGTTGTCATAATCAAGACAACCCAAAAATGTCAACTTGTCATTACAAAAACCAACAGTGTCATGTCATAGTCATGACAGTGTCATGTCACTCTTACGTAGATACCTTCAAGTAAAGTGTTACCAAGTATTTTTTAGGGTGATAAAATTACTGTTTAAGTGAAGATTGGTGGGTTGTTGCCATTAGTCACTTAGACACCACAACATGGAAATATAGAGGCCAGGTTGAAAAATACCAAGGTTACCCCCGACAACCAACCGTCCCTCCATAACCACCATAAACTACAGGATGTCCCCCAAGGGGAGAGTCCAAACTGAAAGTTTCGACCCAGCCCTGCCAGCAGGGAGTTTCACAAGGAAACTTTTGTCCCCCTGTCTATAATTCCCCGATGACTGGCCATCAACCACCTGCTGGTTGGGCATACACTTAATAAAGGGGCTTCATAATGAGTCTGAATGGCAATACCTCAACAGATATTTTTATATGCTTGCAAATCAAATGCAATTTGATGCAAATTAGTGTATTAGCTTTGAAATAAGTACACAAGACTTTTTTTCAAAGCAGCTAGGGTAAGAGTGTTGAATAGATAAAATGGAGTCATGTAAAAAACAACACAGACCAGTGCTAAGAACAACAGAAGCAATGCCATTAATTGATAACTAACAAGCAAAAGCAAGATTATTTGCTTAATTAAATTCTATTTAGAATTAGGTTAATTAGAAACACTCAGTATGCATGAGAGTCTGTTGTGTCCTTGGTTAAAAAAGACAAAAAAACCCCAACAAATATAATGACCTTCCCAAATAAAGTAGAATTGTGTAAATGCAAAGTGGTGCCAATAAAACATACCGACTAATTCCTTCAAAGGAGGCTTCACGGCAGATGCTTCCACTGTCTGTGTTCTGACCTCGCTGCATGGAGGAAAAACAAACACAAAAACAAGTGAAATCAACACCAAGTGCATGCAAATGTCACTAGAGTATATTACACTGGTTTATATTCAGGCTGATGATCTTTTTTATAATGGCAGATGAACAATCTATTGAATGTTGTACAATTGGTAAAAAGAGTTGAAAATGAAAGGGACACTGTTTTTATTTTTGATATGAGGTGGCAGCAAACATCAGGCAGAACTATTTGGACATTTTACAAACCACCATCCTTATAGCTGGTTCAGTAAAATACTCCCACACTGTACTTGAAGAATTGGTCCTGTGACCAGTCATCTAATATTAAATAAAACTGTATATCACTTGCTGTAATTGGGTAGGAATGAGTGATGAACTGTTCTAACTACACTCTACAATACAGAAAATCTGACAGCATACCAGCGTTAGGAGCACTGCTGGTCTCAGGTTGGACAGCACATCAGCAACCTGCAAGGAAGCAGACAGGGATTAATTAGAAGACCGAGACACACAGTGGAGAAGCAGCAACAACAAGCACCAGTTTCTTTCTGCTCTCAGTCTGCAGAATAAAGGTCACTCAGGCAGACATCGCCGTGGCTACGTGGTCTCTCTGGTACTCAGCAGCACACTGAATGACAAACCTCAAGCGACTTTATAACTCCTCTGCCAGTGGCCTAAATGCCAGATAACAGATCCCCGGCTCAGTGCTCACAGACACTGATGATATTTGAGCATTGTTATTATTAATAACACCACTAAAATTGACTTCCTAAAACATCCACTGCAGAAAAGCCCTCACTAACACCAAAAATCTAAAATGCAGCTTAATTTTGAGATGTTGGAATAATCGCTCTTCAGCTTAAAAGTTTTAAACGCCGTTGTGAGGATATCAGTCTCAGTTCAACAGTGATTCAGTGAGCTGGCTATTAGCTGCAACAATAACTTCAACCATTTTTTTTTTTTTTTTTTTTTGAAAATATCTCATTAGGAGACATTTGAGCTTTAAATGTATTTCATGCATGAATAAGATTTGCTCGTGTGTGCAGGAGCTGTGAACCACTTGAGTAAAACATGTTTGTCAGTCAACTGAAGCCAGACAGAGGAACTCTGATGAAGATTGCAAGGCGATGAGGATTTTTCTGGAGTACAATGCAAAACAAATGTGAACACTCCTGGGGTTTTCTAACGTAAAGAGCTTACCTGCAGCAAAACAAAATAGGGCTGAGGATGTAAATGTGACTACGAGCACATACTTAAAAAAAAAATAAAAAAAATACGGATATTAACAAAACTCTGTCAACAATAAATTGTTGTTGAGTTGACACAATAAGTTAAACACCAGCCAGATACTTAAAAAGGATGAAAAACACATTATTCACATTTGTTTTTCCTCCATGAACTGCTGCATTCAAGAATCTAAAGGAGAACTGTTTGCATGTTAAGCAGGGGAGCGCCAATATAACAGTGTGTGCAACACCACACTCCATGTCTCAATGTTTGAAAAACAGAAAACTACTCAAATATTCATGCCCTGGTTCTTATATAGAAAAAAGAAAAGAAATATTGTTCTCTTTTAGTTTCTTCTGTAGGCAACATCGCTGGCTGAATGCTGAACACCGGCAACTGATGTCTTTGATGAGATGACAGTATTGGTTAAACAAATGCAGAGACAGTTATTATTTGATTCAATGTTTTCTAATAATATACTGCAGTGTTGAACTGCTATTGCTTCACGGTAGAATTGTATGTTGATTGAAGTGATAATTAGCATCCTAACCTGTGACTAATTAGGAAATCTAACACCTCAGACAAACGCAGAGATGTAAAAATACTTGAAATATCAGCAGGATGAGTCATCAAGCGGTCACAGTGTAAATATAGAAATGAATGTAAAACTGTATGTGATCCTTTCAAACACAAACTTCTAAGTGATTTGTTGGCCAGTGAAAACTGTTAAAGAATAGTCTGACTGTTTTGATTTGTCAACATGCACACCTCCGAAATAGCTCTGGAGCTGCCAACCCTCCAATATAGCTCCACTGGGGATCTGCTGTCAACATTTATAAATATGACTATTTTCCCAAACTTTCAAAATAAGCGAATAAGGACAGTATGAACAGGAATATATCGGTTAGCTAGATTATAATGAACACAATGGAGCTTCAGGTTACACATTTAAAACAGAATTCAAAATAAAGGTCCTCAGGGAATGTTGGTGGCTGACCTCTGTCAGGAGTATGCACAATGATGACTGTTCTAACAAATAAATTATCAGTGTGATACTCCATGTGCTCTGTGTGAGCCCAAATACTGTCCACATTTTCCACAGACTGCATGCTCGTACTACAAATCAGGCGATGACACCTTTTACTATAGAAGGTCCTAATTCAAAGTGAATATTGGTCCTACTATCTGGCACCACTGATATCTCTGCCAGGAGGTTCACATAAAAGAATGATGAGTTTCACCTTTAAAAACTGTCTGTGGAGGCACTTGTGTCCTTTGCTGTAACTTCATGGAAGGTGACTTAATATCAAGGTTCAGTTACTGCACAGAAAAAAGGTCACACATGCACACACACCCCACACTGTGAAGTCACGCAACACAGGCAGACTTACATCACAGGCGTAATGCACCTCATCAACAGCATACTTCCCCTTGAAGTGCTCTTTTGAATAGATCCTGTCAACAGATGCAAAAGACACAACTGGTAAAGACAGGAACAGATAACAAAGACTTACACTCCATAGGGGACATCACATCACATCTCACAGGTGCTTTATTCAATCATTTCTATTTTTCAGGACTTCGTCAGTCAATTTGCTCATGATGACTTCATGTCATTGTTTCCTGTTTTTGTTTTAGAAAAATATATTACATAACAAAATGTTTTATGACTATCAAATTCAGTCTATCGTTTAACGTTAAACTCCACCTGCTGCTCTAGACGTCCAACACTCGGCTGGAAAATCTACTCGAAAAAGATGGTGCTTTTGCTCCCAAACAGACAGGAAGGAGGCAAACGTTTGCTCCTCTTGGCACACGCCAGTATGCCCTGAAAATAGCATGAGCCAAGCTGTGTGCTAAAGCAAGACTGTAATGTGAAAATTCTAAAATTTGAATTACCTGTATCCAACCTTTATTTTGACACGGGGTCATACTGAGACCAAGGTCTTTTTTTTACTTTTGTATTAAAAAACAAAGAAGTTTGAATGACTGTGGGTTTATTTCAATATTTCATATTGGGGTAAAAATGGCCCTGATTAAAAGGTGAAACACTTATTAATAATCATACTACTAATAATAAAGTAGTCCTGTCTGCAGGACAGGGACCACATTGCGTCAACGGGTATTTATGCATCTGAGTGAAAATGACAAAATGACATGTGGAGTTCCCCAAGGCTCCAGTCTCGGGCCTCTTCTGTTAAACTGTGATTGTGACTGGATGTGCCAAAATATCTTCCCATTAAAGCAAAGATAAAAGTCTTAACATGCAAAGATAACACAAATCATGTTTACTTAAAATGACTGAAAACTACATGATACCAAAATTAAGGGATGATAATTAACCCTTTAAGTACTAATGTGGATTGTACTTGGCATAAAAGCTGCAATTTGTAGTAAAGAAAAATGTATATTTACCATTACAATACGCAAACTAACTGTAACTTTCCTAACTTAATGTTAATATTTTAGGTTTTTTGTTAGACGACAATATTACATAACTAATCATGTTTTGAGAAGAAATAAGTTAACACTTTGGTTGTTTCTCTGAGTATTTTATTCTTGGGGTCCCCAGGGATCCAAGTCGGTAGTCCTTGTATGTTGCGTAAATACGTTGGTAGCATGAGGGTAAAGAAGTCAATCTCTGAAAACAACAGATGAGTTATGTTACATTTCCGATAGACATCAGTAGAACGTAAGTATTCAGGACAAAGATCAAAAGGGAGAAGCAAAACTAATGAAGAAGCCAGCACTTTAAAGTGCCGATCAAGTAACTCCTGAGTGGAGAAGGAACTTTTATGGTTTATAGCAAACACGTAACATGGTCAAGTGTCTTACTTCAAGATCATTATGTCCATGTGTAAAAAAAAAAAGTCTTTGTCATCTAAAAAAGTTTGTGTCATTTTAAAGCTGTATTTTTCACCTTTTGCAAGAGGATTAATAGTTATCTTCATTGTTCTTTTTTTTTTTATCTTAAATGGTTCTTGGTGGCATTTACAATAAATTCTAAGAAATAAAAACACTCATATGAAAACATGTTCATACTGGGTGTAAAAGATGTAACTGTGTAGCACATGACTTTGTCAACCCTTTCTTCAAGTTACAGCTCGTGGCTATGATGACTGTTGGCCGTGCACACAGCTCTTTGAAGATTAGTGTGACTCACTCTCCCATCCAAGTAGCATAGCTTTCAGGCAGTTTGGGAACAAAAAGGATGGATTTCCCAGAGTCCACATCAATGGCTCCATAACAGTCAGGCTCAGTTACTCCAAAAGCCCAGTGGAAGAAAGACTCCTGCAGAATTGAAAGAATCAGCCACAGTATTAGTGAGGGAGATTATAATAGTCAGCCAGAATAAAATGTCTGGTCAGATTATTGCATAGAAAAAAAGGTGACCTTGCTTAGACCAGTTCACGGAGGTGAATACAGAGTTCAACATCAAAACAAACTTTCAATGTACTTTGATTTTTGTTCAAATCCTATTATAGTCTGATGCTTAGATGGGAGAGTTTGAAAAAATTTGATCATGAACACACAGTGGCTGGCCTATATATTTTGACAAAGCGAGAAGATTAGCATTACCAGAGAAGCTGAGAACTGGACTTTACTTTAGGAGAAGCCAGGTAACTTTTTTATTGCACCTGAATAGCTTTAGGGACTGGGCACAGCCAACTGAAAGGAGACTGACACAGGACATGCCAGAGGGACTTAAACTAACTACTGGCTTGGGGATCATGGATAGATGTGATACATAAAAGCAAGGCCTTGCCCCCATGTCAGCCTCAATCTTGCACTAATTCCAGTGTCAACTTAAGACCACCAACCTGTCTGAAAAGGAGGTCTGTGTCCGTGCAGTACCTCTGCTTCTGCTCTCCTCCCTGCAGCACCACCACTGACTGCGCCACGACTCCGTCTTTATCTTTCAGCCCTTTGCACAGTCGTCGACGGTTCTCTGCAAACAGGGCAGCAGACACCCTCAGGGTGTCGTTACCCAGCCAGAACACAGGTCTGAAAGGACAGGGAGACAGAAGGTAGGGTGGCATACTGGTTGGGGCGACTGACTCTCAACTGAAGTACTCTAGGTCAAGATTAGAATTGCCCTGTCATACACACACAAGCCTAAAAAAACATAATTTTTTCCACACTTTCCCTTCCATTGTTCAACTGTTCTCCAATACTGTAGTGCTGATATTATTTCCACTTGAATAATTTGACAATTTGACCCCTCTTTCTGAAATATGATAATCAAAGCTTTGATAGCAAATCCTGTAAGCAATTTAAAAAAAAATCATTTATCCACTTAGCAAAGAAAGGGGACCCATATGTTTTTTTGTTCTCTCTGGAGGTAATCCTCAGGATTTAGTCTATATTATATATTATATATATTTCAGCCTTAAGAGGTGGGTGAACTGCTGCCCAGACTGCCTTCATAGAGAGGTAAGATAGAGATGTAGACAGATAGAAATCCTTGTAACTGATAGGTCTTGGTTATAAATCTCTGGTCTCTGGCCATGGCTTTGAAGATAAGATAACAAACCTGACATATCTGATTCAGCCTGGACTGTACCAAAGGTTAATCCATAACCTCTTAGTATTTTATGGCTCAAGGATTTCTGTATCATTCACTGCTGGCTGAGTATACAGGTGGAGCTGTGTATCTGTGAGGACGGATCAGCTGCAGTGAGGTGCTAAATTATGTTTTTTATTGGAGGAGGTAGACACAATCACGTACTGCACTGCAATCCAAATACCCTGCAGGGGAATAGCTCAGGGATAAAAATTAAAAAAGCCTTGTGAAATGTATTATATTGACTTTTTTAAAAGGATTGTGTCAGTGAGTTACTTATTACAATATGTTAATTTCCGAAGGATGAGATTGTGGGGATGTTAACAGATTACATAATGGCATAAGATGTGTGTGATGTGTGTTCCAACCTCTGGCAAAGATCACATTATATCTGCGGATTGCTGACAACTTTTTGATTACCGCAGCAGATTCTCACACAGTGTTATCTAACAGTCACAAGAAGTCTGCCTGCGTTGTGTCATTGGAAACTGAATCTTGTTCTGTTGAAATCTCTGGATAATAATTTCTTGATCTCACCATGATTCAGCAATGGTTTTTCTATGCTCAAATAATACATAACTAAACTGCTGGCTTTCCATACTATTACGATTCAAAGCTTTCAGTGCACATTTACAACAGGTTCGGCAGATACTGTATGCACGTAAACTGCTGCATTACCATTCACCAACAATACAGCAATTTTTGTAGGTTTTTGTAGGTCCAAATTCTTGTAATAACATTCTCAATTAATCATTTAACCTTTGGTTTATTTACCTAACCAGATACTGCACTTTTTAAACAAAAAACAACTCTATGACATGTAGGTGCACTAATGGGAAGAATTACCTACAGTGCTGAGACAATGGTACTGCTGACAGTCACACACCAACTATAAATACATAAACACAAGGATGCTGGTGCGGTTTTTGGTAACATATTCACATCCTCAAATTGGGGGTTGGGATCCAAAGATGAATGTAAAGGGAAATACTGGATACTTTCATGTCTTAAAAAAAGCTATGTGAATTTACTGTAGAAAATAATGGGGTTTACAAAGCAGCTAAGCATGCTTATTTCAGGTTTTAACATTAAGAGTCTTTAAGTGAGCTACAGTAAATACCTGTACAGTTAGCTTTTACTGAACACAGCTGAGCGTTTGCTAGCTCCAGTTTTTTGTTTAAGAAACTGAAGGTAAAAGTTTATTTCTTTAAATTGGTGCTTTTTATTTTGCCTGTTTCCTGTTGTAACACATCTCCTCAGACTTTAAAAGTGTAAAAAGTTCACTAACTCCTCACAAAACTGAACTTTAAAACGTTGTGGCAGCAGCCAGGTTGACACAGACAGTGCTGCACTGACAACACATCTGCCTGGTAACGTCAGCTTTATTATTAGACACTCTCGCGAGCTCAGCGACGTAACAGCTTTGTAACAGTACAAGCAAACACGACTCTATTAATTGTCCGAAGCTATAAAATCAACACATTTCTAGTCAGTCATAGCGCTGTCACAAATCAGAAGACTCAACTCACTGTGGCGCTGCAGCCATGTTGATGCGCTCGTCCAGACTGTCACGTGCTGACAGAGTCACGTGAGTTTTGTACGGCCTTTCGCCAATCAGGAGACGTGGCATTGTGTTGCATTCATGTCTTCGGGAAACCCCAGCTTCAACAGTAAAATTACACTGAGAAGCTCTTTTGATGTTATTTTTTTTCCAACTTCGACTGTCGTTAAAAAGTGCTGCAGTCAATAAGAAACCCCCCCAAAACAAAACACCTTATAATAAATAATAAATCTTAAAGTGGAGCGCTTAAATATGGAGGGGGTCTGAACAGTGTAGATCAACGTGCTACTAATGAATAAACCAGTATAATCCCTCACCCCCTGAATGTCACATTATTAAAATTTGTCAAACTGGTGGTATTTAATAAGTACACAAACAATTGCAGAGAGTAATACAAAAACAAAATGCAATATATTTTTATGACAGAATGTACACAGTTTAAGGTTTCTGACACATGATTCATGTGTTGAGTGCTACCATATTAGTTTTTACACATATGGCTACAATTGTAATGCTTTGCTAAGGTGTAAAGTGAAGTCCATTGAGAGCTACAATGCCTTATCGGGTTTGCCTGAGATGTTAATTTGATAAATGTACTGTAGCTAAAATAACCCTTTAAAAATGATTTTCTAAAGGGCTTTAATATACAGAGTTATGCAGACCACCTCTCAGATTTGAGCTACATCTACAGCTAACCATTAGATAATTATAATTTTCTCTAATCCAAAGAGGAATAACACAGTCAAGAGATGGTGTGCCCTTGTGGAGTCACACAGGAGATGTGCTTTCAGTTCTCTTATTTTTTTCTTTTGTCATGTGCTGAGGAAGTGAAATTTTCCATGGTCATGAATATAAATAAGCCGACACCAACACAATTAGAATGTGTACTATAATCTGCAGGGAACACACAATGTGTTTATAGGCTACTTTCACATGCATATACTGTACACCAGACGCAATTAATTAATTATTCATTCATAAATTGTTTCTGGTGCTTCGTCAGTGAGTTTTTCCAAGCAAGAGGGCTTGCTTTATACCAAGTGTAGTCTACTAGATTCATCATTTACAGGTTAGAAATGGACTAAGAAAGGAGCAATCTTTATACCATCAAGTGCAATTGTGTAACACACTAAACACAGGCAGCCTCTAATTCAGCTGTAACATGAGACAACATAGCTATTCTTTTTTCCAGACAGCAGTGACTAATCTGAAAAACGTTTGGCTTTTACTTGCCTTTAAAGCTGCAGATAAATATACTGTCATATACAGTATGTGTTCCACCCAGCTGGTAAGAGAAAGCCAGTTACTGCACAGAAGATCCTGTCACTATTAAACCTGAAAACAAAGTATGATGAGAGACCTTCAGAGTCACATATCAAAAGGACAGTGTAGTGTCCCTCTTGATTTGATTTTGCTGTGGTGCTTTTACAGTAAAAACAGTAGGGGGAGATGCAACTCTCCTTTGTCACAATGCAGGGAGAGAACTTGAGAAATAATTAATTATTATGAGTGACTGCAGATACACGATGCAGGTAACTTTAAACAATGTGTCATAAAAGACAGCATCCAGACGTAGATGACAGACTGTCAAGAGGGTTGACACACTTACAATGAAACATGAGCAGTGTTCACTGAGATGACAGGGAGCTATGGTAACAAGACATTTGACACCTGCTTGTTTTTCTGCAAAAATAAAGTTTTTAATAGTTTCATAAACATTATAATCTACTAATCCAAGGAGGTGGAAGTTATCTTTATTGTGTGTGTTGTTGTTTTTTTACATCAATAGAGGTGGATGGGGGAATTACCATGAACTGCTGGAGCTTATGTACTGAAAGATAGTTAAATGCTCAAAAATAATAAGAGTATAAAATGTTTGCAAATGTCATTTGTCCTTGTTTGAACCCTTTAAAGTGTGCACTCATTATTTGGACTTGATTTTTTTTGCTGAGAAATGAACAGTGAAGACTTATTTAGATTTCTAGATATTGTTAATAAGACTCCTAACCTTTCCATCACCCTTACTGCCAGTGTGGTCTCAGTTAAATGAGGCCATTGCTCTCAGAAAGTTTTGCCTAATTTGAACAAGAGGCAGTTTTTCCTCAGCGCTCATTATATTCTTGTGCATATATTGGACACCTTTGAAAGGCCAAAGTACAATCCAATTATAGTCATCCTTGTTTTTCTTGCAAAATACAGTAAACTTACAGGAAAGTCAAATTAGTTCACAGACAAATCAGTGGCTTGGTTCACACTCTGTCCTGACACGCCTCAGGAAAATATCCTAACGTTACACACTCATAACTTTGTTGTTTCCCCTCAGTGGCCCCCTGGCAGAGAGGAAGCGTTTCTGCTGGTAGTACAAAGGAAGACTCTGGGACACCAGGCGTCAAGCCACCACTGTCACTGTAGACTGAGTGCCAATTCCCCTGCATCCTAAATTTTATCTTTAGTGCCAGCTGTAAGTTTTGCTGATACAGTTGTACTGCTCGGCTTTGAACTCGTCAGTGTTCTCCTTGTGGGTGTTGGATGTTTGCAATGGAAGGAGGAGCATCCTCAAAGACACTAGGACTTTCATGAGAAAGAGGGGCCAATATAAATACACGTGTAGGCCAGGAAGAAAGTAGGGTAGCTGGAGGTACACTCCATACATTTTCTGGTTGTGGTTTTACAGAAAATAAGAGAAGCGGTGGTGGCTTTTGACTGGAAAGTTGCCTGTCTTTTGCTCAACAATCAAGGTTTAACCCACAAGCAAGACTGGCATTGTTGAGGGCAGCTCCCAGACGTAAACATACAGTCCTTCTTGCCTGTAACTAGTTCTACAGAATAACTTATGTCCGTCTCCAATAAATACAGCCTTAAAAATCATTTGCAAGAAACATTCATTTCGTAAAGAGACAAGTTACTCTATATTCCTGCAAATACAAAATATTGGTAATTTTTCTCTGTCGCTCACTGAAAGGAGACTACACAGCAACACTGTAGCTGATGGAGCACCTCTCGTGTGAAAACTGAGACAAAAGCAGCGTCCATCCATCCATCCATCCATCCATTTTCATCCGCTTATCTGGTTGTGGGGGCAGCAGGCTGAGCAAGGTACTTCAGACATCCCTCTCCCCAGCAGCACTTTCCAGCTCCCCCTGTGGGATCCCGAGATGTATAATCCCTCCAGCATGGTCTGGGTCTACCCTTGGGCCTCCTACCAATTGGACGTGCCCAGAAACCCTCTAAAGCAGTATATTTATCTAAAAACGACATATGACCATTTGCATATGGATGGAAAAAAGGCGTGAAATCTCATTCAGAAGTAACTTGACAAGGGCCTGTAAACATTTTGATACTTTTGATCCATTTCAGTGCCTACACTCTGCTGGAATCAATTATAACCATTGTGAATGACTGAGATACTGACATCTAAGCAGGCAGGGACTGAGACTGTCAAAGATAGAGCAGGTGACTTTAAGATTCCTGTAGAAATGAACCCAATCCCTCTCCTGCAAAAATGCTTCGGTCAATTAGGCAGGTAGTGGAGTGTGGCAAGAAGCACTATTGACTCAGATTATTTACTCTCTTCAGATGACCAGAAGAGGGTTTAATTAAAACACAAAAAAACTGCCTGCAGGCACATGGATTCTGCTGAGTGGGTTCTTACTGTAATACCTTGCAGTGAGTGTGTCTCAGACATGTGTCTGTGACAGATTTGGGTAAAGCATGAACTCAAGGCATCAAATCATCATGTAAACAAAAATATAATTATTCAAATATATTTCATTCCTCTTAAATTGTATTGCTTTCATGATACTGACATCACTATTATTATGCCAATAGTACAAGAATGTCTAGATCAGAGCATGGGCGGGGATGGTTAATAACAAAGCTACGCATCTTTCCTAAGACTTAGTGTCTTTTTTTGCATAACCAGTATGCCTTGAGCAAGTTTCATATTCATTGATAAATTTAGTCATACTCCCAATCTCTCAGTTTTAGTTAGTGCATGACCATCAGCCAATTGGAAATATAAAACACAACGCAGAAGGCACATTTCCCAAGCTGCTGGATAAAAGTATAAAGCTGTACTTGTACCGGAGAACTCAGGTGTGAATGCAAGGAAGAATATGAATGTGAATGAGGGGAGTGGTGAAAAAGAAACAGATACACAAAAACTCTAAATCTAAAATAGCTTGTGGGCACAAATACACCCCTCTGCTGTTAAATTATGGTGAAAACTGCTTTGGTTAATTAAATTAAACAATAATTTTATCAGATGAAAAAATATCAGATGATGGCTTTGAGCTTATAGGAGATAAATTCTGTGAACACAAGAAAAAGGATATTTGAGATGACATAAAATTTGGTCTAAGGTGAGAAACAGGACACACTTTAAACTCTGTGTTTATGATGACAGCAGTCACAGATCAGAGAAAATGCTAATCACCTCCGAGCTGTCTTATACATCTTCATCATCTGAAGCACTTTCTTCCTTCCTTACCCCTCCTTTCTTAGTCTGCAGCTTTATGATGTTACAAAGTGGACTCTAATCATCACACACGCAGGCACATCAAACACTTCTGCTGTTCTGACCACTCCAAATTACTATCAGTATGTCTTCTACAAGATGTGAATGAATGAGTGATATCCACAGTCCTCTTGCACTACATGCCTGGTCCTGTGTGTTGATGTGACCTTGGAACTTTTCTACTAATTTGAGACAAAAAGATGTATTAATTACATTTGTCAGACCGTAATCTACTAATGACAAAGCCAGGGAATTTCTGAATTTGGGCTGACAACATGAAGCACGGTGGGTTGTAGGTCAAGGCTAATTATTAAGACAAATTATTCTGATAAGCCCGTCAATACAGCGCTTACAGTTTCAGAGTTCACTGCTACCAGAACAATCTGCTCCACACAGTAAGGAATGCGAGCAGTGCTGATTGGATATTGTTCTATATAATGCAAAGACATCTACCTGCATGGAAACACTGATTACTATCTGAACAACCACACAAAGGGCTGAGTTAACAGAAGAATGAAAATTACAGCTAAAGCTCCCTCAGAAGGGGGTCTATTTGAGGTAGAGCTGCGCTGATTAGTAGCTCCTGAAGCAGATGAGTAGGCTAATTACTGTAACATCCTCCAGAAAGAAATAAAAGTTGTTTCGACCAACTTATACATATGAGAACAGTGAAGGAAAACTCCCACTTTTTCTCACAGTGAAGGGAATGTAGTTTTGTGGTAAATTTGGTATGGCGCATATTTCATGCTTCCTGAACTGTCTTGCTAATTTTTGTGTTCTGTATTTCATTCTGTGGACCTTTGATATCAGTAGTATGGTTTCCCTGTGTTGTTACATGTGGTGTCCCACAGGGGGAAGTGCTTGGACCTCTTTGATTTCGTGTGAACCCACAGTAGGCCTACTGTCTGTTGATCAGAATTCTGCTTTGTTATACTGACTAGTCCATACCCATTGTTAGCTTTGTCACCTTCTACCTATGCCAGTCCTCAATGCCTATGTGCAGTTTCATGTCAGTTCCACGTCAGTGAGTAGAAAAATGTGGGACAGACAGAATGACTGACTGACAGAATGACACACTGACAATTTCCGTGAATATGTACAGCATACCATACCATGACTTAGTCATACCAAAAATTAGAAAAAACAACAACAACAACATTGGGCCACAGGGGGAGCCACAGCGATAGGTCACATTTTAGCCATTTTTAAGCATTTTCTGTTGTTATAGCGCCACCTAGTTGCCAATTAGAGTTACATTTCTCCAGTCACCTTGAGGTGTCCTGTTCTACATATCTACCAAGTTTAGTAAAAATTGATATGGTGGTTAGGCCTAGATAAGAAATTAGCTCTCTATCGCCCCATTTTGTTTGATGGGGTCAATAATGGAGGGGTCCCCTCAGATTATGTGTGGTCATATGCCTACAAAGTTGCGTGGTGATCGGTGAAACCCTTGAGATGTTATACACCTTTATGTGATGAGCCACGCCCTCCGCAAAATTCATTGCTTTATAGAAGCTCAGTTTTAGTAAGTTTTCCAACTTTTGCCAAGAGGGAACTTTAGATATTGGTCCCTAGATTATGTTCACCGAGTTTTATGCAGATCGGTCAAACTTCCTATGAAGAGATCGATTTTAAGTGTTTTTCAAAAAATTCAAAATGGCAGAAAATCTATATAACTGGAAGTTATGGGTTCTTGAGGCAAATTTGTTCCTCATGAAGAGAGGCATCTCTGTGCAAATTTCACAGGGATTGACCAAGTCAGTGAGGAGAAAAACGTGGAAGAGACACACAGACACACCCACAGACAGAGTTTTCGTCATTATATAATAAGATAACAGTGAATGGAATAGAACAGAAAGAACTTTATTCATCCCCAAAGGGAAATTCAGCTGTCCAGCAGCTCATAAAAGACGAAATACAACAAGCACAGTACCCCTCATCAACAACAACACAGTGGTATTAAAATAGACATAAAATGAAATAAGTTAAAATATGTCCACAAATAGAAATTTGAAATTAGCCATTCCACAGTCCAGTCCAGTTGTGGCTAATGTGATGTGTGTAAATGTGTGTGTGTGTGACTGGATTCAGGAGGTGTTAAACAGCCACCTGTTCAGTATATTTGATTGAAATGTATCGGATTATTTCTTGATGAGTCACATTTGCTTTGATTTCAGCCTTATTTTTATTTATTAATTTTTCTACAATATTTGTGGAACTTAAAGAGATACTTCACTGACCAAAATGGTCATTTGAATATCACGTACTCACCCTGTCTTATGTTGAGTTACGTGAAAACATTTTGTCACATGCCTCCACAGTAAACAAAGAATCAAGAGATGGAGAAAAGTCTCGATAAATTGAATTAAAAGGGGGCCAAGTATATCAAAAAAATAGTTTACAAAGTCTTACACAATTCATGCAGTAAACATAAATCTTACTATTCAAAACATTTTGGCATTAACAGTCTCTTGCATGGACGAGAAGTGCACCTAGGCAAGTGCGGGCGATTAAACTCTGCTCAATAGATGGACTAGAGGTCAAACACACGCTTGCCCGGGCATTCTTGTCAGTGCGTGCTGAAGTGTCTTAAGTAGTGAGGTTTTAGCAGAAATGCATGGGTCTGATACCACTGGATAAATTAGACAAATATTGAACTGCATGAGTTGTTTGAGAGGTAGAAAATGGATGAATCAGAGTCAAAGGGGGCCACATTTTTTAACAACAGCAAAACATCCATTTACAGTTTTTGGACACATTAGCTGAGTAACTGGTTTATAAAAGATGATTTTGTGGGTGAAATATTCCTTTAACAATGCTCTTTCTAAATTGTTGCACAGTGTGTGCAGGTTGGGAAACATTATGTGTGGCTACATGTGCAACAGTGCAAATCAATCTTGGTTTGGCAGTTGGAATTGATCTATTGCGGCCACGAGTACACCACTCCAAGGTCAGTGCACTTTCATCTTCATCTTCTTAGATGATAAAGTGGGGTTATATGTTTTTATAAACCTATGGGACATAATTTTCCCAACACACAAAAGACCAAATGACCATCCATGAGGTGACCTTTGGGACTGGCAACTGAAACACATGCACACAGACAAAAAAATCAACATACCAACTGTCACTCCTACATAAAGTTTACTGAAATGTGCTTATCAATACTTGTAGTCTTGCATTTTTGGCAAAAACAGTGTGTTGTCATCTTTACTTTACTGTAAGACTTCTATCCTTCAAAGTTTGACAGTCACTGCGTTTGCATCCCCATGGGTGCAATGCTGGTGGCACAAGTATGATGTGCCAATTCCTTTCCATCTGCCGAGATGCCAGAGAGAGAGATGAATGGTCTACTAGAGTCGGCTCTGCTTGTTTCCATCTTGTTAATATGCCTCTGAGAGGCCGGCTGTAGTCAGGAGACCCACTAGAGGCTGATCTCCAGAGAGCTGAACAAGATAAACACTGCTATAGGAGGCAACGGAGACCTTCAGAGCTGCATGAAATAACCCTGTTCAGAGTAGAGGACAAGTCTGCTCTTTTTGCACAGATGGAACTAGTTAGAGATGCATTAAGCTGCGAGTCAACAAGGAGTCTAATATGAGCCATTCAGGTTCTTATGGCTGACTTGTTAGCAAACATGTCATTTTTTTTTGGTTTTTAAGAAAATGGTTTGTAAAGCTATTTTTGAAGCTTATAAGTATGATTAATTTTTTGTTGCTGTTTCTTTGCTTTTCTGGAGGTTGGTAGCCTAAAAAGCTCACAATATAGGATAGGCCTTTACAAGCAGTCTGCTTCTGCCTATGCCTTTTCAGTCATTATTCAACACATGATTTTGATTTTGTGATTTTGTGTGATATGTCAATACTGTGTACAATATTTGGTGTTGTCATGACTGAATTAACTACTACTACTACTACTACTACTACTAAACACAGCCCAACTTAAGGATACATCAGAAAAAGAGAAATACTGTGCGAGCAGCCCATCAGAAAAGTTGAATTTTCATTTGCCATTTAAACACTGGTTTGGTCAACTTGGCCGCTTAATGCTGGGCAGGTAGCTAACAATTTGCTTGGGTGAAGTTGTGGGTGAGAGCAGCTTCCCACTATTTCCTGTGAGTCAGCATTTGCAGTTCATTGGACCAAGAGCTGAAAGTGGCAAGAAAGCTGCATAGAGGTGCATACTGGATTTGTACTCCTCAGTTGGATCAGCAGTCAGCAGCCTCCCATTAGCAAGAGTCACTTTGTTCAATATTAATAAAAATATTGCTCAATGTGGCTTTAATTGAAACTAACTCATAAGGTTCAGGATGTACAGTATATTATGTACTGGAAAATTAATTGCACTGGGAGGTAGGTTTCACACCTGAGAGGTGCCTAGTACCAATGTCTCGTGTAGCCAAATTCAACTGATCATTCTCCGCTCAGGTCCCTGTGCGGTGGTACAGCCTGTTCAAGGGGTTTAATGTACTTAAATCACTCGTCGTTAATATAACCTCTTTCGTTCTGTTTTAAAGACCTGCTTCCTGTGGCAGCTATTAGACTTCACATCAGCATTAGACCACTTCTAACTGAAGAAATGGTGACTAATGGTGTTGTTATATTTTAGCATGTCTAACCTGAGGAACGGCCGCTCATTAGACTGTACAATTCAATCCACGGCTGAAATAACAAAAGACTGTTTCTCAGGTCGTACCTTTATTCATCTTCACCTAAAATCACCTCAATCCCAAAACTGACAATAAATTTGCACTGTGTGAAAAAATGGACTCATGCAAAAAGCCCATTAGTATGATGAACTAACATTATTGCTGTCTGTGTTTCCAACATTTTAATTTCACTTGCAGTGAGAACAGCCTTGCCCTTATCCTGAGCTGTATCTGATTTTTCTTCTCTATCTGACTTGTCTCTTAATTCTGTCAATTAATTTTAAATGTAGTTTTTCCAATTTATCTATTCTATTAAACACCCACACTTCACATGCATACAACATAACTGGTGCGACCAGCATGTCAAAAAGATCAAATATGATATCGACAGGTAAATCAAATTTTAATGGTTTTTTTTTTTTTTTTTTTTTTTTTTAACAGAGAATGGCAAACATTGCACAAAGCGCTTATAATGACCCATTATAATTGATGTCCCTGAGATATCTAAAGTAATGAACAATCTTTAAATTTTCCCACTGCACACAAACTTCAGCGTGGCAATGTCAGCTTTTCTGTTACCAAACAGTGTGACTTGAGTTTTATCACTATTAACCTTTAAATTCAATTCCTCACAGAAATTGCACATATAGTCTATTGCTTTCTAATAATTATAATAACTCTGTCATCCTTGTACATCAGTACCATATGCTGGATATAACTATCCATGACAATGTGATCAAATTAATGGGTAGTAATGGGTCTGTAGTAGATAATCCTCTAGGTCACTGACAAACATAGCAAACAACAATGGTGATAGATTTTCACTCAGTCTAACTCCTGCAAGGCTTGCAAAAAACCTAAGATCAGGTACATTTACAAAAAGACATGATTTGATTTTTTTTTTTATACGTCTTCTTTACAACATCCCAAAATTTGCCATTAATACCATTAATACAGTTTATGCCATAATGCATCCCTCCAGACTGTATAAAATGCCTGGCTATAATGAAATGAATAGAACAGCCTTTTCTTTTTAAATCCGTGCAAGTCAACAATGAGTTTCAGTAACACAGTGATTAATTCACAATAATAAGATATATATTTTTTTTCGGAAAAGCGAAACTTTCATCTCACACCTTTCTAACAACTCCATTGAAATATTATACAGGAGAAAAATATTAGAAATGCCTAACAAGTCAAATTAGTAGCAGTATTTTCCACCTGTTTTTTCACTCCTATTTTCCCTGGCTGGTATCTTCTTCCAGACAGACTTTATTGACTGGAATGCTAATGCTGTCGGAGCTGCAGCCCATCCTATTAAGCAAGGATGTCAAAATAGTTAACCAGTGTAATAGGAAGTGGTTTGTATCCTTCTTAGAGGAGGCTTCTCTTCTTCTTCTCTGAAGTTACAATGAAGCACCCGATTGCAATCAATTCAATATTTCATGCTGCTTAGGGAGGAATAATAAGTTTTTTTCAGTTCATAAAATGGTCATAGACTTTTAAAATGACTTGCAAATGATATAGTAATAGTAATCACAGCAGGTTAGTGGATTTAAACTAAAGAAGGTACAGTTCAACATCAGGCTCCTGCCACACCTGTGATACAAACACTGAGACAGGGTTTAGCACAGTGTATAGAAGGGTATAAGAAATATGACTGATGTAAACAGCTTCAGTATTTTATTCAAGAATTTAAAAATGATGAAGCTACATATTTCTATAAATGATTGTTCTTGTTGCTTTTATACAGCAGTTGTTATGCACTGATAATATATCTGTAAGTGGAAACCCACCATTTCTGAATACAGCAACTTATATTTATGAGTGCTGTCAAAATGGCACAAGAGACAATATGGGAACACAAAAGGTAGTCCTTTGGGAAAATTGCATAGTTCGAGTGAGAAGCTTTTAGTTTAATAGCAGAATTATGTGAGCTGAATGTAGAATAGTAGGAAACTGAAGGCAGAATGCATTATGAGACATGTGTTGCTCCCTGAGAGAGGGAATAAATACAGTGAGATAATGCTCATATTCTTTATACCAACTCCAGCATTGACCTTCACACATGTAAACATCATCTCATGCCAGCATAATTAGCTCAAACAGAAAAAAATGTATCCCTGCGGGTTGCAAAAATTGGCATACATTAAACCATTCGGTATCTGACTTAAAGAAGGTGATGACTGCGGTTGCACTCAGCAGCGCCCAGATGCCAGCGGGGGGCGAGTGAAAATCCAGGACGCATGTGTGCTCAGTGAAGTGTGCTTAAAACAAAGCTTAAAAAACAAATTAAGGCTCATAAAGGAATAAAACCTCTTTTTGATGCTGTTTAGCTTCCAAATGCACTTTAAAAAACAAGAGTAATGAAAGTATGACAGATGGTGGGCAAAAAGGGATCCGGTTAGTGTGGGCAGAGCCAAATCCAGATCAAAGGCGCTGCTCTCCCAGCAGGTTAAGCAACAGTCACATCCATAACCCAGGACAGCTGTTTATGATTGAAAAGGATTAGGGACAACACAGATATTTCATCAGGATTTATCCTCGTCATATTTTAAAACTGGATTGCTCTAAAGCCTCTCACTTTAGCTGCTAAATAATTTCAATTATTATGCAACTTCTTTCCAGTGGAGGTCAGCTGTGCTAGTGTCCTAGGTATTTGGCAGATCAGTCATTATTACCCTCAGATGTCCTTCAGGTTTAACAGTGCAGGGGTGCAGAGAATGGAAAGCATCTGTTTTCATCTCAAAATGACACAAATGCTCCTCCTAGACGCACAGTCAATCAAAATCGTCATACAAGGACTTAGAGAGGGGAGCTATAGAAAAACTGTGACCCTGAGTCTGTTGTGGACTAACTACATTGTGAGGAACCTTTCATTGTCCGCAGCTGTCAGAGTTTTCTGTAAGAGATGTTTCAATAAATGGCACGTTATTTAACCCAGAATGAAAATTTGAACTCTTATACGGGTGTTAATCGAGTCAATATCAAATTTTAAGAGAAAAATAAAATTCCCTAAAAACTTAATGACACACACATGGTGGAGTGGTGCTTGGAAAATGCAAGGTAAAATTGCAAACAAAAAAGACACAATGAAAAAGCTTAAAAATGAAAATTGCATTTAAAAAGCTATTATAATATTGTAATGATTAATTAATTAATTAATTTTTTTCTTTACATTTTCCATGTATGCCTTAACAAAAGCAGACACGGCTGGCCAGAAATGGGTGTGGTGCAGAGGCAGCTCACAGAAACTCTCAACTCAACTCCTTACACAGTGCACATGTATCAAAATGCACAAGTCTTAATTTAAATCAACTTGAATAGAATAACCTGTTAGCTCTCAGTACATAATTAAACACTTGAGTGTATACTCAAAAAAAGGACTACACCAACACCTACCTGCCTCACGCCATCTGTGTCCCATTGTTCTTCCAATACCCACAACACCTTCATTAGGGCTGCTTGCTCCCTGTAGTTGATTCATATTAGTGTGTTACTCCAGACAAACCACACCAGAGTTAATTTGGCAGGTGGTTTTTACGAGGCTGTTATCACAAGAGGTACATCACTTATTATTTGTTCAAATGCCAACAATGACCTAAAACAAGGGCCTCTTGTGACCATACTGTTTGCATCCTGTTTTCTTCCTACAGTCATCATTGGTAACTTTTAAGCAGCCCAGCTGCCAGAAGGCAATGTTGGCACTGTACATTTCTGCAAACAAAGGATACATTACGTTTGTACATTTAATACGTATTATATCACCTTTTAAAGCAGCTGTGCGGAACATTTTACCATTTATAAAACTGTCTCTAGTTCGTATCTCCTCCCCTTGAAGATCCGCATATTTATTTGAACCCAACAGCGACAAAAAAGCCTTTCTCTATATGGCTATTTAGCGTAGCCTAGCTCGGGTCGGACACACAGCGGAAGTCAGCAAACCAGAATACGGCACCCGAGGCGGAAGTAAGTCTGCACGCCTGCAGCAGCCCACAGCCATTCAACCACAGAAGGAGAAGGAGCCGTGTTTACAGAGAGTGTTCTTTGAGTAAGCAGTACGCAACGGGCATTGCTGAACACATAACAGTTTTACCAGATGTATCAATAAGGACTTGGTTGTTCTTTCGATGTCATGGCGGATAAAGAAGGAGCACCATCTAAAAGAAAAAGAACAGAAGAACACAATAAGGCTAAACGGGACAGTGATAGGGCTCGAGCCCAAACGCGTGTAAACCTCGGTCGGGCATTCACCAAGTGGAGAAAGCTGAGAGATTTGAAAGGTTTAAAACTGATCCCGAGTTGGCCCTTTTCCTAATCAGCAGGTATGTCATTTTTGTTTTTATTTAGAGAATATACCGCAACTTGATAGATGTTGTTTCACTTAAATATATGACGACATGGAAGTTATAAGCAAGCTAAATGTAACGCTAGCTGATGTGAACCACTTTTGTCTAGTAACGTTACAACAAACGCCACAAAATTATCTGTGACTGTGACCATGAACACAAATATACAGCAGGCAGTTGTCCTCAGTTTATAAGAAATTCAGAGCTACACCAGAACATTTATGAACAGGTCTTACTTTACTACTAACTTCTGTGTAACGTAAGCAAGTTAGCATGTTTCCACTAATTACTTGGACTGACCTAACGTTAGTAACGTTAGTCCACTTATTTTTTAAGCCAATTAATTGAAGCCTAACATAAAGGCCAATGATTGTCATTTACGTCATCTGTCACTAAGTGATTTTGAATTCTGGCGCTATATTCTTCTTCTACACTACGTAGCCTACCGCCTATGTGTTGATTACGGTTCGGTCCGGTAATGTTATAGATGGAGCTGAATCTATGGAGGCAGCACAACAGGCCGAAGGATGATACACGTGTCACCAGCGACATTCTCCAAGTTCTGAGACTAACCGCAGACTTTTATCCCAACGTGCATACTATCGTGAAGGTTCTCCTAACAATGCCCGTGTCCACTGCCAGTGCTGAGCGTTCATACAGCTGTTTACGTCGCTTGAAAACATACCTCCGGAACACTATGACAGACAAGAGATTGAGTGGACTTGCCCTGTTGAACATTCATCACGATATTCCTATCGATTCTGAGGCCATTCTGTGGGAGTTCGACGCGACGGGGAGGCGTAGACTTCATTTCAAATAGGTAGGAACATTATTAGCCTATTATTATTATAATAAAGTGTGTTTTTGTGTGTTTTTACCATGTGTCTCTGCCTGGTGTGCCGTCACCATAATGTTTTGCTGGGCTGTTTTCATCTGTGTTTCTGTACACTGTCACCATCCTCTGCTGTAAAGCCTAACTGAGCTTCATTTTTTCATTGAGTAAAAATCTACTTTGAATTATGGAATTGATTAGAATCGTTTCTTGTTGAATTTTTTTTTTGTTTGAACTTTTAAACATCTGTAGGCTGTGTAATTTCTCTCTCCCTCTGCTTAGCGTAGGGGAGAGCGGGGACTTACGGATCACTTTATCATATTTTCCTCTCTGCACAGAGATGCATTTATTTATAGTAACGGCATTTTATAATGAGCAGCATACATATGTCTTCTACAAATCCCGACCACGTTTGCAAAGTTTGGATGAAAACAACTGCTGGATCTGTGAGTACTATGAAATTGAATCCCAGTGGCGCCACTGGTGGGTGTCATACCGCTTCGACCACATGGGATGCTATAATCAACGAAAACGTAAAGTTCTGCACAGCTGCTTTAAGTAAAAAAGTATAGTAGCTGGCTTTGTCATCAGAAGGTGTAGTGGATGGTGCGTGGTGTGACACCAAGATGAGATGCCTGCCAAACTGCAGACCATTGTCCGAGAGCAACAGACCACAAAAGTGGTTGGTTTTTATCAAGCTATTTGTGCGCTTCAAGCAATTTTTTCAGCCGCCAAATGAGGGTGTTTTTAGCAACGTGTTGCTGTGTTAACAGCAGCTTTTTAGCCACTAAAAGCATTTTCTTTGTTGCTTTTTTTTTTTTTTTTTAGAGCCATGAATTGGCTGTTTGTTACTGAGATGTTACTAAGACACACAAATACATGTGCTTTTTTGCACTGAGCACTGCTATACTGTTATCAGGTATAAGCCAGCAGTATGTTCATTCATTCATTCATCTTCTAATCGCTTCATCCTCGTGAGGGTCGCGGGGGGGCTGGAGCCTATCCCAGCTGACATTGGGCGAGAGGCAGGGTACACCCTGGACAGTTCGCCAGACCATCGCAGGGCTGACACATAGAGACAGACAACCATTCACACTCACATTCACACCTATGGACAATTTAGAGTAATCAATTAACCTAGTCCCCAAATTGCATGTCTTTGGACTGTGGGAGGAAGCCGGAGTACCCGGAGAGAACCCACGCTGACACGGGGAGAACATGCAAACTCCACACAGAAGGGCTCCCACACCCGGGATCGAACCGGCGCCCTCTTGCTGTGAGGCGACGGTGCTAACCACCACACCACCGTGCTGCCCCAGCAGTATGTTTATTGGGTTAATTCAGCAGTCTGTAATGATTTGGTACCACGAACGATAACGCGAACGCTAATGCTAGTTTGCTAACTAGCTAACAGCTGCAGTCGTCATTTCCGGTAAGTGCACAACGGCCGTGTTTGGTTTGAGACAACACTACCCTGTCGAAATTCAGGCACTACGCCAACAAGTACATAGTGCACATAGTATACTACATGGAAGTGTACTAACGGAAGTATGTAATTTGAGACACAGCACAGGTGTTTTAAGCCAGAAATGTTTTTTATCCCCCACATTACCAAGTGGATTTTGTGCCTAAACCTAACTGCATGTTAGTGTTGTTGAAACATACAGAAACATAGAGTTTCAGTGTATTTCTACATAATAACATGCAAATGTAACTTATCCGGGTTTTGCAGAAACATACAATAACATTTATTCTGGCAATGGGGTTGATTTAAGGCATCAAATCAGAAAGCACTCCTTTGTATTGTTTCAGAATGCATTATCCACTGTGAGGGTTTAAGGACAGAGGGATAGCATTTGCTGTAAAGCCCTCTGAGGCAAATTGTGATTTATGATATTGGGCTTTATAAATAAAATCAAATTGAATTGAATGGCAGCCTACTGTACAGTATTTGTTTTTTTATGCCACATTTGTATCTGGCTTCTCTCATAATTTAAACTCAATCCAGCTACATTATGCATGCTGTACAAAATACAGAGCTATGTTTGGATTGAGTGGCAAAACAGAATTATGTTCTATTATTATTTGACCTTAAAAAATGTCGAAAAGACTGCAGCAGATCAACCGCAGCTCCTCCTGTGTTGGTTTCATCAGGCTGGAAAGGCCAGGTGTTCTGTCTGAACGAACTACATGGGCGAACAGCTCCGGGAGTCCTTGAGCAGCACATGAGCAAACACATGCGCTCACAAAGAGTCTTTCTGTGTCTCTCCTCCTTCCTCTTTCTCTCCCTCTGAATTTAAAAGGAAGAATCTGGAGGCCACCCAGGACTTTAATCTGCTCTTCTCCTTGCTCTAAATACTGTACACGCAAATATTTGTAAGCAGTCTGAAGATCGGTTTTCATTGACAAAATAGGGGAGAGAGTATGACATTAAAAGATGCAGTGTTGTCAGTATTTGCTGATATAACATCCAAATAGTTAGATTGAAAGGTTGCACAGCTGTGAGAGTGTGAACACTGATACACTGCAAAGAAAATTATACTCATTTAGATCGATTAACTCCATGAAGTGAAAGCAGTGTCAAAACTGAAAAACCTATGAGAGAAACTCTCCTTGCTGCCTCGTTCATTTGGTGGGATGCGATTTGCAGACTAACAAAGAAGGTGAAAGATGGCTATGTGGGGAAAAGCTGCGAATGAATTGTGATGGGCCGATACATCATAATTTTGGACACCCGATGTGCGGTGAGCTACAACGTAATGAGAAGTAACCACTGAAGTTTGGCAATGTTTCTGCATTTGGAATATACTGACTCAAAACCTTTTATTTCTGTACTATTTTAAACGTCATGCCCCAAATATCAAATGCACTGTACGTGTAGTTTCTCATATCACAGTGGATAGTCCTAGGTCATAAATACTCATTAGGTTTCGATAGCGAGAGTTGGAGGAGACGGGCAGATTAATGAGAATAAAGGAGCCTGTGTGTGTGCCAGTGTAATGAGTTGATAATACGTCTAACCCTGCAGAACAGGCTCAACTGAAAGAAACTGTGGAACATAAATGTTATTTACGCTTTGGAGGGGAATGGAGGGTAGAAGTTAATTGCGGGTATATTGGGCTTTATATTCACACAGCGATGCCCCCTGTCCTCAGCCGTGTGCTGTGACAACTGGTTATTCATTTAGCTGTGACACTCCATCACCACAAAATAATTGCCTCTCCTGCCAGGGATATTATGAGATTAAAATATTAATATAATTTAGCCAGATAATTCATGCAAACTTTTTTTTTAATCATGATCGTATGTTCATGGGAAGATATTTTTAGCTGTGCAACCTGCAGCCAAATCTAGTTACTCCCCACCAACATGTAAAATAAATGAGAGAAGTTTACCTAGCTCTGGTTTAAACTTTAGGACTGTTTTCTGTTGGGTGGACTCCACAAGTGAATAGGAATCCTTTGCCACTTGATTTATGTAAATAGGGACACTCTGGCAGAATGTGTTGGTTAAAATGTAATTCAGTAGACTAGTAGATGCTGAATGCGGAACACTTTATTTAAATGTCAAACATTTAAGGGTGCGCCACAGCCCAGTTGCCAGAAGAAAATGTTGACTTTGCACTTTTCTGAAAACCATGAATATATTGTATTTGCACCTTTCATACGTATCACATTAACATTTCTTATCTACATGAGCTGGCTTAGGAAGTTGAGGAGTTTGTGGATGGTGTGACACCTTGGTGAGACGCCCACGGAGCTGCAGATCACTGTTCGAGACTCAGTCATTGCTGTGTCTGCAGTGGCTTCTCAGACAGTGTCAGATGTGGGTGTTTTGTAGCGACCCGTTGATGTTTTTCCAGCTTGAATAGCGGTACAAAAAAGTTTGTTTTACCGAACCAGCGCTGGGGCTGCAGTAGCTCAGTCTATAGGGACTTGGGTTGGGAAGCAGCTTGCCAGCTCAAGTCTCCATCCAGACCAAATATGAAGCATGGACTGGTAGCTTGAGAGGAGCCAGTTTGCCTCCTTTGCCCTGCAGAGGTACCCGAAACCTGAACCGAAACCCCAACTGCTCGGGGCGCCTGTCTGTTGGTAGCCCCTTCACTCTGATATCTCTCCATTTCATGCATGTATAGGTCCTGTTTGTGCATGTGTGTGTATTTCAGGCCTGTGTGTATATGACTACAGAGTGAAATTTTCTTTGAATTTCGTTATTTTATTATAATTTTTATTTAACAAGGTATATCTTCTTCTTCTCTTCTGCTTTAATTTTTCCAAACATGATCTTTCCCTATTCATAACCAAGTGTTTTTTCTGCTTAAACCTAACCACACATTAACCACAGTGTTGCTGAAATGTTTCACTGTATCTGCTACACAATAACATGCAAATCTCATGTATTCATGGCTTGCAGAAACGTACAATGCCAACAGGAGGAGCTGTTCTGACATTTTATTGATCAACTCTTAATTAACACATATTTTGCACATTAACTGATGATGAAATAATCAGGTGCAGTTCTACAAATCATTTAAAACTTAGTATATTGTATATTGCTAGCAAATCAAAACCCTGGCATATAATTATGCACTGGAGTCTACCTTTATCAGTCATGTCGAACCAAGCTTCATCCTCTGAGGCTGAAAAATTAAGCAAATGCAAAAGCAAAAATAAATGTGTTTACAGCCTGGTACAAAATGGTTTTGATCTCTATGCCTAATTTCCCAATTTGTGACAACTGTAGGGGGGTGATTTTTCAAACCTCCAATTGACATTTCATTAATGCTTTCAGTTAGGTAGTCTAAGGGTATCTACCCACTTTCTTCATGTCTGGTTCCAGAACACCAAGATGGCAACAGCCATAATGCCGGACCCGAGGCTTCAAAATGGAACTGCGCAAACCAATGACTGACGTCACGTTTGCTATGTCCATCATTCTTACAGTGCCCTTCAGGCTGGTACTTTGGCCCTGAAGCTGGGATGTCCAGCAGACATTTTCAAGAAAAAATCTTAACTCAATCAATCAATCAATCAATCAAACTTTATTTGTATAGCACTTTTCATACAATAAATTGCATCGCAAAGTGCTTTACATGAACATAAGATGTCACACACAACAGAAATTTAACAGCAACAACAACAGACATTACATAATTAAACAGATGTAAATAAATAAAAATCCTTTAAACAGGAGACAAGGGACTGAAGGACTGTGGAAGCGCTATTTCTACATATTGAGGAAACACTAGAGATAAAAGAAGAAAGATCAAGTTAAATTGAAATATATATGTATATACATATATATATACATACATACATACATACATATACATACACATACACATACACACACACATACATACATACATATATAAATAAATAACATTAAAATAATAAATAAAAATAATAGATAGGCTAAGATTAATGCACTAACAAGCTAGTGACTAAAACCTAAACTAAAAACTAAAAATCAATAAATAAAAGGATAAGAAAAATTAGTGAAATAATAAAACCTGTAAGTAAGATCTAATCAAAAGCCAGGCTAAAAAGGTGTGTCTTAAGTTTGTTCTTAAAAATGTCCACACTCTCAGCGGTTCTCAGGTCTTCAGGAAGGCTGTTCCACAGACGTGGACCGTAACAACAAAAGGCAGCCCCGCCATGAGTTTTGGTTCTGACTTTAGGTATTAATAAAAGGCCTCTATCTGAAGACCTGAGAGATCTAGTTGGCTCATAAGGTAAAAGCAGATCTGACAGATACGAAGGGCTAAGACCATTAAGAGACTTAAAAACCAATAAAAGTATCTTAAAATCGATCCTGAAGCACACAGGTAGCCAATGCAGGGACTTTAAAATTGGTGTAATGTGAGCTCTCTTTCTGGTCTTCGTTAGCACACGAGCAGCAGAGTTTTGCAGTATTTGTAAAGGTGCAATATTCTTTTTAGGGAGACCAGAAAGAAGAGCATTGCAATAATCAATTCTGCAAGTAATAAAAGCATGGATTAGTGTCTCTGTGTTGGCTTGTGAGAGAAATGGACACACTTTGGCAATATTTTTGAGATGATAAAAACCGTTCTTTGTAATATGTTTGATGTGGTGTTCGAAGGTTAAGTTTGAGTCAAAGACCACACCCAGGTTCTTAACATTGTCTGATGGCTCAAGTGCCAATGCCTCTAGCTTAAAATTCAATTTTTCTCTCATAGCTTCAGGACCGATAACCAGTACCTCTGTCTTGTCCTGGTTAAGCTGCAAAAAATTTTCTGCCATCCATGACTTAATGTCTAAAATACAATTAAAAAGGGCATCGATTGGCCCTGTGTCATCAGGAGACACAGCAATGTAAAGCTGTGTATCATCCGCGTAACTGTGGAAGTTTATGCCGTGTCTCCTGATGACATCGCCAAGTGGCAGCATATAGAGATTAAAAAGGAGCGGACCTAAAATTGACCCTTGAGGGACACCACAATTCAGTTTATAGCTCCTAGATGAACATTCATTATAACTCACGAAAAGTTCTCTATCGCTAAGATAGGATTTAAACCAGTTAAAAACAGTGCCAGATATGCCAATTAAGCTGTAAAGACGATTTAAAAGTATTCCATGGTCCACCGTGTCAAAAGCTGCACTTAAATCCAATAAAACCAGGACTGATAGTTTTCTCATGTCCAGGTTACATCTAAGGTCATTCACAACTTTGACTAGTGCAGTCTCAGTACTATGGGTGGCTCTAAAACCAGACTGGAGTTTCTCATGGATGCCTTTTGACGTAATAAAAACATTCAACTGATTAAAAACAAGTTTCTCTAAAATCTTACTTAAAAATGGCAGATTGGTCTGTAACTATTGGGGTCCAGAGAATCTAGACCATTCCTCTTCAGAAGGGGCTTAACCAGTGCGGTCTTAAAAGCAGTGGGAAAGACACCCATCTGAAGGGAGTAATTTACAACAGTCAATAAATCCTCATATAAAAACCTATAAACAGTCTTAAAAAAGGAGGTGGGGATGGGATCTAAAATGCAGGTTGAAGGTTTTAGTTGTGAGACAACTTTACCAAGGATTTCAGCATTAACCAGGACAAAACTTTCTAGTGTCTCCCCACATGCAGAGACAGGCTCTAAGTCCGTGTTCTGGGTAAAGTTTGCTGACCGTTGTTGAACTAGAGCCAATCTGATGTTGTCGATTTTGTCTCTGAAGTGAACTGCAAATTCCTCACACCTCTCACTGGATGATAAAATATGTATGTTGTCAGAAACGGGATTGATAAGACGGTCAATGGTTGAGAACAGTATCTTGGGGTTGTTTCGGTTGTCATTGATCAAATTAGAGAAATAAGACTGTCTTGCATATTTAATTGCCTTGTTATAGTTAATTAGCTGTTCGTGGAAAATTTGGAAATGAATAGTTAACTTAGTTTTTCTCCATTTCCGTTCTGCTACACAACATTTTCTCTTTAGGTGTTTGGTAGTTTCATCTTTCCAGGGAGGGTTTGGTTTTGATTTGATCTTTTTTAATTTTAGTGGGGCAACTTTTTCAAGTGTTGACTCAAGTTTACTGTTAAAACAGTCAACAATAAAATCACAGGAAGAGGGTAAAAAATTGGAAGGAGTGTCATGTAAAATATTAATAAAATTTGCAGTCACTTCAGGAGTAAGATAGCGCTTCCTTACAGTCCTTTCTAAAACATTTTCCTGATTAAAACCACAGACATTAAAAAAAACACAATAATGATCGGAAATACCTGTATCCACAACAGAGGAAATTTTGGCAGAGAGGCCATGAGTTATAATTAAATCTAAAGTGTGGCCCCTGTTGTGTGTAGGTTGAGTTACATGTTGGTTAAAATTCATACAATTTAACATACTTAAAAATTCTGAAGCAAGTGAGTCTGATTGATTATCAATATGTAAATTAAAATCACCTAAAATAATTGCTCTGTTAAAGTCGGTGTGAATAATCGAAAGCAGCTCTGAGAAGTCTGAAATAAAACTTGAACATCTTTTGGGTGGCCTGTAAACAGTCAAACATAGAACTGGAGGACTGTTAAAAACAAGGCAGTGGTATTCAAAAGATGCATATTCCTCAAATGTAATATTTTTAAAACTAAATGCTGCTGAGACGATGGTTGCTGTGCCTCCTCCTCTCTTACCAGACCTGGATGAAAATGAGAAATTGTAATTGGTTGGCGAGGCTTCCAGGAGTGTAGCTGGTCCATCTGTGCTAAGCCAAGTCTCCGTTAAAAACATGCAGTCAATCTTATTATCGGAGATCAGGTCATTAATAATAAATGTTTTGTTTGAAAGGGATCTGACATTTAAAAGAGCCATGCTCAGAGTTCTGTCCTGGGGTGTATTTGGTCTGTGTAGCTGTATCGGTCTAAGATAACGAGAACGAGCTCCAGAGGTCTTTCTGGAAAATGGTCTGGTGGTGATCATGACCGGTATTGACAGGGCAGGGCTTTTCGTGTATTGATTGCAAGGGGTGCTGCTGAGACTACAGCTGGGCCGTGTTGTGCAGTGTCGTCGGGAGATCGATGGCAGATGGGGCCCATAGGGGGCAGTGGTGGATGAAACAGGACTTTGAGCTGCAACAGGGGGCGGGGAGGAAGAGATCTGGAAGGGGGTGTGTGTTGTAAACAACCGTCAGGCACGTGCAGCATGTGTGGCAGTTTGTACAGCATATTGAAAATTAGCAGCTAACATCCTGCTACCCAGTTCATTTGGGTGTACTCCGTCCGGCTTGTAAAATGAATAGCGGTTCCAGAACAGATTGAAATTGTCAATGTAGCCGAGGTCGAGGTCTCTGCAGATCGAAAACAGCCAGGAATGAAGACTGAGGATTCGGCTGAATCGCTCAGCTCCACGAGCCAGTGTTGGAATTGGGCCTGATATGAACACTGATTTACCTGTGGTGCGCAGGAAGCTGAAAAGGTCTTTAAAATCAGCTTTCGTCAACTCGGACTGCTTGCGAGTGGTGTCATTACATCCTACATGGACAATGACTTTATTGACTGTGGAGGGCAGTGAGCCTATAAGTTCTGGAAGTTTATTTAGGATGACAGGCACAGTAGCTCCGGGGAAACAGCGAGTGATTGCGTTGAAGAAGCGGACATGCCTGGTGATGGAGTCCCCCACAATTAAGGTGGTTGGTGGGAAGAGGGGATGATGGGGTGCAGGTTGTGTCTTGCTACGATCAGCTGAGGACCTGGAATTCTCTGGAGGTAGCGGCTTTGACCCCCGCGAATGCCATCACACCGCATCCCTGAGCAGCTTGCGCCGTGCTGACGAGCCAGCAGGATGGGATGTACTCCGCCCAGGCTCCGAGTGCGCCGAGGCCTCAGGGAGGGAGACGGCTGCGGCGGCAGGGGTGGAAACGTCAGCCTCAGACACTGGGATGGAACCACCAGCCGGGGTGGCTCGACCGGGAACGGCCCTCGGCTCCAGCTCTGCAGTCAGCGGCGGGAACTCGTCCATACTCAGGAGATCATACCTGTTGGACAGCTGGAGTTCACAGGTGGGTTGCGGGCTGGCCTTGCATGCCTTCTTGCCGGATGCCACGGACCAGGACTCATGCTGCGGGGTGGAACAGTGTGCCCTGCGCCCCGGGTTCGGTGTAAAATCCAGTACAGCAGCAGGCACTAGCTTTGGCTTTGCACCCAGCAAGAGCCAGTGGTCCTCAGGTTGGGGATGAGACGGCGGGGTCGAAGCGACCAGCCCGGGTGAAACAGGAGCACCTCCGGGGCCGGGGGCAGGCTGAAACGAGGAGGCAGGAGCAACCCTCGCTGGGGCTGGGGGAGCAGTGTCCATAGCCGGGATAGTGGAGTCCAGCTCAGCAGAGTTGACAGGCGGACCTGCTCCCAGTGTGGTTACGGAGTCCAGGAGTTTTTCTTTATTTCGGATCCAGTAAAGGTCAGAAATACGGCGCTCCAAGTCGGCGATGGACTGAGATTTTTGGAGACAACCATCGCACTGGTGTGGGGTAAGTGAAACCACAGTAGAGGCAGCCATGGATGTAGCTCTTAGCTTCGCAGATTGAGCTAATTAGCTTAGCCGCCGGTTACAAGCAGGCAGGCAAACAGTTCATTAAAACAACTAAAAGTCCACGTCCGATGACTGAAATCCTTTCACCGGTTAAAAGGTATAGTTAAGAACGACTAAAACCCAAAGAGTGTGACACAGGAATAAGGCTAAAAACTAGATAAAATTGCAGTTTTCAGGCAGTAGATCACAGAACTCTGTGAGACGTCATTTGTTACAGCGACGCTCATTTGTTACAACTCCAAGATCATGAAACAATACACTGAAGTATATAAAATGTGTTTCAATTTCTGCTTCAAACAAATCACACATGTGCAACTTCCTGTCCTCCTATCAGACTTAATGATGGAGTCTAGTTTCCAAAGCCAAACACAGGATGTCAGAAAGCACAAACAGGCCTCTCACGTTAAGGGTAACATGTTGTTCTGGACAGTAAATGGGCTTAAAGCAGTATGTGTTAGACATGTTACTTTATACATTTGAAAATAGGCCATGTTTGTCATTTCAAAACATGCTAAGAGAAGATTGAAATTTTTATTGCTACAAAGCAAACTTGTCTCCATTGGAGGGTGAGAGCTACTTATCAGGCATGAGATGATATAGCTTGCAAATCGTCTTGATTTATTTATTAATGTGATGTTCTTATCCACAATGATTGCTGCGGTGGGAAAAGAAGACTGCACACAAGAAAACACCTGCTCATGAATGTCCCTTGCATCATGGATCTACTTTCATCGGTGTAAAGTATTAGGCTAGTTGTTTAATGTAATCAAAGATTAAAATGGCTGAGAGCTTAAGGTGGTGTGCAAGATCCTCAAAGGGGTCTAGAATATAAAAACAATTCCTTAAGACCTGGCTTCAGCCAACAGAAGAAAAAGAAAGTAAACTAAGGAAGTCTACCTCAACTTTTGATTCTTTGAACTTAATCATGTCGGATGGAGCATAATTCCATGTTTGAAGATGTAGTATCGTATTCAAACAGACTTCGCCTTCAAAGTTTTTAAAAACCCCAAGTGGTCTTTCTCTGGTGACAGGGGGAATCTGAGGGACTAGTGGGAGAGATAATGACGGTGTTACTTATACTATTTGAACACCATGAAATAGAGAAGAAATCTTCTGCCATTTGCTTTTTTTGTTCCTCATTTGATATTTAGGACGCATATTTGCAATCAGATCTGGGGATTTATAATGTAAAAAAAACCCTGATCTCTTAAATCCTTCCTCAAAATGCTTTAAAGTCATTGTATATATACCCTATGGAAAGATCTTATATAACAGTTCAAAAAAGGGAATTATGAAATAGCTAAATGCAATTTGAGGGCATCTCAAAGTGAAAAAGAAAGTATCTTATCAGCAGGATAAAGTCAGAGGAATATACTGTAGTTAATATGAAATGAATGCGGGGGTGGAAACCCTTCAGCAATGCAACTGAGGACATTATCTACTTCATTAATCCTCACAGACCAGCACACAACACCATGTACTGTGTGATTAACATTGCACTTGGCCAATACTTACCTACCTTATGAGAAAACAGTAATAGGGTATAGCCAGACAACTGTTATTAATATTCATTCATACATTGCAAATTTCCCAAGGAAACAACGGTTTTTAGCGTTGCAGCAGTCAAAGAGAATTGAAAATGACTTTGAAAAACAACGTCCCCCTTTGAGCCTTTTGGCTCAAAGGGGGACTTTTGCAACGCCTCCAGAGTTTGTTTCTGGAAGGCAGCGCACTGGATGATTGGGAGTGATCCTGGTAGTTACTGACTGGGAATCAGCAGGAGGCGGAAATTCACGCAGCCTATCTTATCTCGACTCCCACTTGCATCATTACTGGGCTCTATTGCTGATGATACGCATTGCCCAATAGCGCAGTGCCACACTGATCAACCATTTGCATGCCCTTGCTGGCTGCAAACCTATATAGTTAAGTGCCCTGGCATGCCACAAATCAAAAGAAAGCCATGACTTGTTATCTCGTTGCAGCTTTTCCCCGGCGTTTGCCGAGGAGCCATATCTCCAGCTTTGAAGTCAGAGCCACTGGCAATGTCTCAAGCGCTGCTGCCATCAAGTGAGCGCCTCTTCATTAAATCCTTGAGCTGCTTCTAATTACGAACTATATCAGGAGGCCCTCGGTGCTGGGCACTGGGGCAGAGAACAATGTGCATGACACAAATGCCAAAAATCACAGGGGAGGCTGGGGACACAAGCCTCAGCAGACAAGAGAAACCATCCATATCTCACTGTGACTCTGTTTCAAGACCAAACTTTAACATGGCAGTGTCACAATAGTCATTAACGCATTTCTTGCCAAAGATTTCAGTCGGCAATGCATCAACAGTAAATGAAAAAAGATCATTTGATTTTCAGGTGTGCTTATATGCATACTTTAATTGATGCAGCACAATTTTCTTTTTGTCGGCGGATGTTTCCGAGACTGACTGCATTGATGTTTCCCCTGTAAGTTAGCAGATCTGCAGCAAGGGATTGTGGGGTGGATTTCATCTGCGTCTTTCATCCTGAAACTCTCAGTTCCCTTGTCACCTACACTCCTAGCTGCTCTATTTATAACTTGTAACCATAACAACTGGTCTTTTCTGGTCTTTTCCTGTCACTAGGTGTCTTTGTGCTTCAGATAAAAAAGAATATCATAGCATGCCAAAACTTTCATCGTTGTCAAAGCCAATGTTACTCTCACAACATGTTAATGGTGATAACTGCAGCTATTAGCAGGGATTTACATTATTATCTTATAGAGAGAGCATCCCGGTGAAATCATCGCCTTTTGAATCCCAGAAACAAATCTGGAGCACTTTGTTCCTGCGTGATGAATAAATTGGCAGTGCTGAAGGGTGACTGGCACAGATGAATGAGACTTTGAAGAAGAGCATAGCAGGCATTGTTTTCAAAAAAGTTTCATCTACTTTGCATTAGTTTTTTAAGAGCCCGTAGATAGTTTGCGAGCTCAGACCTGATGTGCCTCTGTAAGTCAAGATTTTGATAGAAAGAAAGAAAGAAAGAAAGAAAGAAAGAAAGAAAGAAAGAAAGAAAAAGGAAAACAAGTCTGATGCATGTTTGAGGGCTCAATTATTAACAAACAGGCACCCTGTGTTTTATGAGTGAATGGATTTTAACACAAAACAATGTTTTTTTACTTAAGCAGCTCAGTCACATGTGTACTTAGACACACACATGCACAACTCCTCCCATCGTGGCTTTACATAATGAAGCAGGTTATGCTGAACGAAGTCTGAAATCACTCTGAGCCGCAGTGTATGCAGCTAGGGAGTAGTCACGCAGAAACACAACACACTGGCAGTTCACCCTCTCAGGAACCGAGGGTAACAGGCGTTTAGCTGACGAGGGGTGAAGCCATTGTTTGACATCTTGCTGCTCCCACCATCCCGGATCCTTTAGTGAAAACTAATTGCTCCCAAAGGGACCAATCCCGTGGTCACACCTAAATGAACCTGACCCAAGTGTATAGTAGGGTAGGGGTGAGATTGTCTTCACTGTCTGACGTTGCAATCTCACAGGCAGACAGATTCAAGATCAACTCAACAACACGGGCTCTGGGTGGCGGGGAGGGGGCCAAGCTTTAATCCCCGCGCTGAGAGTGGAAACCAAAACTGTTTATATGCAACAGCACTGATGGAAAATAAATAAACAACGCAATTTGTCTTGTGGTGTAACAGCGGGGGGGATTAAAAATGATTATCGAAATCTTATTATTTCTGAATGTGCTCTGACCTTGTTTGTAATGTAATTTGGAGCGCCTTAAAAGATTATGATGAGATGAGTCACATTCTAGTTCTCAAATTAAGAAAAAGAGTGGTCTGTAGAGGGGCCACAGTGAATGTTGTGCTAAAAATAATGATTCAATCCACTTCAATGCCAGCACAAGGTTGAACATTTACAAGCATGATCTGTCATTCCTAACTTAATGGGACATTGGAAATATTTAGAAACTGTGCTAGATTCAAACAGTCTCTCTATTTTAGATGAACCACATGAGGTGCCATGGATTTTAACAAGAGGGAAGCACTATTTGACAGGGGATAGGACTTCAACACAACACTGTCATGGTTAGGGCAACTGGCTATTACGACAATGCAACTACTTGTATGATGAAGCAAGTTCATATGGATATTTAAAGTAGTTTTGAATAAACAAATCAGTACAGATTTTAATGGAAAACATCTCACATTTTTATGCAAATTGTGCCTGCCAAAAAACAAGTCCAAAAGTCATTAATAATGGCAATAAATCTGAAATGACATTTTGAGTTGAAGCATCTGACCAGTCTTTGGGAAATATTTGAAAGTGAATGATGATCACAAGATTTTATTTCATTAAAAAAAGGAAGAAATAAACATTAACTTATTCATTTTTGGGAACAGTCAGTTCAAAAGCCAAATTGTGAACTATGGCTATGAAAGAGTTTCATTTTAATTTATGTGAACTAAATTTTAAACTACCACTTGTTAATGTAAGCAAAACACCGGCAGCCTTGATGAGATCCTATCTCCATACTGCATTCAGTGTTGACCAGTCCAAGCTTCTTTTACAATTTCACAGTCAGTTACTGAGAGCTACAGACAGTTTTAAGTGCCACATTAATGCCTGGCTTCATGTTACCTCACATAAAAGTGATAACATGCAGTGAGGTAAACTGATAAAAACAGGGTGATAAAAAAGAGCAGTGGTCTAAGATCCGTAGCCAGTATCAGATGATGAAGTATTGAGTGGGTGGATGAAGAAGTCAGATAGGTGCATACCTTCTGCAAATGTATGGAGTAAAGTTTCTGCCACAAGACAACCAAGTAAAATGTATCTGAGTCTTAGTTTCTCAACACTGCACTTTTGCAGCAGCTGCAATTTTGTCAGAACTCTAACGGACTGGTGTGCAGGATTTAGTGGCATCTAGTGGTGAGGTTGCAGATTGCAACCAACTGAAACTCCTTCCATGAGACAAGCATGTAGGAGAACTAAGGTGGGCAATGTGAAAATGCAAATGGCCCTACCTAGAGCCAGTGTTGATACTGTAAAAACAACATGGTGGACTCCGTGAAAGAGGACCCACTCTGTACGTAGATATAAATGACTCTTTCAAAGGTAACTAGAATGTGATTTTTATTTTCAGGCGATTATACACATATTAAAAAATAGGTATGTGTATTATATTCAGTGTTGCACTACTCGTTATATTAGTTTTCCATTAGACTGTGTCTCCCCAAAATTCTGATGTGTGTCTCTGTGTGAGTGTCAGGGTAATCACTTGTAAGTGTAGCTAAGGCTGGATCACTTGCAAATGATTTTCATTTACCTGGCGTCTTCAGTTGCCTGTGACCGGTATTTTCCCAAGAGTCTGAAAGATGGAAAGTCACTCGTGGAGCAACATTTCATCCACAACACATCAAGCCAAAAGCTTCATTACATTTTTGTAGTCTGCAGAGTAAAATCCAGCTGTGGTTGTTTAGCTAGAGTAGGGCTACATGCAGTGTCTGCAGCTGAGGAGGGCTCACCTTTGGTCGTGTGTAGGCCTGCAGGAGGGTAGGCCTCTACCTGCAGGAATATTGTTCTTGTCATCTTTCCACCAGATGTCAATCAAAGTAATGGGAATAGTTCCAGCTGCTAAGGTAAGCATTTCCATCTTCCTAATTAGCTTGCTGCTTTATGATGTGCCTGCACAGTGTGGCCATCATGAAAATGTCACGTTACTGACGCGTTATTGCCCAACACTGATTATATTCAATATCTGTCAATAGAATAAATCCTACACACTGGACCTTTTTCTGTGATGTTGGTGGCACAAATGTCAACACAGCCATTTCTGGCTTTATTCATGTAGATAATTAAAACCAATGGGGAAATTTTCCAGACTTGTTTTTGCAGTCTGAACCTTTTAAACTGGACTCACAGCATATTACAAATGTTTTTTTCTCCCCATTTCTGTCCTCCCTAGAAAAAAAATAGAATCAGTGGTTTCACCAAGTGCCTCAAAACGACATGTGTTTACGTTCAGGTGACAAAGCCCTCTAGTGGGAATTATGACTCCAGGCCAAAGGCGTAAATCAAGTGACGTATTATAGAACAACAATAGCTGCAGAGGGAGGAGGTCGGGGTGGGTGGATTGACAAACGTCTGGACAAACATGGGAGATGGCTGTTTGCCTTCAACAGTAACCGCTGGTTTCTCTTAACCAGGACTGTTTGACTGATAGTTTCCTAACCATAACCCTGTAGATATTATTGTAACCATGACAACGGAGGTTCCCTAACCATAACAAAGTATGGATGGTAGCCCAAACCATGATGTTTTACTAAAAAAGTACTTTAATCAAAATCAGGATATCTACATAACCCCTAACAACATTGTTTTCGTAAAGCAAACCTTAACCACTACATTGCCACAACTGTCCTTATGTTTTTATCTTTTTAAAAATATACAGTGTCAGAGGAAACACATGCCTACTGTACAATGCAATTCTTTATTTAATCAGAATCATCAGGGGGACAGTGCAGGCATCTGATGACAGACATGTGGCCTGTAATCAATGTAGGGAATAACATACCACAGGTGTGCGCACACACACACACACAGCAACAATCATCACACCATCACCTTCACAAATAGGTGATGATGCGACTATTCTCCTGCTGCTTTTGAGAAAAAAAAAAGCAGAGAAAGGAAAACATGAGTGAGCGCAGACCTCTCCATTCTTCTTTGATGCCATTAATTTGCAAAAACTCTGCTGGGAGAGTGCAGTGATAGCTCCATTGTTTACATAGAGTAAAAGACAGGTGAGATTAAAATAGACATGTTTTTAGCAGGACTAATGAGATTTGAGAAAGAACATATTTAATTAAGCTTTTAAAGAACATACTGGGTATGTTTTTCTCTGGAGAAGCTGGACTGGGGGAGCGGAGCTGAGGCATTTGCTTTCTCCCGCTATCTAAGAACTCTTTGTTTGCTTGCTGCAGGTGAATAATCTCCACTTTAAAATTGTATCAGATTAAAATGGAGACATCCTCCAAAAATCTCCTATTTCCTTTTCATCTCATTTCATTCCTTTCAATGCTCTAAGAATCACTACAGCAATAAGCACATGAGGATATACAAACAGGATTACTTGGTGTGGGCATGGTGAAAATGATTTCAGTAGTGTTTCAGTTGCAGAAGCCAGTAAATGTGATTTATTTTCTCTGTACAAAAGCTTACCAAAACTGTTTCAGCCAATTTTAAAGCTGAAACATCACTCCATGTAACATATGGTAAGTGTATCAATGCGTATTTTTAACAATAAAGACACTCTTTCTCCATGTGCCTCAAAAGCTAGTAAGAAATCCTCAAAAAGTAAGTCTGTATTTCTCTGAACTTTCTGACACCAAGATAAATCTCTATACATCTGCTGACTCCTTCAAGGCTATTAACACTGTGTATAATTGGAATTCTATATTTGGCATTGTGGGTAATATTCTGCCCATAAATTGGTGCATGTCAATTGTTTACACTGTGTGGGAAAGCTCATATCCCTACCATTAAAAACCCTAATAAGACACCTGGGATTGGCAATATTTGCTGGGTTACTGAGGCATGTACTGCACCTCCTCATGCCAGGGGTTTTGCAAACTGGGGAAGTGCAGTTTCCATAGTAATACCCTGAGACCAATGCTATTCACTTATTATAAAGCCTTACAAAGCAACACAAAACAGACAAGAGAACTGTGTGGTGTTGTGTTATTGTGTTTACCATATCCACAACAGTAATTATGAATAGCCAGCTGTGGTGTTCGCAGCGGCACCGCCCAATCTGTTAAGCTGCACAATCTGTTAGACCACAGCACTTTCTGTAGGGATAAAGGAATGATGGCTTTTATGTTACATTGCTTATCCAAAGCAACTTACAATAAGTGCATTTAAACATTAATACAAGCCCAAAAAGTGCAGAATAAATCATATATGATGATCTTCTCTTCTCCTCAAGCCTGGTCCATCAGCCTTTTGGTCAGCACATAGAAGGACAGGCATATTGTACATATTTCTTTTTATCAATAAACATAACTGAAGATTTGAATAGGACAATGAATGTTTCTACTGCATTTTCAAAATCAAACCATAGTTACTTTTTTATGTTTCCATAGCTCCTGGATACTTATGCATTTGATGGTTTTCCATATGAAATGCAATACATAATGTGTGCTTGCAGCCAAGGTAATATTTAATTCAGAAATATCATTCAAAGTATAAATGACACATGTTTTAGACTCATATTGGTGTTAAACAGCTTTATATTTTGTATAATTTTGAACAAAAGCTGTTTTCGTGTTAACCGTAGATGTTAAATTACAGCCACAAAAAGACTTTTGGCCACAGCTGTCAGCATTTACAGACTAATAGACTTATTCACGTTGCAGGTGAAATTCTAGTCTGATTATTCAAATAGGTACCTTGAACACTTTACCTTTAATGTACTGCCTAATGGCAGATGAGTGCTTCATTTTTCAGACGAAGAGTTTAGTGGATGGGGCTCATGTCCCGGGAGAGCCATAAAGTAAAAAACATTTCAATGCAATGTTTGGTGTAAACACTTACGTAATGTATTTTAGCAATGCTCAACTGAGATATCTTCACAAAACAGAATGAATGACTTATTAATTTTATTTTTCCTCTTCATTATTTTATAGCGACAAAATTCTCCACCGAGTTATTATTAAAATCACTTTTTTTTTCCTAATATAAAGGCCTATACATCCGCACACCTGTACATTTGACATGTGAAGTTATCTATGGTTGTTTCAAGTTTCAGTCATTAGAGGGCACTCCCAACTCTGTGTGGCTGGTCTCACACACAGTGTTTCCCTCTATGTATAGATTGAATAACAACAAGTCTCAGTATTGTCTCAGTACTTTCATATACTGTAAATTCAATTTAACATTGTATGAGGTTTCCATTGTGCTGTTATCGCTTTGAATAACATAATAATTTCCATAATTTAATTTCTACTTAATTGACTTGAATGAATTAAGTTGGCCCAATACAGGAAGCGTAAGATAGATATAAGCACATCAGTGCTAGCACAACTACTGCACACTGTTAATGACATATTCTCTCTGCTGTATGCAGGTTTTGTTTTTTGAGTTTGAATTAATTTCTGAGACAATTCGGAGCGAGATTCGGCCAGCCAGGATCCCCATCCATCCCAGGAGTGTGGGAGTGAGTGTCCAGCCTACATTTCATCACACCTGAAGTGCCTTCACCAGCCTTGCTTGTGGAACAGATAAGCTCTCAGTAAACTTACATACTACCTGGGTGGCATAGTATAATATGCATTCACACACCAGGAAAGAAAAAACAGAATTTATTTTTAAAAGAAGATTGTGGGTTAATAGAGGACTGAACTGTGGACTATAGTGAGACTCAAAAAAGACTGAGGGTCATCTTACTAAGACACTGAATGGGGTTATCTTTGTTGCTAAATTCCTCTTGGTTAAATTGTTTAAAAATTCTGTTAATTTTCTCACAAATTATTAGCTGTGCATCATTTGGTCCCAGAGTCTAATCCAGAGGAGATGGATAATTGAGCTTAATTGACTGTAAATTCATTCTTGTGTGACACCACTATGTTACAGTGCATAGTGTCATAAAAGCTTTGGACAAGTGTATTTATTCACACAGCACAGTCTAGTAAACCCTTAAGAGAAATTTGATTATTAGGACTAGAATCCTGTCATCGAATTATTATTTTGTCAGAATGATAAGCTCATAAATCTTCATACATGAACCTCGGTAAAATGTAAGGCGCTTTTTATTATGTTAACTTATGCTTCCTTGCATCCTCCCTCTTCTTCCTCAACCCAGAAATCATTCGCCCTGTGCCATCATGGAGGATCTTCCAATTCCTTAAATGCACCTCAAGGAGAAGGCACCTCCACATGTGGCACAGTAACTGACGCTGGTGCTATAGACCGAGGATTTCTCATTTGGCAGCTCCTCTGTCCTTGCATCTCTTCCTAGTATTTGTGCCTGAGAGTAGTCAAGAGGCGAGGAAGAAATGTGAGTGGAGGAAGACAAGATGTAACAGTTTGGAGTCATGAACGGATAAGCAGATAACATGAATGATGGCTAAAACACTAATGCAACGGGGCTGATGAGGGAACAAGAGTCAGGGGTGCAGATGGGTGTAGGTCAGGGCCGGCATACAGTGTAATAACCAAGCAGCAATTGGCAGCATCATGGTGCAAGCACATCTAGAATTTCTTTTTTAGAAATGATACCTTTTCTAGTCAGTTATTACTGTAATCAAATCATTTTCTGTCTTGTATTACTTGTATTATACAGTGCTTAATAATATACTACTGTTGACATAATATAACCATGTAGCAATTCTCAATAATAAAACATGAGGACAAAAATCCATAGGTGAAGATTTTGGGGGGATATGTCCCCCTCTACATTTAGAGAATGTGCATGTGTGCCCCCCAATAAAAACATGAAAATAGCAGAGGAATTTTGTGTTGACAAGATATTGACACCAAAAAAATTATGCAGACAAGGCACAAATTGGTGCATTACAATTTACCAGTGCAGGAATTTAAATGTAGTTTTATAACTAGGTTTGGGAACAAAGACCACGCCTTGAACAAATCCCATTTCCGCCCAATAGTATTTAAGCACACCTGATGCATTCTCTTTCTCTTGGACACATTTCTCACATCCGACCCACCCAATCCCTTTTTGCCTCTTACATCTTTTTCTCTGCTCCTTTCTACATGCAGGAACCAGTGGGGGCTCTATCTGAAGCCGAGCTCATGGAGAGGCCACTCCCCCATTCAGTCTCACTCCCTGGATTGTGCGTTCCTGCCTTCGAACCAGCGCATTGACCGTCGTGCTCGCCTTCTACCCAGGTACCCAACCTTCATCCATCAACCCTCAGTCTTCCATCCCTTTGTCCCTAAACTCTCATCCCTTCATTCCTCACTCTATATCCCTTGATCTTTACCCTGTCATCCCTAACCTTTCATCCATCTGGCCCTTGACCCTCATCCATTCATCCCTCATCCCCTCATCCCTCAACCCTTCATCCCTCATCCATTTGACCCTTGGCTCTCACCCATTCATCCCCTCACCCCTTCATCTCTCATCCATTTGACCCTCGACCCTCACCCCTTTATCCCTCATCCATTCGATCCTCGACCCTTATCCCTTCATCCCTCATCCATTCCACCCTTGACCCTCATCCCTTCATCCCTCATCCATTCCACCCTCGACCCTCATCCCTTCATCCCTCATCCATTCCACCCTCGACCCTCACCCATTCATCCCTCATCCCCTCATCCCTTCATCTCTCATCCATTCGACCCTCGACCCTCACCCCTTTATCCCTCATCCATTCGTCCCTCGACCCTTATCCCTTCATCCCTCCATCCTCATCCTTTCATTCTCGAATCCCTCAATCCATATCCTTTCATGCTTTCCTCCGAAACCATAATCCATCGTACGCAATAAATCATTTAAAATCTTTACCTTATTGGTGTGGTTTTTGTTAGTGAAGTAACTGATGCTCAAAATTTTCTCATGGAGGATCCTTAAATGCTCCGTTTCATATTTGCCCCCCAATGTTGAAGTGAAATCTACACTCTTGAAAGACACTAAAAGATTTTCACAACAACCTTTAATTTTGGACTGCAAAATATTAGCTAAGCCCATAAAGTTAAAATGTGTATATATATATATATATATATATATATATATATATACGCACACACAAATAAACCATATCAGACAGCATTAAAAAGTAAACACTCACTCCAAAACCCTTCCAGGATCTAGCAGAGGCTTATTATCAGTGCAAGCTGAATGCTGGTATCAGGCTGAAATCAGTACTGTTAATGGATTTATCACATTCAGTGTCAACACATTAGAAATGATCTAAACAGTAGCAAATTGCCCATGTACTTTACCAGTATCAGCATGTGAAGGCAAAAACAAAATACCACTGGGAATGAATATGGAATCATAACAACATGATACAGCAGAAATCAAAGCCTCACAGATTACTGCAGTACAACCAGCATGGACTCATATTCCAAGTACAGTTCATGAGATGGAACAAATTCATAGGGTGATGCCAAAAGATTCCTTGGAGCGTAGTCTGAGGCTTCAGTCCATGTACTCCACATGCCCAGCTGGTAATCTGTACATGAGCACAGCGATAGAGAGACACAGGGAAGAGGAGGAGGGTAGGAGTTGGCATTGAAAGGCCGGGGCAAGGACTTTTGTTGCTTGGTGTATGATGTCTATCAGACACCAATCCAACACAACAAGTCGTATGATGCAGGGTGAAGAGGGAAGACAAACTTGGATCTTGAGCAGAGCTGACATGCAGAGACTTGATGTTCCCTGACCATCCTGGAAAGAAAGCACCAGCTGAGTATGCTGTGTGATGCTTTAGTGATGGTCAGAACACAGAGCCTTTCTGCTTCTCGCCTCAGTACACTGGCAGTGACACTTTCTCTTTTCAAATGAACCACTGAGTCATCTTGCTCAAGAGCAGTACAGTATCTATAAAATAATATGCTGCTAATCCAGAAGCCCTGATAAAAATGACCATTGGCTAGAAACCTTTTCATCTTTGACATGTAGCCCAGATCATGTCAACAGTCTTAATAGTGATGTAATATTCTACGCACACTTACATATCAAAGCTGTAGTTGGTGACTTTTATAAGACGTAACTTACTGAAACTGTTCCTCCCAGTGCTCCTAATGGCATTTGCCAGAATCTACCATGGCTGAACAAAACCAACCTGGTCTCACTCCAAAGTCATCGAAATTCAGCACTTGGGCAGTGACCTCCCGCGTCAGACACCAACAAGAATAGCTGTCCTTTAATGTCGGCATGATACATGGCTTGTCGCTGTTATAGTTTAACTGTGGCCAGCAGTGTCAGGGGGAAATGCGGCAGGACAAGAACTACAGTTAAGCTGGCAAAAGTATAATTAGAGAGGGTGGCAGCAGTGGTGGATGGGTCCATAAGCCACTGACTTTCACTTGAGAGAGCGGTGTTTTCGTTCCCGGGCATATATTTTTAGGGTGCAGCGGCTGTGCCCTGAGTTCAACTTTAGGAGTGCAGCAGTGTGCACCGCATGTCATGTGACGAGGACCAACCAGTCACAACTGACAGATATCTTTACCTTCACTCGTGAAAATCAGTCTGTGATAAGAGGTTGATCATTTGAGCGCAGGGCTGCCAGAGTGGACAACGTACAATAGGCCTGCGCTTGGAAGCAGATCAGTTCTGCACTCAGGATTTCAAGTATATAGGCTATGATATGGTGCTTGTTGAGGTTGCTTAGCAACCTCTGGCGCATCCTAACACCGCGCTCTTGAAAGCTGGCACAGAAAGGGGAACAAGCATAGCACCCAGCATCTGACCTTGTGTTTTCCAGGCAGTTAAAGAAGCGACATGTGTACAGCCCCTAATAAAGCCATCAATCATGTCAATCACCGCTTGTGAACTGCAGTCAAACTGTCAAACTGGAAATATGGAACACGATTCTGTAACTACACTTTATTATATATATTATACTATATATGTTTTTATTGACTCAAAGGCTTAGGAACATGATTTCTTTTTCACAGATTATCTGTCTCATATACTTCACATATACGTCACAACACAGTGACAATTTCAGCAAAAGTGTCAAAAAGTTATTTTTGTAAGAGTTACCACCCTTAGCTTTAATAATGAGATCGATATTAGCAGACTCAGTGTTGAGACTTTGAACAATTGAACAGTTATCAGTCAGTTATGAAATTCAAGTGAAGTCTGAAAACTGAAATTATTGTTTTTTTCCTAAGAAATTATTATATCCCTATTATATCCCTAAATTATAGTATTATATATAGATAGGCAGTCAGTAGCACACCACGATATCCAATAACTTGTGTCTGAGGGAAACAGTCCCCCAGAGTCCTGAAACTTAGATGCAGTTTTCAAAAATATGTCCAAAAAAAAAAAACAATTCTAATGTTGAAACTGAAATTTATACTTCCTTTCACAAAAAGAATGTTTTCATTTTGACAATGTTTTCTTAACTAATTGTGCCAGCAGTCCTTTGAAACCCCAACAGACATTTGAAAATCCATTCAAATTGGAAGCAACTGTCTGCTGTTTGCTTAGTGAGCCACACTAAACTGCACTTTGGCTCCAGCCCCAAGAGAAATTTCTGTTAAAATCAATTTTTGCTGCTCTCTCAGTAAAGAAACAATACAAACTGGCCTGGAAACTGACTGATCAAAATTATATAGCAGTGTCAAAATTGAACTTACAAAACTTACCAAAGAAAAGCTGTACTTGCTGTACTAATGAAGAATATATTCTGGTTTAACTGTGGATTTATCAGTGGGCGATCCCCTCTAGTATCAGCTAACACTACTGTCAAAACTCAAGACAAGGGCATCAACCACCATCAGGCAACCACCATGTTTTCAAAGTCATCCTTCAAGCAAAGCTCAAATGAATAATTACTTTCAGAGTAATTACATTTTCCACCATTGTTGACTGTGGAGACCCTCTGACTGTGATCACTCAATGCAACAAAACTCATTAATGAAATCACCAAACGCTTTCTAATCTTGACAGATTGAATCCCCATGGTTAATAAATATCCTACCCCTGTCCTTTTCCCATTCTCACAACAGAATCAAACAACATCTTGTACAGCTCAGTAGGTGCACTTCCAGATTTATTGGTTTAATTAGCACTGAGCCCGTCAGGGCTTAAAATGCAAGCAATCATGGAACTGTACCTGGATTTTTAAAATGGAAGGTACTTTTTACTTTATACAATGGTTAGTTTTTATTAGTTTATCTTGGAACCTACAATAAGCATATTTTTTTAAATGCAAAAATACTCCAGCCTTATCAGCCTCAATCAAAAATCAGGGCTGCAGTACAGAAGTGCCTCCCATCCCCACCAGCTGAGAGCCTGTGGTGTCACTCTGTTTGCTTCATCTGTGCTGCATGAGAAGGCTGTGTGGAGTTTACTTTGATCACATTATGTTGGGTAATGAAGTTTAAAATTTTCAAAAAGTTGCTTCTCACTGCAATCAAGGGAATTGGACATGCTCGGGGGAAAAAAATCCATGTGCAGCTTTAACAAATGTTTTTGAAATGAAGCAGCCATTCTTCTTGCTATTTGCTGAGATGAAAGCAGGTCAGAAACCAGGTGTGTCATATGAAAGGTATGGCAAGCAGAGCGTGGTGTGTCAGGATGCTCCGAGAGTGTTGGGTCACTGGCTCTGTCCTCGTGTCACATACTATCCTTCACAGTGGGCACACAGCTGCCTCGCATGACCTTTTTACAGAGCCCTCCAGTCCCTCTGTGTCCACAGTACTTCTCCTTCACCTGTACCTGCTCTGCCACTTCCTGTCTGCCTTCTAATTAGCACACAGTCATCTGACCTCTCATATGCCTGCTCCAATATCTCATTGCCCGAATGGAACTAATAAGAGATTAAGAAACCCCCACTAGCAATATGCCTCTTCTTTTATAATCATCAGCCCTCAGGTCAAGGGCTGCTTCCACACGGGAACATGAGCACAATAGGAGAAACAGATAAGATCACAGGTACAATCCCATTTTATCATGCTCCAGTACACAAACAGGGCAGGCTGGGCACATGCTTGAGTGTCTGACAGTGATATCAGAGGAAATCAGTCTGATGATGAGATGAAACATACAGCTCTGTGCCATATCTGTGGTCAGTACTCAAGTTTAAATGCAGAAGATAGCACTGCAGATCGACTAAAACAATTACACAAGCATCGCTGTAGCATTTTGTTCTGAATCATCCATTCAATGAAAACAAGACACAACATCTTATCTTGGATTGGTTTGAAAAGCAAAAGAAATTCTGGAGAGAGGCGCTGTCTTATCTATGTCAGGATAAATATACTACAGAACAAATGCTGACATTGATAAGGAACATAATGTTCTTTCCATGGTTAAAGGGTTGTACATACATTATGAGATTGTAACGATGCTATACCATGGTATACATTCCCTTAAGCATTCACTCAACACTCACTCACCCTTCTCTTTTTAATACTTTACATTATTTTCTCTGGTAACGTTCAGCTCTAGACCCCACTGCATGCATTTCAGACAACAATGTAAGGGCAAACCACAGTTTGTTATTCATATCTTGAAAATCTGAATACCCATCCTGCTGAGTCATTATTGTCAATTTAACACAAAATAGTGGCTAAATAAATTTTGCAATGGCTTACTCTGCATAAACACATATATTTTTAAGCTGAAGGGTAAAGGCCTCATCACTCAGCAATAACAAAGGCATATTATGACTCCAACAGTGAGACTAAAGGAGAAAGGAGAAAACCCTGAAGCCCTGACAATAGATGTAACGAACGCTCTTGTATTTCTGCTACAGCCAAGTATAACATGACATGAAGAACAAAGGCAAGGATGAAAAGGTAGACAGTCCTTTCACGGTGTTTCATTCTAGGAGATGAACTTCGAACAAACTATTTTAACACATGAAGACTTTTTGGCTCTTGAAGCTGTATTTGTGAACTGTGCAGAAAAACACCAAATGCACTTGATTTGCCCCTCGACTGTCCTCTGATCCAGCTGCAATGGGTGTACAGATGACTGACAGCTGGAACTAAAAGTTTCCAGCACTTCACAAAAAATGTTCTTTTCTATGTTGCACAGATTATAAAATATTTTTTATCCATTGGTACCCAAAAAATGAAACAAAATGCCATTTATTTTGTACCCACCTTCACCAGTTTCAAAAAACAACGTGCATTTTAATTCACTGCCAGCTTGTGAAGGTGACTATAAGTCAGTGGATCTGACTTGCACTTAAAGGGTGAAAGTAAGAGACAGAAAGTTGCCACAAATTACAGGGTTCTGACACTGTGTCCATCAAAAGCCATGTCTTCTGCTCAATTGTCCTTTGGAAAGTTGTTCTAAATAACAGCAGCTAAATGTTTAAAATGGAAAATAAAACTTTTCTCATCTGGTCAAGGTCAACATGTGCTGACAGTACTATTGTAGAATAAACGACAACACAGAGGAAGTGCTGAGTCATCACAACTAATCAATTTACACAACTGACTGATTGACAGGTTTTCACTGTTGTGCTGGGATTTGTCAACAACAGTTGGTCAAAAGCAAATACAAGTTCAAAAGATGATGATAATGCATATCCAATGGGAAGCTCTTTAAAGCTTGGGTAAGCAGTTTCATTTTAGTGCCTTGGCTTTGCTTTCAGGCTTTAGAAAATCTAGCCCGTGATGGGAGACTTCGGCCAATCACAGGTCATGTCAGAGAGAGGGCAGATACATGTGCACATCCCTTTGGTGAAAGCCTGATTCAATAGCATAGAGCCCTGCAGAGAAAGTTGCTATTCCAGCATCAGCAGCAACTGCCTGCACTGCAAAGCAACCAAAAGGAAGACAGGCTTTTTAAAATAAGAGTCTAAAAGAGAGTCTGACAACAAACAACATTTCAATATCAGGGCATTTTAGAGATGGAAAGAAAATGTTGCTAATCATTTAGCCTTCTGCTGACCGAGCTAAAGGCTCACAGCTGTGGCTTCAAGGTCACATATATGTATCTACCATTAGCTAGAGCCTCGAATCACTGTGTGTCCTCTGCCTCACTCCAATGTTGCCACAGACCACATTGGTGGGAGGAGAGTGGGCAGCAGCTCTGGACACTGACCCTAAGTCAGCAGCTGCAGCAATCCCTAGCTCCCGTGAACTGGATAGCCCTGAGTCCCTGCCGGATCAGCAAACTTTCTGTTGCTGCTGTTACACAAGTTAGACCTGGTGCTGCCACTGGCCACCATGTGGCATGTGGTGGCTGAATTCAAGCTGCTACAGCCACCGACCAAAGATCGTTCTCTAAAGCTGTTGCCTGCTCTCCCCCTGGTAAAGCAGTGCAGAGTGGCAGTGAGTGCAAGTTAGCTAATTCTTGTCTCATTTGTGCGATGAATGTATGGGAAACACTGGATTACTGTATGAAGCACATGCATATGCCCCTGGTCGTCTTGTGGGAGGGACTTAGTAAAGAGAGGGGAGAGGGGAGAACTGCAGCAGGAGGGTGTATTTTAAGATTCTGTTGGGTTTTTTTCTTTTCAATATTTCTGCCTACTTGAGGTTTAACCCAACAACAACCATTACCACTGAGGAACACTTAAAGCTTTTAGGAAATACACTCATTAGACTTCTTGCAAAGAGCTAGATGGGAAGAAAGCTACCATTCACATATTTGTATAACAAGCATTACGAATGGTAAGAGCTCCAAAAATAAAACAGTTGAGACTCTGGGAAGTTTCTGCTCCCATTCAAGAAATCAACTGGTTACCTGGCAACCTCACAGTAATGACAAGACTCAAGGGAGTCCCGCCCACACAACCACTTATCAAATGTCTAATTGTTATTTTCTGTATGGATAAAAACAAAGAAATATAAAGTACTAATCACTGAGCTTTTGAGGCGCACTACAATGCATTCATCAATTTGTGTGTGGTGTGACTTTGAGCACTGACTGTGTTAGTACAACATAACTTAAACATCCAGCTACTGCCCTATTAAAACTGCATACTGTTTAATAGCTATAATTTTCATTCAAATGAATTCCAGACACCAGTCCTGACCTTGACCGTTATAACACAGCATTTTTTTTTTGCCTGTTTGGGTTTGTAGAGCAGACTACTTCATCATGATGATTTTTTATGCAGCTGTCCTTAAGTGACACAATCTAGGCCAAGCACTGCGATGATTTGAAAAGGTCTGCTCAGCTGGCCATCCAACACAGCCTCATCTCCATAGATGGCTGAATAAAAAGTGACCAGTCTTGGGAGAAACTTCATATTTTAAAAATTGAGCCAGGGCATGGAAAGAGGACATCACATTATAGCTGAGGGAGATAGAGAGGAACGTGATCGGATGCCTAAAAGAGGTTCAGGTGCTGGAAACAGAAATTTAATGATGTCCCAAGAGAAGACAAAGCCAAAGAAGGCTGACCCTGTCAAGTCAAAGCCAAGGTTAGTTACCTTGCCAGGGCACAGGACATGTAAATGGGCTTGTCCCTCTTCGCGCTTTGACATTTCAATGAGCCAAAATAATCTACCTCATTAAAGCATTAGTGCAACCAGCAAAAATGTAGGGGTGTGTGGGATGGTTGTGCACCGTTGTTTGGTGTCAAATGTGCAACAGTGTCTGTCATTTAGCTGCACAAGCTTTTTCTACAGTGACAGATGGTGCGGTCAGCTTGAAAACAATGGTGAAGGACACAACACCCATGATGTCATGAAGCACCAACGCCTCCATCTATACTGACTTAGTGTGAGTGCAAGAAAGACAACCTCACATTGGGCTTGTCTTATAACACACTTCATCAACTTTATACAGCGTGTGACTGTATTCCCCAGACCCAACCCCGCACAGCACCTTCTCATCAAGCAGGTCCAAGGGTCAAATGGCTGCTGAGTCCGCCTCTTGTCAGATTTACAACATACGAGAGGCCTTGAGACACATTCTTACATTTTCTCAACACAGTACATGGCATGACATGAGTATGGCCTCTCCTGGGAGATGCAATCTCCACCATCCCCACTGGCCTTGAGGATACACCTTGCTTCACTCTGTCAATTAAACTCAGAAATAATAATTATGTCGACCTCAAATTATGTGCAGCCCATCCCACTGCAGTCACCTTTAACTGTGACTGTTCAGGCCAGTCTGCAGTGCAGTATTTTTAAAAGCACCACCCTTCAACATTAGTTGTGGAAGTGAAATTTAGCACACCAACTGATCAAATCCTTCCTTGTATGTATTGATGTCAACTGACCCAATGGTTTAAGTTCGAGGTTGACTTTAAGTCTCCTCGGGGAAATTATGTTGGTCACAAACAAGACGTACAATTCAACAGATCACTTGATAAAAAGTGATACAAAACTCAGGTTCGCTGGTATCACAAAGCTGGCTCACTTTTAGTCGGGGTAGATCACCGTGCTTAACCAGTCAGATCACTTAAAAAATCAAATCATCATTTCTACAGGATATTGACATTACAATCAGAGCAAAGTTTATTACCAATTTGTTTTTCACTTACAAGGAATTTGCCTTGGTGTTTGGTGAATACAGTAAACTGACAATAAACATATTAAGAAAACATAAGGGCCAAGACCTGCATCAGTCAAGAACATAAATACAGAATATGTGGACATAAGTAATGACTTCACAATATAAATGACAGGTAATAAAGAGCAATACATTTTTTTATTGAGACAAGAATAATTTTGCTTTATCAAGTTATTCATTTCCATTTTTTAACAGAACTTCTACCAAAGGGAGAGATGGTTTACCAGACTAAATACATATGAATGTAAATTAAAGCTGCATTTCTATTTCAAAAGTTTATTTCATTCAAAGTGAGTCCTGACAGTTGGGATGCTTTTACACTCTTGTTCCAACACTGCAGCTCAGTGCCATGATAATTGGAAATAAAGATTATTCCCTGTGTTTCATCTCATTTCATTAATGAGGATTCCCATTAGCTGTAGCCAAAGCAGCAGCTATTCTTCCTGAGGCCACACCAAACACTGTTGTCTTTTATTAGAAAGAAAAACCACACACCATTATTTAGCTCCCATGATTATAAATGGTTTCGTGTATCATCCGGTCATTCAATTATTTCATTCAATCAGGAAAACGGGCCGGAGTTACTTTTATTTGGGTTTTGTAGGCTTTTATATGTCCAGTGTGTGGGATTTAGGGGGTTGAATTGGCAGAAATGGAATATAATATATTAAGTATGTTTTTTTAAAAGTATAATTACCTGAAAATTATGAATCGTAGTGTTTCCGTTACCTTAGAATGAGCCGTTTATATCTATATGGGGAGTGGGTTCTTATTTATGAGGAGGTCCAGAACAGACAAACCAAACACTGGCTTTGGACAGGGCCATTACAATTTTTGCATTTTTGTGTAGCAACCTCTCTGCAAGATGAAACTGCTTTAATTAGTGTATTTTAAATTGCAGAGTCTGTTTGTTTTGGAAAGGAAGAGACCTCTGCGGATAATTTAACTCCTGGTAAAACCATCTTGGACGTCTGCAAGTTATCAGTTATTTTAATGTCTTGTTGCCATAACTGAATCTTCAATTTAATATGGTTTCACTATACAGTCACATTTAGTTGCAACAGTCATCAGAGCAGCTTCATTGGTAATTTACCGATAACTAAGCCGCTGGGGTACATACTGTAGGTCAGGGCAAACAGTGAGTGAATAGTACAAAAGTGCACAATAACCAAGTAAAGTTAAGGATCTAGGATAGTTATTGTTAGCATTGTTGAACCCTGGAATAGTCAATAAAAGGTTGCATATACCGTAATTTGATGCACCGCCCAGTGAGGATGCCAAATGACCCAAAACTAACAAACCCATTGTGTTACGTATTGAGGTCTGACTGAATGCTAAAATGCTCATGGCAGATCCATCAGCAGTGACTTCTGCATTCACTCAGGAGTTGCTACCTTTAGTGAGTGTGTGAGGTGTGCGAGGCCTTTTTGCAGTTTGTGACAATAATTTCTGATGTGACAGTAGAACCGCTTTCAGATTTAAAAGAGTTAAAAAATTTTTTTGAGGAGCACAGTGGGACAGAGAGGCTGGGTGGACTTATATTATGCTTTGAGAATGAACGAGCAGGTAAGTCTAACCTGGAGCAGACTGAGGAGGATTTTAAGGTGCACAAAATGACATTCAGACAGGTGAGTACAATAGCAGAGTAAGTCACTGCTGTAAGCGTGAAGCTGTGTGTGCACGCTTTGTGATGTGTTAAAACTGTGCAGGCTGCTTTAATGTCTGTGTTTGTGGCTGCAGCTGGAGTTTATATTGTTTAGACATCTTTGCTTTGTCTGAATCTGTAATGCTTTATTCTGCTGTCGACTGTGTAAGAAGTGTCAGGTTATTTACTTTATGTGGCTTAATAATGTCTGTTGCATCCACTGTGGCGTCCATAGACTTTTTTATTTATTGTTTTGTATTTGTCATAATTGTCTGAGTTTTGTCCTCCTTTCAGGCTACACAGAGGAATGTGGCTGTATGGTTATGATAATCACTTGTATATTATATAGGCAGCCAAGTGTCATCCTTAGAGAAGGAATCTATTGTTGAGTTGGACATACGTGGCCTGATTTGCATGTGTGTTTATATGTTGACACTTTACACAATTAATTTTGTAGCCTTAAGGTGTGCTTTTATTTAGCAGTAGTAACATGCACTATAATTACATTTTTTTTTTTACCTTCCCTTTAAGTACATTTTTACAGAAGTACTTTTACTTGAGTGTAATATCCAAGAAAGTCTATAATACTTACACAAGAAACATCCCTCGCCATGGAGGCTTGTTCCCAGAAAAAGACTGAGTCATTATTCCCATATTTGAATAATTATTGTGTCTATGATCGATGGAGGCAGGCGGTTTGCTGTCTGAAACAGCTATAAACACTGACAAGATGTATGGACTATTCTGTATTTAACAAAACACAACCTTGACTCCCACTTCACGAAAGAAACAACTAGCACTGTGTACAAGTAATAACTCCTGTGTCCCCTATAGGAACATTTAGCTACGTGTTATCAGGTTCAGTCTTTATATGGGTGTTTGTCATTACTCTGCCTGAATTAAACGCCATTAACGACACACGACATTCTTGTGTCAGGTAGACACAGATCGACCAAGTCAAAGAGACATTGAAACTTTTTTCAGTTATGGCTTTTTAGATTCTGATGTGACGCTGACTACTGTCAGCAATATAACAAGACATAAAAGCAATTGCACCTCTTAACTTGTGAGATACCACTGCATTAAAATCACTGAATGGTTCAAGATATCTTTGCCCTCAGAATTTGTTTGATTTATAAAATACTTAATACCAGAAATCAAACTTGTCACAAGGACAGTATACAAGGACATCAGGAACAATATGTTCCTCAACATAGAGATACTATATATTTAGAAGAGATAATACTGCTGTAATGCGTGGAGCGTGACTGCACACATGCACCAACAGAAAGTTTTCTGAAGAAACGCATGGAAATCGGCACCTCAGTGGAGACATTTTCTGCACCACACTTTGAATATAAATATTGCTTTTATTTCCCCCAACACCACATTAGCTGAAGGGGTTTGCAGTTTAACTACTTCAGCAGCCATTAGTTTCTGTGTAACACAGAGGGATCAATTTAGAAATGCTTTTTACAGTAAAGTCATATAATGAAGCCCTGCTATTCACAGAATGCTGAGTTTATACTCAAAAACTGCATGTTTAATTTAACAGACAGGCCGGTTGAGGCATCCGAGTGTTCATGTGGAAATGTATAATAACATGTTTATCCAATTATGTATGTGAGAGGGAAAGAAACTGACACTGTAAGATGTTAATGACCTCAAATCATATGTCGAATGTGCGAATTAATAACAGTAATTTTATTCCATCCCACTGACATGCTCCATTTAACAAAATATCTGCTTCTTAAGTCCACTCAGACCTCCACTGGATGTTATTTTAATTCCCTGAAGGACCTTCCTAACAGATAATATTCTGCTCAGATAAATATGCAGGCCTGCCCATATGCACTTGCCTTGACCCTGGACACTTTCGAAGACAGCAGAGTAAATTTTTCGCATGTGTGGAATCTACTGGTTTCACTCAGGGTCTCAGAGTATCCCTGCAGCGATAAAAAAGGAGAGAGCCACAGCTGGTGAAAGGAGTACAGATATTAGTCTTCATCAGACCACTGAGACAATGACACTTATGAAGACCTATGTCATTTAATATACATCACCAGCTTTATTGCTGAAAATGGGAGCAGAAAGCACAAGGCAGCGCCTCAGGCAGCTCAAGGCTGGGCTAACCTGGAGGCAAGAGGAGAAATCAACCTTGTCTTTCAAGGCCACCTCTGCAACTGCTGGGACATAAGAGTGTGTTACTCTGGTCTAAAAAGCAACATTTTATTAAAGCATCTCCACCCTGTTCAGCTTTTTCACCCTGAAACACCTGGTATGTTTACTGGTTTAGAAAAATATTCTTGTTTTAAAAAAGTACTAGACTGTCTCATGAAATAAAATCTCCCTCTTATTTTGCACAATCACGTCTGAAACTAATGAACTGTTCATCAATCACTGAGTGTTTTAGTACGTCACATTGTGCACTTCTGGTAAAGTAGTTCAGAAATTCCTTTTTTTCCTTCCTCTCTTGTCACAGCCCAATTAAATAACGCATCCACTTTATAATCAGTAAAGAAAGAAAGGCAAAAAAACATTCATATTTTCTCTGAGGCCTTTCATTAATCAATTTAGAAGCGACAAGCAATTATTTCTTATGGTGAAAGTGCATGCCATCAATCTGGACTGTCCAATTAGCCTGTCCTCAGTTTTTAAATGCACATTTCACTTGACCTCCTCTGCATGACTGCTGTGAAGTTGCTCACTAAAACTTTTGTAACAAGAAACTTTGAAACTGACCTAATAGAGCAGCTCAAGGTTTTGAAGTTCACCTCGTGTTTCATTATACAATAGGACTGTTAAGTGCATTTGAGTTGGCTCAGAGGAGAATAATACAGCCCTGCGAGGTAATCACTGTATGTCAGATGAGCAAAATATTCTATATCTATTACAGACATATCTGTTTGGTTGTAATGTGTTTTGATACTGAAAAAGTAATGAAAGCACCATTTTGCCTTAAGCTGTAGATTAGTACGGCGTAGGTTTTGATTTTATAATTGAGCATTTTGATTTTTCCATGGCAACACTAGATGGATGTATTGCATGTGACAAGGCCATATTGTGATTCAGTTATTCTCCACAGAAAATACACTTGCATTTCTTTATTGACTTCGCAATTGTGAGCTTTGCACATAGTTATAAATGTGGTTACATTCAATTAACTTCTATATTGCAAGAGATTAATGAGCAGGTTTTTAGTAGAGATGGCTTTGTTAGATCCGTGTCACTGAGAAGTGCATTTGCTGTGTATTTAACTTATATTGTCTTCGATATAAACAACAAGCAAGCAGATCAGAAACCAGTCACAATTCAATCTCACAGGCTCCTCCCCCACTGAACTTTATGGGTAATACTCCTCCAATCACGAGCATGCATTCACCCACTGAAATCTGCATAAACATAGTTGGCAAATCAGGACCTGCTTACCTGAATATGTGCAGAACCCACAGGAGCCATATGACAGCCTCAGAATCCTACATCCTTTTCATCGAGTGGTTTACGTGCATTAGGGGCCCCTAAGTAAAGGGAATGATGGTGTGCAGGGTTTCTACCTCCCTGCGGTGACAGTCTTGGTTATAAAGAAGTAGGCAGGCTATGGTGACAGACCCTTAGCCTGTCAGGATCAGTGTAGCTGGGTTGATGTTACATGTATGTTGCGACAGGGCATTCATTTTTTGGACTCCACCCACTGTACCCATAAGCCCTGCTTCCACTAAGCAGTACAATACAGTACAGCTCAGTTTAGTAGGCTCTTTTTCCGTTTGCGCATGGTACCAATGGAACCGTTCTCTACCGTCCCCATTTTTGGTCACCCTTCTGTTGGGTTCCCTAGCACACAGATCTGGTACTAAAAGATGGAGCTGTGAACACTGCAGTCCACTTTAGTTTTTATATGACATACACTTTTACACACTTCAGGTGTTTATATAAATTAATTTTATCCCAATTCTGACTGAGAAAAAAAAGTGTTGCGGAGCGTCGTTCCTGTGGGCTGTGACAACACCAAACCCCTGCCTGAGAAGGACTACATGCAGAAACCTGCTATTTTCAAATATCCCATGGAGAGAGACTCTCACTGCAGCCTGTTCTATTTTGTTCAGAAAATGTCGGCATGCAACCCCATTCTGTGAATGTGTCACTGGTAATGAGGAAATACAGTGGGTGCTAGATAGAACAGTGAGTGACAACAACCCCGCCCACAGCTAAGAGTACTGTCTGTGTTGGAAACACTAGGGTCTAAGTTCCACATCTGAAGGGTTACTTTTGGTTGCAAAGGTACCATACGAAAGGTGTTTGGTCAAAATGGGGCTATAGAGTCCAGTAGAGGGCAGAGCCTGTGTGAAATAGAAAAAAGGTTACGATGTTGTGACCCTAGTTCCATAGGAACAGATGTAGCCTTTTATCTAGGGGCCCAGACGCTCCTACGCCTTTCGCTGAAGAGGGTGTAAGATGCTGAGGCAGTCATGACTCCTTTATATACTGTTGGTCTGGATGTATTCTTGGAGTCATGTCCTGATTGGCTGGCTAAGTTTATGCAAATTTCAGTCGGTGAATGCATGCTTATGATGAGACGAAAGTATTACCAAAAGAGTCAAAAAGAGGGTAGAGCCTGTGCTAATAGAACTAAGGTTACAATTTTGTAACCTTCCTTCTTGCAATATTAATTTGGTATCTTTCAAGCCCCGTTTCCACCGAGCAGTATGGTATGGTTCAGTTCAATTCGGTACGCAATTTTTCCATTTCCACTGTTCAAAGAAAAATGGTACCAATGTAACCATTCTGTACTGTCCCCATTTTTGGTCGTAGCACACAGATCTGGTGCTTAAAGTGGGAGCTGTGAACACTGCAGTCTGTTGATTGGTCAATAGCGGACAGTCACTCTCTCTCTCGGCTCAGGCCAGAGTAGTGGCTGGTTTTGTAACCACTGTTCATACTGTGCCAGGTTTTACATTAGTATACTATAACTATTAAGTGAAAGGATGTTTTGCTGCCTCTTGCAGCAGCTATAGTCTGAGAAAAAAAAAAATCAATTCACTGGGCCGACTGCCGGCAACTTTGAAGGTGGCATTTACTTGTAATGTTATTTAATGCAGGAGTTGACAACATGAATTTGTCAACACACCTTAAATGTAAATGACACAACTCTGACCATTACTTTAGAGTAAGAGAGAAAAAAAAGCATCGTGGAGCATTGTTCCAGTGAGCTTTGGCCGGCTGCGCTTGCCTGAGAGGGACTAAATGCACAAACTCACTATTTTTAAATATCCAATCGAGAGAGGCTCTCTCTCCAGTCTATTCTATTTGTTCTGAAATTGTCTGCGTGCAACCCTGTTTTGTGGACGATTAATGAGGTGCAGACTTCCATCAGTGTCACCAAAGATGAGGAAATACAAGTGTTGGATGGAGCAGAGAGCGACAACAATCCCACCTACACAAGGGTACTGCTTGCTGTGGTAACGCTAAATAGACCTAGGATCTATTTGTCTGAAGTGTTACTTTTGGTTCCAGGTACCATACTGAAAGCACTTGGTGGAAATGGCGCTTATTACCACCATATCCCTGGAATTACAATTTAAGAGGTGCACATCGCTTAACCTATGGTGTAGCTTTGTTGTTGTGTAGGCTCCCTTGCTACATCATAACCACTTAAAACAGAACAGTCGGGACCAAAGCGAAGTGGTAAATTGGCTTTAATCACAGATCTGTGTGTGCAGGCTGGAAATGATGACTAATCAAACTATTTGCACAACCCGTACTGGTCACCAACGTTATTGGTGACTGGTATTGGTTTCAGATTATTTCGCTCACATGCATTAAATGTTTTTGAGAAGGGCGTATTTGACAGACACTAAGAACATACCAAATGTCATTGAGTTTGTATTGGGGATAAAATCTCCGTTGCTGTAGAGGAGCTGCTCATCGGAGTGAGTAAGAATTCAAATGAAGTGTTCTCATAGGTGTTATTTACACTGGGACCCTGGCAGAGGATAACATTAAACATAACATAACATTAAATAAGAAAAGTTGATGCACAGGAGAATAAATATTTAATAGGAAGGACCCACTGACCCACACGCTTCTTATCTTCCCCCCCAATTTTGAAACGAAACTGCCACCCTTGAGTTTTCTTATCGCATATCTCCACCTAACATTTCTCCGATAGGTAGAGGTAAACAAGTTAACCATACTGTTTTACAAACACAGTTCAAATAAGACATTTCATAGTTGTCAACTCTGTTTGTATTGCTGCAGGCTTGACTTCCTATTTTCTGCATTTGCACCACCATACTCCAGCAGCCTTAACACAGTGCCGCAAAGGATGCTGACCCCATCTCCAAAATACTCAGATCATGGGTTTTTGAAAAATGTGATGAATTTGAATAAAAAGCTGTTCTTCCCTGTGGCAGGTCTGTCCAGCCTCGGAAAGTTTTACGCTTTAGCGGGCTTGACTGGAAATCCTGTTAGCGTAGAGCAGGACCTTCAGCTCCTTATCTGTCCACATCAGAGGCTGCGAGAACAGACAGCAACAAGCAAGCGTGAGGTCCACTCTCTCTGATCGTTACATCAGCTGCGCACCCTGCTAGCTGAATATTTATTAAATATCAATTTTCACCATGCAAGAATACAGCCATGGAACACTGCAGCTGGGGTTTCACTGATGTTACTGGCCTTTTAAATACTTTCTTTACTGGTACTTACAGTATCATTAACTCTTTATTCCCTCTCAACAAGAAACTTGACGTCAGCTGTCAGCTGTGAGGTAATTTTGTGTCTTTTTGTGGTAACTGTGCGACTCTTTGTAGTCCCAGTGTGTTTCCTTGTTCATTTTCATTCATTCATTTTGTCATCTTGTTATTTTGTGTCTCCTTGTGGTTGTTTTGTGTTTCTTTGTAGTTGTATTGTGACTATTGTGTTTTTTGTGTCTCTGTAGCTATTTTGTGGCTCTTTGCCTTTATCTTGCATCTTTATGGGGTCTTTTTGTTTTTGTTTATGGTCATTTAATCTCTTCCTTATTGGGTCATGTTAATTTGAGTGACATTTTGCAAGTGGCACATGGCCCATTCTCATTCTGAAGTTGTCAAATAGCGCCGCTTGTCAGTGATTACAGCGTCAGACACCCAACACCAAAAGACACCTTTCACAGCAGTATGATACACGGCCAGGTGGCATCAGTATATTACCTGGCTGGATGTAACATTTTGCAGTGTTATGATATGCACCTGTCACAACAGTATCATAAGCCTCTGCATGGAGAATCGCTGCTGGTACCGACGTAATATAAGGAGCTGGAAAGCCCCGATAAGACAGATGTAAGGAGAGGCGAATGGGTTCAACAAACCCCGGACTTTCACCTGGGAGCCTGGTGCTCGCTCTCCGTATAAATGTAGAGACAAACCTTGATGTTTTTTTCTAAACCTAACCATATGCGTTTGTTGATGTGCCAACATTGGTAGTGGCATCCTGGAATGTCAACAGCAGACACAGCAAGATAAGTAGCGCATGAGATGTAGACATCAAAGGTCACTGACAAAGCAGTGATATGTGATGACTTGGAATGAAAACGTGTTGGCACACACTACTCACTGATCATCATTTAAGCTCAAAATCTCTATATCTATAGTCTCAAAGACACTACTAATAGCTAATTTGACACTAGTGGAAATTCTACCCAGGCTTATTGTAAACTCTGACTTATTCATTTCGTTGTTGATAACCAAAAAAAAAATCACTGTATTTCAGATTGATTTCTTTCTAAATCTGCAGCATGTTAGCCTGGAGGTTTAAACTCATGTCCTCTGACAGAGTCAGTTGAATAAAACCAAACTTTCATCTCTGTCAGAGAAACTTGCACTGAGTTCAGGCTGTTAACTTACAGTACAGCTACACTCACAGCTAACCGAGCCTCCTACCTGCCTGTCAAACAGCAATCAACCCATAAACCTTCTCGAGATTGTCTGGATCTGAGTGGAGTCCTGCGGGAATCAACAGATGTGAACAAGCGGAGCTAGCTGTTAACAGTGAACGCTGCAACTAACAAACTCCACATCTCTACTCAACAGCTGCACCATCCACAGTCACACACACACACACAGCTGTTTATTTACTGCCGTATTACAGCTCACAACTTGCACTGATGGCTGTTGCTGCATCGGTCTGAGTGTTTTGCTGGCTAGTGAAACACTCAGGGCTCTGACGATTTAGTCTGCCAGCCTGTCAGTGCTTTGATCTCAAACTGCTTATATGGCATTAGAATAAAATTGCAAGCTGGCTGTTCCCATTTTCTTGATTAAGCCATTTTTCTAATACATTTAATAAAATAATAAATTATTCAGTTCTCTTCTCATCTCATATGTCAATAAAAATTAAACATACATTTCATCATAGTTTTTATTATCAAGATCTAGTTTTAGCTCATCATCCTTTTGGTCTTTGTCATGAAAGAAAGGTAATATTTGTCATTGTTTTCATCACTGAAGGTAACACTGCATTAGGCCCATTCAGTAATCAGTTCATGCTTGCTATAGTATGTTTGTCTGATATTCATATGACATGAAATCACACCTCATGGGACACCTTTCTGTTTTCATAGTGAGAATCATTTTGCAAAGTTTTACATACCGCCTATGTGGTGTTATCACAACTTCTCTTCTGCACTGTGTTGTAATCTTACTTTTCTCTGCCAGGTGGCCTTTGATTCCTTCAAAATGTCAGTGAAATCAGTTGTTATCTTGTTAGCGAGATGTACCTAATGGTCTATCTTTAGTCACTCTCTTACGATTCCTGCTTGGTGATTCTTCAACACTGACACCGCCTCAGATGACTCACTGAGCAACAGACACCAGAGATTATTAATGTTTTTACAAAAATAGTTACACAGAAATAACAGCAGCAGCAGTAACCCATGGTTACAGGGATGACGTCACCTAGCATCATTGATCTCCTCCACACTTCATTCCCAAGTTCCAATTAATCCGAGGCGACAACCCGTTGTGTCAGGATGTATTGTCGCTGAAGTCATTTTCATTTATAAAACAACAAAAAACACATTTTCAATTCATTTGCAGCCACCCAACCCTGGAAATATAAGTCAATATTTTTTCTCCAGTGGGAGATGTGCCTGACTGGCGTCCCGGCTCATTTGTAAAATGTTACATCATCAGAATGGTTCAGCCCTTGAACTCTCTTTGGTAATCTTTGGTAATAAGCGAGGGGAGAAAAGAAAGAGAAAGTTTGCAGAGGAGGGAAGCGTGGCTGTAATGAACCGGCTTCCTGCAGGGTAATAAAGGTCTGCGTCTAATGCCAAGGGCAGCCAGGCAAGCACGAAGACCATTACAGCTGAGCGGGCTGGCTTACAGCTATGTCTGGGAGGCCAAAAACAGCTCGGAGAAAGCCCCCCACCCCCACCTGCTTTTGACTGCAGACACAATTATCTTGCGAGGTTGCAGCCAATGTTTCCTTCTGGTGCCAAAGGTGAAGACATGGTTAAAATGTTTTTTTGTTTCTTTTTGTCCAAAAGAGTGAGTGAGTGCACTCCCTGGAGCATTTCTTCAGGACACAGGCAAGAGGCAGAGTACAGAGACACCACAAAGACACGGTGTACTTATGCTCGAAGCAATGGCTCTTGCTTTCTCTGGTTGCATTCTGCAATGTTTAATAAAAACACTGTCACAACCAGTTGATGTGGCTTTACTATGTCCTTAGCAACTAATGTTAAATCTGTTACAGTACAGTACATTTCTACTGATAGCATTTAGTAAAAATAAATCCTCAAGGCCAGGCATTTTATAAGCTGACAAATCACAAAACATGAAAAGCACCCCAGCTCCTAATTGCTGGAACTTTTTTTTTTTTCTTTTTAGCTGTTCAAGGGGTAAATAGATGCCAGAAGAGTCATACTGAGATCTTTCAGCACAGAGCAAAATAATTTGCACAAAATGAGATGCAGGAAGTCATTTGAAATGGCACTGAGGCTTGAAGAGGAAAATTGCAGACGGTGATTTGTTAAGAAGTTCCATTAACTCTGCATTTAATTTGCTTGGACTCTGACAGCAGACATAGTTACTGTATTGTATCTCACACTATTTGCAAGTGAGTCAAAACTGGTTGCCTGCTCAGTAAAAACGTCCCAGTATGGAGAAAAAAAAAAAACACCCTCTAAATTTAAGTCCACCAACGTCACAAACTGCTCCCCTGTGGCTCAAGGTGCATACGTTATATAATGCTTCGTACAGGGAGGTCCCTCAGAGAGGTGCTGATGTAAAGCCCTCCAATTCCTAACCTTGCCTGCAGCTTTACAGTAAGCACAACTAACAGGAGGGAAATAAAAGTAGAAGCTATCAAACGGCAGACTTTTGTGTTATCACAACACCACGTCTGCACTATTCTTCCCAAACCACTGTACTGACTGTAAACTTGTTACGATTGCACATATATCATCATTATCTGGCTATTTATTATGGTACTTACACAAGCTTTGGATCACTTTACAACATCTGCAGAGGCACGCAGAGTGTGCTGTTTTACAGCCTCTGGAATATTGTTTTGTGACCTTCCATTCTCATATCATGGTGTAGCTTTTCATTCCAGTCGCTATAAGTATCTGTCAGCACACTCGACTACCACAATGGACTGTGTGCTATGATATTGAATGATTATAAATACTGGAGGAAGGAGAAGCTTGTAGTTTCTCGTACATTGAGCAGACTTGAACACACAGTGATTGATCCCTGAATGTATATTTGCACATTTATTCTTCACGCTTCAGATTTTTATTTAATGCCCTTTGTGCTCTTAAGTCCTTTAATCCATCGGTCTTCTGTCGGTATTTATTGCTGTACAGCAGGCAGTTGGCTTTGTCTTTACTAGCCAAATGTTTCTGCACAAATGTTTAATGAGACTGCATCCAGTGCAGACTGTATGTGCACTGTTAAAAAGATTCTTGTTTTTAATGTAAGAGTGGGAGAGCATCTCCACAGACACAGGCTTTAAAGAGATTAATTTATTTTCTGATGTCTCTGCTAGTTAGAAAGAGTAATGCAATATTTAATCTTTTAATCAAACACCTCCTCTTCGTTATAAGAGCACTTCTTTGTGTTTGCCTGCTGATACTTAAGACCACATGTTGAACTAAATACGAAGTGAAGTCACCATGTTTAGACAGGAAAAAATGTCTGATTTTCTCAAAAAATAACTTCAAGTCAATAGCATGCTCAGCAAGTGTGCTCTTTGATTCAGTGTAATTAAATTAGTGGCTTGAGAACATGAGATTCTTTCCAACAGTTATAACATCAAAGCTGGCATACAATTAGGCCTCCCTCCAAATATCATCTATTTATCTATCACTGTGCCAACTCCATCAGACGATGTTTCATGGTTTAGATTCAATTTCGGCTGCAGTGAACAAGATGTCGGGGAGATTTTTGATGGAGATGTTTATATTTAGCTATGGTTCAAGGAAGGTGAGCTGCACAGAGAGGTGCATCACAAGAGGCAAACACAATATGAAGTGATGTGTCCATGAAATCATGACTCATCTTTTAAGAGCACGACTCTTTTTCAGTTGTATTCAATTTTAAATTGAATTACTTTGAGCTTCACCGGTAGCTATTCAGAGGATTAACAATAGGAGGATTTTCTAGAGAGAAAAAAAAAAAACACGACATGCATTTACAAAGCTACAATTGATGTCTCAATTAGAGTTTCACGATTAAAAAAAGGTATAATGTTTTACCTACAGATTGGAAAATGCCCATAAAATCCATCTTGTGCTGTAGATGTGCTAAATTATTTCACAGGATAAGTTCAAAAGTTTAACCTGCTGGTGACACTTGAAGAAAAGTCATGCTCTGGGTCACTGAATTCAGTGCATTTCTGCCAGTAGGCCTAGTTGTCACTAAAAGCAAAAAATATCAACCTGCTTGTGGTGCCAGTGGAAATGTCAGAGGATCACCAGATTCAATAGGATTCATCCTCTGGGCTCTGTGATGTATACACAGAATTCAATGGCATTACATGCAGTAGGCCTAGTCACTGAAATACACAGTCTGTTTTCCTTGTGTGTGACGATATCCTTGGTGGGTATATTGATAGAAGGAAAACTGTTCCTACATGAACCTCTCACAACAAGGTATATGGATTATCTTGAGTAACTGGGTCATGGTTTCTGGAAAGAGACACTGTATCACAGTGAGTGTTAAAGTAACACCATTGGTTGAAATGAATGATGAGATTATATGATGGTATATCCCTATTGGCCATTGCTCTTTTAAAATGAATAGGCACTGACAGTATTCCTGTATATTTTCTGTGACCAGTGTGGCATGATAGCATGGTGGAATTCCTGTGTTCAAAATGGCAGGAAAGAGAAGGTCACCTCGTCAATTTGCTCGAGGAGCAGCTGTGCTGGTGTGACACAAGCCTTAAACTTATTCCAACGTTATTGACTACTACAAGTTACAATGTCAGAACCATAGATGGTCAGAATGTGTGGTGCCATCATTAAGAATAGAAAGTGAAATTAAGACACTGATTGAGAATGTGTATGTCAGAATGGGTGCTGCCACAATGACAAAATTCTCATTTGGCAACATATTCTCCCTCTGACCTCGCCACATATCGCCATGTGGTTGTGGACTTTTTTTTTACATATGATGTGCAAGGTACCCTGGGTGCATCTGTCTCTGACAATCTGGAATGCTGTGTCAACTTCAGCATGTTACATGCATCGTGTCATTCCAAAATACACTTTCATTTTCACAGGAAATGTACATTTTGCATAAATTCATTCATTCATTTTCCGTAACCGCTTATCCTGTTAGTCGCAGGGGGGGTTGGAGCCTATCCCAGCTGACATTGGGCGCGAGGCAGGGTACATTCTGGACAGGCTGCCAGACTATTGCAGAGCTGACACACTGAGACAGAGAGCCAGTCATGCTTATATTCACACCAATGGACAATATAGAGTCATCAGTTAACCTAACCTGCATGTCTTTGGATGGTGGGAGGAAGCCGGAATACCTGGAGAAAACCCACGCTGACACTCAGAACATGCAAATACTGCATAGAACCCCCCACCCCGGGTTTGAGGTATCTAACCAGGAACCCTCTTGCTGCACCACGTGGCACCAATTTGCATACAGTCTCTTTCAAAATAAACATACTACATCAGTACAACACTACAATTTGACTTTTTTTCCTTCAACAAGAAGTGCATGTGGTTGGGTTTAGGCAACAAAAGCATGTAGTTAGGTTTAGAAAAAAATAACAGGGTTTGGCTTTTTTTCATACAGAGTGAACACCAGCCTCCTGGGTTATAATCATTGATTGTTGCACCAATCCACCACTCCTCCTGCCCGCCCTACTTGGACTGTTCTCCCCCTTAACTCACACTGTTGTCCAGCCACATTATCCCTTTATGCCGTCAGACACTGTTACACACTGATAGTGATTGCCGCTTATCATGCCAACGTGAAAGGACAGCTTTCTTTGTGAGTGAATGATGTGGAAGTCACTACCCAAGCGCCGCTATTGGACAACTTTGGAATGAGGCCGGGTTGCCTTTGGGTAATTTGCACCAACAGGACATTTTACAAACTACTGTTATTAGCAGAACTTGGCTCTGATAGTGGCCGATGACTGTGCAGCCTCAACCGTTCCTGTGGGGACGTGCATCCCCAACTGGAGCTAAAGAGGGCAGGGTTGTGTTAAATGGACCACAAAGAAGCTGATCATTGGGTACAGCTCCAGAGAGAGCAGGTCCCATCTGCTGTGTGTCTAAGTGTACTGTTCTTCATTTCAAAATGTACTTACATGAATTTTAGGCTGAACCACAGCAACGAAGCCAGCGCTGTAAACAAATGTCAAGGTAAAAGTCAGTGACAGAGTATATGTCGCTTTTTACCGTCTCACATTATAAGCCCCTAGCGTTTCATACGTGGTCCAGCCATACCATACTAGGTTTTGACCTAGTCTTGTTCAGTGCTTTGAGCACCACAAGCCAAGTGCCATCCAGTTCCATTATAATCGAGAGAAGGCAGACATCTCTATGGCTGATATCTCCAACACTCAGAAACTTACACTGAAACAATCTAGAGTGATAAATAGCACAAGTGAAAGAACAAAAATATGTATTTTTAATTTTGGAGTGATCTGTTCTTTCAAGTGATGAATACAAAAGTGCTCAAATCTGTCCTTCCCCTTCAGTCATGCAGCACAGTCACCGGTAACTAAGAAATGTTCCTGATCACTGTCCACTTACAGTAACAATTGCCTTGTGGCATGAGGACTCTGAATAGCAGCTGACTGTAATCTACAGTTGGTGCTCACAAGTGATGTGCCAGCTTCCCTCATATGCAAGGCAACATAGCTGCTGACTCAGCCTTGCACTGCATTAAACAAATTATGTAAATTCAGTGTCTTGAGTTAAACAGTCTTTATGAGTCATCAGAGGCTCATTCAAATATCCAGAGCCAACAGATTTAACAAAATCAATGCAATTCATTTTTGCCCTGTGAGAAAGCTTATGTTGCTGTGTCCCCTCGGTGAGTGGGTTACAGGTATTAACAAGTAAATAAGGTGACATGATTTACAGTAAGGCACATCGATTAGTTGTTACTGGCACTCATTAGCCTGCCGATCAGCCAAACTGGGAGGCTAGAAAGAACATGTCAAGATACACTGTGTGGTTTATAGATTGTGTCCAATACTGGTCATAGGTTCACATGCAATATTGACTCATCCCAATAAAAGCTAAAGCCTCAATGAAAGAAAAAGAAAGAAAGAGGACAGAGCTAAGCAGGCAGAGTTTGAGGCAACTTCTTTCGAGAGCAATACCCTGGGAAAGATGTCTATTAATCTTAATACTGGCACTGGGCAAGGGATGTAGACTGTAAAAGCACCTAACAGTATCTATTGTGAAAGTGATTAACAGCACAAGGTAGCTAATTCCTTTCTAACAAGCGTTTTATGTTTACAAGCTAATTACAGAATCACTAATATTCTCCTTAATCACATTATCAGTGACATGTAAGGCAGGTTTAATGTGGTCTTGTTGCTTGTTATATTAGAGTCTGTGCTGTCTGGGTCGTCCTGTGTGCTCAGTAGAGAAACTGGTCCATAAACCGCAGTACTTCCCCTCCTTGCCCTCTTTTGAGATGACTGATATTATTGCCTCTCTTAATGTTTCTGGTAGTCTGCTCTTAGTGTGTGATTTTAGCAATAAAGCAGCATAGGTGGTATTTGGTTTCTGAAGGTTTTGTAGCATTTTGGCCATAAAGTCCTCTGTAGCTGGTGCTTTATTTACTCTGTATCTGGAGATAGCTCTAACAATTTCTCCACTTTCTTCTGCAGTTATGTATTCATTTTTCCTCTACTCTATACGGCACAGTAAATGGATGGTGTGCCAAGAATTTTTCATTGTTGGGAAACAAAATCCACAGCTGTCGCTCTGTGCAAAAATGTATTCCAATGTTTCTCTGAAGTTAATATGAGGCTTCAGCAGTTTAAATTAGGCAAAGTTGGTATTTTCCAAAAAAGAAATTAACCTTGATTTGTCTCAGACTGCCGAAGCTGCCACAGGTAAACTTTGGAAAGGGTTTTTGCACTGAACAAGGACTGTTGGATTTGTCCCCATCACTTACACTGAAATCACATTAGGAATGGATGTCTGAAGTGTGAGCAGGAAGAATGGCTACAGCGATGAAAACCTCTCTCTGTTTCTCCATCCATCCATCCATCCATCCATCCATCCATCCATCAATCCATCCGTAATACATGCTCTTCTGTATCTTACAGGCGTACAGGGACAAACTAATCTGATGCAAAGACTAAGCAGTGATTTCTGGCTCCACACAAGAACGTGTCTCACATGAGCAGTGATGCGGTTTTATAGCTCCCCTGGCACAGAGCGGAACATTTAAAAGGCACGGCTCAAATGAGCTTAGCACACTTTATTACCCATCTGCAAACAGCTTAAGTGTCAAGCAGCACATCCTTGAGTTGGTAATGTTCACAGGCATACTGAAAGATGAGGGCAATTAGCCCAGAGAAGCGCACATAGGTGGTACAAAACCAAACAATGCAAAGCTCTTATTCAAACTAAAGGCTAAACCATTACTGCACAGTCATATACTAATACCTGCACATAATACAAGGCCTATTGCCTGTGTATACACTACCTGAAATTAGATCTGCACAGGTTGAACTGACCAAAGTCCAGAATTATCCACTATGCTGGTAATTATCCTAATTACTTACTGCCACACCGTAATTGCAACATCATTACTGTTCCAATACCTTCCCCACAATGTATGTAATTAGAGTGTTATCTGAATTTAATGGTTGCAGTGAAGAAGAGTAGGTGAAATATTTCAATGTATGACTTTGCTCAGGCAAAGGGAGAGTGATCTTTATGACATATTGTCATCTCCACATCTGTACATCATAATTACGATTGCAAACTGTTTCCAAGGAAAGTTAAGCTTGAGAATTTTTTGCACGATTTCATTTGGCTTGATTTAGCACGTTAATTATTAATTGCCTTTTATAGGGGCTGCAAGTTTTCCAGATATAGGCTTGTCTAAATTTTGGCCTTTGCTGTGGCTCAAAAACTGACATCCATAGAAAAATTTTGTCTTATTTTGAATCAGAACATCTCCAGAGTAATTGCATTCCTGATGTTGTGATCCACTAAAGCAAGCCACAATGTGAGATGAAAGTGTCAGCTGTTTTTGTTATCTTCATTGCTATCATGACTGTAAGGGAGCCAGTTTGGGATAACTCCACCGGGCACAGCTGCTCTGCATTCCAGATGCCATGGCTGTGACCCGGTTTAGTTCCTTCTTCCCATGGCATCATACCACACTGGGAGCATTTCAGAAGTGGAACGTTTTGCCAACCCAATTTTGTGGACTTGCAGTTTTTGTTGATTTGGTCAATTTTCCCTGATGTTTATGCCTCTATTATTAGAAAGTAAATAGGCTTTGCAATTAAAGGGCCAGTGTGTAATATTTGGCATGGTTTATTATCAAATCTGAATCTGAATCTGAATATTCTACCCATTAATATGTTTATATAAGTGTATAATCACTATAAAATAAAATTTGTTTAGTTTTCGTAGTCTTATAATTATGCTTTTATATATATATATATATATATATATATATATGTATATATATATATATGTATAGCAAAGGCCTTGCTTTAGAGAGATCGCCATCTTTCACCGCCATGTATGTACGGCAGACCGAGCGGACAATCCAGCCAGCCAGAGAACGCGTTTCACGTGTATAAATAAACCAACAAAGACAGCGGGAGGAAGGAAGAAAATTACGCTAAAAGAGTTTGGGACGGAGTCTTTTACCCTCTGGATTGTTACCGGAGTTTTTGAAGTGCTCAATTAAACGGGCCTTTTTCCCGAGCGCTACTCTGGTCTCCTGCTCGTGAGGGATTCATTACAATATCAGTAACATGGTTTAGATTTCTAAATAAACATTCACCTCATCGCTAGATAGACCTACTCCTGAAAAACTCATGTCTGCACAAGCCTTTTTGTCCCTATGAGGCCACCGTCATTTACCGACGGGAGGGGTGAGCGAGTGAGCCCTGCAATCTAGAATTTGACCACTGATGTCACTGTTTTCAACCCATTTTACACACTGACCCTTTAAATGGTTTCAAGTTAAAAGTTAAAAGTCCAGTTATGAATGACATAATGGATGATTTGTGGATGTGTTTTAGTTATTAGAAATACATTCATCCTTATTATAACATTGTATGTATGTTTCACATCCAGTGCCTGTTAGCAGGAAAACTCTATCTGCTCTGTGCAACACACCATGGCTCTGTTAAAAATTGACAATGCAAAGACTTTCTGAGAGACTTCTAAAGCACGCTGTGGCATGTCTGCTGGAGTTAATAATAATAATAATAATAATAATAATAATAATAATAATACATTTTATTTGTAACGCACTTTATATTTAACGAAAAATCTCAAAGTGCTAAATTGCAAGATTTGTCTAGATTTGCTGCAATCAGCTTGGGCAGCACCTGACAGAGACTCTAGTTAATAAGTTGGTCACCTTAAACCCCCAGTTTGCACACAGCTCACATTTTCAGTCTGAATTTTCAAAGAATCTTTCCTCAATAGTTACCTTGTTAGCTAGCTAACAAACCACATGGCACTTGGCACGTTGTATGTATTTGAAAGATAAATGGATCAATTTGGCAAATTAACTGGTTATGTCTGCTTATGATATGGTAAAAGGTTTGCTTCTATCTGCATATGAAATATAATCTAAGCCAGTAGCCTAACTCCTACATTTTCATTTTATTTCCATTATTTTCCAATGATTCCCATTAATTCCCATGAATAGTTCCATCTTGACAACCCAGTGTAATTCTGAAGTTGTCGAAATACGGCTCTTGGTCAGTGACTTCCGGTGTCAGACACCTACGAAAAAAGCGGTCCTTTCACTTAAGCATTATATGCGTGCATTTGTTGTTGAAAGAAAAAAAAAGTCGATTAGCAGTGTTGTACCAATATAGTGCTTTTATTCTGAAAGAGACTGTATGCAAACGATACATTTCCTGTGAAAACGGAAGTGTATTCTGAAACAGACCAGTGTTGCCAACTTAGCGACTTTGTCGCTATATATACCTGGAATTTTGCAACCCTTACCTTGGATTGTGATCTTACCAGCTGCTGGAGAAATTCTTCGCTTAAAAATAAATTGTTACCAAAACAAGTGCCACAGTATTCAGGTCAAGATATTCTAAGATCAGATGGAGCTGTTTTTGTTGAGGGAAGATAAATGGTACAAATATGAATGTGAGGTTGACAAATGCTGTGGAAAATAAAAATAGACAGTTGTGACAGGTGTGTTACAGTACATGTACCATGGGTGTCCTGCTGTCAATCATCCACTCCAGTGCTGCTGTTTGAGTGATTAGGGAATGTCCAAGTTGCCTCGAGGCAGTAAATATACCAAAGCAGTCACAGCTCTGGGAGTGTTTGTGCAGATAGTTTTTGTTTCTAACAAGCAGCAGAGGTCCTGTTTTCCCTTTGTCAGTCCAGCTCACTAAGAATACCTTCCTGACAGTGTCAGTGTGCAGGTGATAAGAAATGCTGTCAACCATGTAACTTTACTGCAAACTTTGAAGGTCAAGAAAATGTCTTTCAGCTTCAAGGGATCATTTTTAAAATCCACGATGGTATTTTCATGTAGGGCATGTTCACCTACACCAACAAGGACAGCACCTCTGTGACTGAAAAAGGTGATTTGTCAAAGCAAATCGAGTTTCACCTGAGAGTAGTACCACTTCTTCAGTCCTGACAGAATACAAGGAGCAACATATTCTTAAAATAATTTAATAACTCAGGGTCAGTTTGTTTCATTGAACTTGTTTATTTAGGGAAAGGGTTTGATCACACACAAGGTCCAGTCTCAGTGCCCCCCCTAGGCCCTAAGCACTGAACCCTCACACATTTTAATTAACATTACGTGTGTGCTCAGCAAAAATGTGATAATGCAATAGGGGTGCAAGGGCTCAAAATGCTTTTATAGAGTTGGGGCAGCACATTGTGACGTCACACGTTACCTGGGCAGAGACAAAATGAGGCTGTGAGAGAGCCCTCAAGTCCTACTGATTTCACAGTGGGGCAGACCTTGCCTCAGTGTAATCCTGTGGACTAATTATGTGTAGCAGCACCAAAGTATATAGGTGTCATATAATACATGAATATAATGTTTTTGTGTGCTACATTCTATTCACCATAAATAAGGTATATGCAAAACTCCAGCATACAGTAGTATTTTGAATTTTTTGATACATGTGTCTTACCTTTGAGGCAGCCGATGGTTTGTATTCCGTTTGTTACTATAATCTGTTTGGTGTGACATTTGACACCTGCTTCACATAATGTAAATAATCCATCACAGTGAACATCATGTCTGCTTTCAGTCACTTAGACTATCCTTCCATGAAGAATAACATCATCAGTCATTTCAGAAAGTTCCCCAAAATGACGTGTGACAAAGTCCACATGAGGAAATCATGGACTGTATAAAAACAAAGCCACCGTAATGCCTCTCATTGGTTTGTGGCCTTTCATGTCTATATAGGCTACAGTATGTGCAAGGTATCTTACTGCATTTGCTGTTGATGTTCCAGGACTCTGCTACTAACTTGGGGACATCAGCAAAAGCACATGGTTAGGTTTAGGCAGCAGAAGGATGTGATTAGGTTTAGAAAAAACACAAAATGGTTTGGCTCTACATTCAAACGAGACATATACACCAGATTCTGGGGTGAAAGTCCAAGGTTTGTTGGACCCATCCACCACCCCTCCTGTCTGCCCTATAGTCTCTCCAGCTCCTCATATTACGTCTTTACTGGCAGCATTTCAACTTACACCATCATACTGCCGTAATAGATGCTGTCTGGTCATGTTATGAACTGACGTCATCAGTCCTTGTATCACACTGCTGGGACAGGTGCCTTCCAGCTGACTGGCGATATATCATAACACCACAAAAGGTTACATCAGGCCATGTTGCATTCTGCTGCCACCTGGCTGCAAATCATACCACAGCCAAAGGTGGCTTGTCTGATGCCAAAATCACTGACAAAGCAGCAGTATTTGATGACCTTGGAATAAGAACTGGCCAGAACTGAGTCTTTTTGGAGCCAGCCTCAAGTGGCAATAAGAGGAACTGCAGTTTTTGGCACTTTCATGTTGGCTTCATTTTTCAGCCGTGGAGGTTGCAACTTGAGGTAGATGGAAGGGGAGGAAGGATAGTGAACAAAATATGAAACCCCTGTTCATTTCTTGTTTGTAACAGTTCAGCAGTCAATGTAGTTGTGTTTTTTAATTGACCATGGTTGTTATATAGCCTTATCCTAACCCCAACCCTGACCTTAGCCCTTGGCTGAATTTTTACCCAATTTTGACCAACTGGATCTGGATGAGCCATTTCAATTTGACGACCGCCCATATTTATTTAAACACAAAGTACATGGACGTTTATGGATACAGAGCTCATTGAAACTGAAGAGCGGACGAGAAGAGGGGGAGCAGTGTTACTTCGGTAGCACATATACTAAAATTGCAACAGGCAGAGGAACATGTCCGAATCCAGCTAAAGGTAAAGACAGACGTTCATTTCTTCTTTCCGTTATGTTGTCGGATAATTTTAGTGCTCTATTATTTAATATAGCACAGGCTGTAGGCAGGTCAGCCCTAGCTTCATACTGGAGAAATGTCAAATATTGAACATCCTATCACTTATTTAGACAAATGTAGATCGGAAAATAGGGCCCAGGTTGAAAAAAACATTAGTTACCCTTTAAATATTGCAACAAAGGTCCTCTAAGGTTTCTTTCACACCTGCCCTATTCGTTTCAGTTCAATCGAACTCACGTTTGTTAGCCTCATAAGTGCAGTTCATTTGAGCAGGTGTGAACACAGCAATCGCACATGGGTGGGCACCAATTCTGCAATTCTGACCAATCAAGAGGCAGGGCAGTTTATCTGGTCTGCTTGCAAAATTTGGTCCACTTGTAAATGCTGCCGTGAGAGCACGAACCAACTCTAGGCATTTATGCGGCCTAGTAACAAAATCAGTCCCTGATAGTTCCTGAATGACCAAGTTGTTTTGATACCTAAGCCTAAACAAACTAAATGAATAAGAAACATGCAAAAATATAAAACAGGATAAAATAGTATAAATAGTATTTGCGGTTAAACATTCAGTTAGAGCACTTTGCCTGTGCAGCACTTTACAGGTCTGCTTTTCTAACTGCTTGGCTGCTGGCTCTGGAGAGAGCCTCGTGAGCAGCAACGATGTGAAGAAAGCACAAGACCTTCAGCAGGCTTACTCAGCGTCCAATAATGTAACACCGAGAGCTCACCTCTATGTCGGAGGTATTGTACTCCACTCCTATTTATCAACATACTTAAAACTCGAGGGGGGTTAAGTGCATCTGAAAATCCCCGCTATTAAGCTGATGTACGAGGGCAGTGATGGTCATTTAATTCTGCTTAAATGACCCAGTGGGATCCAAATGTAAGCCATCATCTTGTTATGACCACTCTCATCCTCAGTCTAAAAGTGCATTACTTTGAGTGGAGCTGAAATCTCTCCCTTTGTTTTACTCCTTTGGGCTGACACATAGTTATGAATTTCAGTATTTTCATGCCCAAGTGATTTTGTTTGCACTACTTGATTTGTCTGATATCATTTGATTAACAAAGCCATTGAAGGGAGTTTATACCATTTATTGAGATTCTTATTTCCGCTTCAGATCTGACCTATGATTTTCATCACAGCATGTTCTCACAACACTTTTTATTGGGTGCAGTTGCAAAATCTGATGAAACCTAAAATATACTGTTTTTATTGGATGAAAAACATCTGAAAAGCCGATTACCAGTTAAGTGGAAAATGATGATCATTACAAGCAATCAAGATGGGCTTGTTTGCATATTGCAGATAAGTTACGCAGTTGTAATTACAGCACTGGGCACAAGGGGTTTTCAGGAGAGATTACATGCAATAGAAGGGGGATGATTCAAACAAGGTTTAATGCTACAACTGTCAAGGGCCCCAGCTCCCTTTCAGCTTCCTCTTATGTAATGTACAGAACTTTAAAAAAAAAAATCAACCATGGTTTGTTTTAATGTCTGCTATTAAACTGTGTTTTCCCTAATCATGTATGCTATTATCACTATTAATACAAGATGCCACAACTGCTGTTGAATTTCAAAGTGTATACAGGCTCACTGACAGAAAGTGTTGCCAAGCATCATACTGACAAAATCACATCCCACTAAATTTATCATTGCTTTAAAAAGACAACCTGGAACCTTATTGCACTGATTGCTCCAGGGTGCTAACACACACTGGAAAACAATATTTTCCCTCCCGAGTTTGTTCATCAAACTGACAGGATTGCTGTTGATTCTCTGAGACTATGTCTGACACGCAGCTCCCGAAAAGCAGAAAAGATGAAGGTTGTAACCAGAGCCTCTCTGTGACGAGCATTCGGAGTTGACTTCAATAGTACTCCAATCCCATCGGTCAAAGGTCAGTGTGCTTTGCTGAATGTTGTCGGAATAGATTTCATGTCTGTGTTTTGTATTTACTTTTGTCATAATTTTCTACCAGATTTAGTCTTTGGATGATTTTATTTGAACAAATCATGACTGGGATGATGTGCTGTGTGATGCTGGGAGGAAGCATGTGATCTTCACCTCATCTGCAGAGAATATGTCTTTGGTGGACTTTGTGCCCAAAAAGAGCCTAGTAATATGACTTTCAGATGTCCTTACAATCTAAATCACCCATTATTTGCAGGCAGATCTATTCACCTGTCATCCACCTGATTTTTTTCTTTCTTGGAGATCAAATCTGGTTGAAAGCAATATATTCTATTACTATTTATGTTACAATAATTATGCTAAATTACTTTCTTGTAAGGCAGGTATTTCACATATATTTATACAAGGATACATAATTTGTATTTACCTGTATTTATTATGCAAGCATGAAAAATAGAGTGCGCTATTATTGTGTTGTCATTAATATGTATTGCTGTGTTTATGCTGTTAGATAACAGTGTGCATGTAAATAGTGATTCGATGGCCAGTCTTACTGCTATAGCACATCGTTACTGTTCACCTGGTTAAGTAACATTTATGAGCCACAATGAAATCAATATTTCATACTCATGCAAGCAGAAACACTACAAAAATGCCATTGCTGCAGTATTGTGTGACCTATCTTTGAATCAAGTAAGTGTTTTACAGCTGGACAGGGCTGGTCTTGTCATCACACAAACACCTCTGGACCTCACCCTCCGTCATAATGAACTGCAAACACAGATGTCAGCATGTGTGATTGTCTTTTGACATAATTTTGCCATGTTAAGTATGAGGGAAAATAAATCATTCATCATTCAATGCTTTACTGAGAGACTGTTTGTGCTATGTGCTGGACAGGGCTGGTCTTGTCATCACACAAACACCTCTGGACCTCACCCTCCGTCATAATGAACTGCAAACACAGATGTCAGCATGTGTGATTGTCTTTTGACATAATTTTGCCATGTTAAGTATGAGGGAAAATAAATCATTCATCATTCAATGCTTTACTGAGAGACTGTTTGTGCTATGTGCCTTTGTATGAGTAGATGAAATAATAAGTGCATAATATTGTGCAATGCTGTGGGGAGACCATGTGAAAATTGCATTAGAACAATACGTGATCGGTTAGATGAAGGCCAAATAAGTTCTGCAGTATACATAGCATACAGTCCTATGAGATGTACTGCATACAAAGCAGCGAATAATCATGAGGTAATTATCAAACTGGAAATTCCTCACATTCTGCAGTTGTTTAACAAACACAGGCGCTCTGTGTTTTCATATTCACAGCAGGGCATTTTCCCCTCATATTGCACTGCTTACATAGCAGGATCAAAAGCTGCGGAGGGGAGATATCAAACCATGTCTGGATCTGTGTGGTGAGAGGAGTGTTCACCCTGGGGGCAGAGCAGACAACACCTCTACTTTCATCACCAGTACAGGGCTCCCTTGGAGCGGAGGATGTCGAACAATGCTTGTAAGAAACCAAAGAGCCCTCTTTCTTTAGTGGTGCCACTAGAGTATTTGTGTCATTCTGCAACTGAATACGTTAATGGCTGTGTTCTCTTCTTAACAAACCAAACAAACCCATTACCAACATTGGGCCCTGTAAGGTGCAGCGCCCTGCTTTAAATTGTTTCCAGCTGCCTCCTGCAGTGAGTCACAGGACCCTGTTACAATGCTGCTGAATTATTGACAAGCCAATACAGATTATTCAGACTGGAGTGGGTGAAGCTGGAAAAAACCTGAAAGCTATAGGAAACCAGATAAAATCCTTGCTATTTTCAGATTTAGCTGTAGATGTATTTTTGCTCTGGCAGGAGTCCCCACTGGAATTTAATGAGTCACTAGTGCACCCCTGTACTGTATGTGTCTGATCAGACAGACTTTTCCAATATTAAATAAAACAGTTTCTATTTAACCCTTAACTACTTGTATGCCATCTGATTATTTTATGTGAAAAGAACACCTCTCCTAACTAGGGTCCTAGCAAAAATGTCCCCCATAGGAAGGCACCATATGCAAATTAATTGTAAAAAGGCCACATAAATAAGGTAAACGTCACTCAGAAAGAACCGCACATTGTTGTTGCTAAGCGACAGTGATCTGAACATCTAAGCACTCTGGTCAACCAAAGCAACCAAACCACCTAATGTAGAAGAAGCTGTGCAGAGTTCAGTGCAACAATCAAAAGGAAAGAGAATATTTTTCACACAGAGAAAAATATAAATGGGTACAGGTTCTACTTTTTGTTCATCAAAATTTTACTTGTCTCCCTAAATCGACGACCAAAGACGACCACACAAAGTTATTACTACTTCCACTGAAAGATCTGTACCTCCACCAGGGCCGTTGCAACCGGACAGGCAAACTAGACAATTGCCTAGGGCCCCGAGCTGGAAGGGGGCCCCCAGAGACGGCTGACATTGGTCTATATCAATGACAATATGATGGAACCCCTATAGACACTGCAACAGCGACAGCTTGTTGGAATCCCCCCTAATGGGTCCCCCTACTAGCTGCTGCTTGCGAGTGGCTAAGTAGGGTGACCAGACGTCCAGCACTGTGCGGGACTGCACAGCATTTCTGTCTCTATTCATGCGTCACACAAATTGAGACCATGTCCCGCATGATTAGTTGCCATCCGCGCTAGCATTGTTGGAGTACCGTAGTACTACGGTACCTCACGGTACCACTACTGTGGGATAAGTTCAAAGTCTAATCAAGCAAAACAAATCATTCAGCACGCTATGCAAGTACAGATTTCAACCAGCAGCAGAAACGAAAGGCAAATCCTGCCAGTTGTGGGTTGAGGGGGGGGCTTCCAAGGTGCCTCTTGCCTAGGGCCCCCAGAGTGTCTTGAAACAGCCCTGACCTCCACCATCTATGCATTAGCTTAAAATCATGTGTGTAGAGCCCCTAATCAAACACTATGTCTCACCTGAACTGCCGATCTCAGAGACTCGCCAGGCAATCTCTTTTTGGCCATTTTCTGTATAATGACAGGATTGTGGGTCGTTCAGCTCGGGATGTTTCTCGACCTTAGCGACAAGTCTCTCCTCATCCATTCTTCATCACACGTGAGACATAGCAACAGCAACAGAGTTCTCTTTATGCATCCGTGGTGGGGAGAGGAGTTGTGCTGCCATGGGAGCAGAGAAAGAGCTGCTATGGGAGCCGGTATGTACAAGCAGGGGGGGGGGGGGGATTTCAGGGGCGGCCAGGCTGGAAATAGGACAGTGCTGTGAAGAATACCAATGTGCATCAATCCACCGCCAGTGTGGGTTCGTATATTAAAAATAATAATATTTTTTGACATGTGCCATGTTCGCCACTGGTGTGTTTTGGCCTTCAATTCAAAGAGAGATGGAGCAGGGCCTCCTACTACACATGCTATATTGTATAAAGCTGATTTGTACATGAGATATTTCTCTGTATTTTGGGGTTTTCTTTTGTCTGCGCTTGCCTATAGCTGCTAAAGGTCAGGTAGATGGTGCGCCAGAGTCTCTTGCCCGATGAGTTACAGGAATGATCCACTGCGGCTCACAATAGGTTCTCTATACTTGGAATAATAATTTAGCCAACTGGCCAAAATGTTTGACTGTTAGCTGACTAGTTTACCTTACCGTCAGGAATAGGTACTGTGCAGTGATTTAACATTAGCTAGCTAACATAATTTTACGATTAATGGGTAACAGGGAGCCTTTATGTTATGTACTTAAAATTGAATAAATTATTTTTATGAATTTGTCTTTGCTAATATGTTGCATCCATCTTTATCTGTATTCAAAATTAAATTAAACGATCAAACATGGATCCCCGTTAAAGGCGCAGGTTATAGAGAATGTTAAGTCGACGTCTCACTGTGTCAACGTTTTTGGACGGGGCTATCTTGTGAGGACTGTGCTGTGTTGGCTATGCTTGCTACAGGGGTCAAGCAAGGTATTTGGACAAACCAAATGGTAAATGGACTTGCATTTGCATGGTGCCTCACTAGTCCTCTGACCAATCAAAGCACTTTTACTCTACATGACACAAACCAGCAGTCTTACAGTTAGTTGACCCCCTGTACCCTCTGATCCACAGCCACCCTAATACTAATCACTATAAACAACATAGATCCATAAGACGTGGCAGGCCCTATTGCACGACCTCCACTCACATACATGGACATTGCAAACTTTCTTTTTCTGGACTGAGTACATACAGTCTACTGTTCTTTGATGATAGGAATAACAGAGCATGTGCCTCACAAAATGGCACCCCTGTCCAATACAACGTGACGTACCGTAACTTTCTATATGGTCCAATCCAATTTACAAATAAAAAAAACTCTCCCGCACCTATTTTCCACAAATCTCAAAGTATGGAACCATGCCCGTGACCTCCCAAAGCCCACATTGTGTTCCGGATTTGCTGTGCAGTACATACACAACACAAATATATTCTTCACATTGTACTCTCCACACGACAGCTCATTCAGTAAGACCTCAGTTATTCAAGGACAGGGAGAAGCAGTAGTCCATCCCTTGACAACATCCTGCATTGTGCTGTAGCATTTCAAGGCTGCCCGCAACAGCCCTCTGGCATTGGGAACAGAAAATGAAAAAAAACAAAAAACATAACAAAACAAAACAAAACATAACATCATGAAATATTAATTTTGTGATCAAGAGAAATCAAATCAAATCTTGTGATGTTGAAAAGACAAAATAATTACTGTGATCACAAGAAAACAAAGCCTTTAATGTGAACTCCACAAAAAGCAAATAATCAAGTTATTAATGTAACAAGAGAATTTAACGTTTAGGTTTGATGCCATACATTGCTGCGTCACTTTATCCAATTCCCTCATTTACTAATTTTCCCCAAACAAGCAGGTGTTGCATCTTTAAAGACACTGAGTAAATGTCAAAGCAAAGCATGCATATTTAATCTTAATGTGCCATATGCTGAGGAAAGACAGCTAACATCAAGCTAATTACCATGCAGATCTGCAGGGACACAGACTGAGTCCATGGACATATCATCCTGAGGGCTTTGTTCTCTATAGCGCAAGACTGAAGTCAGCATAGATAGATACATTTATTATTGTCTACCTGCCATGATGTTATCATAACAAGACAAAGAACAGCGCATATTCAGATAAGATTTTTATCTTTTTCAGAATTTTAAAATGTATCCTTTTTTGAAAAATGAACTCAAAATTTGTAATAGCATGCAATTCTGCTTGTATGCTGATAATAAGTTCAGGTCTTTTTTGATCGGTGGCAGCACAGCAAACAAAACAATAGCTGTGACAATACAAAGACAAAAAAAGGAAAAGCATCCACTCATTTGTACAACACCTGACAGTGTTTTTTCTTTGTTAAGTTATGCCCTGCTCACATGGTGCAGAACCTGTCAACACGGGCCAACACAACCTCTTCTAATGAGCAGGCCGTGGGGAGGCAGTGGTAGAGGCTTCTTACAGAGTGAATTGGTGAATGCGGTGGTTAGGCAGTCTCCCGAGGGTGCTTACATCCACACTGTCAGAGTCACAGTGACTTTGTTGTCAAGGTCAAGCAAATGAGTCAGGTGGGATAGCTCACTGCGGGGAGAGAGAGTGCAACTGTCCTCCATCCGTCACGGCATGATCCAGCTTGACTGTGGTGACATAAGGCCGCTGAGCCACAATGGCTCAGTGGTTAGCGCTGCCGTGTCACAGCGAGAAGGACACAGGTTTCATTTAGCTTCTTTGTGGATTTTGTGTGATCTCACATTGTTGGCAGGCTCTTTACCCAGGTGCTCCAGTTTCCTCCCACGCTCCAAAGGCATGCAAGGCAAATGAACTTGGATGCTCGGATAAAAAAGTGACAGAATACTGAAGACATTCAATGCGTAGTGTTAAAGGGAAGACACTTAAAGCTCATGCTGTGCGGTAAGGTTTGAAGCATGGAGAACGTTTTGATTCCAGGTATCAGTAGACCTTTTTTCCACTCCAATTAATACACGGAAAATGGGAATTAAAAATGTCATGTACGGAAATGGCTGTGGTCGTGGCATACTCTTTCATTTTCCGAGCCTTTCTCACAGCATGTCATTGGGCAAGATGCCTCACAAGCTGTTTGCAGGCAATTAAGAATATAACAGCTAATACTTTACTGTTGCTCCCACTACAGCTATATCAGCAGTGATATCTAGGGAAAATAAGATGCTTACTGTGTGAGAAATAGTGTGTCCCAGTAGGCAAGCTTCCATAACCACCACAATAGTCAGAAAGATAAGCCAGCACAGTTCTAATTAGTCCAACAGAGGAACCTTTAAGGGCTGCATCAGAGCCAGGAGCTGAATAAATACTTATAAAACTACAATAGAGAAAAAAGTAAATTCCTTTCATTGTGATCTGCCCTAAGCTGAAGCACTCCTCTACGGGAGCTCTACAGTGTGTGAGAGCCCTTCTCTGATAAGCTGGATACACCTATTCAATTTGCTGATTAAAGTCATATCAGGCAGCGCTCCTGACAGCTGAGCTCCTGTGAAAAGATAAAAGTCTGAAGTCTGTGGAATCAAGTTTCAAAACACCGTCATTTCTCCACACACCAAAGAGGATGAATGCTGCACACATGCATAAAAAAAAAAGAGATTCCATATCCACACTGAAAATGTTTTCATTTAAAAATGAGGCCGCTCCCTTTCTGGTGTGATGAAGCTAAGGCGCCTTGAATGATTTACTCTCTGTTGCTGGATGCTGTTAGGCTGCCTTGAGAAGAAGAGGCTGCTCCATCACTCTAAAAGCCCAGCGGAAGACCCTCATGAAAAGCACCAAAGTCATCACCCGTGTTCCTGTTTCTCAGTTTACAGAGTATGCAGATGTCTTTTCATGTTCAACCTCAACCGAACACCAAAAGTCACCTCTTAATGTCAGGAACTCGTGTGTATATACTTTAAATCAGAATGGCAGAACTGACTCATTGTACAATATTGATTTCTGATGCATAATCACTATTCAATACTGAAGCAGCAGTGTCACTGTAAACAACTGGTGAAAAGTGATCCCCGTTAGAATCAGAATGTCTGAACAATAAAGGTATCTTATTTCGACCTATATTCTTTGTTCGCTGAATGCTTTGGATTAGCTGAACTGACTTATTGATTGATATTGAACTCCTCAGCTTACACAGTCTATACACAACAGCAGAAATTGACGACACTTGGAAACACCAGGCCAAAATTCTAGCCATATCTTTCTGGTACACTAACTTTAAATTGGAACATGTTGGGAAAACTCTTTTAAAGGCTCTGAATGGGATGTTCAGAGAATTGATATAGGCCTAATGGCAAACCACTATTTGCTATAAAGATATAGTGGAGTATGTATGGTGTCCTGAGCAGAGAATTAAGTCACGCTCCATTGTGTTTGTTGTAATGTGAGCTTCTCTGTGGTTGTCGTGGTAACCTGCTCTCATTCCCAACTCGTCAAATATTGCCACTTTGTCAGTGATGTCAGCATCAGATAGCGACATACAGGGGCACCCTTCGTGGCAGTATGATATGCACCAGGTGGCCGCAGTTGTTGATGCAGCAGGTGGTGGATGGGTCAAACTAACTCTGGACTTTCACCTTGGAGCCTGCTGTTCATTTCCCATTTGAGACCGAAAGTCGATGGAGTTACTTGAATAAAATAGTCTATGTTTAGCATCCTACAGAAGTGCTTATGTGATATGACATATGTCACGTGATGCTACATGACGTTAGTAACAAGCGTACTTATTATAAGCCAAGCAATGTGTTGTTTTTTTCTAATCTAATCATGTGAATTTGTTGCCTAATAGATGATCGACGTAAAAATTAGGTGTTTTCGCTACGTTTTAAGTTTATTTAAAAAAAATTCTGACTGTAACGAGCAGAAACTGTACATTTTCTAGTGAAAACAGAAATTTACTTTGAAAAGACACAGTGCATGTACATGCATAAGTTGACATACCTTTCCTAGCACATCAAATTTTGACGTTTAGGTCCACTGACAAAGCAGCGGTATTTGACAAGTGGGTATGAGAACATGTTGGTGTATCCCACTGGCTGGCTTATCTCTGCCACTTTGTGTTGCATTCATATGGCGGTTTACCATAGATATTGGGACAGCGCCCAGTATTGTGTCGTAGAGTTATCAACAGGCCCAAAAATTGAACCCGAAACTGAAATGACCCGAGGGACTTGAAGCCCGAAACTGGCCCAGCCCGACATCATCACAGACATCACTGGGTCCGAGCCCGACTGAACCCGAGTTTTTTTTTTTTTTTAATGGAAGGGGGGAAAAAATGGTGCTCCTCTGGCTTCCCTGGCTCAAATACAGTATCTTTAATTCCAATCAATCATTCATGTCCCAAAATAATATTACCAGACAGACAGGCTTCAACATCAGCGTGGGGGAGAGCAACCATTGCACATCATGTAGCGCTGCGCCGCTGCATTTAATGAGCCGCAGCCGCTCTCAACACTTTTCCTGCACCTGAACGCTGACTGACTGACTGAACTTCGCTCACACTTCACAGCAGCATATCCTGTTTTAGTATTATTATTTTTTTCGTCAGAACGGAATTCAGCATTCTTTATTTTTATAATTTGCATATTCTTCTTGCTTAATTATTATAGCCCTATTATCATCCCCCTTACACACGCACAGCAGACGATACTTCAACTTCAACTCAAACACTTTATTAAAAACAGTAACTATAACCTTCAAACATCAACAACGTAGCACTGAATAATGAATAGATTTGGAATAATCTTAACAGACATGCATATTTTCTTCCTCACAGGCTGCTCAGAAGTGAGAACCATGGACAGCAGCATTGTGTGTTAGTGCTGCTGCCACACCCTCACACAGTGCGCTTCTCTGACAGACACACTTTTAAAAAAAAAAATTTCTCTCTCTCTCTCTCTCCACTGTCCGAGCCCGACTAAGCCCGCCCTAATTACCTTAATCAGTCGGCCCAAACCGACCCGACCCGTCGGGCTTATTCGGGTCAGGGTCGAGCTCGGGTTGAAATTGAGTCTCTATTGTGTCGCAGAAGTGTGGTGCCCACCCTCCGGTTACCCCCTGGTTAATACTGTTATCTCTGTAAGAACTGTTGCCACTTAAAGAATTATATGTAATCATTTGTGAGTGTTCTTTTGATAATCAAAGATTGTATTTTTCAGAATGCCATAATATTTAGTTGTTGTGAGGGATAATAGTGTTTTTGAAGAAAGAATCACAGCAGTGGCACCAGACACACAATACAAAGCACACACATACGCAACATTGTCTGTAAGTGGTGGAATTCTTCTAACAACCGCAGTAAGATGAAGCCTGAGTGAAGAAGTTTAATTCAAACCTAAATTTGTGAATTGTTTTAAAGATGATGTGAGGAAGACCTCAGTGACAGAGAGTTCTGATACTACCCTTCTAACCAGTGAGCAAATGTCCACCACACTAGTGACAAGAACGTCTTTTTCACAGCCCTTCCCCCCATGCTGTGACCTTTGCACAGGTTTATTTTTCTGGGCCTGCTCATGTCTCTGCTGCCAAGAAAGGTAATGATAAGCTCACAACACCAGGGCTGCAAATTAGCCCACATAAATAAAACATCCCAAAACTGTGTAGAGCGTTATAGGAAGTGCTGAATGAAAACAGAGTGAAAAAGTAATACATTAAATTTTAAAGCAAGGCCATTATAAGTCAGTTTTCGTGAAACCTGTTGTTCATAGACTAAATTCATTACCAACTTGAACTCTGCCTCACTACCTCTAGAGGCTGATAGATAGGATTGCTGCTCATTGCTCTTTGCCAGCACCCACACCCAGAGGACACAGTGATGGATGATTGGCTGAGGACAGTTGCTGCTCTGCCTCTCAGGAGGGTAACTAATAGAACGGGGGCAAGTGGGCCGGTGCAGCGAGTGCAGAACTAAACAGACTGCCCTAAAGTACAAAAAAGATTTGATCTCTTATCAATGAAAGGCAAAAGAAACCCTCAGACCTGAGAGTTTTGTTTGGCTTCCTCTTTATCTGTTAATATTTCAGAGAGATTAGGTGATGAGGGAGATGATGATGATATCTTAGAGGGCATGTGGTGGATTTACTCTCCTCCTATGGTCACACATAAAAATGTCTCCGTACAGTAATGACCAAAAATCTGAACACACACTTGTTATAGCGACTTCTCCTCCATTGGCTTGTGATTTCTGAGATAATAGCTAAAGCATGCATATTTAATGAGCATCACCTGCTCCGAATTAAATATGCTGTGAAACACTTTAAGCATCAAGAGCAAATGTCCCCTTGTGCTTGCTTTACTTCAGCCACTGAGCACAATGCTTGATTTCATGCTGCAGTCAAACAGTTTAAACAGGGAGCTCCATCACACTGTTGGTAGTTGTCACCTGCTACAGTAAGTGGAATGAATTTCCTTTTCTGTTCAAAATAACAAGCACTAGAGTCAAGGATACACATTTATTCAAAATCACACAAAGAAGCTTAGGTCAGTATTACAGCTGAATTTTCCCCATTTACTGTCTTACATCACTCTCCCACCTTTAAAGATATAAACACCTTTAAAAGTAAGAAAAATGAACATCAAAACAAGCAACCCTAAGAAAAATAACAGTAATCAAACCCTGAGAAAGAGATACAAGACTAAAAAGACAACAACCAGTTATGTCAACACATATAATTTCAACAGATCCCGGCACACATGGCACTGCAGAGGGATTGATGCCTACTGGCATAACTGGAGCAGCTGAAGGAGAACACAAGAGATAACAATGAAAGAAATGAGACCCGGGGTGTGGGATTGGAGCCTGGGAGGCATCACAGGATGCTCATCCGGCTTGTTCGTGGTCTTCTGAGGACAACGTGGGAGTCAGAAATATTACCAAAACAGTGAACAGCAGATATCAGGGCAGGGGTCACTGGAACTTGGTCTCAATGCACTGATGACTGCTTCTTACAGTGACAGGATCAGGCTGGAGCATCATTGTTTCAGATGTTTTAAAGAACAGCTTGTGGGTCTGAGAGATCCACTGTGTCCGAGGTAACTTAGAGTGGCCCACTTGGCACAGCACAGGCATAGCACCCTGTGCAAGACAATCTAAAGCGGGATCAGCTTGTCATCGCTGAGGGTAAGGTCATCAACTCAAAATAATTCACCCTTACCAGAAGGAAAGTACTGCTTGTGCACTACATTATTTTTTTTTAAATATATAACAGTTTAATTCTGGTGTTTATTTTGACTCCAGAAGATAACAAATCTAAGGTGGTATCACAAGGCAGAGCTTAAAGGGGAACTTCACAGATTTTACACATCAAAGTCTGTTTACAGGTTTTGGGGAGTACTAATGCATATGTGGAAAAAAATGTATAAAGCCCTTTGTAGCTCCAGAGGGAGCTATGTGCCATCTGATAAACTGCCTTTTTTTTAAAGGAACAGTCAATTCCAAAATCAAATATAAATATTTTTCCTCTTACCTGTAGTGTTATTCTTCAGGCTAGGTTGCTGCATGGTGATATGGTTGTTGGGTGTAGTTTGGCGGAAAGAAAATAGTTCTCAAATGAAACAGTTCACAACAAGTTCTGTGGATTATCTTGATTAACTGGGTCATGATTTCTGGAAAGAGACATTAGCCCTTTTTAGATAGGAATTGTGCAAATTTGCAGAAAAGCCCAATCAGTCTTTTTTCAGCACTATTTATAAATGAAAAAAAAACCAACAAAAAAAACAAAACAACTGGGGCTGTGTGGTTAGAAAGAAGTGAGTTCACCACACCTCTGTAGCCTGCTCCTCAACTTTGCTTCAGGCTAGTGGCTCGAGGCTATATCAGACGCTACTAGCATAACACAGCCAAATCCCTGACCCAACTTTTGCCATTTGCTGTGCATTGTGGGTAATGCAGGCACCAGATTTTGACAGGGAAGAAGAATGAATGGAATAAAAAACAATATCCCTGGTTCTGCTGTGGTGGTTTTGATACTTACAAAAATTCCACAGGCTGTTTAGTTGAGAAACATCACCAGGGGAAACAAGGGTTGCATCCACTTTTACTGAGGACACAACACAGGTGCTAGTGGTAAAATAGTTTGCTGTTGGGTCTAGTGGATGTGATTACCACAAGCCTTATGGCTGTGTGAGCTACTAACAGGCCATCACATTTACTGAATGCCTTTGGTTGCCATCAGTGACAACAAAGGAAAAAAATGCAGGCCTTACCTGCACCCTGATGAGCTCGACTCGTTACCCACTGTCACATCCCCACAGCAGTGGTCTTCTCCTTGTGTCGCCAACCATGCTCTGAGTTTGACACTTTGTTTTCAATTAATTTATGTTAACAAGCAGATGCAGACAATAACTAAAGCAAAATACCAAAGGGATAAGGGTTGTCGTTCATTGTCCGTCAACAAAAGAGTTTCTCGCTATCAGCAGCACGCCACTCTCCTCTCTTTTTTCCCCCACTGTCTTCGCCGTCTGCCCTCTGACAGGCTCATATTAGGTATGACGTTTGGCAACCACTCAACAGAACAAATGACAACCTGTGACCATGATAATAGGATGTTCCAGAGCAAGGGTGGCTCCAGGTGCTGACCGAGGAAAATACTGACAGTTGTGTGCATGGGAACATTGGTGGTGCACATTCACACAGTATTATACTCCTCTTGGGCAGCCCATGCGATGGTGTCTGACTGACCTATAGCAAAACCCTTGGCAACAGAGGTTGTATAATAGGAATGACTTATTACACACAGTGTGGTTATTCTGAACAGTGAATTCTTGCTGCTTGCAGTCTATCTGCTTTCTTCCTATAGGGAGATGTTACAGAGACAGCGACAGTGATATGTCATGCTGTGTTGCTATGCAGGGAAATCAGTTCCTCATATCACATGGACAAAGAGCAGATGGCACAAGTCAGTGAAAGCTTGGTGTGGAGTCAAAAGTTCAAGCCTTGATAGGACAACTTACTGACCTCAGTTATTGAGTTATATGTGTGGTGAGGACCCACTGCACGAAACTCCACTGTGACAGCGCCAAGTATACCCAATGTTTTCCCAAAACAAGAAGAAAAAATTGCTAAATGCACCCCCACAGCTGTCTCCATACACTTAGTCCTAATTAACGCCGAATCCATTTACTGCACAGGTGACAGTTACTCTGTAAATCTCATACATACTGCATCAAGCACTTTGTTTAATCTACCATGCAACCACACTCCCTTGAGATTTCATAGTCGAGATTATAACAGCAGGCACTTCAGTGGGTGTGGCTGGCCGCATCACGCACGCAATAGGAACAACACTGCTCATTTCCACTAGCAGAAGCTATCCCCCTCACCGAAGAGAGCAGGCAGCTATGTTCTTGTTGCGCCGTCAGCTGTTTAACATGGCATCAACGCAATTGACCATACACCAATGACAAAGAAACAAAACTAATATTGCAGTAGAGAACATAAATACTTCAGTGATCTCAAAAGGCTCGGAAGACTCAGAGCCGTGACTTTGCGGGCAGGATTTGTTGTTGTGGTTCCATGGGGAGATTTGAAAGGATAGAATGGTTTCATTTGGGTCAGGTCAGTCGTGCAGTTTGAGCCCCAGAGTACATTAGAAAGAGCTGAAATAACGCTCTTAGACGGGGCAAGGCGCTGACTTGAGTGCCGTGTGTGCCCTGTAGTGCTTTTAACATGCCCTGTGGATCCTTTGGGTTCATTAAGCAGTTTGGGGTTTGTGTCTGAAGTCTCTCCACAACCGGCTGTGACATGGGGAAAATGCCCTTGACCGAAAAAAAGGAAGAAAAGAAAAGAAAGAGCTACAGGTAATGCCGGTAGGAAACCCTGAAGGGCACTTTCTCTGTAAGCCATTTATAGAGTGAAAAGACAGCTACAACATAAACCTGAGTATAGAGGGTGAATAAAGAAAGCAGAGTTCATACATGATATTTAATTCCCACGCAACAACTATATAAAACTGCACACATGGTGTTTTATATGTGTGGCAAAAAAGTAAAACTTTTTGTAAAATAAAAACATTTCCTGCTATCTCTCAAAAGTTATATTTCTGCTCCCAGTCATCTCACACAAAGTTTTTTTAATGGCAGATATTCTACTTTGGAACAAAACTCTGTATTTTTTTTATTTTTTTTAAATCCCAGGCTGTTGCTTCTTACCGCCCGTGTGTTCCAGTGATCACAGGGAATGTGATTTAAGGTGATGATATGCAGAGGCGCCATCCTCGTCTGGCAGGCGGGTGCTGCAGTGCGGTATTCAAGTACTCCCTTTGGCAGTGAGCACGTGTTGCTCTGTAGCTACTTCCAACTTTGAATTCACCAGAGATAGACTGAGTCCGCAGGCACTTATGCCAGAACGTCACTGCCTCAGATATTAATGCTCTGTTCAATATCCGGCTGAACCACGGTGAGGTTCTCTGAATCTATTCTTGAAGTTTTAAAAAGACAAAGACTGTAAAGGAACTGCAGATATATGTGAACCTGCAGAGAGTTCAGTATCGGTGTTCAGTGTAAAAAAAAGTTCTTAGCCTCACAGGAAATTAGTATAGAAAAGTAGATTTTCTTATATGCAGAATGATATTTTCTTCAGTGAAAAGTTACAAAGCTGATCTCAGCTCCCTATACATTAAATTTGGAATTTCTGAGAAAAAAAACAAGATTTCTAACATAATTATTATATATAATATGTTGGTTCTCAGATGTGGATGGATGTCAGATTTGACCCTGAGAGTTCAGATCCAAGATGGCCGCCACTCCACCAGGTCTAATTTTAATTAGATTTAATTAATTTTTTTCAGGTTCACATATACCTAATGTTCAGCATTTAATTGTGGAACCAAACAGTGTAGAAAAACATTTAAGGTGTCATGTTTAATTAATTTGGTGATGTCCATTCATTTGGTGATACTTCTGAGACAATGGTGCTTCGACAAGATCTGCGGTAAATATTAGGACCCACTTCACGTGTTTATAACAGGTGGTGCGGGGACAGGACAGAGCCATTTAATTAGAGCGCTACAGTATGAGGTGTCAAGGTTACTATTGACAATGTGTCATCACCCTGAGGACATTTGTGTATTGTTAACTGCTGCGACTGGCATTGCTGCACACAATTTACATGTTTCAACTGTTCATAATACATTTAGTGATGGCACAGACAGAAAATGACCTGAGGAGAAGATCAATAGCTTGCATGCCAATTACAATAATCTGCAAATTTTAATAGTGGATAAAATCAAGTCAAGCAATGTTTCATCATAAACTGATGTCAAATATTCATTGGAGATTATGACAGATTAAACAAAATTGTGCTTTTTTTCCCCCATTCAGTAATGTGAGTGTGGTTGCTGTTGGGGATTTTTTCCAGTTACCTTCAGTATAAGGGAAGCCATTGTACTGCATGTTGGCAATGTAGGTGTTAACCAGAAGTATCACCAAATGAATAGGCATCCCCAGTTTACCTTGGAAATGACACCTAAAATGTTTTTCTGTTTATTTTGAAAATTAGTTCATTTAACATTAGACCCAGATGACTGGGGGCCATCTTGGATTTGACTTGTCATGGGCCTCAGGGGTCGGATCTGACTTGCCTCCACATCTGATAATAAACCGTTACTTACTTATTGCTATATTTATTTGGCTTTTTGCCTTTAAGCTCTGTTGTTGTGTTTACAATTGCTATAATATACAAGCTTATCTGCTATACTATCCCTGTTTCTGCCTTGATGAAGGCTGGTGGACAGTGAAAACACCAGGGACAGCGGTAGAAATAAGTCTAACCACTGACAATGTCTGATATGTTGTCACAGCTTAGAATATTAGCAACCAAAAAAAATTGAAAAATATGTCAGATTCACTATCCACTGGTTGGGGGGAACACTTTTTGCATATGTTATATATTTCTTTATGATTTTAGAGACGATATCCCAGCAGCATTTAATACAGGTTTTGTACACTGTCAACTGTTGTTTGATTTTCTTGTCCTTAGTGCACTAATGTGCATCGACTTACACATGGTTTTTACTACCCACAGAGGACACTGTGCATTTGGAGCCACATTATCAATTATTACCATTAATGGCAATGGAAGCAGTGAAGTGCGCCATTCTCTCAATTCAATTCAGTAATCACTCATCACTCATCTACATTCTCCTTCTGTATTATCACAACTGGAGAGGAGAAACTCTAACACTCAAACTCAAACTTTCCCAAACTAACCGTTCAGTTTCCCATCACAGAGAGAGAAAGGTAGTCAGAACCATAAAGCAAGAATTACAATCCAAGGTTTCAGATAAAATGCCATATTTGAATTTATTTCAGAGCTGCACAGAATAAGATAAGTCAAGGGTTTTGCATATATTTCTTTGATGCTGCCCAAAATTGGTTACATAAGATTCTCTCTTATAAACAACTGTACCGACAAAAACTAACAGCAAATGGAGCCATAAAAAAAGCAGGCTTAAGGTGAAGGATGTCCTGCCTTGTGATACAACACGAAATTAAGTGCAGTTCCAGGATCAGTGACAATCCAGGGCTTAGCCCTAAAATCTGTGCATGGGTCTTCATTAAAAGTAAACAGAAACAAAATAAAACTCACCAACTAAAAAATATATACACTGTTTTCCCCCCACTGCTTCTCTGATGGCTGACCTCACTCTCGCACTTCTCCCAGTATCTTCACATCTGACTGTATGACACAAGGATTTACTTCAACCAAACCACAGCTGTTGATTGTTGGGCCAGTGAAAAGATGAATCAAGACAGTTTTGGTGAGTTTTATTTTGTTTCTGTCTACTTTAAATGACGTGTGTTTAACAATGAATGGAGTCTGGTGGTTTTGGCAATGTTGACTTTGGGGCTGTTTCTTATTGAACAAGAAGGATCTTACTCTTTAACAAACAGGCCTGTCTCTGTAAGGTTCCTTTCCATAATGTTGTCAGACACCTGGAATAAGAATCTGATCCTGTCTGTGGCCAAAACAAGCACTTTTATTGGATGTTCATGGACAGTGAGTGATTCCAAAGAGGGATGACACTATAGCCCATTTAACCACTGCCAGCTATAGCAGTCTCGTTCAATACTGGGCCAATTTAAACAAAACAAAAAAATGTCCCTATTAGTATCTTAGATCAACCTGTTCTCATCCCAACTTGTCAAATACTGCCCCTCTGTCAATTAATCTAAACATTAAAATATGATGCGTTAGGTCGCCCCCTGCATTGGTTTTGGATATTCATGGACGGCGTTTCAATTGATGATTCTTGCATGCATTGTGTTCTTTCAAACTATATTGTCATTATCACAGGCAATGTTTCTGCTCGTTACATGCAATGTCATTTTCAAAATAAACTTAAAACATGGGCAACAAAAGCATGTGGTAAGGTTGCTTGGACACAAAAACTTGAGAAAATAGGGGTCAGGTTGAGAAACACCAAAGTTACCCTTAAAGTATCACAGATACAAGGCATTGTCTTGCGCTTTGTCTGGATGTCCAACCTGTTCTCATTCCTAAAGCATCCAATTTGGCAGTCTGGCCCTTGGCTTCTGTTACCAATGCAAAATGCACCAGGCTTTTACCTAACTTTGATGTAAACCTCTCTGAGGCAAAAACACAAAGAGCCAGAAAGTCCAAGGAGGGCAGAAGGGAGGTAAAGGGGTCAAACACACTGGACTTTCACTCAGGAGACCACTGTTCCTGTCCCATGCGAAACCAAAAGTCAAGTTTTTCCAGCCACGAAACGTAGTTACTGGCATAAGTCATAACATGAAATAGTCATTGCCTTACGATACTAGCTTCATTTTGGTGGCCTGATCAGGGCATGAAAACGTTCCACCTGACCTCAGCAAAAAGACACGAGGAAGGGGCTCTATTTTGTGTTGCGTCTGTGCTTTACTCCCACCTTCCATTTAAAACACATTAGTTCCTTTGCAGCTGTGGCTGGAGTTTAGTACAAAAATAAGGCCACATATGTTGAACAGTTAAGATTCAGGGCTTTGCTGAAAACATTTGATGCTTATAAGCCCTGTAAACCCAGCCCCGGCACCACCCATGCCTGAAATCAATATTTAATGTTCATTTTCACTCTGTCTCCTCCTGAACTATAGCAAATTGGTAGCCAGGTGCCAGGAAGAAACCTGCCAGATACTGGAGTCAAAAATATGACTGCCGGACAAGTGAAGTCACAACTCATCACTTTACACCTCTCTGGAAGAGACAGGTCATCCTGTGGTCCTGACACAAACATGAATCCTCCTAACCCAAATAAAGCCATCCCGAAGCGCATCACCTACAGGTGCTGCGAAACAGATACCAATGCTTAGAGCCACTGAGGCCGTTTATTTTCCTCCCCGACAAAAGAGGCCAAAGAAAAATATCTGAAGTTAAAAGGAAACAAGGCTGCGCAACAAGAATAGATAAAACGGTATGAAAACACTGTGCTTCACAGACAACAACACAGCAAAGGCTGTTGTACTTTGCATTAATACAGGCTGCATTTTTAAACATCACCCTGAGCTGTCTGTCCGGGTATAATTGGCACACAGAAAGTAAAATGTACAGCCTATGGTTTATCCATCCTACACATCATTGTGCTTGGCCTAATGCTTTTTGCCCACACCCTGATACTGGAGTACTCAGCCAGGGGATTGGCTGCCCACGTGGTGCCTTGCTGTCAATTGATCAAGGCCTGACTCCAGCTTAGTGCACCTTCACTGGAAACTTCAAATGAGGCGCAGCACAAATGCATTCATCTTCATCAGAGGAGCACAGGATAAAGTATCAGGGAGTTTTTGTGCAGCAGAGACAGTTAAAAGGAAAACACTGAAACCAGATGATTTTTTGTCTCTGTTTGTAGTGCTTCAGGTGCTATCACTATCACACAACATATCTGGGCGGTGTCCATGATGGAGCTATATTGCAGGTCCTTCCACCCGTATCTAATATTGTGGTGTTTCTCTGCAGTGTTTGTTGGCTTTTTGGAGATGTGCCAACCGTGAAGACTTTTGGAGCACTGTAATTTGCAAACTTACAAATGTATTTTTCATTTTGAAAATGTTGCAATTATGTAAGCTTGATGCCCTCAATTTTTTGGCTAGTCGAATCTTTATTTTCTGCCGCATCTCTTTGATAAATCACCCCTCTACCAGAAGTCTTACTGACTGTGGTGAAAACACAGTGAACCTTCGGGGCTTTGACCTGTGTTAAAATTGCAGACGTTTGTATGATGTGTACCAGTCAATACCAAAGAATAAAACAGCCCGCAGATGGAGAATCCTGGATTTATTCTGGCCAGTGTAATTTATTAAACTGTTGCACATGCCCATTTATCATAATCAATCAAAGGGCAGCTGGGCCAAAAGAGCAATTTAGAGCACTGCAGAGTTATGCCATTGCTGAGTCTGTAATAACTTTGAGGAAGATTATATAAGGCAATATAGGGCCTTAGGGTACAGTTTGTGTCAGAATGTAATGAATCATTCTTTACTTGAGATCTATAGCTTACAAATGTGTCCATAGGTTAATGCAGAGAATAGACAGTAAAAGATGAAAATGAATTAAGCGTGAACATACGAATGCATTTAAAGTAACCGAGATCAAGCAGGTCGTGTGGAGGATATATGGAGGTTTATGGCTGATTTCTTAAGCAATGAAACCAAGTACGCTATTATTCAAACCCTTGAACATTTCCGTTAACTTGCACATACTTTTCTTTGCATAACATGTACTGTGAAAAAACACCAATAAAACTTTCAGCTCAACTAAGAGAAAAAAAAAACACTTTTTCCCATGACAGTAACAATATTCTGTGGGTGCTATATAATTGGCAACTGCTTGCTCTGGGCAGACTTTGGATCCCTACACTATTGATTATGAGTAACACCAGATGCCAGAGTTGGATGAGCGATGAGCAGTGAGAGGATGGAACTGATGAGTGTGCCATGAGGGGGTTGTTTGTCTTTTAGCCAGGGAATTGTGTCAAGACTCACAACCTCCAATATCCATCAGAAACTAGCTGTCCAACAGACTACATGTTCATTAAGGCACATTAGACCTGTGGACACTTCCAATCTGAGATGCTGTTGTGATCCCACTGACTTTGAGACAGTGCTTCCTGAGCAAAGTCACCAAAACATAAAAAAATAAACATCTTATTAATCTAGCACACAAAATAATATAACACATCATCACTCTTAAATGGCTCTTTTAATGAAATGTATTTCTTTAATGAGTAACACACAGACGACACATCATATTTGAGTGTACAATAATGCATTCTGTGGTACTCTTATCCCAGAAATGATGCCTTATAAAGTCACATTGAAAAGCGCATACACAGTTTTTCCACCCTCACTGACGCAAAATAGGCAACACTGATGATTTTCAGCATATTTTCTAGTCAGGTCTGCTGATACCACACGCGGTGAACGGCCCACAGTCCCAGCAGAGACATGCTGCAGCTGCTGTGCTGGTGCCTCTTAGATCTTCAGGACTTGGGCGATGTTTTGCCCCACTTACATGCAGCAGCTTTGTGAATTAAAAAGGCTCCACAATAAACCCTGCTTGTGCTGCAGTGGATAGCAAAGCCTTCCTGTGGGTCTGAATTAGTGTTCTTGGACTTGTACCCAGAGTCCCTGCAGCCAAACAAAGCCGAGGGAAGAATTTCTCTTTGCTGCCTAACGCCAGCAGAGGGGGGTGTGCTCAAATCAGGAGGAGCATGTGAGTGTGTCAGCTGTGACGGCTGAAGCCTCAGATGTGTCTTAGCAGCCACACCCTGAAATGAAACTGCTCACTGACAAAACCACAAAGACAGGCAATGACGAACGAAATTCATCTGAACATATACGTCGTTAAAAGTCTGGTACACCTGCAACATTTCACATATCTGTTACTTACAGTTGATGACAAATATCTGTAGTCTCATCATTACTCCTACTTATAAACATAGCAGTTTAGAAAAATGATTAAATATTATATTGACTCTGACCAACTCCAATAGCTCATGCCAGATAATAGGGATGAGCACGCCTGGCAGTTTAAATTAATTTAAATGAGTCCTCGCCAGTTTCTGCAATAGACTTTCCCAAGGGCTCTAAATTGAGCTTTTTTACTTGAACTAGCTGTCACTTAGGAAACAAAACTGAAAAACATACCGCCTCAGCAGATGAACAGTCTCCCTCCTGCGCAGTGCAGAGGGCTAATATTTAGAGTTTTTTTTTTTTAAAAGGGAAAAAACAGGTTAAAGAAAGTCTTTCTGCAAGGCTTTATGAAATAGTCTGAGATGAATTATGCACATCCACTGGCTTTTGATATCCATCCCACGGGGCCTTTTCTCTTTTCATTAAAGCTCTATTTTTCCAACTATGCAACCCTTTTTTAGAGAAAATGACTGGACAAAATCCTTTAGTTCAAATCAGTGCAAGATTAAACAGCTTATTGTGTGTGCTTTTTCTGAGGCTGATGGCTGCTCACTGGCTGGAGGCTGTGGTATTTTACACCAGCCTAATTTGGCAAGGCCACTGTGTTGAAGTGGCACTTTGATATTATCATAATGGAAAAGAGTGACGGGACCTCCAATCAATACAATCAAACTGAAATCAATTGCACACCATATACACTAACAATGTTAGTGGTTAGGTTATCTGAGGAACTGGCAGCAGGTGAACTCACACATCTGAGCATGTGTTGTCTGCCTATGCCTCTGATCCAAACTGGTTAGACTGGGATATGTAATCTGGATTTTTTTTAAATGCAATTTGACATCAGAAACTGAATGAACAACTGACACTATAAATATATAATATTCAATAATAAACCACATATTTTTTTAACATACACTTCCTGACCATGATGAAAGCAGAAATCCTGCTCCTACTCCACTGAATGCTGAATGTATGCAGCTGTAGTGCAAAGACACCTCAGTTGAGCTGCTGTGCCCAATCAGTTGGTTAAAAGTCCAAAAGTCATCCTCACACACAAACAAACACAGACATCCATTAACACCCCCACATGCACAGTGGCACTGTTTTCTAAATCACAATTAATATCTAATTCATAATTAATTAATGACGTTGGACCTAATCGCCTGGATATATCTCTTTCTCACATCTCCGATTAAAAGGAGATCCCGCTCAGTTGCATTCATTATAGCGGTGATACAGTGCACACTTGCAGCGCGCCGTGATCCCGCCATTTGGCAAGAAAAGACGGGTTATAATAACCATGAGACACGCGGCTCATCCATATTAGAAGAGTCTTTAATGAACTCGGACTGTAAAAGACACTCCTCCTGCTCCGGGCTCCCACTGCTCCCGTGCGGAGTCGATGCGCGAGAGGAAATCCAGAGCCCTATCTTTTATCAGCATCAGCGTCGCCTTGAAGACAAAGAAGAGCACAGCAAATGAAGATATGCTCCAATAGCAGGAGAAGCCAGTCTTAAAGTCACTATTTCTGCAGCCGTGCCCCGCCTGGAGGCAGACAGGCACCGGTCCTAGGAGACTCTTCGGGGATGCGCAAAGATGTGAGAGCAAAGAGCGAGAGGCGCTGTGATTGGCCGCACTCCTTCTAAAAGCATCAGGCACGGCGAGTCATGTTTGCTCCAGCCAGAGCATCAACGAGGTGGCATCAAACTTGAGGGAGACGTGTTCTCGGTGTGCACAGTCGATGCGTTCACGGCGTCAACCATTAACTTGCATCATTCCCCCAAAGAGGCGGACGCGCTCTCCGTGGTGCTGAAACAGAAACAGACTTGGCTGATCAACTAGTGAAGAAGAGGAGGACGCTCTCACTTAGCTCTCTGAGCTTCGTGCTATTTGCCAGCTTCAGCAAGGTAAGTCTAACACTGGATGTGTCGTGCAGTAAAAATACAGATAAGCTGTTTCAGTCATGTCTCTGAGAGATTGAATGACAGACTCCACGCTGCTCTGTGTCTTTGTTGTCCTGAGTGTCTGCATGGGTTTCATTTTGAAGTTTGCAATCACTGATTGATTATAGCTACAAAGTTACAGCATCAATCTCTCCTGAGTTGACTTAGCTTGCTCTACGTGATTGAGTCCAAAGTATTGACTAAGTATTGAACCAAAGATGTCACAGATTGCCTGTTGATTTCACTCTGTGTGCACGTCATTAAGTGTTTTACTTTCCAAAATTTCCCTTGGTGTCCATTCAGCTGTTACCCCATAAATTAGTTTTTGCTTCCTGCTGTGGCGTTGAAACCTTTTAGCACCAAAGTTTGAGAATGAATGCTTTGCTTGTCTTTTCTCTATTAATTATGCTTTTAGGGTGCAGTGCATTATGCAGCATTTACATTGAATGTAAACACAATTCATTAGTGCAGAAATGATGAGAGCATGGAGTCATTGCAAAATTAAGCATAATATTGTCTATTGACTGTAAGTGCACTTTCTTTTTTGTGCTTTTAAGTCCTTTTCACACACGTCAAGATATGACAAAGGACAGATTCATTGTTGGGGTGACAGTGATGGGTGCATCTGGTGTCTGTCACATGCAAATAAAGCAGTGAAACTGCTGCAGGCATCGCTCCTCATGCTTTGTTTGGGTTACGTTATGTACAGTAGAGACTCTTTGTATTGGAGCAGTGACTGAGGGAGCCAGCGGTGTGTGTTGGACTCTCACTTTGCTGCCTGCTGGTACCTGATAACTTCATGCTCCACACATCCGTATGGTATAGCATTTTGTTGGTGCTCCGCTAGTGGTTCTCGGGCTTCCCAAATCAATTTATGTTGAAAACAACAACAACTTACCAACTGTAATTGATGATGAGGGTCAGTGATCCATTTCACCGTTTTTAATGGCTTTCAATTTTTTTTTCTAGCTCGGCAAACCTGTGACTTGAGTACAATCAGAAAATAGAAAAGATCAGGACAGAGTTTGTGTGTTTCTCGGTTGTCACATAGGATTGGTGTGTTTGCTAGACTATAAAAATAGCCACTGCAAACTAACTTGCCGCAGGCGTGTATGTATTTTGGGTTATGCCACTTGTATAGCGTAAATGATTTTGCTCCAGCATCTTGAACACAACCTTAAGCTTCGTAGGGACTTTAAAACTCGAGTTGCTTCCAGAGTGTTGTCCAAAGAGATCCGAATGTAAGCTGCCAAATGAAACCAATGGAAACTGATTATCCAGTAAGGAGGTCTGGAGTGTTGCATTTCCCACTTGTTTTCCTTTGATTTTCAACATTCACTCTTACTTTGTGTGTCGGTGGTCAGTTATAAAAAGATTGTTTAGATCTTGAAGATCTTAAACCATTGTAATTGCAAGTACTGTGACTTACTTGCTTTAATTAATTACCCTGTCGAGCTGAGAGGGAGCGTGGGTGTCATCAAAGCAGAACAAGGCCCCTTTGAGGTGGGAAACTTGTGGCTGAATAACTTAAGTTGGGATCAATTTCAAAAGGCACGACTTAATTTCAAAGGCAAGTTTCTCTCATCTTTTGTATTGAATTACATTTTGCTATTTCCTATTTCAGTCATTAAAGTCAGTTAGCTCTAAACTCTGTAGGCTTAAAGCTGCAACAGGCAAGTTTGCACAGTGGTGGTTGAAATCCATCCAGTCTTTTACACTTCATAATAAGGATTAGATAACTACGTAAGCATTGAGTCGGAGGATCTAGCATTACTGACTGCAGGTTTCGCAGCTATTCACAAGATAGTTTGTATTTTGCTATTGTGGAAATGTAACACTTCCCATGGACAGACGAGAGTCCCTGCCAGTGTCCATCGCATAATTTAATTTGAGTCTCGCATGCCTTTACTGGAGGAGCTGCCATGTTCTTCCTTTATTCTGCTAGACTTTGTAATGTACGTAGAACACAGGTGTATTTTCACCTGAAAAGCTTGTTAAGGTACTTGACACCTGTGCCAGGTTTGTCATATCCACTCCTCAAGCAAAGACAAACCCTCAATGAGCTCATAAACAGAGCTGTAATTGCCAGTAAGGTTGCTCAGTGGCTTTAATCAATTACTGTGCCGTCCTCCATCCGGAGAGATGCAGAGCGCAGGTGTCATCAAAGCAGAATGAGGCTCCTTTGAGGTGGGAAATGCAAGTCTCAATGACTTCACTCAGCTGGGTCACTGGACACACAGCAGAGCTTTGACGCGTACAAATTGTGCTTGAAGATGCTGTGCTCATCCTGGGAGGCTCAGCGGCTGGCAGGGGCCCAGCGGAGCGGGGACATTGCACTCCAGATGGCCCAGTGAGGCCAGAGGAAGAGAGCTGTCCAAGCCCAGCTGGGAGTAAGGGAAGCTGGACTGCTGGTAGTGTGCGTGTGTGTGTGTGTGTGTGTGTGAGTGTGTGTGTGTGTGTGTGTGTGTGTGTGTATACATGATTGTGGGAGGGAGGCAGAATGAGAGACACAGTAAAAAGACAGAGAGAAAGAGGTACTATGTATGCACGTATGAGCGCGTGTTGAAGGAGTGATTGGGAGAGAAAGGGCTGGTGAGAGAGGCAGAGAAAATGAGAGCGAATGAAACAGGCGCCGCAGTGTGAGTGTGTGTGTGTGTGCGTCTGTGTGTGTGTGCATGCATGGAAGTAGCAAAAGGAAAAGTGTGGGAGGGAGAAGAAATAAAAGAGAAGATGAAGGAGCTTGTATGTCTGCACACTTGTGCTTATGTGTGTGTATTTTTTTTGTGTGTGTGTGTGTGTGTGTGTGTGTGTGTGTGTGTGCATTGAAGAAGTGACAGGGAAGCAGAAAGGGTTGGAGACGCAGAAAATGAAAGAGAGAAAGAAACAGGCGCATGTGTGTGTCTGTGTGTGGGTGGAAGAGAAAATGAAACTGGAAGAAGCAGGCATGTGTGTGTCTGTGTTGCAGAGAGAGAGCATTACTGGGAGAAAAAAAGGCAGGAGGGACTAAAGACAAAAGAGGGGGAGAAAAAAGGGGAAATTGTTTGTCCCTGGGAAAGTGAGTGTATGAGGGGTGAGACAAAAATGAAATGAAAGAAACTGGTATGGTGGGATGCTGCTTTTGTGTGCATGTGTGGAGAGTGTTGTGCCAACATGTGTGGACTCACTGTTGACAGTGGCATTCACTGATAATATTAAGCAACAAATCAAAGCTGCGTGGCAAATTACACACAGAAAACAAGTAGAATGGAGGGTTACCTCAAACAGAAATGCAGCTTTTCATTCAGTCAGTCAGCTCTGACCTCTGACTCTGTGATCTAATTTATTCACATGCCTGTACAGGAGCAATGTGACAGCGGCCGCGGTATATGCGCTTTATGGCACATGGCTTCAGGCACTCGCCCCCCGCTGTGAGCTCAAATATTCAGTCATCGCTCTGATTGAAAGGACATGTTGCATGTGTGTTGCACCCCCCGCCCTTTTTTTTGTACTGCATGTTATACCTTGAAGCCGTTGCTCTTGTTCTAAAGAGAAGCCGCCTGAGAACAAGCGCAAAGCACATGACGACAAACACACAGCGGCTCCACTGAGATAACTTCGCCTCACTGTTTTCCATTTGGGAGGCCGCTAGAGAGCAGACGGAGAGAAAGCGTGCTCTTTTCATTCTGCCACATCTGCTCTCTGATGGAATGGAGCATGATCTGCACTTTGATCACGATGAATTATTCCTATCCCTGGCTATAAATATGGTCTGTCTTCAGCACCCAATCTCTACTTAAACCAGGAATCTGTGCTCGCCTCAGAGTAGCACTCTCCTGAGTGTGTCACTGCGGGCGTACTGCAGCTCTGGTATTCTTCCTCTCACAGTGAAGGAACCAGAAGCCCCACTTTGGTGAAAACCTTTTTCTGGAGAAGACTGTGATGTATAGACCCGGTCCAGTAATGGCACTATTTTGTGCAAACTGTTGTATACTAGAAACAACAAAAGAGCTTTGTGTTCTTAAAGGACTGTGCTGGTGTTATTGTATGCTTTCCCTTTTACAACAAACCCCATGAAAAGACCAAAGTCAATAATATGTTGGCCTGTCTCTTAATACTTTTTTGTTACAACCTGAAAAGCCAGAAAATCAAAAAAGATGTCCAATCATAATGTTCGCTCCCTGGCATCTTCATCAAAAGTACTGATCAACATAAAAACATGTGAACCATACAACATGACAACCATAATCTTTTTTCATATTAACTGCCTATTGAAATTTATTTTTAGTTGCTGTCATGTAAGTTGATAAAGCTTCTGTAAATGTTCTTTATACACACAATATGCCATGTGTGACTGGTACAGTGAATCTTGGTCACAATTTCACAAACAGACTTGATACAAACATTTCCCACAAGGGCTGACAGGTAATTGATTCTGTTAAATAGCCACAGGACTGACTAACTCTGGTTCCTAGAAATTCTGTTAATATATTACTAAATTAAATACCTAATTATGTTGTAGTGACAATGCAATCGTATGTGTATGTAAATGTATGTACCATGCTGGATTTGCAGGGAGGTGACCATGGTGGATGGAGAACATACAAAGTGCAAGACTGTGACACCAGAAGCCTGGATTTACATCCAGACTCCTGTTTGTGGTTAGGGTTAGGTAACAAAAGCATCTATGGTTAGGGAAAGGTTGTGTTACAAGAGAATACTGTATGACTATTTTCTTGTGAAAAATGAATAAATAAACAAACACAATTTTCAGTGATTATGCTGATACGTTCAGTATTAAAAAGGTTTGCGACTTGTCAGATATAGTAATTGGCATAATTTCCTCATTATGTTCATAGAAAACATCATTTCCTTGGCATTATGTATCCTTCAAAAATTTACTAACTGTTTCATAATAGTTGTATATGTAATTTCTTGGGACAGGGCTGCTATATCTAGCCAGCCTGGCAGTTAAAATGTGGCTGCCAAGGTGTCTGTGTCTCAACAGTTTATTTGTGCAAATTGCATAAAATAGGTCTCTTTGGCTTTATGAGTTTTGCTGGATTTCACTGAAATTTTCTCAAAACCTGCAATGACAGTTTTTGAGGGAAACAAGTTGTCTAAGTCACGTCTCAAGCCTTTGCTGGGCATTATGGAGTACGTTGTGGACTTCATGGTGAACAATACTCTCAATCAGACGAATGCAACAACAAACTCCCTGATTGTTGTAAATTTAAAATGTGTGTGTGTGTGTGTGTGTGCGTGTGCGCGAGTGAGTGTAAAGTGTGCGTATGCTTTGCACTGTGCAGGAACTGCTCAGGCTCTCTTTAGCTCTAATGTAAATATTGGTCTGCTGCAGCTCCTTTAATTCTGCGGCTGATTCCATGAGAAGTGGCAGATTATTTAATTTATATGGCACAACAATGCTTCTTGCACCCGTCATGGTGTCCATAGACATTTTATTGAGTTTTTCCCCTCTTGTCTGGTTCATTTTAGTGAAGCTATGCACAGGAAGCTGGCTGTACATTTATAAGTGATAATCCATTGTATAAACAGGCTGCCAAGTGCCCTTTTATGAAGGAGGAATTTGTCGGGGGCTCGTTGGTGTGAGGTTTTTCCAATAGTGTATACACATCCAGCAGATGCAGAGCAACATTTGCATTTATTTGGCCACCTGGCACATGTAAACCCATGTTTCACTCTCCTTTATCTCTGTGTTTGGTCTCCACCAACTCCCGAGATAGTTGCTAAGCACTTCACTATGTTCACCAGCTTTTTTTGTCGAAAACGAACAATGCTATGAGAGTGAACAGAAACAGTTAACATGATTACGCCAGCAACTGTTGAAAATGTTTTGTTAGATTAAAAATGTTTTTGTCCCTGGGATGGGGAGAGAATCAGTAAAGATGTCCGTACTCAGTGCTAACTCACTGACGTCTTTGAGAAAGAAGCAACTGGGAGCTTGCTCCTCTGGCCGTATGCAGACAGCTAATCAATCACACATGACATTTTACAGCCTCCAATCTGTGAATTTAGATTCTCCAATTAATTCTATCAAAAGCTATTTTTGTTTCCATAGAGATGATTTCCTTCCTTTGTAAGGTCTTTCTTCACATAACCTGCTGAAAGGTTTAGCAGACGTTACTCAAACAGGAGTATACAATGCATGTATCAGTAATAGTGATCAGGCATACATGGAGATTTGGGAATGGACCGAACAATCTCTTTGTGTTAACTCCATAAAGGGTTAACCACTGAGGTTCATGCATAGTTGCCATGTGTGTATGTGTCTCTTGTTCATATAAAATGGTATTTATTGAGGAGTGAAAGAGTGAGATATGGGGGATATCTGACCTAATGATCTGGCAACCCTCAGGCTATACCACGCATTGACAGCGAGCTGCAGCACCGGCAGTAACGTGTCTGAGATGCACAACAACACATTTCCAGCAGTTGATACTTGTAAGTTAAATGATCACAGACATCACAGAATTAAAAAATAATGCATTCACTGAATGTAACTAACATTAGTCAGCTGACTTTATATGTAAATTTTAAGAGTGTAAGGTGAGTTAATCTGTGTTCGGTGCTCAGACATGTCATTTTGGATCAGGAGTTGAGTTATTACAAGCAATTATGATATTAATAGTATTTGTATGGAAAATTAGCCACAGCATGTTCAGTTGATTTGTTTGTAAATATCATGCATAATTTTCATCAGCAAAACCCTGGTAGCAGCAGCTTAACCAGCACAGAGACACACAGGCAGATGGAGCTGCAGGCTCTCAGTGAAACTGCAGTTACAGCTGGTTAAAACTGAGAAGCATAAAGTAGAGTGAAGATCTATATGCCTGTTTTAAATACACATTGCACTCTCATATTTACATTAACAGAACAGATTGTGAAATATCACTTGTGATACTAAAAAAATATCCATATAAGTAAAACTATTTTGCATAAAGCACCCATTGCAGACCAAAGCTCAAACACACACACACACACACAAATGTGCATATTGGCCATTCGACAAAAAATGTTCCTATGTTATAACCAAACCTTGCTATGGATCAAACCACATTTGGTTCTGTAGTATTTACAGAAGCAGGAAGTGTATGTGGGATGGACTCAAAATAAGTAACAGTTTCATGTTCATTGTAATGAAGGAAAATGTCACCCACTGCAACACTGTGACTCACTGATATGCTTTTAATAGTTTTTGGACAACAATGGAGCTCTAGTTCAAAATATGAGCCTGTTTACAGCTGGTATTAGCATGTGTCTACAGCTTTAAGTCTGCCTGTTCACACCTGGCATTAGAATGCATCTCCATGTGTGTCTCCATTGACCACTTGCAATCGGATCTCACTAACCCACTCTTTGTGCAAATAAGCGTGTAAATCATTTCCTTTTGCAAAGACCAAATGTGTTGCTGTTTTTAAATGGCAGGAGGTTTGTCATGCTACATGCACACTAACAGCCTAGTCTGCTGCTGCAGGATTGTGAGCACTGTTCTGGGGACTAAAGCCTGATTTATGGTCGTGCGTTGAATCGTCGACGTCGCTACGTGGTTGGCGTGACGCCGTCGTGAACCCTTCGAACTTCTCCGTCACTCCGTTTCGTCGCGGTGCAATTCACCGCCAGAGCGGTAGGACGCTTCGTTCCTTTTCTGAGTGGTTATCGTCGTCTCTAGTTGATTCTTTGTTTAGCTTCCGGCTTTTCCGGTCACAGAGAAATGAACACGGAGCACGGACAGACGGCTCCGGCCGTATCCGTATTGAACGTTGAGCATAATGGCATATATACTGAGCCTTAACACTGCAACATCGCAATAGAAGATGTTTAAAGATGGCGGAATCTGGAAATACGGAACCGGAAATGCGTTGCTACCAAGCAAACCAATCACAGCCGTGCCGGTCTGCGCTGGGTCCGCGTCGCCTTGATGCGTAGTTACATTTTTGGGGAGGTGCACATCAGGCTACGCCGGGGGCTACGGCGAGCCTTCTGCGTAGCCCCGTACCCTACGACGTAGCGACGTCGTCGATTCAACGCACGACCATAAATCAGGCTTAAGAGTTCGCCCAGCTGCACACACACACACAATGGCAAGGCTAACTGTTAGCATCATACAGCTAATGTTACCTAAAAGTTATTGACATGTTTAACGACAGAGCTGAGCCGTTTCACTGTCTGCATGAATTTGATGGGAGCGTGTAACAGCTGTAGCTACTGTTGTGTGAGCTTGAGCGAACAGCGCAGATGTTGAACTAACCATTCGCTGGTGGGAGAGTGGGTCTAGAGATGGTCCTTAATTTCTGTGTGTATGCAACTGCACCAACAAAAGTTTTTCTTATACGGTGGGGTGTCAGATAAGCAAGGCTTGTCCCTCTTGGCTGTGCTGAGTAAGCCATGCCACGCTGATTTGTGTCTCTATTGTCAGTTTAGACATGCCGTGCCACACCAAGCTGCACCAGAGATGGCCCTTCTCAAGAGTAGTCGACGTCTCGCCGACCACAGCCAACCTCCGACAACCCCCCTTTTCCCCCCAAAACAAGCGTGTGTGTTGTGAGACTCTACTCACCACTGTGTGCAGGAGACCAGAGAGAAAGACGCTTTTAAAAGTCTCTTTGTGCTCAGCTCTCAGTACTTTTGTAGCTTCTAACTGAATCTCTGTGGTGTGGAGTTTAGTTTGGTTTTACATTACATCTGCTTTATTTTACTGTTTCATGTTTGCTATCTGCTGTATTAGAAGTTGTGTGAAGTTGCTGCTCGAAAACTCAACTTATATTGGTGCTTCGCAATAAAAGTTTATGCATAACAAAATCCTGTCCTGATGTGGAAAAACACATGCAACAAAAATAACAAGGGACTTTAGCCATGAATTAGCCCACTGCTTTTTAATGTAATCACTCAAGACAAGCCGTCATCAGTTAAAGACACACCTTCAAGCAGGTAGCCCTGTCGAAATGGAAATGCAAATCCCTACTGTGCTGGGCTGACGGCCAAAACCAAGCCAAACCAAGCCAAGCTAGTCCATGACTGTTGAAAAGGGTATTAGTGGTCATTCAATGTGGCCAAGGACATAGTAGCGTACACATGGTTGAAAGAATGTGGCCACATGCAGCCCAGACCACCTTCAAATGTGGTCGGAGCAGTCGGATCTCAAGACGTACAGTAATTAGGATGCATTTGCATTTGCATTAACACCTGTACGTAGAGCTGTCCATTTGTGACCTGATCATCCAGGAGGCATATTAGTACCAGGTGTAAATGAGATTTAAGATATAAACCGTCTCAAAGGGTTTAAGTGTATATCCTGTTGGATTGTTTGTTAATGCTATAACTAACAAGGAAACTATATGTTGAGATGCCCTTCTTGGTTTGGTGGATTTTTGCCTAAATCTTGAGTCCATACAGATAAATTATCAGAGCCATTAATACACTTATTTGGTTACTGTTGCAGTCTGGTTAGTGATAACAGGTGGGACCTGCCCTGTTTGGTCATGTATCATGATGTACCATTAGCTATTTTGGGCCAAATGGACAGAAGACTGAGCCGTGATCTGTTTGGAGACCAATAAACAGAAAAATAAATGTGCATGTTTAGATAAAAAAAAGCCAGTCAGCTTCGCGTAATGTGGGTTTTTGTATTTGGTATTTTTTCAGTCAAAGGTGAAATAACACAGATATGCTGGATTATAGCAGGACTTGCCGTGCCCACCCCATTAATTTCAATAGCGGTGGCCCAAGTCTGGCATCATGTCTTTTCCTTCTTTTATAGCTCCCATGGTAGCTAACAGGAAGTTAACAGGGATCAAAGCTGTTGCCCTAGCAACAAAATAGCAATTAAACAGTCTATATGAGGCTTTCGCTACACAGACAATAGCCTACTTGTAAGCATTGTATATTTTTATTGGTTTTAGTGTTTTTTATGGTATTTGTTTACAATAAGAAAACATACAACATCTCTAACTTTATTCTTCATGCTGCAACAGGACTTTCTTAAACATTAATGGCCAGACTAAACACTTAATAAAACATATATGATGTCAGTGAAAAGTACAATTTATTATCATGGTTGTAATATTTTACATGTTGGATATACTGTGAAGATTTGGTGCTGTCCAGTGTTCTTTGATTCATTGCCTCATTGAAATACAAAACTGGGAACCAGACCATAATTCATTGGAACGCCATCAAACCGGACCTAGCCAGCTGAGCTGGGATTGACTTTGTGTTAATACATCATTTCTGATTCACAGAGCTGACTACAAGATCTTGACTGGCATAATCAAAATGCCTGTGATGTGTCAGGAACAAACGACAGTACAACTCATAAGAGAACAGGGAAGTAGTGACAAAGAATGGCTTCAGGCTGTGCTTTAGAAACAATCAACAGAGACCGCAGCTACATCTTTGTATATCAGTGCATCCCACAGGGACGCAGTGTGTTTCTTTTCTTAGCATCACTGCTTGAGCCTGGAAGTTTGACTAATTTCAATACAGAAAATTCCTAGTTCCTCTGCACAGCACCTTCACATCGTCTCACAGCCTCACCCACAAAGTATGGCGCTATCAACCTATCACCTCTAATGGGAACAAAAGGTCAGTCCTTAATTATTCATTCGGGATGTCAAACAATGCTTGCCGGCTGTTATTTAGGGTGGGGGAGACCCATTGAATAATTCAGGGGCAGGATTCTCTTTCCTTCGTAAAAGCAGCATGGTGGTTCAGATGTTTTGTGAGAGTCTTATCTCCATGCAGGAGCCCTCTGTCATTCCTGAGTTGACCTTGGCTGTCACTGCAGCGGCAACATGGGTGGCACAGAAGGTGGCAGGGACTCGTGTTCTTCCCATATCTGCAGGCCTCCTCCAAACAGCGAGAGTGAGTAGGAAGGACTACAGGGAGCTGGCTGCTCCTTGTCCAAGTTCCCCCAGTGTCTGTTTACAGTACACCATGTGCCACACTGGGCTGGGCTGGTGCCAGTGTATTAAAAAAAAGCAGATTACTCTTTTACAATGAGTTATTCTGCTTTTCATCCGAGGTATGTTTCTGTTTTGGTACACTTGCAATGTCAATTGCTCTTAAGCGGCTTTCTTAAGATGTAAGGGGTGTTTATTGCAGCTGAGGAGGCAAAAGCAGATATTAATGCTATTAAAGTGCATTAAACTGAAGAATGCTGTAATGTGAGTCACTTCCCTGGAAGGATTAGAGGAAGCCTTCTGAGCTAGGAGAGAAAGTGAAAATGTTCATCTCATTATGTGAGAGGCAGGAGGGAAAGAGAGGGACAGAAGAGACAGAGTCAGTGAGAAAAACTCTCACTCTCTCCGAACACTAACAGAAGTACGTACGCAGATACAGGACACGTCTATCAAGCAGCGGATGGCAAGCAGCCCAGAGAAAATCGAGTGAAAAGCATGTTTGTCATTGTAAATGCAATCAACAGAATGACCAGCCCGTTCTCATTCCCAACTTGTCAAATACTGCTGCTTTGTCAGTGATTTCGGCATCAGACACTGACACAAGCAGGCGCCTTTCACAGGGGTATGACATCCCGTCCAGCGCTGGATGGCGTCAGATTGTAACTGCTGGAAAGTCCCTATAGGGCAGGTGGGAGGGAAGGGTGGTGGGTCCAACAAAACACTGGACTTTCACCACAGTGGCCGCTGTTCTCATCCCGTGTGCATGTTTATCTCTTGACTTGACATGTGCTTTCATTGCACAAGGAAACAAACATAAAAACAAGGTGTTTTACTTATGTTGTAAGTGTATTTTCAAAAAGACTATGCATCTAATGAGCAGAAATGTACATTTCCTGTGACAATGGAAGTTTATTTTGAAAAGACACATTGCATGTAACAGGTGTAAATTGATATGCCAATCGCGGAACATCAACAAGAGATGCAGATGCATAATATTTTGATATGAAATAACAAATCTGCGATAGTTGACAACTTGGGATGAGAACATGTTAGAATGACCCTATCTTCCTATGGCTGTTATCCTACTGCTGTCTGTCTTGCTGTTGGGCTGTGATCACCCATTGGTTTTACATTTTGGCTGTCCCCATTTTGTTTTTTTGGAAGCTAATGTTACTGTATTAAGACAAGAGGGTGGAGCTGTGAAGGAGGGAGGGGTAGATCTGTGGTGACAGCTCACAGACAGCCTGTCACTCAAAATAACCACACTCCTGATAATACGTACCTTTAAGCCTTCATAAAATGTAAACAGGTGAGTTAACATTAAACTCCAATTAAAAGCCTAGTCCCAATAAAGCACCCACTCCCTTTTACTAGCCTGGTGTGGCTACACTTTCTGACAAATAAACGCCTGTCTCAGACAGGCCCAGACACCTGGACTGGTTTCCAAGCAGATCATTTTTTATAGAAATTCTTCGGATGTATATGAATTATCTGAAGTCTAATTTTTAAACAAGTAATACTCATACTGGTTTAAATGAACTATTCAGTTGTATTTCCTGATCTTTGCCGAGCAAAAAGGAAAAGGAAGTAAAGGCCTGTCTCATATAGACACCTGTCCCAAATATAGGCCTATTGACTTTGGTGATTTAAGCAAATAATAGCCCGAGCCACTAATTGAAGTTTTACGGTATATAAAACCTCACCCCGCGTACAGTGGTCATGACCGGGGAAATTTTCTATGGAGACCAGATCTGTTTTTTGGACCAAGTCATAAACATGTTTATTTCAGTCAAGATGAGCATTTTAACATGGGGGTCTATGGGGATTGACTCGCTTGTGGGTAAAGCCTCAAGTGGCCATCTGAGTAACTGCAGTGTTTGGCACTGTCATGTTGGCTTCATTTTTCAGCCTTGGAGGCTGCTGCTTGGGAGCAAGTCAAATAAATCTTAAGCTGTATTACAGGACACTTCAGCTAAATCTGACAGTGTTTTACAACACAATAAATGCTTTTAATTGAACTGATTTTTTCCTTACTTACTCCTTTGTAATTACTCACAGTTTTGTGTTCTCTATTGTAAAGTGTTACCAAACCACTAACGAGACAATAGAGAACCAATTACGCACATGCCTGGTGTGAAAATAAGAAGGCATTGCTATTTCTATCAGGAAATCATAGTTTGAATAGGTTTGTGTACTAGCAGTTTGGTTAAGTGCCTGACATGCAGTATGATAGTTACTTTAGTGGCTGTTGTATTTTGGCAAGTGAATCAAAAGCAAGTTAGAGTGGATGAAAATATGCCGGCTATTAATCATGATCGGTGAGTGTGGGTGAAAGTGCTGCGTGCCAAGTCCGAAGTGCAGAAGTTTAAAATTAACTGTTGATTTTTTCCTGCCACCTGGACTTGTTCAGTTCAGTTCAGGATCCAGGCTGATGAATTGGGGAATAAAAACAGAATGTTATTTGGGGACACCGACGCTTAGGGGTCGGCCTGGGATGCCAGTATTTCTTCCAGAGATACTACCCTTATTGCCACGGTACTATGTGCAGAGCAGTGACAACACTCGTTTATCTTGGAGCTGGAAAAAAAAAAAGTTAAGGAGAAGCAGGTTTCATCGGGGTGTGTCTGTAAAAGTGAGGAGGATGCAGAATGACCCAAAGAAACTGAGGGGTGAGGAGCAGCCTTTGCTTTCAGGCTGACAAGCTGACCGGTTCAGAGGCTGATGCCGGACCATGTGCTCTGTAAGTCCGAAGACAGCGTGGTGCCTGGAAAACCCAGAATCAAGGGCACGACCATGCTTGCTGCCAGCTCCTCGCTCCACTGTGGGGTTCTTAAAATGTTAACTCTTCTGGAACCGCACATGCCCAGATGCCAGGGTGCTGATCAATTAGGCCAGAGTGTAGCTGCCCAAGTTAATTACACTAATTTATTTTGCCTAAGCTTGTCAGTAAAGACTTGGCACACAGTCTGGTCTTCCTGGAGGCAGCAGCAAGGTCTTAATTTGTACTGTAGGTGGGCCCAAATGGATTGATCATTCCCTCATAGAGCAATCAGGCAGAAACACCAATTAGAGAATTAATGCAAGTTTACAGTAAAATCAAAATACACCTATCCAAGTGTATGTTAAGTTTCGAACTTTGAGCTTTATAAAATGATCTACAAAAAGTATAGAAATGAAACAGGCTGCTGATCCATAATGTTATGCTGCTCGTTAAGTATTGTATATGCGACAAAATAATTCATGAGATTTGAAAGATGAGATGATTTAATGCATCAAATCCTTTTCAACGCCCCACAGCCGTCTCTATCCAGACAAAATGTCTCAAATAAATACAATTCAGAAACTCCTAATCAGCCCTTACTTCACACTCGCTCTCTGTAAATGTAGTAATCATCATGCAACAATGGCAATAACTTGCTATTGTTTGCATTTCAAGTGCAGTTTAGTCTACAAGAGTTCAATTGCAGATCATGTACAGTTCACGTCATGATGCTGCAATAGGAGGGGCAGGGGCATGTCAGATCTGCTAAAAAATATATTAGAAGTGTCTTAAAATAGATCTGCTCCCTGTATTAAAAAAACATACTGCAATCTTTAGACAAATTACTGAGTCAGTCTAATGAAGCTTAGCGTCAGTTTAATAATATTCTGTTTGTTATACACTCTCTGTTCCTGCTTTCAACTCCATCAGCTGACTGAGGGCAAACCAATCAGATTTTGCGTCAACCTCTGTGAGTCAATCATCTTGCTACTGTTAAAGTGTAAAACTGTTCCTATCTCTCCTGCTGTCAGTTATCATTTCAGTCTTCGATCGATCCAGCCCTATCCCATCCCAATCACCTCTGGTCGCCATCGCAACCAGTCTGCCCGGTTGGTCCTTCCAGTGAGCTCATCCGGAAGCTCCGCTCCACATCTTAACCTTTCAGATCTTCAGCCATAACTCCTTCCTCAGAACCACCAGTATCTAGATTCCATCGTTGGGGCGTAGGGGGATATACAGCTCATGGCATCACTACCTCCTCAAAATATGATGTCATGATGGGGTCTAATTGCCTGCCCAGTGGCCAGAATAAAATTTTGTATTGTATGCTTTTGCAAATGTACAAATGTATTTGTTACTTTGGTACATTTTATATGGATCATGGCAAGAGCTTAGTTTCTCATCGGGAGGCGGACGGGATGGTGGATGCCTTGACACCTACGCAAGACGGCTGCCAAGCAGCAGACCACTATTCAAAACCAGTGACATTTCCAACCATGTTTGTGGTGATGAAAACAGGTATTTCTCAATGAGGCAACGGGTGCTTTGTTTTTTGGCAACAAAAGCAGTGTATTTTTTAGCCAAAAAAGTGATGTTTTTCCAAACCCTTACCAAGTAATTATTGTGCATAAGCCCACCACACATTAATCACAGCACTGACACCACATTGAATTGAAAACTGCAACCTAAAGTCTCAACATATTCAATACATATGAAATGTATAAATGTTACATTAGTGAATACAGAAACCTACAATGCCAACATTTATTCTGAAGTCGGGGTTGAACTAGATCAAACTAATACATCAAGCCAATAGATTCCCAGGTGGGCAAAGCCAGGAACAATGACTGACACACAGTGATTTCAGGTTGGACTGTGAATTACACTGACACACAGTAATTTGTTTTACAGAAATCTGTTCACACAGTGCCATGTTGCTGAAAGTAATTTTTGAAAGAGGGCAAAACATTAAGTGTGCGTATTAAGCACTGTATTCACCACTGAGCTAATGTGTTTAATCATGATTCATTATTTGCAGTAAATCGTTAAAAAGTTCCTTATAATGAATCGTGTACGAATTTGATCACTTTAAGTACGGTGTAATTTACCTTTAAGCTGTTAATCATTCAATTCCCGAGATTCCATCTTTAATTGAGTCAATACAAACACATCTACCTTGATTGTTATTTAATGTTTATTGTGAAGTGATCAGTTCAGGCCCCACCATAATTACATCCTCTCTCTTGAAAGAAAATGAATCCCATTTTTTTGTTTTTGTTATCTGCTTCTCCATATGATTAAACAAGAACCAGAGGCAGCGGGTCGCTCATTCAATTAGTATTTCATTTACCACGTTTAATTACCCACAATCTCTGCCCTCTTTGACCCTGCAGGAAGCCTCATATGACTAATGAGTGCACTTACCTGATTTCCTTGCCAGGGAAATCACATCAGTGTCTATTTCCTGCCATCTGCTCACAGGGAGGCTGTATATATGGTGACTAAAGATTAAAGGATTTTTTTTGGGGGGGGGGGGGCAAGGTGGGGGCGAGTATGTATTTATCAGGGAAAAGGTTTCAAGCCTGCATTGAAGGCCGCTGTGATGCTTCCAGCTGGTCATCTTACTCCAGCCAGACACTTTGATCTCCCAAAAGCCCATGCTGCCACAGGTTGTCACAGTTCTTACCGTGTACCTGTTGAACATTAAGTGCACATTTGCAGAGGCTGAAAAAGTGCTCTGAACTGGTTAGTTTTCACTTTGTACTGCACAGCGCCAGACAAATCACGTATAAGGTTCTTAAAACAGGTCTGCAAGTTTCTCAGTCAGCTCGCTTCAAATGCAAATTCTTCACCCTACATTTTGGACATGGTGTGTTTCAGAGTTGAGGCATGGATACTCTCTTAATAAGCCCTTAAATAGATCTTGAAACAGGCTCTCTCTAGCTTTTGAACTGAATGATGAAATTCTCTTTGTATTGATTGAAGATCCCGTGTATTTTACCACCATCCTTTCTTATCTCTTGTTAGATGTCAAATGACAGACAGAGAAATTGCAAGTTTCTCAATTGTGCTTCACTGAGCTTTTATCACACTCACAGCTGGTGTGTGTGAGAGAAATACTGAGAGAAATTTACAGCTCTGTACTGCGCTAACTTTTTGTTGCTGCATAAGATTTGAGAAAGAATGACCTGCAATGAAATGCAGACTGGATGCTCGGTAAATACATGATAGGAAGCTGTCACTGAAATCAGTGTTCCTCCATACAAACCCCCCTCCATGTAAAAACTGCATGATACTGCTATGTTTTACATCATGCCTGTCAGATGTTAAGTTATACTCTATGTGCTACGCAGCCTCAGAGTAGCTGTGGTCTTTCCTTGGAGCAAAATGCATGCTGTATAAGAGATGAGTCTCAAGATCTCAAGGTTGGAAGAATTCACCTGCTGAATACTTGAAGATCTTAAATAAAAAATCACAGAGTTCATTACACTGTATAATTGTCTGGCAGCTTCCCACTGTGACTTTATGAGGACCTACAGCAATATGAGTTCAAATGGTTTTCTTGACTTTGATGAAGCAGTTTAACGGACAACAAAACCGTATGTTTTGTTCTCTCCTGGGATTGACATGCAAATAGTCACCACTAATAGGAGTCATGTAGAGAAAACTGCAATGCATTTTAAACTTAATGGTCTTGGCATTAAAATCTGAAGAAATCCACAACGCTTATACAACACTGCTAAAAATAAGTGAATCTGCCCACAGTTGTCTCATGACCTTTTGTCATTTGACAGCTGTAGGCAGAGTCGGTCAACTGTTGGCAGAATTTGTTGCAGCAGTATTTTTGGCCAAGGTTTTTTTTTTTTTTTTTAAAAACTGAATTCAAGTTTGCAATGAGCCATAAGCTTTCAGCCATGTTTTTTATCAGACTTAGCCAGTGGAATTAATTCCTTGCGTCTTGTTATGCTACACACCTGCTGTTTAGCACATTAAGCAGCGGAATATTATTCTCTCAACATAAGTGCTGTGCTTTAAATTTTAATGAAGGATGGCTATTAATATTTAAGATTAAGGATTCCAGCATTAGTGTCCGACTGTAAGCTTAGTGTTGATGTCTTCAGAATGACTGTGATAAGTAAACTCTTGCCTGCGCTGTTTAATACGTATAATGATCCATTTATGCAGCCATTAATAATTTACAATAGCATTCAGCTACTGTTAATCAGCTCCTAATCAGATGTGAGGCAATTATGCTTTGGCAATTTAAGCCTCGTGTTAAAGCAGGTACTGCAGGGCTGCATGCTGGGCCAAGAAACTTTATTATCCACATTTAAATTAACTTGATATTATGATTTTACATTTACCATAATATAGTTATCATCTTTATATCCCACCTTGTAACCTAGTTTTCAAGGAAAACAAATTTTCTTAGTGAGGGGATTTATTTGCTGCAGTGTTATGGCAATACTCTTTTTTGTCAGTAGATGGCAGTAACAGCTTCACTGTTAGTGACTGACTGAATGGAAGCAGAGTGAGAGGTCAGTGACGAAACTAGCACATCCGGTGCCCTAGGCAAGCAAATTTCATTGTCTAATTGCTTTTGTAGTGCTCCCTTGATGGATTTGCCTTTTTATTTTCTCTTTTTCGTTTTCCCGAACAATTTTTGTGAAGGTTAAAAAAAACCAAAAAAAACCACACACAAAAAATTGGGCACCCCACCTCTAGGTGGCACCTTAGATGGCTGCCTATGCCATGCCTCATTTTGTTGCAGTGTATTAAAATCCTCCAATATCACAGACACGGTTAGGTCTTCACATCAAAGCATCGAAAGGAACACATCTTGTCTTGTGCTTCAAAACTTCAAAACTTCAAAACCGCTGATTTTTTAAATATTCACCTAAGATCACAGTGTTTCTTAATCAAGCTGTGTGAGTACCCACATATGTTTTAGCTGAGATAAACATATGACATACACTGTCAGACAACAAAATGCAGGTATGTTCAATATCAGCATTTTGCGACATGCCGTATTTGAATTATTGGCATTTCCTTATTATATTAATGAAAAACAACCCAGGCAGAAACTGTTAGCCCCATGTTAAAATGCCCAACTTGTTTATAGCCTGGTCCGAAAAACGAAAGCTAATTTCCCCTGTGACTACAAAAATGCAAAACTCAAGGCTCTTGAGACCAATGGGTGACGTCATGGTGGCTAAATCCATTTTACAGTCTATGTTCAGGTAACAGCGCCCTCTAGCAGCTGTAGTAGTTACGACGGTGGCAAAGACACAGGAGATTGCTATTTGTCTCCTATAGTCAACTCTGGTTTCTTTAATTCATGACCAAAACTGATTTTGACTAACTGTTTATTATTGTAACCATGCCAGTGAAGCTCCCCCTACCTTAATGATGTAGGCATTTTAATGCAAACCACAATGTTTCTCTGACCTTAATTAAGTCCTTACTTTAACACAAACTATGATCTTTCCCTTAACGCAACCAAGTTGTTTTTGTGCATAAACCTTACCAAACTTGTGCAGGAGGCAATATTATTCCTGCCAAATCTATTTGCCTTGGCACATTTGTAGTTTATAAACATGTTTTCTGGGAGACAGGGTGGTCATATAGAGAGTGAAGGCTACAGCACAGGCTGCCTCATCATTCATTCAGGTATACAGTAGATGTTCACACCTGGGAGCTGCCAACCACTGCCACTGTTGGCTTGCGAACAGTTACTGAGGGTTCGGAGAACATTACTCATTCCCTTTCCCCGGCCAAACTTTCACAGCTGCTTCAGGAAATCAAACCAGCACCTTCTTGATCACAAACTTGCTTTTGTTACCTGCCTGCCTGTTTCGTATGCTCTATGATCCTGCTGATGTTTGAACCTCTGACTTCATAAAAACAGGCTGTGGGCTCAGTACTAGTGTACTGTGGTGACACGTGTCCACTTACAGCATGTCAGCAGAAGCTCCACTCTAGACTTCAATACTTTATCGGCATGTCAGTTAAGTTGACAGGACTTTGTTTTAGTAGAAATCAGATAAAACAGAAAGAGGGAAAGTGAATATGTTTCAAGTCTAGCGGGCCCTTTTAAAGAGCTTTGAAACAGTGTGCTTCAAAGTCGCAGGAGTAAGCACCGCACAGCAGACCGTCAATACAGCAGGACGTGTGGTGGCGAACATTGTTTACCCTTAGAATGAAACTGCAGAGCATAAGTTTTGATGTAATTGTTTTAGCTTTACTTTTGGTAAAGAAAGTCTTATTAAGAAATCTTTCTTTTTTTTTAAGTCATTTTCACAGTTTACAACAAAACTGTGAATTCAGTAACCCTGAGTTAATACTGCAAACGTCCTGGCAGATGTTCAGCCAGAGAAACTGAAATTGTGCTGTTACGGCCGAGGTCTTGGCCACATTCTACCAGATACTTTTTCTTGTCTGCTGTCTGCTCTCCTGAAACTTTGTGAAATGAGAATGGATTTCCAAATGCAAATACGCTCTGTGCACAAGGAGATTTAATTACATACTTTTCTAAAACAAAGGGAGTGCAAAGCTGGAAAAAAGCAGAGTTAGGGAGAAAGATGGGCCTATAGTTACCTTATTACCCCTAATGCCAGAACCTAATCACAGTTTAGACAACAACAGGAGCTGATATTTGACAAGCCAGGAAAAATGGTAGGTTCAATTGGTGCTTTCACAACATGAATAAGCAAATGGTGGCGAAAACATAGTGTTTGCATGGGTTTCACAAAGGAAATAAGAGTGATGGGGCAGCTAATTGGCAAGCACTTCTTGTTTGTGTGTACGGATAGTTAGGAAAGGCTTGACAGCAGACGGAGGCAAATTTCAGTGACACCACGGTATTAGGAAACATTACTGAATATTATACGACAGTTTGAGAAACATCACACACACACATAATGCCACAGAAAGCCACTATAGACGTCAATGCACATAAACTTTGATTTTCACATTTTTAACCACAGAGTTTTCAGCAGTGGTGCAGATCATATCAGCTCAATGTATTTTTTTATGTCTTCAGATGAATATTACTATTGTAATGTATGGCTGACTGCAGATCGATAACTGCAAGTATTGTTCATCATTAATATCAGCATTTATTATTTTGGCTTTTCTCACATTATTTTCTTGCAGAATTAAATAAAACACTGTCCCACCTGTTGCCAAGATGCCTTTTGGCCTGTAGAAGGCAGATTGTGTAGTAACTTGTCTGGGAAAGGTCAATTTCTAAGTCAAACTAGTGAGCATGGGTTGAAAATATCCTTCTTTAAAGCCACAGTGTGTAGGAATTTCTCCCATCTAACGCTGAAATCATATATTGCATTCAAACGGATAGCGCACTCTAGCGCCTCACTGTTTCAAACGCGTATTGCAACAACGGTAGCTGCTGTGGACCAAAAAGCTATGATAACACTGACGAAACCATGAGTATTCATTCAGGCTCCTACACAGACACACGTGACGCAAGTTGACAAACCCCCTCCTCACCATGCTGGCTGTGTTTATAACGTAGGACTGTTGGGGCGGGTGTAAATCGAAACAAACCAATCACATCTTGCCTTTTGACAACTGACAAGTGGCTCAACCTCACACACCTCATTTCTCTCCTCGCAACACTGCGACAGACAGGAGAGCAGCTGAGGAGGAGCGTAGAGCACGGGTGGGGGTGTAAGGGTGGAGAAGGTCTGACAGGCATTATGCTCAAAGAGTGGGACTTTGTTATGCTGCAGCAGGGCCGGGGTAGTAGCGAAGCGCCTCTTGCTCCTCTGCTTCGGCTTCTCAGTCAGGCAGCGCTGGCCTGGCTCTCAAGGAAAACGCCGAAGGCGGGGCTGTATGTCCCTTGCAGGCGGATGTATTATCAAGATGGCGAAACGTTATGGAACACCCCAGACGACTTACCCGCACAATGTATAAACAAAACTGAAATTCTCCTTTTATGAGAATAAGCCAGATTATTGGTGGAGGTAATAGTACACCAGTGATGACATATTTATGAATGCAGGCATCGATTTTTGCCAATAAACAACTGAAAATGTTACACAATGTCCCTTTAATGCAACAAATGTCTTTTTGGAATGGCATTTACCACTCATCTAAAAAAGAAAGAAAAAAAAGAACATGCACAAGTTGCCCCAGCAACACCTGCATCCATAATCCATGATTTGATCTGGTGAGGTTTCATTTGTTGTAATGAAAAAGTCTCACATCTAAGGAACAAATGCAATTCAGAAAAGCAAGGCACTGGACTTTTGAACAGCGGGGTTATACCACTGGAGCTGCAGTCTCCAATGAAGAGCCGAGGTTCCCTGTGAAGTCCCACTGTAATCACATCCCCCACTTCAATATCTTTCCCCCTGTACTTTCACAGAAAACACTCCCCTCTTGTTTATTGAGAAAAAAAGACTCTGATCCTTGGCTGAACCTTTTTTCTTTTTACTCCTCTGTCATACATGAATACTATGACTGCACAGCAATCATGTTACCATGTAATAGTGACTGTGTCTTTGGAGAGGTGCAAAAGAAAGAGAATTATCTAAAAGAGATGGTTCAGATCTTAAGCTATGCTCGCGGCATGGTTCAAGGGAGGTTCTATCAGTCTGTCTTCCTCTTTGGTCTAAGATGAAATATTAAGGCAACTACTGAATGGACTTTGTACAGGCAGTTAGGGTCTTCAGAGGACAAATCCCATGGACTTTGCCAATCCCCTGAATTTTCCTCTACTGTCACCATATGGTTCAAATTTACGGTATTTAGTGAAATATCTTAACAACTTTTGGACAGATTGACATTAAATCATGTCTTTACTTTATATACTATTACTGTCCAAGTAGGTTTTTAGGCTTTTGTTTATGTTCGTTATGCTTCACATCAACCTCAGGTTGTCCAACCCCCCTGTACTTTCACCTAAAAAACAGGAGGACAAGGCCTGGGAGTCATGGGGGGTGTGGGCCCAACAACAACAAAGCTAGCAAGCAATTCAATATCCTTTGATACTAATGTAATGCTGGCAGCCAGTAGGGGGATTAGAGGAGGGGTAAGGGGGGATGCCATCCCCCTTGATAGCAAACTGACCAAAATGCATCCCCTCTGTTAACCTGCCATCTTGCTCCGTCCCCAGGTCAGGACCCAGGCATCGTCCTATCAGGACCCAGACCTATAACTGATAAATTATTTTTAATTAGTACATTTTAACAGAAATAAAATGAGAAAAATGAATCCCAGCCTCCTCTAAGTGCAGGACCAGCCTTATTGCATCTTAAATTTTGTGATATGTGTGCATAAACTGCCACCATGACCGTCCTGCATAACTATTGCCCTTGTCTTAAATCTCATCTTGACTTGGTTTACTGTTGTCTGCTGTGTGTCTTTAGAATGACTTAATAGCAAACAGTGGTATGAGCCAAAACAACCTGTGCATTGATGGTAGACAGGCAGATGCTTCAAGCACGACAGGAACTCCCTTCTGGCTGCAACCGGACCTGTCTCTCTTGGCCCCACCCACCCCCCCAGGCCTGAGTCAGGGGGAGGCTATGGAGCAATTATCTAGCAGTCTGTGAACAATACAAAATATGCAAAACAATGCAGTAACATTAACCATTATGCCATTAAATGGTATGGTTAAAATTAGCATTGTTGTGTCTTGGCATAGTTTTACAAAAGAGAGGCTGTTTTAATCAGTTACCGATTTAATGCACCAGCAAGCAGTAAGCTAAGTGACCCAAAACTAACACACCCACAATGGGGGGGGTGCACAACAGGTGCGTGCTAGGAGCAGCTAAACGACCGCAGTAGATCCTCTAGGTGACATTTGCGGAGGAGCTTAGCATCAGTAAGGTGTGCACTCCCTGTCAGCTGCTTGTGACAATCTGTAGGAGCACAGAGGGAAAAGCCAGGTAGGTGAATAGCCCTATTGTCTGTGTTGCCTGCCTTGGTGAAGCTTTTTTATATGGTGATAGTGGCAGATAACCCTATTAATGCTTGTTCCAGCGTTGTGATATTGCAGTTTCAGAGGACCTGGAGAATGTTTTAGGATAGTAATAACATTATATAAGATAATCATATTGCAAAGATGATAAGATAATAACATTAAAGACAAAATTAAATTGCAATACTTTTTCAAAACTTGATGATTTTACCTTTCTGTGCATTTTGTTTACTAACTCTTTCAACTTAGGAGCACATGTGCTCCTTGGGAAAAAAGTTAGTGTCTGGAAATGTAGCATAAAATGGAAATGTTTAAGTAAATACATGAACCTCAAAATTGTACTTAAATTTAGTACTTGAGTAAATATACTTAATAACTCTCCACTGCTGTCTTAAGAAAAGTAATGAAGCCACCTCAGAGTGTTAGTAGTGTTATTTGAGGGTATTCTAGCTTCATAGTTATCACCAGGCTTCAGTTTTATTTTTATTTTTTCTCCTATCCCTCACCTCTCACCTGTTGTTGGAGAGACACCTGTCCCAGTTGTATTTCATCTACAGTATATTAAATGTAGTTTGTTTTTCTTTCTATGAAATAGGTAATAACAAAGAAGATATTGTAGAATAAAGTCAACCATCCGTATAATCTCAACTGTTCTTCTGTGTTAACATCAGAGAACATGCTGCAAATCATTTCACACTATGATGCTGATTGAAACGATGATTGATGTAGTGCTGGTCCATTGAAAAGTAGGCCTACTATATTTCTGTCATCACAATTAAAGAGCAAAGACGAGGCGGAAAGTCCAATAATGTGCACTAATCCCGTGATTTACAGTAAAATATGGGACAGATTCGCGGAGGTATAATCAGGCTGATTTATCCGCTGCTCTTTCCACAGAGCATATTAATGTCCATTAATCAAACCTAAAGTAATCCCGGCTGGCTTTGAGTTCTTAATGTCAACTGGGTCCCTCTTTTATAGCCTGTAGAGTAGCCGGGAAATAATAATTGTCTTTTTTAAAAAGTAGATGGTGTTCTTCAAGTTAACGGGCACATCTTGAGGTTTTTAATTTGGTAGGTTGAACCTCTTTTTGGTTTAAGGATGACCTTAAGCTATTCTTTGCTGAGAACGGTGTACAAGCAAATTTGATGAAGTATTTCTGGATTCAATCAAGTTTTATAAAAGGTTTAAATGTCCCCTTTCTGCTTCCATTTTGATTTTTTTTTGGGGGGTAAGTTCCTTCCAGAGTTGGTGACTGTGCCTCAAGGTTTTGTAAGCCTTACTTTTTTGCGGAGTCATGTTAAGAGTGTATGGATGAATCATGTCTTAAATTAGAGAGGCAGCCGAGATCCAGCATGGCAAGAATTCTCGGTGAGGTTAGAGCTGATGTTGCACTATTGCTACCTTGGTTCAGCAGAATGATTTGAATCCACAGCCAGTAAGAGTTGGTATACTGAGGTCTAACGTCAGCAGGGTTTACTGGTGCCCAAGCCTCAGGCCTCAAGCTATCCTTTGAGAATTAAAAAGGGCTGAATGGTCAACGGTAATCTTGTGAAACATGTCAACATCTACTAGATGGATTGGGATATTCCTGGGTCCCAGAGGATAGTGATTGTTAGAGATTTCACATCTTTTCCTTCTGCGTCATCATGAGGTTGACATTTGTTGTCCTCAGTGAAATGCCTCAAAGAGTTTCAGATGGATTATCATAAAACTTTGTACACACATTCTTGCTCCCAACAGGATGAACAGCAATCACTTTGGCCATTTAATGTCAAATCAGTTATCAGTTACAGTATGAAATACCTGCAAAACTAATGGCATCCCCCTCAGTCTCACCTGTACTAGTTGAGCAAGTTGTACTAGCATTCCGGCATCATCAGTGTGAGCATGTTATCTTCCTGACATTTAGCTCAAAGCTATACTTTACAACCTCAAAGAGCTGCTAGCATGAGCAGACCGAAAACCTTTTCTCTCAAAGGCGTTTAAAGAATAAGAATCACTGTTACACTGTTAACACAGTGGCTGCGTCTGTAATTTGGCATCGTTAATTGTTAGTGACTTTACAAGACAGGCAGACAGAACAGGATTGCCACTCTCATTATAGAGCTAAACATCAACAGGGCTGTACGACAGCAAAAATGACATGAGACTGAACATAAACACAGTGCAAGCTAATGAACTATTCCACTGCAGCAGACTTGGTGTATAATATAACATAATAAATGATTTTTGAGAACAGGGTAAAGTTCACGATTACAAGGACATTCAATTGAACACAACTTGAGAAGGCTCCTCAGTATAAAGAGGCAGGAAGTCACAGATGTGCAGAGGACTTGCAGTTGTGGCTTTCAGCTCGTGGAAGCTGAAATCACTGTGTGTGACTGGCTGTAACCTTGCTGTTGACAAGCCTGCTTGTGATGAGTCCGACCTTGAAGATCACTGAATGAAAGGCAACTGGGAGCAAAGGCCAGAGACAGCAGGGGTTGGCACCGCTCTCCAGTGCGAGGCTTTTCTCTCGCTGATTTTAGCTATTACCAAACTGCTCGCTGTGTAATAACCCAGCTCCACCAACACCATCAAAGCAAACAACACTAGTCTCTGCTATCACTTTGTAGTGCTCAAGCTCACTTAATGAGGCCTGTCAGGACAATTCAGTAATAGCAATAATTAGCTTGTTTATCTTTCTTAAGTAGAGTCTGTCAGTCTGTCTGGGGCTCCTTGGAGAGGGGAAGTACATCCATAACACAGACCAGGTACAAGATTTTAATAAAAGGCAAGAAGGTGAAATAGGAAATTGATTGATTTTCCCTCATTCAGCAGTCTTTTAACTCCCACTGGCAACCAGACATCAATAAAGAAACTTGTTTCATTGTGTGTATTTGACATCTTGTAGATTCTCCTGTCAAATTTTAATGTGACTATCACCTTTATTTCCATTACATCTTCCTTCGGTTGTTCTTTAGTGACATAATACATCTTTAAATCATGACTACACTCTCTACACATACAGTGTGATGCTGCCTATCTATCATTTTTTGCTATAGCACATTTGGATGTAGAGTCTGCAGAGCATAATGAATAACTTTAATCTCGTCAACTGTCTTTTCATCAGCATGTCTGAGATATAATTAAAAGGGTGTCAGACTGAGATGATCCTAGAATGGATCCGCTCTGCTTAAAGGCTGCAAAGACCAGTGTCTTATTCCGAAATGCTGACGTGAAAATTCAGCTGCAACAGACTTTGGCGGCAACTAACTCACAGTGAGGAGTGTGGCAGTGGCAGACATCATCCAGCAACCAAAAGATCATAGGTTTGATTCCAGCACTGGCTAATTTGCATCCATCAATAGTCGTGTTCTGTCAAAATGCCCTTTAAAAAATGCTGACTGCTTGCTTCCTAACTCAGCGTTATGAGAGCTAGGTGAAATGTAGAAAATCCCCTCTCATGAAAGCAAATGTTTTGGCACCAAAAATCCTGTACATTTTCATATTTTAGCATATAAAACATAAAAAGAGCTGCAGGCAAAAATGCTTAGTTGCAGGCAAAAGAAACTGAGACTAAGAACATTTCATCATTTTTAGATTTGATAGTTTTATAGTATATATGCAAATTCATTCCTTGCCCTGTATTTGTAGGTTTTGAGATGCAGTGTTTTAAGCCATTAGGTGGGAACTGGTTTTACTACTGTTGCTTACATCATAAACATGCTCTCAATCCTTTCAGAGACAATGAGCAACTTTCTTTTACTAGACAGAGACCTATCTCTACACTCTTGCTATTCAAAATGTGGAGCAACTCAGAGTAATGCAAATGTGTTTTTCTGGCAATAAAATTGGCCACAGTCTAGTGATTTTTTTTTTTAAATGCTGGGTTTTCCTTCCCCTAAATCCCATGAACCTATTCTCCTGTTCATCTGAATCAAATTTGATAGCTATTGTGGAATATGCATTATCAAATGTATTCATTTCGCACCAGATTTTCTCTAGCTGACAGGAATTAGAATAAATATATGCTACAAAATGTGATTCTTTAAGGATTGGTTCCATTGTTTTCCTTTTTATGCCTTCCTAACCGTAGAGAATAGAGAGTATTGTGGATGTATTCGTTTAAGTGGTTAAGGTTAGTGACAATATATTTATGCATGCACATAATTCATATTTTCTGGCTCCGGTCTTTTCTAGAGCTGTGCATGCCTGTGGGAAAAGGGCTTCTCGGGCCTGACTGAGTGAGCATCTTATTCAAATCTCTGCTGTGAATAACTCCATTGTCTGTTTCAATCCAAAGCTGTGATAAATTGACATTCATCATTTTTGCCCACCAAATGTATTGTTGAAGTTACATGACATTTTATACTAGTCATCAATAAGAATGTGCTGGCAGTTCTCTGGCAGTGGCCAAGTATTTTATTTAAGGATATGTAGAGTTTTCAGTACTTTTCAGAAATGTGGACTTGAGTCAAAAATGTGATGACTTTAAGGCCCAGACACTCCAAATTGACTTCAAAGAACTAGTGGTGAGATTGTGTTGAAAGGATGGAGCATATTTACCTACGTCACTTCCTCTCGGTTTTAGCTTTGTTAACATGTCTAACTTCCTTTTATCTTCTTGTGTGCTGAGCTGAACTGCCAATCAGAGCGATTTCATTCGCCAACAGGCCCCACTTTTGGAGAGGCTGATTCATCATACTTAATCTGCAGAAAAAAGGCAAATAGCGCATTTTAGGGCCAACAGTGTGGGACACACTGTACCAACGAGGGCAGCAGACACTCACCAATGACCCAACTTTAAGTGACAACCAACCATCAGCTTGATGCATCAGGGCGTTTGGACTCGACAAAATCAAAAGACTTGCCGACTCGAAAATCAAAGTTGAGGATTTTATCATGTCTTTGGACTTGAATTGGGTCTTGAGTGCAAAGACTTGAGACTTACTTGTGACTTGCAAAACAAAGAAAATATAACTACATGTGATATTTCAATACAAAATGAAAATACAAATGTCTAAATAGACAATAAGTGAATGTAACTGAGCTCCATTAAAGACAGAGGTGGATTGTCCTCCCAGTTTAATTACTCGGGTGTGTGCAATGTAAATAATGCGCCTTTAGTTCACAATAACCTTTGTTAATCCTTTTCCATCCCAAATGACTAATCATCACTGTGGGTTTTCAGATAAAGGAGAAATGCCATTAAAATAATATTTTGAAGTGCATCTCCTCTCAAAGGCTCAGGTGGTCCTGGGGTCCTGGGGTCGTAGTGCTCCCCTGGGGAAAGAATCTTTAAAATCAGTTTTCAAAACATCCACGCCTGTGTGTTGTGTATCTTGCAGTGAAGATCCCCTTTTAAAGCACAGAAATGTAATGCACTTGCATTTCTCACAGATTCACCGTGCTTGACAAAATACATGTAAAAGAAAAAAAGGCAGAATGAAACTTCTGTTTTTTTAAGTAAACCAACATCCATTTAATGTTTAATAGAACAAGATTTACACTTAACCAAAAACACTTGACCAGTGCTACTAGTCTTTGTCTGTTTATAAAGGATACATTTTATGTGCAAGTGCTGAATAAGAAAAAACATATGGGTATGAAAACATGTATGTGGCACCCAGCATGCTCAGTGAGGAGCAATGCAAGCTGAAGGGGAGGAGGGAGGGTGAAGTGGTAACACTTGTTGCATGTTTGCACCGTGTCTCATCAAATGATCAATGTCCATGATGCTCTGTTTGAAAATGCTACGTTGGTATTTCAGTCTGAAAAGGTTGTCTAGGACACAAAGGGCATAGCCATTCCCAATCTGAACACCGTCTAAGCAATCGTATATGCAATCTGTGTCTTGGCAACACTTTATCTTAAGACCTCAGTAGCCGAGTAAATATGGTAGTTGTAAAGTTGTATAGTTTTAATTTTGATTTAGTATTGTAGTCACATATCTGACAAGAGGGAACTGCACCAAAAAAGGCCAAAGTTTTATATTCTAAAAAAATTAACATGCTAAATTCATAAAGTATTTCAATTTGTATACTGAAGTGGTCCTAGTTTTCACAGCTGCTTTGACATTTAACCAACAGAGGTATATAGAAACATCAGTATGTTCCACATGTTTTTGTGTTTATGTTTTTTTATTTTAGGTGACGGATGTGGCAGCATGCTGTAATCATGTCACTTTTATAAGGTGGTCGAGTGTTCACACTCAGAGACTCAACAGCAGACAAACTGCAGAGGCAGAAATGCAAAAGTCGCAAAAATGACAGCTGCCAAAACTTAATCTGCAGAAAAAAAGGCAAATAGCGCATTTTAGGGCCAACGGTGTGGGACACACTGCACCAACGAGGGCAGCAGACACTCACCAATGACCCAACTTTAAGTGACAACCAACCATCAGCTTGATGCATCAGGGCGTTTAGACTCGACAAAATCAAAAGACTTGCAACTGGACTTGGACTTAAACATCAATGACATGTGATGTCACTGCATCACTTGAACTTTAGCTTTTTGCCTTGATACTTGTTACCTTATCCCCAAACCCAAAGATTAAAAGTATGTTAATAAAAACTGTGCCAGAGATCAATTTGTTTCCTCTCATTTTCTAAATCAACTAATGTTAACGCTGTTCTCAGCAAGTTGACACCTTATTCTCTTGATCCACTTTGAACAAATCCAACAGCATCCAGTCAGGAGAGAGCTGCAGGAGAGAACTGTTAAGAGCTAATGTAATGTTACTGAAGGTCAGATGTAAAAATGGTACCAAAGACAATATGGTTTGTGTGCAAAAACTATGCAGTGGTCGACAAAAAATCAACTGCAGTTTGCAAAATGTGTGGGTCAAAAAGTGACCTTAAGCAATAAATACAAATTCTGAAGAAGCATTCATGATTTTTGTAAATTTAATAGATTATTAATCTGTAAAATGACATTACATTTGGTGAAGAGCACATTATGACTTCTTTAGGACTCGAAACTCAAAGTTGAGGATTTTGCACTTTCAGCCTTGTCTTTGGACTTGAATTGGGTCTTGAGTGCAAAGACTTGAGACTTACTTGTGACTTGCAAAACAAAGAAAATATAACTATATGTGATATTTCAATACAAAATGAAAATACAAATGTCTAAATAGACAATAAGTGAATGTAACTGAGCTCCATTAAAGACAGAGGCGTATTGTCCTCCCAGTTTAATTACTCGGGTGTGTGCAATGTAAATAATGCGCCTTTAGTTCACAATAACCTTTGTTAATCCTTTTCCATCCCAAATGACTAATCATCACTGTGGGTTTTCAGATAAATTAGAAATGCCATTAAAATAATATTTTGAAGTGCATCTCCTCTCAAAGGCTCAGGTGGTCCTGGGGTCCTGGGGTCGTAGTGCTCCCCTGGGGAAAGAATCTTTAAAATCAGTTTTCAAAACATCCACGCCTGTGTGTTGTGTATCTTGCAGTGAAGATCCCCTTTTAAAGCACAGAAATGTAATGCACTTGCATTTCTCACAGATTCACTGTGCTTGACAAAATACATGTAAAAGAAAAAAAGGCAGAATGAAACTTCTGTTTTTTTAAGTAAACCAACATCCATTTAATGTTTAATAGAACAAGATTTACACTTAACCAAAAACCTTGACCAGTGCTACTAGTCTTTGTCTGTTTATAAAGGATACATTTTATGTGCAAGTGCTGAATAAGAAAAAAACATATGGGTATGAAAACATGTATGTGGCGTTTTCCTTGAGAGCCAGGCCAGCACTGCGAGACTGAGGAGCCGAAGGAGAGGAGCAAGAGGCATTTCGCTACTACCCTGGCAAATTTGAAACAAAGTCCCACTCTTTTAGCATAATGCAGGATCATGCATATGCAGCATCATGCGAGACAGAATCCTTGTCGCCAAGAAAGCGCAAAAGGGAATAGAAAAGGCAGCGTGACCGGCGAATTAAAAAAACGAAGGCCCACATCGGGGTAGCCTTTCCCAGGTAGAGAGAGCTGCTGAGGGAGAATGGTAATGCAATCACAGGCCAGCGCCGCTGTTGGCTGTTAGCCGCTGTTAGCCGCTGTTAGCGGCCAGTCGCAAACAGCCTCATCCCTCTCCTCGCATCACTGCGCCGCTGTTAGCCGCTGTTAGCACTGGTCTGTGATTGTATTACCTTTCTCCTTCTGCAGCTCTCTCCACCTGGGAAAGGCAACCCCAATGCTGACCCTTGTTTTTTTAATTCGCCGGTCACGCTGCCTTTTTGATTCCCTTTTGCACTTTCTTGGCGACGAGGATTCCATCTCCCATGATGCTGCATAATACATGATCCTACATTATGCTCAAAGAGTGGGACTTTGTTATGCGGCAGTAGTGCCGCTGGCCACTATCAGCTGTTAGCGGCGCAGTAATGCGAGGAGAGGGGTGAGGTGTGTGAGGTTGAGCCACTTGTCAGTTGTCAAAGGACAAGACGTGATTGGTTTGTTTCAATTTACAGCCGCCCCAACAGTCCTACGTTGTAAACACAGCCAGCATGGTGAGGAGGGGGTTTGTCAACTTGCGTCGCGTGTGTCTGTGTAGGAGCCTGAATGAATACTCCATGTAGTATCGGATGACATGGTTTCATCAGTGTTATCGTAGCTTTTTGGTCCACAGCGGCTAAAGTTGTTGCAATACGTGTTTGAAACAGTGAGGCGCTAGAGTGCGCTATCCGTTTGAATGCAATATATGATTTCAGCGTTAGATGGGAGAAATTCCTACACACTGTGGCTTTAAGACGTCAGTAGCCGAGTAAATATGGTAGTTGTAAAGTTGTATAGTTTTAATTTTGATTTAGTAGACCTATTGTAATCACACATCTGACAAGAGGGAACTGCACCAAAAAAGGCCAAGGTTTTATATTTTGAAAAAATTAACATGCTAAATTCATAAAGTATTTCAATTTGTGTACTGAAGTGGTCCTAGTTTTCACAGCTGCTTTGACATTTAACCAACAGAGGTATATAAAGACATCAGTATGTTCCACATGTTTTTGTGTTTATGTTTTTTTATTTTAGGTGACGGATGTGGCAGCATGCTGTAATCATGTCACTTTTATAAGGTGGTCGAGTGTTCACACTCAGAGACTCAACAGCAGACAAACTGCAGAGGCAGAAATGCAAAAGTCGTAAAAATGACAGCTGCCAAAACTTAATCTGCAGAAAAAAGGCAAATAGCACATTTTAGGGCCAACGGTGTGGGACACACTGCACCAACGAGGGCAGCAGACACTCACCAATGACCCAACTTTAAGTGACAACCAACCATCAGCTTGATGCATCAGGGCGTTTAGTCTCGACAAAATCAAAAGACTTGCAACTGGACTTGGACTTAAACATCAATGACATGTGATGTCACTGCATCGACTTGAACTTTAGCTTTTTGCCTTGATACTTGTTACCTTATCCCCAAACCCAAAGATTAAAAGTATGTTAATAAAAACTGTGCCAGAGATCAATTTGTTTCCTCTCATTTTCTAAATCAACTAATGTTAACGCTGTTCTCAGCAAGTTGACACCTTATTCTCTTGATCCACTTTGAACAAATCCAACAGCATCCAGTCAGGAGAGAGCTGCAGGAGAGAACTGTTAAGAGCTAATGTAATGTTACTGAAGGTCAGATGTAAAAATGGTACCAAAGACAATATGGTTTGTGTGCAAAAACTATGCAGTGGTCGACAAAAAATCAACTGCAGTTTGCAAAATGTGTGGGTCAAAAAGTGACCTTAAGCAATAAATACAAATTCTGAAGAAGCATTCATGATTTTTGTAAATTTAATAGATTATTAATCTGTAAAATGACATTACATTTGGTGAAGAGCACATTATGACTTCTTTAGGACTCGAAACTCAAAGTTGAGGATTTTGCACTTTCAGCCTTGTCTTTGGACTTGAATTGGGTCTTGAGTGCAAAGACTTGAGACTTACTTGTGACTTGCAAAACAAAGAAAATATAACTATATGTGATATTTCAATACAAAATGAAAATACAAATGTCTAAATAGACAATAAGTGAATGTAACTGAGCTCCATTAAAGACAGAGGCGTATTGTCCTCCCAGTTTAATTACTCGGGTGTGTGCAATGTAAATAATGCGCCTTTAGTTCACAATAACCTTTGTTAATCCTTTTCCATCCCAAATGACTAATCATCACTGTGGGTTTTCAGATAAATTAGAAATGCCATTAAAATAATATTTTGAAGTGCATCTCCTCTCAAAGGCTCAGGTGGTCCTGGGGTCCTGGGGTCGTAGTGCTCCCCTGGGGAAAGAATCTTTAAAATCAGTTTTCAAAACATCCACGCCTGTGTGTTGTGTATCTTGCAGTGAAGATCCCCTTTTAAAGCACAGAAATGTAATGCACTTGCATTTCTCACAGATTCACTGTGCTTGACAAAATACATGTAAAAGAAAAAAAGGCAGAATGAAACTTCTGTTTTTTTTAAGTAAACCAACATCCATTTAATGTTTAATAGAACAAGATTTACACTTAACCAAAAACACTTGACCAGTGCTACTAGTCTTTGTCTGTTTATAAAGGATACATTTTATGTGCAAGTGCTGAATAAGAAAAAAACATATGGGTATGAAAACATGTATGTGGCACCCAGCATGCTCAGTGAGGAGCAATGCAAGCTGAAGGGGAGGAGGGAGGGTGAAGTGGTAACACTTGTTGCATGTTTGCACCGTATCTCATCAAATGATCAATGTCCATGATGCTCTGTTTGAAAATGCTACGTTGGTATTTCAGTCGGAAAAGGTTGTCTAGGACACAAAGGGCATAGCCATTCCCAATCTGCACCAAAAAAGGCCAAGGTTTTATATTCTGAAAAAATGAACATGCTAAATTCATAAAGTATTTCAATTTGTATACTGAAGTGGTCCTAGTTTTCACAGCTTTAAAGACTGAAGAAATGCTTTGACATTTAACCAACAGAGGTATATAAAAACATCAGTATGTTCCATCTGTTTTTGTGTTACTGTTTTTTAATTTTAGGTGACGGATGTGGCAGCATGCTGTAATCATGTCACTTTTATAAGGTGGTCGAGTGTTCACACTCAACAGCAGACAAACTGCAGAGGCAGAAATGCAAAAGTCGCAAAAATGACAGCTGCCAAAACATTTGAAACTGATCACAAAATCTCACTGTGCAGGATTGTATTAGCCATGAATGCCTCATAATGACATTATTAAAGAAAGAGATGACAACACTTAGATTGTAGCCTCTATGCAAATGTTGACACTGCTCATCTGCATCAATGCAGAGCCTTAACGCTGCGTGTCTTGTCTGAGCAAATAGTTACCTTTTTATTTATTTACCCTTAATGTTAGAAAGCTGGATGCGTCTGGTAACTTCCTAGTCTCAGTGTTTTGCACTGCTACAACAGGAGAGGTCTGCATATGTGAGTATGTGCTCATGCTGCTGTAGTTGCTGGTTTATCTTTAAACCAGTGGCATATCGACAGAATGATTGTTTTTTTATGAATCAGGATGCATTTATTTTAAGATTTTATAGGGATTTGGGGGTTAATGTAATGAATATAATTTGTACAGGACTTGCCACTCACAGTATTCATATCTGAAAAGCTGGAACATCCAAACATTGTAACTGGTGTGTTTGGTGGTTTTCATATACAAACACTGTACAGATACTAAAGATCAATATCCGTAGCTGGTGCAACATGTTGCATTTTTCAATAAGCAGCTTCTCTCCAGTGCCGCTGAACCTCCACAGACAGAAACTCACACTTTCCTCTTCACTCATACATCTTTTATGACAAAATTCAAGCGCCATACAGGTGTTTTTGTGCGCTTTATTCCATTTGGCTGGAAAAGTGCACTGTGGGCTGTTCTGTGAGTTGTTGTGATGTGCAGTGTTTATGTGCTGTGGGAACATAGACTCTCCAGATTTGGCAGTTGTCTGATGAACAGCAACCTTTGAAGAAGAATCTTTCAAATTCACATAATCCTTTTGACAGTGGCCAGGTTTACTTTTTGTTTGTCTTCCTGGTTTGATTTTCTGACAGCAACGCTGTTTGACTGTTGACTCTCAAGTGTGGGATGTTCCGGAGAGTCACAGCAGTGCATGAATGCACCACAGACAGAGGACTTACTAGAAATGTAGTTTTTCTCTCCTTTTTTTTATTTTTTTTTTTTTTACAATGGTTCTGTTTTTTCGGGGTTAAAGCTCAAAGGGCTGAAACTCTATTGTTTTTGCTTTGACTCTGCTTTGACACACATGTCCATGAACCACTACCGTCCGCCTGCCTTTATTTTCTGCCATTTTGACTTCCTCTGAAATTATTGGTCCAATTTGCACCACATTTTCTGTGGTTCATCATTGCACAGAGCTAATTGAAAGTTATCAAAAGCTTACATTTTGGAGATACTGGCCAATGAAATTCAGAGACATATAAGGGGTGCCACAAATGCAGCAAATTGGCATGGCACAACAAAAATTAGACAATAAATCAAGAATTGATTGTCCAATTACAAAACTTATATAACAGGATATGTTAAGCTCTAATGCTAAAACACTTGCGGAAAATTACTTTGAAATTAGTCCATAGGGGCTTCAAACAAGTACAATGGCCTTTTGCAAAATTTGGCCATAAATCAATGAGACTTTGTTCAAACATCACTTGGTTGACTTTTTTTTAACCATTAAAGCATTTGACCAATAGAACGCAGAGCATGTCACATTAGATCTGTACGTAAATGGATGGACATCTATCTGATTGGGATGAAATCTGTTGTTTGTCTTTGTATGTCAGAAGTCTTGATCCTACCCAGCTTTAAAGGAAATGGCTACTTTAGAATGAAAATACAGACAGTACTTACTCACCCTCGTGCCAACAAGAAGTCCAGTGTAGTTTTTTAATCCACAAAACTCGTTTGGGGTATCGGAGGATAACAGCTAGCCGGATTTTTCCATACGCTTGAAAATTCTGGAAGAGATAAAGGAACCTGGGGAGTGCCATCACTTTAATTGTATTCATATGGCCTATCATAGACAAAGGTAGCAGCAGTCAATATTGGATTTTAGTTTTTCCAGCATGTTCATATAGTTCAATTTATAAATCAATTTGGGGTCCTTGGAAAATTTTGGAATTTTTGTCATATTTGGAGTACATTATATTCATCATTCCCCTAACACTGAAAAAGGAGAATCTTCCTGGAATGAACCCACCCGGCGGCTTTTCCATTAGGGAAGGAACGTATTGCCTCAGTGACCTCCTCTAACATTATTGCTCTGTTTAAGGCAGTTTGTGCTGATGGGTTCAATTTGGGTAAGTGAAGAGAACGAAGAAAATGAGAAATTTGTGCTGTATTAGCGGTGGTCTTTGAAGTGTAGAGGTCTTCATAAAATTTGCGAAAGGATTCATTAATCTCCTTTGGGTCCGAGGAGATAATACCTGGCTTTGTCCTAATCTTATGGACTGCTCAGTTAGCTTGAATGGTTCTGAGCTGACGGGCTAACAGTTTGTCTGGCTTATCAGCCAGTTCAAAATGTTTTTGTTCGACTTTTAATAGCATTGTACAAACTTGGTTGGAAAGAATAGTTTTATATTTGAATTTAAGCTTCAAAATATCATTCAGTTTTGAGGGCGAGGGGGTCGTTCTGTTTTCTCTTTCAAGGACTGAAAGCTGAGCTGTAATTTCTGATGACTCCTTCAGTCTGTCCTTTTTCAACTCGGCCTTGTAAGCTATGATATGGCCATGCATAACAGCTTTGAAAGCTTCCCACAGAGTGGAGTCGGTTACATCAGACGTGTCATTGTGGAATAGATAGTCTGTTAGCAGGTTAGCTATATGCTTGCGAAAGTACATATTGTTGAGTAATAATGGGTTGAATCGCCAATCAAATGCTGGTTTTGCTCTGCCTAAGTCAATTTTAATTCAACAGGGCTGCGATCTGAAATTAAAATGTTATAATATTTGGTGCAGGTTACATAAGAAGTCAATTTGGCATCTGTCAGGAAACAGTCCATTCGAGTATATGATTTGTGTACGTGCGAAAAAAAAAAGAAGTAATCTTTGTCTGTCGGGTGCTGCAACCTCCAAATATTGACAAGATTCATAGATCCAATTAGATTATTTAGAGTAATAGTGGTATTAAGGTTCATTCTCACTCTCACGGAAACGCGGGAGGGATTTGCGGAATATTCGCGCAGTGCTTTTCTGTGTTTAAACCATACACACAGGCGCGGTACGGACACGGTGCAGAATTTCGTGTTGTTGTGTTCCATGCCTGCGCAGTGTGAACGGGTGTGGGTGAACATGGACGAGAGTAGCAGCAGTGAGCTAGCAAGCTAACGTTTAACAAACGTCAACATCAACTTTCTTTAGCACTTACCACTCTCACCGCAGCCACCAAGCTGCACAATGGACTGCCAGACGTAGTCCTTTAATTCATTGTTCATAAAATCATCCCATCTTTTATCAAAAAGGACGCGGTGCTGTGAAACGAGGTTTATCAACCTTTCTCCCGTACTGTCCTGCCTGACTGGATTTTGGACTCTCCCGGGTCTGCACAACGTCACTATAAGCAAGCAGTTTCATTGGCCCAGCTGTGTAGTTCCGTCGGCGAATTCCGTGGGGGTCAAGTCTGGGTGCAAACTTTTTTTTTACTTAGAGAGGGAGAGAGTTAGCAGGCGACTGGAATACTTTATGTTCAGTTCCAAATGCGAAAATCAGACGTGCGGGGAAGAGGAGACCGTGTTTGATTCAGGTCGGTGGTCAGTGAGGGATGTCTGGACACGATGTAGCTTTGAGTCCAGGCCGTTGAATCTGATTGTCACGTCTTGCTCCAGTTTCCCGATAGCTGCCAGGATGTTAGCCAGTGTGGGCTGTGAGCTAGCGCTCTGGCTGGTGCTAATGGTGAAGTCTGTGGCTAGCTCAGTCTGGTTTCCCGGGTTCTATCTTCCCCACTTAGCCCTGCAAAAAAGCTGCTTACACAAAAAAGGTTCTATGTTTCCCAGGTTCTATGTTCCCCGATCAACCAAGCAGGAAACATAGAACCCTTTTTGTGTAAGCAGGAAACATAGAACCCTTTTTGGTTGAGCAGGGAACATAGAACCCGGGATACATAGGGATGACCCCGTCTGGGTTGCTAGCATCGTCGTCTTCATCAGTGGTAAAAGCAGCTTTAGCGTCTTTTTTGGTGGGTTCGTAGGTTTCCCCTTAGTGTGTTGTCTGCTGGAGTTGCTCCTGGTTGGACTTTTGTGATGCAAGCGTAGATTTTAAGTATAATTTAAGTGAGGATGTGATGGAACTTCCTGAGAAAGCGTCTAATCCATGCGGTGCTCACTAGCGCCCCCTGTATTTTCATTCTAAAGTGGCCATTTCCACTCTGGATTAAAACCTCAAAATTGTGTAATTCTTTGTTACCATTAGGCATTTTATTAACCACCTTCTCACTCTTACATTATTCTTAGTTATTAAAGTTGTCAGTTTAGTTTCTAACCCGATAACATCTGCAGATATATTTTGACCTTGTGTATAGAAAAATCTGAAAATGCCTGGTTGTGTATTTATGAGCTGAGAGCATGGTTTTAGTTCACAAGTACTTTTGTTTTTTTACCAAGTGCTCCCTCACACTTTCTATCCCTGAAAAAAATCTTTGTCTATTGAAACATTTGATTGAAGAACATTGTAGCTTGAGGAAAACACATCGCTGTGTTGCTTTAGTCTTGTAGAAGGCCTGGTAAGCCCTGGCTCCCGCGGGACTTGAGCATGCGTGACGTGGTGTGCACACTGAGTGATATTGACAGACATTGTCAGCGTACACCTTTCACATTGTGCAAAGGGCGTAGAGCTTTTCTCAGCCTGTGGGTCACAGTAAGAAGTGGGTCATGCTCGGGTAACACTGAAAGCAAGGACCCATAAAACCTCCCACCAGATATTTGAATTTGGGAATTACAGGGGGTAGTGTTTCCCCACTGGCTGTGAATCTGGACACAGAAATAATGTCGTGACTCTCAACAACTGGCACAAACTGCATCTACGCAAAAATGCATCAAATACTGTATATCAATGACAGTCGCTGTTGAGCAAAATTGGGTTGTCTTGAGTGATCATTTCATCCATTCATCTCTGTAGAGGCCACCCTGTAATATATCTATGTTGCATTAATGTCACAAGCAATTTTTTTTATTGAAAAGCAAATTGTCCACACCACATTACATTTTAACCTCAAACTTTGAAACTTAATGTGAATGTTAAGTAACCATCTACTATATCTGACTCACATTGCAAAACACCACATCAGTTGTTATTGTTTCAGTCACAAGGGATAAGTGCAGGCACATTCAGTGAAAATATTGTAGAACGAAAGGAGAACCATCGAATGCTTTTGTTGAAATAATACAGGAATTTACATTATAGATAAAACATACAAGGTTGTTAGTCACCAGCCTCATGAATTATTGGTGGGAGGAATTTTAAAACCACTCTTAATGCACCTTTAAACCAGCCGACCCACAGAGGACCTCAGGGTTCCTGGCTGTCTCAGTAACGGTTATTGACTTGAGCTAAACCTCACATGCCCTGCACCGGGCCCTTTACAAGTTGTGTAGTGGATATTCCACTGTATTCAGTTTGATTGTGATCTATTGGAGCTGCCAGCTCTGATCACCGCAAAAGACGCTTGGTGATTTCACAGCAGTACAGGACTCAGCATTCCCAAGGTTGTTTGTTTCTGAGATCTATGGTTTTCATATGTTGTTATGCAAATGTCTTTTACTTTTTTCTGCAGAGGTTTGCTTATGTGTTCATGAAAACTCTCATGACTGCACACGCGTGTTGTAAATTGCTTATTTCCACTTGTTAAACACCACCTGCTCATGAGAAGGTGTGCACAAACTCTCTTAAATCAATCCGAGGTGCCACTTCAGAACAAATCTGTTCATACAAGTGGTTCTTTACACATCAGCGTCTGTTCACAGGTGTTTGGGAGAACTACTATACTTGTGGAAAGAAAATTGTTTAAAGCATTTTGTGGCTCCAGTGGGAGCTGCGCAAAATCTGATAAACTGTCTTAAGTGGAACTTGAGTTGGCGTCAGTTGGGGCTGAAATTAGAAGTTCTCAGATCTCTGTAGCCCGTTACTCATCTCTGCTTGAGGGTACCAGCTTGAAGCTACATTACCTGTTACAGGCATAACACACCCGAAATCCCCCAAGCACTGTCTGATGTTGTGTCGCATTTTAGGTGGCAGGTTTTGACAAAAAAAAGAAGAATGCATGGAATAAAAATGCATGGTTCTGCTACAACAGTTTTATCTTCCTTTTAAAAACTGTCCATCGTGAGTCCAACAAGTCTAAATAGGCACAATGTTAAATAACTGGAGTTCTCTTTAGTATGCTCACTGTATACGCAGTGACTGGAAAATCAAAATATTTTCAAATTTGAAACACTCATCTCACATTGTAGTTTGAAAATCAAATATCTAAACATCAAAGTAAACTGTAAAGGTATACGCAAACCTTGGGGCACATTTCTTTGAGAGATTAGCTTGTGGTTAAACTTAAGCAATATGTCATTAGATCATCCATACGTGCTCTGGGGATGTTCCCAACAATTTCCCCGTTTAAACGAAAGTTTAAACTTAGACTAGTCGACTACTTTAAAAGTAGGAAAACACTCAGAAAACTGTGAACTTTGCACATTATTCCACGAAACATGACAACTACTCAGTAAATAAAATCAAAATACTGCCAAACTGTACTGGTTTTACAAGATGTCATCTTTGCTCCAAGTCCCACCTTGCTACTTGCGGAGAGAGCTGATCAGGCCAATATTTGTTTTGTTTTTTATGGATGCTAGCTGGCCATTATGTTTTTGGGTTGTCCGTCCATCTGTCCGTCCCATTCTTGTGAATGGGACATGTCCAGAACGCCTTGAGGGAATTTTTCCAAATTTAGCAGAAACGTCCACTTGGACTCACAATGAACTGATGAGATTTTGGTGATCGAAGGTCAAGGTCACTGTCATCTTGCACCAGTCTTATTCTCGTGAACACTATAACTCAAGAGCATCTTGAGGGAAACTTGTACATGTGCTGCTCTTAAAACGTGGCACCACATTTGTGTGCTTTGCAGCTTTAGGTTATGGGAAGAGCAACCATTTTGTTTGTAATACACTGAAGATTTAATGAGCTGAGTTGAAAACAAATTTTATCCCATAGAACGGACAGAAGATAAACAGCCACCCAAATTTCCGAATTTTGTGTTGCTATTATATGAAAAATGACAAATATGCCTTTTTTTTCTAATGAATTCTCATAGCAGCTCCTCCATGCTACTGATTTGTTGCCATTAATTGCCCAAGCTCCTTTGACATATAAGGCTTTCTGACAGAATGGTGTTATTTTCAGTAGCTTTCATTATCTCAGTGGAGCCGATCATGCTCTACTGTACTAATGTGTCAGACGCTGCTGTCGTTTTGGTGATGCCAAATTATAGAATATGCTGTTGCATGTATGAACTGCTAAGAAAAGTTATTCAAAAAAAGCTAAAAGAATACCCGTTTATTGTGAAATTGGTCCTAAAATCAGAAGAGAAAAATTGCCAGGCAACTGAAAGCACTAAACCTTTGCTTCCCTGTCCCTATGGCACCATAACCTTGCATTATGTAGTTCTCAGGCAGGGGTCAGTAACCTTTACTATCAAAAGAAACATTTTCGATCAAAAATAATTGGTTTTAAGAAAGGTATTCACACATCCAACTGTCTCAGATACAGGTGTGTTGGAAAATATCTTCTTCTTTGAACAGAAAAGGTTTTTGATTTTAAAAAATCAGCCTGGAGCTACAAAACATATTTGAGAATAATCATGAAGATAACACAGCCTATTAAGTCCAATTTAGCCTATCAATAGGTTTATCAATGGGTCTAAATGAGCATTTATTAATATGTTTTACCACAAAGTAGCTACTCTGCAATGGGCTAGTTATGATTATCTGATACTTGGATTTTGCAGTGTTATGTGGTGAAAGCAACCAAATCTGTCCATGCACTATTAGTTTCTCTGTTTCCCTTCAAGACTTCAATCTTTGTGGGGGGTTTGGAATCCACAGCCAGCCTAGCTTGGGAAACGCAAGACAAGCAGCTGCTATTAAGGTTTGGAAAAATTTAGAGGAAAAGGTACCAGGCTAAAATTTTTTACAACATCAAAACATATTCATATTAAAACATCATCATTGTTGCAACATCAAACAAAAATACAAAGAAAAATGTATCTCAAAGGAATGCGGTTTTGGCCTTGTGCATTAATTAGATGCGGATTTCACCCCCCTGCATCTTCTAATGAAGGACGCAACCCGGCATGCATTTTCTATAATATTACAACTTCCAAGGTCCCATTGTGCTTAGACAAGAATTAGAGGGAACATGAAAGGAATTCAAAAAAGGGAAATACATTTGAGTTTTCCGATCTGTCATTGTAGAGTCCCTCCATAGCATGATGTGGTCAAATTAATCTCATGCTGATTGAACACATCTGTGAGGGAAAACCAGCTTTCAATTTAATTACATTCTAATTAGCATTATGGTGTTCTGTGGTACAATCGTTTCATTGAGAGCTGAGAGCATAATTCACTCAAGGACAGTTCTTTCTCACTACCAGCAGTAGCTTTTACATTTTTGAATTGCTCTTCTCACCGAACAGGATGTAGGGCATGGGATCCTGTCATCCCTGCTCGACATATTTGTGGAAATTAATCACAAAGGAGCAAAGAAACCAATGGTTTTACCATCCAACTTCCCTTTTACTGCACTGAAATCAAAGAATGAAAAATACTCCAGCAAGCCTCTACAGAATTAATGAGGCAGACAAGCATCTAGAAAATGTGTAGGATGTGATGTGACCTCCCTCCTAGCATTCTGCAAAACCCTTTGACAATTAAAAAAATTAGGTGAGAAAAAATGAGTGTAATCAGCACTACTGATTTGTGTGTGTGTGTTTACCCGTGCAGAGGATTTGGGTGGGAACATGGTCAGTGCTCGAGGCAGTAAATCCTGAGCATCTCTAGTGGCTAGTAGAACCAGTTATGCAGTGTTGTGGTAATTTCAGAAAAACAGAGGACTGACAACAGCTTTGTGACTGTGGGACTGAAATAGCATCCAGGATCCTGACAGGAGATGTAAAGAATGTCAGTCTTTTCCATGTGCAGGATTTTCCCCCCACATGCAGTAATGGTGGTTAGACAACTGAGCAGGCCCTGACAGTCAGGTGACATTGCCTGTCAAGCCAGTTGGGCCAGTTGGGGTAATTTAACCTGACCAGATACAATGACGACATCTGTCTTGGTCACATATAACTAGTAAATAGTTGTAAAACTGGTGAAGTCAAATAAGCCGGGTAACGGTTGAACCACTGGGCAGTGGCAACAAGATGATACTGCCTGTCAAGTCCGTGGGGCCAGCCAAGGCAGTTTAGCCAAGCCACTGAATGTGTGATCTTTGCTCAGGTGAGAGCATTTAAAGAAAGCGTAAAGATACAGGACATCAGGGTTAGAGAATGGTGTCGCCTGTCACAGGGGCTCAGTAAATTTACAATGACACAGCCTGATACTCACTGCAGGGTTTAATGATGGGTCAAACCATCATTTAACATGAATACTACGCTTCTTTACAAATGTTGGCCCAACGATTAGCACATTTCACTGTGTATTGATCACTGTAACTATGAAAACATTTTTTTTTATCTCATTTTATGCTGCCCCTTGAAAATGTTTTTTATCTTACTGCTGTGTTACCACCACAAATGCTAATGATACACACACACACACACACACCACCCTCAGTTGCAGATTGAGAATCAGTTTCATCAGCCGGTGTGTGCTTATATTTACATAGGCATTCAGCTAATGCAGCTAATCCAATTTAAATTCCTAGATTAATATGATTTGTGGTTGGACCCCTTTCAGGCATTGAATCAAGGCAAAAATATTGTGTAATTGTGTTATCCTTAATGCACCATTGATGATAGAGTGTATCTATCTCGTACATTTATTGCATATATTTATTTCTCATGTGCTTCTCACTAAGACCAGTTAGCAGGTGTCCAGATGATCCCTCTAATCAGTCCAATACTTGCACAAGAACTGAACAGCTATAGACCAACTGTTTAGTCATGCAGCCATACAGCTCATTTATCGTGGATCCATTTTTAACCCATCCAGTGTATGGCAAAAAAGACTTCCGCACACTTGCATCTATGCAGTGTTTCACTTTATTTGTTAAGCTTTCAGTCTACTTGACCTTAATCAGAGCATACCAGAGTATGCTCTGATTAAGGTCAAGTAGATAGATGCAAGTGGTCGGAAGTATTTTTTTTTGCCAGTTTTGACTCGTTGATGTTTTTCAGCAGCCTGTCAGGACTGGGCCGGGTGGAGCAGTAGCTATTCTGCACTGACTCATGCAGTGTATAAAAATAATTGATGTAGCCAGGGTGACGTCACCCATTGGTTTGCAGATTCCACATTTTAAATTTGGCATTTTTGGCGGGACCCGTCAGGAAGTTGAGTGAGAATGAGATTCAAAACAGAAGAAGAAGAAGAGGAAAAACAGAAGCAAGGGAAATGGGAAAAAAGTAAAACAAAAAAGTAAACACCAGAGTGACTATATTTGCCTATAGCGCATCAGTAGGATTGCAATTTTGTTATGACGTATGTATGATAATATCCCTCAAAATACGATAATTTTGAGTCTCTGGTACGATAATCCTACTTTTCCCACCTGGCAACACTGGCCCTTAGACAGATGTTCGATTTAAAGACTAGTTTACATATCCATACACCATGAAGTTCTCAATCAGGTCAAGATTTTACCATCCAAGTTTGACTAGTTTCAAACTAAATATTTTCTGCATCATGCATATACGGAAAAGACCAGTGGTGTACTGTGTTCATCACAAACCAAGACAAGAAAGCACCTGAAGAAGAAGCACCTGTTGGTTTTTTTCATTGGAGACATTCAGGGATATGTGATGTAGCCATATGTTTATATCCACTGGACTCAAACGTTGTCCATTAATCTGATTCCATTAAATCCAGCTTTCTTGATTACTTGCTCCCCTTTTGACAGGCCCAAAGGCAGGAAATATTAGGAATACCTCAACACTGAGTTGCACCAACATTGCACCATCTGTTTCTCAGTATGTCAAAGCGTGAAGGTTTCTCAGCCTGTCTCCTCCCTTCCATCTACTACCTCCTTTCCCGATTGAAGTGCAATTAATCGTAGCTATAAACAGTGCGTGCTGTAGATTTTGGCCAGTTTCACCTGATTATTCTGTTTAAGGAAGAGCAGGCAACCTTCTGCACATAGCTTTTAATTAGCTCTGAATTGTTGGTGAGTTGCAGTACACCATTACCAAGAGGAGCCCATTGAGTGTAATTATATGAGTTTAAAACTGTAATGAAAGCACTAGACAATACCGCCTAAATGTTTGCCAAATGAGCCATTTGTCTGGTGTATCAGGGTCAGGTGTGTTGCTGGCAGAGAAAATGGGCTTCAGTTTTGACCCTATGTGTAGTGGCCAATCACACAAGAATATTATTATTACTTTTTAATCTGCTAGAAATTTTGAAATGAAAAACTGCTGCCAAATTTTTTTTAGGACAATACAGGAACCACAAACAAAATCCCATGCTGTCTGGAGAGATAGAAGCAGCTTGATTCATTTCCCTGCTATGAAAAGAAATGTTAGCAGTGGATCCAGCAACACTGCAAGCACAAGAATCAAAATCACACATTCACCTACAGAGTATGTGATTTGTCGAACTTGATTTCACAGCCTTATAAAAAAAAAAGTCCTTTTTGTTTTAGCAAACAGGCTTGCCTGTAATTTATCTACTCTAGTCTGCTGGTCATTGAGCTGCTGTGAGGTCCTATATAAATAGAAACTAATCTGTAACGTCATCTGAGAGGTGTGTAGCAGAGCACAGCAGTGCCCTGTGGCAGGTATTGGGCTGACATGATATGGCAAGGATGTGTTGTATTTGAGCATGTCTGATTGTGCTGGAGCTGTCATCACCTGCTCTGCCTGAGCTGGTAGTTATCCTGAGGCCAGTGTGCCAGGTCACCGTCACACAGCTTTCACATTTGTGAAGGAGTTGGGGGATGTTTTTGGCGTGGCAGTATACTTTGGTTGCCATTACTCCACTGTAGGTAGGAGTGGAAGTAATGGATTACATTTAATCTCAGTACTGTACCAAAGTTGTTGTTTTTGTGTACTTTTTTTTATCGTACTTTTCCATCTCTGACAGCAGATAGGTACATTACATAAAATACACAATACATATATATATACAGTATATAATGCTGATTCATTTTTGACTATTTATTCATTTAAAGCCTCTGGAAACCCAAATCCACAATGGCCTTCTAACTATGTAATTTAGGGTCTTATGTACATAATATTAAACATGTAAAAACAATTCAGTTTCCATCCAAATTCGAAATACCTGTCTTTTAAGTTTTTGTACATTCTTGAAATTGGGTTTGATTTGGCCGTGGTTATCTCTGAGATTTATTACGCAGGATTAAATTTGTGGCAGCCATTGCTGAGCCAGGGAGATGTCAGTCAAAACGAGGGAGCTGTCAGTCAGAGCGTTAGTAGTCTAAACAGCAAAATGAGCTGTTTTTAAACCAGGTTTTCTAATAGTTTTGAATGTTTATTTTCACTCAGACTTTTGTGGATGATTAATGAGGCACTCGACTTTGATATAATCTATGCATTTTTACTATTTCAAGCTGTGTTTCCAAAGGCTTTAACTTTATTCTAAGGGTGGGTGATATATATCGATTATATTTTGTGTATCCCAGCTTGTGGTCAACGTGGGATGTATTAAATGACTATATCATTAACATCCAGACGAACAGGGCGCTTCAGAATAAAAGCATTAGTGGCTCCACTTTGATTTATTTCATTGTAACAATACTTTATTTAACTTAATGTAGGGACAACAGCCTTGTAAACTCCTCCAGAACCTAGATTGTAAGTAAATGGACAGAATGAGATGGGCCACTCTGAGGGTCAAATGTTGATGACTCTGCCCCCGGCCTCACCTCATTTTTGAGGAACTCTTTCGCTGTCATCCTGGTGTCAAGACTGGTAAAGGTGTCAATTGGAAATGCGTAAAGTATTTTATTAACCTTATTATAACATTTTTTTAACTGTAGCTACTTTTTTTAATTTATTGCAACTGTAGTTTATTTGTAGTTTATACCTTTAGTAGCCTACGGTAGTTTAGAGGGGATTTGGAATATCAAGTTATATATCATGTATTGCAATGGTATTTATAGTCCATATCACCCAGCTCTAGGGTTCTGCTGATCCAAAGGAACACCTGTGGTTCAGTGTATAGTATAAATGCCCCCTACCTGAAAACAGAGGGGTACATCTTGTGTAATTGTGCAGCTGGACCCAGCACACTTGCTGCCCCAGGCAAGCTTATTAGATTTTATATTCATTGTATTTATACAGTATTGTATTTATTACAAACAAGAACAAGAGATAATGAGCTTTATGCTTTATGTACACCCCTGGTGGCTTTTGCCTTTTTTTTTTCTCTTACTCAAATGCTCTCTGAATACCGTACCCCTAAAATGCTCTAGCATGTTCTGACTGTGAAGATCACTCATTGATGAATTAGCTGGACAAGAGGAGAGAAGAGAAGACCGACCATTAGTTTTAGCTCCTTTGTTCATTTGTCCTTTAGCCTATACAAGATTCCCCACTGTCATTGTGGTTATCTTTATGATCCCAGGCAGTGTTTGCCAGATGTGTAGTTACTCACTGATTGGTCTCTCATTTACAAAAAAGGTGTTGAATGTGTTTCTTCATGCAATCATTTTACACATGTAAATTACTTTTTTTTTATTGCCTGTTTTCTGCAGCAGCTGCTTATTTTCAAATGAAATAAAAGGCACAGTCAAAATATGATCACTATCATCTCAGCATGTGAGGAGCAAATTTGTGTGCAGTGCATGGTTCTGTAGTTTGTTGTTATAACAATGCATTAAGAATTAAGGATTTTGGCTCTATAATTTCAGCATCCTGGCACTGTATGTAATTGCCTCACATTTACATAAAGAATGTAGTCAGGGTATTGTTTGCGTGGGTATTTCCTTCTTGAATCTGAATAGGGGAACCCTTTTTTAAATATCTGTGGACCTTTTATATCAGGAAGCGGCAGGAAGAGATAGCTAGCAGGGTTGATGGCTGATCTCCTACACTGATTGCTGAGGCTCATCACAGCAGTGTAGCAAATGCATTAATTCGTCCCAGAGATCACCGGCTGTCATAAATAAAGACAATTAGCAATGCTTTGAACATGATCCTATACCAGCTCCCATTCTCCCCTCATCAAATTCCCTAGCACATAATCATTAATTTATGAAACAGGCCTGGCAACAGCTTCCATTTCTTTTTGTTTACTAGCCAATGCTTGACACACTTCAGGTACTGAACATGAATGGTATTAAAAGATATATACCAGAATATTTTCTAGGACATCTGAAATGCTCTCAATCTTTGGGAGAAAGCAGGTGATTGGATACGTAGTGAGATAACCATAGTTGTAGGGGGTGGGGGCCCCTGAAGAGCCTCCACAGGTTAGCCTTGTGGAGCAGTTCATTGAAATATGCATGTATAGAGCTATACCCTCCAACAAAAGGGTGAATTATCAGGAGAAAACCTGACACTTACCTGACACTCTGCTTTCACACTGACACACCCACATCTGTCAAGCACACCAACTGTGCTTATGACAGAGATGAACCACACCAACAGCCAGCCCAGTAACTAACACCAGCCCTGACAGTGTGAGGCTTGAGAGTTTGAAAGAGCAGAAAGGATGCAGTAGCCTCAGTGCATGAATCCAGGGTTAAGCAAGCGAGTAACAAAAGCTGATTGTTACCTTACAGATCCACAGTTTGTCCTCACTATCACTAGTGGGTGGAAAATAGGTGGTCTTGGGTACATTAAACTGAGGGCTCAGTTAGAACACTTGATAAGTAAAACTGAAGTGGAAACAGATGAGCACAATCACCCACTTCTGTCACAGACAAGAATATGAGCAGTGTTTAATTAATGAAATAATTTTCAAAGTACCGCACACTAATCAATAACTCTGTCCAAGACTTAGCCTTATTGAGAATTCTCTAAAACATACTTTAATTTTGTACTGTTATCATTTTGTAATGGAAGTGTTAGATGTTTGTAACAAAACTTTTAATTTAATCAGAAATTGTTCTTACTTGGCAAAGTCTAAAATTTGTATCACAGTAACAATTACTTTATTAGTCAGTGAAGACATGTATATGAACAGCACATATCCTTTTGGATGGCATAATTTTCATTTGCTTGAAACTAACAAGCACCATTCTTTGATGTGTATGATACGTGGACATCAAACACAGAATCATTTCCATTACCGCTCTGCAACAGAGGGGCTCCTCTCCTGCATAAAATGGGACATGTTATGTCATTTCTGGCATATACGTACATCTGTTTGGAAGTAAAGAACAAAGGCGATATCTTTAAAATGAAGTGTTGCTTGATCATAATGAGATGTTTGTGTCAAATTGTGACAGTTGCAGTGATATTGTTTTTTATCTTTTGTTTTATTATTTCAGATAAAGTTGACACATGCTTCATTTTCAGCTCTGCACTACTTCATACTTAAAAACTGTGATTACAGCCTGCCTCTAAAAGACAGACCCCTGTGTTGTCACAGTCAAAGAAGTTAAATAGAAAAATATTTCAGGTTCTAGAAAGCATGCCAACACCAAGGCCGTGCCTATTAAAAAAACAAATCTGAAATATCTGGAAATGTTTTGTCCTTGACGTGGTGCACCTCCCAGCAGATGAACAAACAAATTTTGTCTCTGATGGTGATCATCTCTGCCCTTCATGGTAAAGTATGGAGTGCCCCAGGGATCTATGCTAGGACCAATAGTGAGATCATCCAGTCTTCCTCATCTTACTTAAGATATACTGATTGTTGAACTTTAGAGACACTGAAACATATGCTTTAATTCTCTTGGGCATGGACAATGCCCGAGAGATTTTTCTCTTCACATGCATTTTTACCAATACATTTCCATAAGTTTTTCATGACTTTCCATGCCTTTGAGACACATTTTCATGACCTTACATTCTCTTAAACATCTGTATAAATGAAATAGTAGAATAAAAATGTGTCAACATTTGCCAATAAGTTTCTTAAAATCAGGAGGCAGTTCAGAAGTGTACATATATAATGTATATGAGCACTTGCATTCACTGCATGCAAGTGTGACAGCTATCTGGCTGTTGGGGAAACCGTGAAACCATAAAACGCCAATAATAACCTAAAAGTTAGGGCTTTGTTTGTGGACACATCATCCAAAATGATCTCCTGTTTGATGATGGATGAGAGTGAAGCACTGCAGCTGGCAGTAATGTCACGTTGGTCACCGCGATGAAAAAGCAAGTGATGGGCATTGATTATAGTTCATCAGCAGCCTGGTGCTTAACGTTAACTCTTTTAGCATGGCTAGCTGGGGCTTTCGCTGCTATGATTGATATGTTGAACATTTAACTGCACGGTTAACATTTTGCATATCCAGGGTCCTGGTCTTTCTCAAGCAATGTGTTATGTTTTGTCCGAATAAAACCTGAAATTACTAAATTGGCATTTTCCTGGCATTGTGAAAATTTAAGTCTTGTCAAAGTACAAGCTGCAACTCAGGTCGGAGTTGACACACCGAAAGCAACATGATGTCAAGTGACTGACGTGACTGATCTGCCTTAACATTAATATAATATTTAGAAAACAATTCACAGATTTCAAATTATAAAGAGGAGGCGGCTCAATTCAAAAACAAAAACCAACATCAGAGAACCAGTTACTTTTTTCATGTCATAATACTGGCTGCAAGATTGTCATATCAATTATTAAGTTTTGTATTAGTGTTTGTTTTATAATTGTGTTGTTTTGTTTTTGACAGTATCTAAACATCCTGCTCTAAATACTTTGTTGCTTTTTTTATATCATTTGCATTCCTACCTGATCTTAAACTCCACTTGTGTTTCCCATCTGTTCCTCGCATCCTTATTGCTTTATGCATCTTTGTAGCCCAAGTTTTAAAAATAGGTGGGACAGAAATACACATAACTTGCAGTAAAAGTGCAAGTAAACAAATAAGTGAAATGTCCACAGTAGTCTTAACCTAAGGAGGCTTGTGTGACACAGTCTAAGTTTAACAAAATAAAGGGAAGCTGCTGAAACCAAACACTTGCTCGAGGCCAAGAAAACAAGGACACTCCTTTCCAATGACTAAAATCAACACTGACATCAATGCATGTTTTTTACACTTTGCTGAATCTGTGCTCCATTGCCACAGCTTGCACTGGACCTAAAGGAGTATAAATCTGAGTGCTTGCTGGTGCACTTTCAAAAACATCTCCAATAGCTAGAAACAAGAGACGGGTGTTTACCTGACCCCAATATCTTGTACAAAACTAAGGTGATGAAAGTGTTGTGGGAAACCTGAAAACAAACATGGAAATAGAAGTGAAAACGTGGAATGATTTCCGTTGATAAGGTTAGACTCTGTATTTATACACTGTCAGTATGAATGACACTGGGATGTAACAGGTCAAACTGTTGCCAAAACAGAATAAAAGGATAGCATCTCAAAAAGTTACAGCTTCCAATTTTGCATTAGATGCTTTATGACTCTCAAAGGAAAACAGAAGAAAACTGAATCAACTGCAGTCAAGTCTTCAGACAGTGATTTTTATTTCAGAACATATGTAAACAAAGGTTTATGTTACCACTATAAAGCTGGCATAAAGACTGGAATTGTATATGTCCAGACCAGTTTAGTAAACTGTGACAGTAGCACCAGAGATGTTGCAGTTTTCAGGGATGACATGGTGATACAACAGGTATTGGCTGTGTACCAACTCAATGAACAAAGTCCCTATTATCCCTGGAAAGAGCCCCCTCAAGAAATATTATGGCTTTACCAGAATGAAAAGAAGTACTGATTAAAAAGTTCTCTTTTTAAGCTAGTGTATACGCATATGGATAAAAATGGTCAGAGAGCAAGATTAGCCTCCTGGTTACCACAGGAGTTGGCATGGCAACTAAGCAATTTACACAGTCTGCCAAACAACATGTAATACATTAATGTTGTTGAAATGCATGCATTTATTCCACACTGAGCAGTTTCTTGGACAAGCACATAATGAAGAGTTTAATAAAATCCTTTCCTTCTCTGTTTTGAGTTTCTCTCCATCAGTTTTGTCCTCTCTTCTTGCTGAGGATATGAAGATTTGAAAAAGAGCAGTCCCGCCCACACCCTGAGGGAAAAACAAATCATTGCTCTCCATTGTCTTTGTATTGCATGAAGGTGCCTCACGGTCACCTCCGTCTGTTAGCAAACACCAGAAAAATGCCTCAAAGCTGCTGTGTGGTGAGAAGCACTACCAACAGGTTAAAGAAGTCAGAACTAAGTTTTAATTAGCTGCTGAAGCAAGAATCATGAGCCTTAAAGATGCAATAAATCCTCCAGCTCATACATAGGTTGTTTTTTCCTACCCTCTAAAACAACCCAGAGGAGCATTTCCTACACTTGTGCACATCCACAGTCGAATCTTAAACATGTGGTTAATGTGAAACAGTCACAGTTGTACCAAAAGTACAAAGTATGATTTAGAGAAAAATTGTGTAATCTTCTTTATTGTTACTAACATAATGTGACACATCTCATGTGACATACACTACATGGGTCATGTGACACACTACAGCATGCGACCTTACCTTGCTTAAATGACTCAACAATTACTTTCAGTTTCACATGAGACGTGAACACATGTCTCCTCGATGAAAGTCCTGTGTTTGTTTGACCTGTCCACCCCCTGCCCCCAATCCCCAACCAGCAGACCTTTTCTGATTTAGCCAGACATATTTTAGCATTCAAGGCTAACTAAGCTATGCAAGAAGGCCTGTTTTTGATCTTTTTGAGGTTAAAAAGGAGTGATTAGATGAAATAACTGTAAATGCATAAGCATTTCACTTCGGGCTACTCAGTGGGATCATTTCTCTAAGATAAGCACCGTAAGGAGAAACGACACTGACAAAGGGCGCTACGATAGTCCTTTGACATGTTGAAAAATGGTCTTTTTAGCTAGCTACAGATGTTTTGTTAGCGTTTCGACCCTTGTTTGCATAATGTGGCATCGATTGTTTTCCTCTCCACTGGGCATGTTTTCCAGACATGTTGCGATCTGTCTCTATCTCTTCTCAGCCAGTAAAACTCAACACTTACGGGTGCACTGGTTTAAGATTTTCACGCATGATAACTGTCTCAGAAAATACCATGGTTTCACGGTATTGAGGTATTACGGAATTTATTTTATTGTAAGTCAAACTGACCCTTAAAGGAATGAAAATGTAAAGTGTATTATTAGTTAAACGAATGTTTTATTACAGTAACTGAAACCTCGAACCATTTTGTTAAATAGAAATATGTGTAAGAAGTCTCCCATTAGAAAACAATTAAAATACAAGGGAGATTCAGTGAGCAAATGTACATGATATGATAGCCATCAACTTACGTCACGGTATACCTTGAAACCTGTATATCGCTGCAACCCTCCACCCAACTCCACTGAGCACAGAAGGCAAACCTACAGTTCGTACCCACTCATGTACAATATGAGCATAGTATTTGTATTTTAACTTTTTGTTATTCTGCAGGGGTTGTAATGACTGTTGCACTGAACTGAGATGATAAACACACCTGTCCGGTGGAAGGGACTTTTGAGTGCAGTCATCACAGTGTCGAGAGAGACAGAAATCTAAAAAAATAAATGCATTACCCCTCTCTTCTCTGCATTAAATATAGGGCTGCCAGTTCACAATAATCATGTTTATGCACTGAGAAATCTAACGACACTCTCTGTGTATCTTTGACTGCATGGTTTCCTTTCAGAATGATGTAAAGAACATTCATATGGAAATTAAATGCTGTCAATACAAAGCTGAATAAATGGGTTTCAGGGTGGCCTAATGGTTTGACATCTCCATGGCTAGTTTAATCCCCACAAAAGGGAGTGCTGTTGTGTTGTTCACTTTGATATGGGCTCAACAGCTTTGTCGTTCTAAATAATGTGTGCCCAAGTGATAAGTGGCATTTTAATGCCATCAGCCATCGACAGCATGTAACTAGCTCCATTTACAGTGCAGCACAAGTTTTTGTACATGCTAATGGCTGATAGCTTTATACCTTCAAAAAAAATTGTATAACGTAAATTGCTTTTCTTTGTATCCAAAGACAACTCAGATATTTGTATTGATTTAATAAAAAGAAGAGAGACTTCTTTAACCTGAAGTAACATTTATGGTTTCAGTGAGCATAAAATCTTGTCTCTCCAGAACACTAGTTGTCCCACCAGCCCTTGTGGGCACTTTTTGAATTAGCTAAACTATTCCTCCTCTGGGTGGAACAATGTTGTAACTGTAATGCATCAGTAAACCCTGTTGAACTTGTGCTGTGGCTGCATCTGCACTGATTAAAGCCCGAAAGCAAAGTTTCATGTCATTAAATGCTTACCCACAAAGACTAATTGAAGAAACTGGTGTATACAACACAAAAATGTATCATCCATCATTCGCTCTTCATGTTTCCCTCTTTAAACACAAAAACAAATACACACATCCGCATTTATTTTTTGCCATTCTCCTCCATGTTGTCTTTTTGATGTCTTTTGTGTCATTGTTTGTTACCTTGATTATGTGGTGAGACATTGTTATATGCCCCTCGGGATTTCTCTTTCACCTGCGCATTTGTACTTCACACTGTATTTCATCATCTCTGTATTTTATCATCTGTATAAACAAGCTGACAATAGACTCAAAAAGAAAAAAAAAAGAGACAGAAATCTCTGTATATTCAAGCATCATAGCATGAAACATGTCACATTTATTATTTGACACTCACTCACGGCTTATTTATAACTTTTGGTTTTTAGCACCGGGTGCAATGTTAAAGTCAAGTTCCTGACACCACTGAAAACGAGCCAGTTTTATTTCCTGCGATGACAACACATGCTTGAGTAGTCACCGAAGCTCATTTGCATATTAATTTGAAGACAGATGCTCCACGGTCTTTCTGCTGTATGAACAGAGCCCAGAGTCAGTCTGCGCTCATGCCAGTCCAACTGGAATTGTGTTTACCAAACTGTATCCTTACTAACACAACAGATTTCTCTATTTGGAGGAATTAGGTGTTAGCTCATCTTGTTTTCATGTTGAATTTCTGAACAGCTATAAGTCATCAGACTTCATGGATTTTCCCCTCTAACTTGCAAAGACAGAGGTGTTGGGTTTTTAATAAAAATATACACTTCCTTATTTTGTCCTTCTGTGTGTGTATAACCTAAATTGAACTGCTTGTGTGAATGTGCACATTGAAATCAGATTTAATGCTAATGTAAACACAGTAATCAAATTCAAAATGATAGCACTCTATTTCTTCAAGACGATATAGGATTGTTTGTTTATTTCTCCGATCAGGAACTACTACTTTTTCTGAGACAACTGATTTTGGGCTGTTGTTGTCATTATAAGCAGACAAAGTCTCCTTTTGTTAGAATCACTTCAGAGTAGCTATTTAAATACATTTACCAGCAGTGGAGGAAGAACTCAGACAATTTATTAAGGTAAAAGTAGCAATACTGCAATATGGCAATACTCTATTAAAAGTAAATGTCCTGCATTGAAAATTAATGTATTATTATTATTACCACTATCATTATTTGCATTATCAAAAGTAAAAGAACTCACGATTCCAAAACACTCTTAATGTTTTACTGTTCACATTATGTTATTGGATGTTATTACTGACGGATTAATGTGTTAATAGCATCGTACTGCTGTTCTTGGTTGGGATTTAGCTCATTTTAAGCTCATTTAAAATACTACTGGGTTGTTGCATCTACAAAAGTGGATCATATTTTAAAAGCTGATCGTATGTCTCGTTCTTGTAGAAGTATTAAAGTAGCATAAAAACTTGAAACTCAAGTAAAGTACCTCAGGTTTGTACTTGCATACAGTACTTGAGTGAATGCACTTACTTTCCACCACTACCTTTTGCTAAGCTGTATGAGATTTATCATGTAATATTTATGCAGAGAAATGAAAAACTCTGAATACTCTGCCTGTCGCCACAGCTCAGTGAGTTTGACAAAGAAGAAGGCCACACAATAATTACAGTAATTTAAACAATATTTTATTTGAAACTAAGACAAAAACATGAGTAGGCCAAATTTATATTAATTCTTCTGTCATCTGTAACTGAGTGGTGTTTTTAATGCTGAATGTATGTGTGGTGCTGTGAAGCCCAAAAAGGAAACATGATGACTGTGAGAGAGAAAAGGAGACAGAATGAGGAGCCAGCGTAGATATCCTATATGTCAGTTTGCCCAGGTGTGGGTCATCCAGTTAGAGGGCTCCTCCCATCTCCACCTGCAGGCAACCTGTAAAGGGGAAAAACAGAAGACAGTAGGAGGAGGCCGTCAAACTGCTTTGCTCACTTCACTTTTGTCTCCCTCCTCTTCCCACTTCCCACTTTCTTTGATTTTCTCCAGAACTTATTACATTTAGCGGCTGGCTGTAGCGCATCATGCTGTGGATGAAGTGGAAGATGGTGGTGGACTCCCTGCGAGGACGGAGGAGGAGGCTGCCCTGTTCCCTCTGGTTCCTCCTGCTGTTCGCTGCTGGCGGTTTGGTTCTCTTCATCCACCAGCGGGATCTGTCAGAGATGGTCCAGCAACAAGGCCCAGGTTAGTCTCTGCTCCCCCTAAAACAGCACAGATCTTTATACTGAAGAGAATATTTTGAGGAAAACTAAAATAAAAACTGTCTTAAGTTTGGAGACAACAGGGTGGAGAAGCTCTTTAAAAAGCTCTTAGACTGGGGAGGTGATACAAATGTAGTTTCTGCTGAACTGGTTTCACACATTTCAGCAAAGATGCTGCCAAAAACAGATTCATTACACAAATCTGAGGTTTCATTTTAATTGTTTCATGCCAAATGTATCATCATCATCATCATCATCATCATGTGTAACATGTTTTCAACAAATTCAAACAACTGTCCAAACTCTTACAATATAACAATATTACAGTACAGTATAATATACAAAATTGTACCTTTATCTTTACATTTCTTTTTTAATAATCAATTTAATCTTTGAACACAAACCAGAAAACGAATTATGTCATTTAAATATCCATATCCTATTGAAGTACAATATATAAGATTTAAAAATTAATAAAAACAAATCAAACACAGAAATAAAGTGAAATATAATACACATAGTATTGTGTTTCTTTTGTATGTTTGCATTAGCTGCATCATAATTAAAAGAACATATGTTAACAGTCTAATTATTTATCTATCAGCAAATTGTTTTTCTCACACCAAATTTAAATCAAATCACAACCAGGGGCATCACAGCGGGGGAAAAACTTTTTTCCTAAATAAGTATTGCCATCAATAAATTAACACTGGATGACTAAATTGGTTGAGAGACTGATCTACGAGAAAGCAGACAGTGAAGGCACTCTGAGGCCCCTCTCACCACTTACAAAAGGCACAAAATGGTTTGATCTGCTCCTGTACTGGGATTTGTCTCTAAACCCAACTAGAGCTGAGTGCATGACTGCTTATGCTGCTGGAGAACCAGCTTACACTGGCATGTCTTTCTCCAAGAAAGGGAAATCTGGGTTCCAAAAAAGAAGAAGAAAGAAATAAAAGGGAAAGAAATCAAACTGAGGGAAACAGCTTTTAAATTATTCCTTTCAAAAGAAAGGTGAGCACAACTAACACAAGAAGAATGTTTTCGCTCATGTCAGCAGAATTTATCTCAGAGCATATTTGCATTTTATAACACAAATTAATCAGTATCGTTTATAAATATGCATAGTAGCTGCATATGGCATTTTATTTATCAACAGTCAACACTAGCAAAGCTTAACATCATGAACCATGTGGCCCTCAGTTTCAGACACAGCCACAGAGAGTGGAGCAACGGCAGGTTCCTCACCATCTTCTGATAATGTTGCTGAGGACATAAGACAAGGTGAGCTCAAGAAGAGGCTACTAAAACTTATTACAAGCAATCATTTCACTTTGTGGTGCACAACAGTAAAGACAGCTTTGAAGTGGTATTTAGCCCCTTTTCTGGTAAGCCAACATGACAGGTTTGGGATCATTACAACTTCATGATACCACTGGCTTCACACTAGCTTTAAAAACTGAGCCTTCAGAAGACATTTAAGTTAGTGCTAGATCCTCCACCATCATTTTCAGAGGATTAAAAGTAACATTAGTAATCCAAGAGTGAGACAAGTAATTCCAATTCTAGGCTAATGTCATTAATGAGACACAATTGAATTAAAATCAAAAGTATGTTTCTATTTTTCACTTTTAGATGGTTACATTATGTTGAAAATAGGCCTAACACTAGGCTGAAGTTTAACTTTGGGCCTATTCAAACCAGATCTCATTTAAAAAATATAATAATTATCTTGCTGAATTGTCAGTTGGAGCTTCTGAGGGAATTTAGTGCAGTCACCAGTGTTACTGGTGCGTTCTGGTCAGAATATGTCTTTTCTTATAAAATCAAGATTTGATCTTAAAAAAAAAAAAACATGTCAAAGAAGAGTCTTGAAAAAAAGCAGGGTGTCTGTCTCATAATTAAGGTCAATATGGTATATTATAGGCAGGTTAAAAGGATATGCCAATCCTGTGTGCACAGCTTGCTAACACTGTGTAAGAATGGCTTAAACTAATATTGGTATGTTTGTCAGATTGGAGGCAGTCCTGTTTTTGCACAACAAATTAAACAGCATCACAGCAACAATGTCATGTAACAGTATCATATATATTATCTAGCAAAACTCAACATAATGAACCATATGACCCTCAGTTTCAGAAACTGCCAAAGAGAGTGAAGAAGTGGCAGGTTCCTCGACATCGACTCATAATGATACTAAGGACGTGAAAGAAGGTGAGCTCATATAGTGGGAACTAAAAGATATTACAAACAATCATTTGTAGCAGTTTCAACAGCCCACAGTGAGTGCTTATGCATGGGTCTCAAAATTTTGTGCTGCACCCCTGATCACACAACACACAAAAGAGCATTTCTGTGTTGTCCAGCAGAGCGGACCAAAGACCTGCCAATACTAAATCAAAGCACTGTCATTAGTTTTAATGAGAAGGTGCAAGAGTTTTAAGTGGTGACGCTTATCCATGCCAGAATGAAATTATAGGAATATAGCAATACAGGAATTTAGTTAGTGATTATGACATAATTGTACATTTTTTGAGCATGTTTTTCATGGTCATGAATATTTTGATCTATTAACTACACAGATGATCTAATGTTTATAAAACTGACCTTGCAAGTAAGAACAACTTTGCTGCAAAATGAAATAGTTTGGTCTTTGATTTTAGCTATACAACACCCCTAAAAGGTCATGGTAAACTCATTTGCGTATTAGTAGCATGTTTTTAATATCTGATGTACTCACTGCAGGTTTACATCCCTTGTAGTTTAATGATGCTTTCATGTGTAATGTTAGTAGGAGTAGTAAAGAGCAGTCACAGTACAGCTCCCATAGCCCTCCATACAGTAGTACCATAGATACAACTACAGGTTGTCTTATTTAAGTATGCAATATACGCCACGTGGAGTATGTTACAAAAAGTTTGTGACTTATGTAAAGTGATAGACCTAAGGTTCTTATTGTAAGCCAAACCATGATGTTTTTTCTAAACCTAACTACATATTATTTGCACCTAAACCTAACGAAAATGAAAGTGAAACCTAATGAAACTGCTCCCATGCCAACAGCTGTGTAATGAGCTGCCAAAAGCATTCTGAACATACTAGTTGGTGTAGCAGGAGCCTCCTAACCTGTACGTATGACGCAGATTTAACGCTAATTTAATAGAGGTATAACATTTGAAATGGGCGATCTCAGCCACAGCTTCAACCACCACAGCCAGGCAGAGTAGCAACAGTGATGGTTAGTAGCCTTGCAGTCCGAGTTTCCGTCAGGATCGAGGGAGGCCGTACATTCAATTTCCAAATGAGTCAAACCTTTGTCCTCATAAAAGGACCCGATGTGCTTCTGCTTGGCACACAGCATTAAGGAGATTGGGGCTTAAGCAGCCGTGATGGAAGAGTGTCCTGAGCGTGTAAAACTAAGCTGCTTCATGTCTCAGAAACAAGAGATCAGCTGCTCGCTTATGTGCCTCTTTGGCTTGTACTACACTTTCCACCTAAATGAGAGCAGGATTAGTTGCATGTTGCTGCTGTTGTCAGACTAGCCGCGACTTTGTCTTTACCTTGGATAGTTTTTATACACATCACAGTCTGGTGGTGATATTTCACCTCATCTTGATTTCAGAAGCTACACCTTTTCCAGTTATTCTGTGTCGTCTAATTGGTTTGAACTCTTTAAGAACCCAGTTTTATTCTTTTGTGTTTTCACCTATCAAAACCAGTAAGCTGTAAATAATCAATGTGTTTGTGGTTCTCAAAGAAAATGCTAATGAACTGGTCCAGCAGGCTCTCAGGAGATAAAACCGCCAACTGAACCGAAACTTAAACCCACTGAGTTGCAACACTATTGTGTGTCAACAGCATTGTGAATCATTACGAATATCACAGCAGTGTCACATTCTGCAGCAATGAGAGCCACTTAGCCAGAGGGGATTCTCCCCACCCTCTAATTTTCCCCTGATTGTCAGATGCTTTCAGGCACGGTGTCAGGGGGAAAAAAGGCCTTTCACAATGATACAAACACGCATAGGACACACACAGAAGCACACATTTTGCACAAATATACACACCATGACAACCAGTATTTAATATTCATAATAAACATCAGACCAAGACCCATTAGAGTCTGTAAGGAGCACGTTGACACATTTTAGGGATTACACCAAATTGATAGTTTTCTTTCCTGCTTTCCTGTCTTTCCTGTCATGTGAGTGGACTGCATCACTTTAAGGGAGCAACATTTTCGATCTAAACACAGGTCAGTGCTGGCAGTGTCAGTGGAGGCATTCAGTTTTAGTGTGGAATCATGTTTTCTGTCGTATTTAGCTTGTCTACTTGATGTAATGATGTTGTTTTTTCGTGCACTTCTCATTTAACAGGCTCATTTGGAGAGTGGCATTTTTGTGCATTGGCACATATTTGTTCTGTGCTCTGTTTAAATAATGAATACATTCACTTCCGCGTAATAGTGTAATTCTGGTGTATTACAACTGGTGTCTTATAGTTTGAGCCATAATTTTGGTTATGTTAATATCGTATTCACCAGAGTAATTGCTGAGATCTGGAAACAGCACAACAAAGTCCAGTGAGGTGAAACACACAGGCAGTTAGGCGATCAGGTTGTAAACAAGCCAACAGTGTATTTCCAGATGATCACATTTTATCGTTTATTCACAATGAAACAAAATGGAGCAACTTATTGCCCCGCACAACTACAGTAAGTACGTTAGGACATAGATGGACTGTGATTGATGTTGAGAGTGGACAGTTTGAGTTTTTTGCCCCTTCTGACATCTTTTTAGCATTTTCATCTGATCTCATTCATTTCTATGCCTCTACACTGGCGATAGCCATAACTGAAAGCAGTATGTTTTCGGGTTGTCCATCCGTCCATCTGTACATCTCAGCGTTGTGAACGCAATATCCAAAGAACTCTGTCAGGGACTTTCTTCAAATTTGGCACAAATATTGCCTTGGACTCATCAATTAAATGATTAGGTTTTGGTGGTAAAAGTTCAAAGGTCAAGGTCAAGGTCAGTGTAATCTCGAATCCATCTCACTCTCATGAACGCAGTATCTCACAAATGTGTCAATGGAATTTCTTCAAAATTGGCACAAACATTCACTTGGACTTAAGCATGAACTGATAAGATTTTGGTGGTCATAGTCAAATGTCAAGGCCACTGTGACCTTGTCTCTCTCGTTCTTGTGAACATGACATCTCAATAATACCTTAAGGGAATATTTTCAAATTTGACACAAACTTTTCACTTGGATTCACAGTGAGCTGATTGGATTTCAGTGGTCATAGGTCAAAGGTCAAGGTCAGTGTGACCTTGTCTGCCTCTTTCTCGTGTACATCTCACAAATGCCTCAACAGAATTTCTTTAAATTTGACAGAAACGTGCACTCGGACTCAACAATAAACTGATTTGATTCTGGTAGTCACAGGTCAAATGTCAAGGTCACTGTGACCTTGTCTGTCTCATTCTTGTGAATGCAGTATTTCAAGAACACTTGAGGCAATTTCTTCAAATTTGACACAAACATTCAGAATAAGCTGATTAGAATTCTCAAAGGTCAAGGTCAGTGTGACCTCACAAAACATGTTTTTGGCTATAACACAAAAATTCCTTCGCTAACTATTTCAAAACTTCACATAAATGTAGGACAGGATAATAGATTAAGACATTTTCTGGCTATTATTCAATGTCATATTCAGGAACAAAAGGGGAAACATTTGGTCAGATACTTAATTGATGACTCTAGTCTTTAGACTGTGATTGTAGATTGTATAGATCTTATGTGCTGCCGGATGTGTGTGAAGCATTCATGTTTTCACAGACACGGATGTAGACTGTGAGAGAAACTTGACTGGTGCATGGAGGCATACAACCGCGGGGCGATAATTCTAAAATTGTGGGGCTTCAATCCCTCAGCGGCTTTGAAGCAGGAACTTCTGCTTGTTTCACTACTTTAGCTCAGTGGTAACAACAATTAGTAACTCATGTAAAAGTCATGTACACCATATAAAAGTCAGTTCAGCTCTGTGTAAAAATGCTCACCGGTTCAATAAACACAAACTTCACAATAGTGCACACATATTTCTATCTCTCTTTTGCACATCAGTGAGCATGCAATATTCATTTATTGATGATAATTAATGAGCGCTTTGACATTTTAAAGATATTTTTTTGTCCATTATGGACAGGACAGGTAAGCATGAAAGGGGGAGAGAGAGAGAGGGGGGATGACATGCAGCAAAGGGCCACAGGCTGGATTCGAACCTGGGCCGCTGCGGCATCAGCTTTGTACATGGGGCGCCTGTTCTACCACTAAGCCACCGACACCTCAGTGCTTTGACATTTAACACAGACTCTTTGAAACAGTTGTCTGGCGACAACATCTCCAAACAAACCTCGGTCACTGTTGCTGCAGTATCAGACATTCACAATGACTGTAATTTCTGATAAACTGTTAATAAGGAAAACATACATGCATGTGAAATGGTAAGTCAATTTCAAATCAAGTTGTCTACTTTTTGCAAGAACAGATCTACACTAAGACTGACTGATGAGTGAGAGAGTGAGTAAGTTAATGTTTGTAGTTTGTCATCGATGCTTAACTTCTGCATGATGCGCATTCATCTTTTTGAGACCTTCCATGCATTCTCACTCCCACCTGCTGCCCGATGTGTGTCTTAAGCAAAACTTTTTAGGAAGTTTCAAATTAGGAATTACAAGACTTTTTTGTGTATGTTTGTTCTCTTTTGTCCTTTGTATTTGAAAAACAACCTGTGGTTCATGTTAGTTTTTTTCTTTTATGGCAGCCATAATATGATAAAAAGATCATTTGGTTTGGAAATAAATAACGGCTGCTTTGTTGAAATTTCCAGTGTTATCTCTAAGGAATATCTTAGAATATTGGCATTATGCATGTATAATATACAATAAATAAATAAATGATAGTTCTCTAGTATGTTTATGACATAAACAAATATTGATTTGTGAATGTACTAACGTAATAAATACACATGCACCTGGGGATGTTTCCATCATGATGCATAAAGCTCTGTAGGACATTTATTGAACACCTGACATTGAAAGGCATAATTGCAAATGAATTGCTAAAGCAAATAAAAAATGAGCTCAGAGATTTGTTTGGTTCCAAGGCTAGCTCATTCATGCACAACAAAGATCAAACAGCATGTATTGAACTATAATACCATGTCCTTATATAATGAACAAGCTGGCAACAAGCTCTATTGTTTTTTATTAGACAAAAACACCATAATGGAGAGCGTGGCAAGCTTTTCACCAACTTCGTTTTAAAAAAACATGCATGAGTGCATCTATTATCACAATAGATAATGTTGAACAGAAAACTAACCATGGCCATGTATTAAATGGTAATATGTTAAAGCAGAGGTCTTGCTGTCAGTAAGTAGGATTTGTTTGTTAATTTACCAAAACTGAATAGATGCTGACAATGAAAGAGATAGCTGCATTTCATTGACGATTTCTCTCCCTTTTGATTACTTGCCATTTTTCAAGCATGTGGTGTGTCTTAGAATAAGTTTTGCAGCCTAAGCACATCCTTTTATCTCCTCTGCTATATCGCTACTTGAATATTGAAGTGAGAGTTCTAGTTTACTAAATCATGCATGAGACTGTGTGCTGTATACGGAACACAGCAACTACACAGTCTTCCCAGCCCCCTCGCTAAAGCACAATGAGCGAGCAGTTTCTTTGCCTTAAGCTATGGTGCTTCACCCCAGCAGAAGCTCATATCTAATAGAGCTGAGTTATAATACATTGGGTGTCAGCTTTTATCTGCCTCCCCCTCCTTCTCCACCTCTTTATTTGGCTTGCAGTGCGCTTGAGAGCTTTGTATCCCATGGTTTAGATGGCCTGCACAATGGTAGCTGTGAAAACTGCAGTTTAACTGGCAACAGTCTCCCCCTGATCCCTCCCAAGTAATTGTTTAAGGACAATTGGAAAAACAGCAGCCGGCTTCTCGGGGAGAAGAAGCACCTGAAGAGCTAGCAGTTCAGATAAATTGTCTGCACACATTTACACCTCTGGGCATTTTTCAGATGAGTATGTCAGTGAGGACCAAACTGCTCTGGTGAGTGGAGGGTCGGCCTGAGTGTCACCTCACAAACCTTAATGCACAGCAATCCATAAACAGGAGGAGAAGAGGCAAAGATGTTGCCCCATTGTACATGTGTCAGGAAAACTGTGTGTTTATGAGCCAGCAAGTGCCTGGATCTGAGTGTATGATAACATGCCATTTGTTAAGTGCTTTTAACAAAGTAGCCTACATTATCTTAAGTGCCTACACTTTAGCTTTGCCGACCTCAGCGGGCTCTGTGGTTGGCACTGGGCTCACGCTACACACAAAACGTACTGCGTACACCTGGTTGCTATGTTATTATTTTTTAGTCCAATACTCACACTTAGTGTTTTGTTATTGGCTGAGGGCTACACACCACTGCCCACAGGTTGGTGCTCAGATATGTCTCGAACACAGCAAAATTGGAAAATACATGCAGAAGGCAGGGTCTCTGCACATGTAGACACAGCCACAGACTTCTCGCGAGGCATAATTGATGATTGAGAGAAATAATTTTTGTATGAGTCTGTGCAAATCTTGCTTATTCTGCCTTTAACACAATCCTTGGGCTATGTTAACATTATTTTGAAATGCAAACCCACCAAACTCACCTGTAGGGTTAGAATAAATAGCCTGCAGGTCACAAACGCAACATGAACAAGTACGGCATGCAAGAAACTGAGATCTTGCTCTTTGTGCTCCCTGTTTAGTGTGTATTCCCAACTTGTGCTCTGCATTTTTAGAATGGATAAGTTATCTAAGATCCTTGATAATAGTTACTTGTTGAAATATTTCAGTTTAATGGAAGAAGTGTTACAGCAGTCAAGGGGAAAGATTCAGATTAAAGATTTCAAAATATAAAAACTTAAAAAACTAGGCATGCAAAAAGTACAAAAAATACAAGAAACAGCAATTAATAATAATAATAATAATAAAAACAATAATAATAATAATAATAATAGTAACAATAATGATAATGAGAAGTTGTATATATATATGATTTATGGACTGTTAAAAAGAGATATCCAAACCCCCTCTGTTAAATCCAAATCCAAATCCCCAGCCCGCAACTTCCCTAGTAGTTCACCGTTCTCATAGCCTCAGTTTCAGCCATATTAGACAGATTGTTTATAGCGAAGAAGCTACTAGCTGTAAGTTACCTGCCCAACACCAGATGGCACACAGACAGTTAGGCATTCGCTGGTTAACATGTGGGGCATTTAGCAGCTAAAGAACCAGATTAAAGAGAGGAAATATACATCAACAGGGACTGACATTGACCAGGTGGCCATGAAATACAACTACAAAGGAATGTTAATGTAGCTCTGTGTCTGCTTAATGAGCAATGAGCTAAGAAGGTCGTTATACCAACTTTAAAGGTAGTTAATTATGTCAAATGTGGCCCAAAAATCAGATATTGGAGGTTTAATTTACCTTAGAGTTTCTTAACTTTTTGTGTTTCAATTTTTCACCAGCTGGCCTGATGTGGAAGAAAAAAACATCTTCTAACAGAGAATATGTCATGAGTACCTTTGAGGTCGCTCCATGTCTAACATGGGTGACATCTATTGTAACTGTAGAGAGGGGTTTGCACAGTTAAAGGCCAAGGTCTGAAAATGTCAGACTCCATTGACTGACTTTCCTTGATTGAAGTATGAAAACTTAGCACAACACTACTTTCCTTCAAATGTTGCACTTAATCCCATGATGTGGCCCAGTCAATTCTACTACTACTACTACTAAGAAGAAGAAGGAGAAACAAAAAGTCCACACTGAGTGATGCAACATTCAGGCAGCATGCCATACAGTAAGCTGGCAGCTGCAGAGGAAACACAGTGTTCAATAAATCACTGAGGAATAAATAGTGTAAACTGGTGGAGACATGCAGACAAAACATTGCACATGCAGTAGAGGTTAGGAGTTGGAAGATACCGGGGAAAGCAAAGACGCAGAGGAGGTAAAGTGATCAAGATAAACAATATCTTTAGATGCATGGAGGTTTGTTTTTTGGCTATGACCATGCCAAGTTTATGCTGAAATACTATGCTTTTCTAAACGCAGGCCACAGTAAATAAAAAATGAGATGAAATGAATCATCTGGCTGTCCACTGGTGGTGGTCCCCTCCAGCCTCCCCTCCCCCTATCTCTGTCCACACGAAGCCTGCCAGGAACCGGGCATATTGTTTCATGCTCGAAGGTAAAATTTGATCTCTCCGTCAGAGGTCCAGTAATCCCTTAAGCCTTGTCTGTTTGCAAAGTCCAATTTAGCTGTCTCTTAGTGTAATTAAATTGTGCTGATGACCCTCAGAGCACTGGAACTGCAACGTATTTGAATGCAAATCCTCCACTGGATGTTTATGGAAAAACCAGAATGTCATTTTACCCCGCTTTTCCATTCTTTCATCTGAGAGTGCAAAGCTCCTTTAACAAAGCCTGTTTCTGTTGTGCTGGCACTATCCCCTCCATTCCTCCCAGAGCAGGAAGATCATTGGAAAGCAGTTCTTGGCAAAGCCAGCTCCATCACAGCGATATTTAACCAACCTTAAATACAATTTGCTCCCTGAAAACAAGAGGTCTTGTGTCTTTGGAGCATAAGTACAACAGCATACCTTGATTAAAGCAGTGCAAGTCAAGCTTTGCCATCCTGCTCAGTGTTGGGATCACATGACATCTGGCATGGGGCAAAGGTGTCCCTGCAAGTACCATAGCAACAACAATTCCACATTCAGCCCTGCCTTCCTCTGTTCCTCGCAGGGAGCAGAGGAAACCTTTCTGGGGGCCTCTGGGATCCCCTGAAAAGAAAAAAAAATAGAAAAACAGACTATTCTCATGCATGGGTATCAGGTGCCTGCATCACCGTCTCTCCAGCCCTTTCCAGACTTGGGCCATGTCAATTGGATTTAAAATGGAGCCGCTCAGAGGCAACTGCAAGGTCATGTGGTTTTCCATTAACATTAATGCCCGGGGTTATGCCACAGGAGCCCTGCAACATAATCTGTTTTCCCTGCCATCTGATCCTGCTCGCCAATGGCTTCTACTATATGCCAATCTATACAAATAGATTTTACTTTTCACTTTCCTGCTCCAACAGAGGTCAGTGTAAAAAATATGTAGACTGTTGACAAAAAAACAGGACTTTTACACACTTTGGGATAGCTTTATAAAATAATTGTTGCTTGAACAAGAAGTTTTTACAGCGACTGTTAAATGAAAGTTGTGAAAACAGACCAAAAAACTTGAACCTTGTGTTTCTCTTTTCTACTGTCAGAGCCCTGTGTGGCAGAGTCCAGTGGGAACGGTTGTAGAGCCTCGAATCACATTACTGCAGCAGTGCTCTCCACTGAACTGTTCTTCACTCTCAGAAGTAAAAAACTTCAAAACAGCTGATCTTGTGCTATCCAGAAAACCATGAAATATGAAACGCAGATCCAAAAACCAGTGGAAGGATGAGAGAAAGAGCGAGGACGCTGATTGAAACAAAAAAGAGAGAGACAGAAACATGCTGTGATCTTTCTTTCAACTCAGCAGAGTTGAAGATGCATCTTTTGAGCCACTGACAAGCAGGCAGGGTTAGGACCCCTACTGAGCAGCAGGACATGGCTTGGCCGTCCTGCTGGTGGTAGGGGGGCTTTCAGGTTGCCCTTTTCCATAATGCCACGCTGGGTAACATTAAAAACTCCAAAGGAAATAAAACAGAACAAGGCCAGAGCACCAGGTGGATCCAACAGTGAGGCTGATTTTTGAAAATGTCTTTGAAGACTGTAATCACAGATGCTGCCTCTCGACGCCGTCAGTCTGTCCCATGCTATGTCACTGCAAGAATCACAGCTGAGGCCCAATACACATTTTGTTGCTGTAAATACAAAAGGGGTTCATCTCTGGAAAGACAGTTTTAGATAAACATAGACAGTTGGGAAATCATAGATAGAACTACAAAGGCAGAGTTCACAGTGACATTCATGCTCCAAATTCCAATTTTCTGCCCCTATCTGATTGTTTTGGATGACTGACCATATCTATTTTAGGACAGAGCCCATATCCAATAGCAAGACAAACCAAATGTGATTTCAAAAAGACATCTGGAAATATGTCACATCTGCTTTCCTGCCTTTCCTGCACTTCAATTGAATACATATCAGTTGCAGAACGAGGCTTTGAGTTCTTACTGACCAGGAGCACTGAAATGCCAACTGAGACACAGCAACAATGCGTGTATTGTAACAGTGCTCCTCTGTAATAATTACTAACAGGTCGGTCTCTGCGGCACACAGCCACTCAGAGACTGATTAAACTCAGCACTTGGCTTCTTGCTCATGATGACACTGTCCCAGCTGTCGGGGTCCGGAGTCGTTCTGCTATCAGTCCGACTCTGAATCTTCAGACAATAAAAGGCGTCTTGTTCCCATGGGAACGCTAATTAATCAGGACCGGACTTGTTATCTAAACCTGCTTAATAACAGCGACACAGTATGGAGCCAAAACTGCCAAAACTGACATCTCTGCTCTGTATCCAACAAACTGAGGGGAAGGAAAATATTTTCTCTGTTTGTGGTTCTTGTCTTTGTCTTATTAGATCAAAACTGGTCAGTTTCAGAGAGAGCAATTGAATTTTTATTGCAAGTATTCCAGTTAGTTTTCATTCGGATAGGTCGGTTCGTATCACACTGCCAGTATCAATAAATCGAGCAATGCACTATGGAGCCTTGGAAATGTTGTAACTGCTGATCGATGAAGTCCACAGTATCAGCATGTGTAGTTTTAGCAGCTGGCTCACATAACTGGTGCTTTTCTCTTTGTTTGGCTTTTTACAAAGTGTTAAGTGTTGAATTCTGATGTCTGATTGAACATCATTAGACCTATTGTATGTCTGTTGCAATTCAGACAAATTTTCGATCAACACAAATACTTGCAACAGTTTATCTAATCCATAGTAATATAGTTACAGTAACTTGCATCACAAACATGTACCACAGGGCGGGTTCATTATTGCATGGGTCTACTTCTAAAAGTTTAAAATGATGTAGACAAAGATTGAAATACACTGTGATTGGATAGGTACGGTCGCTGAGTAGGGCAAACGTGCCACTATGGCCCAAAACATTTCCACCGGGAAAAATGTACTGCAGCCGCAGAAACAGTACCAATTTCAAAAACACAAATGAAAATCCAAAACAAATCCACCAACAGAAACGTGCTTCAAATAATAACCAATGCCAGAGAAAACCAAAACTAATACATGAACAGCAAACACACGGCAAATACGGAGAGGATGCAAAGTCAAAAACACACAAACCCCAAAAACAGATGCAACAAAAAACACTGCATATTCAGTCAACACAACGGATGTTCTTCAGACCTCTAGGGGGGGGGGGGCACGTAAATCTGTTGCTCTTTTATAATATTGTAAAAGTTCAAGGCCAAATGTAAAAAGAATACATTCTTTTTTATGTCGACTTTTTACTCCACTTTTCTTTCAGCTTCAAAAATATATTCCTTTATTATGTCTCTTTCTCTAGGGTTCTAGGATCTAAAGGCCTAGAAAAATTCTGTTGTGTTAAAAGGATTTGCAGCATGTTTCTGTAGTTGATTTGGATTTTCAAATGTGTTTTTAAATTGGCATTGTTTCTGAAAATAGAAATATTTTGGACCATCATAGTGTGTTTGCTCTCATTGGTTAACATAGATACTGTAGGTATTGTATTCCTGTCACCTCACTCAACAATGCTAGAAGTAGTATGAACCTACTGACCCCAGGAGGTTGTAGGCAGCCCTGTGTCTCCAGTACAGTCTCACCTGATGCTTTTTTTTTTACCCAACCACTTAGACATTAATGTTTGCATTTCATGTATTAGTTAATTCTTTACACAGCAGTCTTTAGAGTTGTCTCTCCGCTTAACAGTTCTCTGTCTTTTTGCTTAGGCCTGTTGTTGCTAAGGTGTGGATATGAGATGAGGAGTGTTATATCCGATTCTCTCATGAGACAACTGTTAAAAAGTGTAAAGCAATCAAATTAAAACCTAGGCTTTATGTAATCTTGTGACAAAAGATACTATTTTCTACCTCTTTCCCTAGTAAGAAAAAAGACAGAGAAGTAATTAAGCAGATTGATCATACAGGTAAAGTCTCCCCCTCCTGGATCTTACTTGTATTCTATTGGAATGCATTCTCAACAGAAGGAACGTTTGCTTGTATCTATGGAGTACAGTACTGAACCAAGCCAATCATCTCTATGGGCCTAAATGTTGGTGGTAATATTTCAGTTTTCCTTAAAGTTGTTGAGCATATTATCTACTCCTATGCCTGTCTGCAGTCTGACAGAAAGAAACTTTGTCTGCAGAATTAATTTCATCAGACAGCTCTGATGTGTTGCATAAGCTGTATGATTTTTCTAGGATCACTGCCTTCATGTGAGTCTGTTCATATCAAACATAATGTTCCTTTCAGAAAGCTCGTCTTCACTACTGCAAACACATCAAAAAAGGAAAAGGCCTTGTCTTAAGTATTCCTAACCAAAAAAAAAAGTAAGTTTGAGCTTTATAGCCATCTTCCAGTAGGCTTGAGAGGCTGCGAACGCCATAGATAGGAAGAGACATACAAAGAGAGAGTGGGAGGAGAGAGGGAGGTTATATAACCACAGTTCTCACCAAGGAGACATCTTGTGGCTTCAAAAGCAAAGCAGTGATAATAAATGCCAATGTTCAGGGTTGTCATCCATTCGGGATGGAAAGATTACGCAAGATGAGTTTTTATCAGCACAATAAAACTATATATTTTATCATTCGGTTAAACAGGTCAATTAATATCTCTAAGTATCAAGTGAGTCTCTTCCAAACATAATGATGAGACACTCAAGGCTAAGATCTGAAAAGTTACAACCTGCTTCTACAGTCTAGCGAACTCCTTATAACACAGTTTAGTCAGTGCCTAACTGCACCTTTGAATGTGCTTCTTTATTTAATTATCTGTTCATAGACGAATGGCTTTCAGATTTCTGCGGCAAAACATTTGAGCCACCAAAATCAGGTCTAGCTACTGTACCGTGAATAGACCGTGTGGAAGAATTTGGACAAAAGGCAGCTTTATGACCAGCTGTCATATCAAGGTCGAAATGGAACATTAGAAATTTTATGTATTCTTTGCAGAACCTTGGCATCTGGGACCTGCTGTTTCTGATAAAAGACCTAGTCTCCACACTCCTCTGTAGTGTTTGTTTCTCAGTAGCATGATGATTTTGCAGTAACTTCGGCTGAGGAAAAGCTTTCCTCTGAAACACTATCAGTACAAGCTACAATTCTTTACAAGCACCATGCCATTCTCCACCCCTATTATGGTCCATGGATATTATTCTGAGAGGGATTCCACACGATTATTCCCAGAGGACAAGCCTGGCCTTAGGAGCTGTGATCCGTCCCTCCAGACTGAAGCCAGCATACCCATTATCAAATCAGACTTGAACCCATCCCCTGTCTGCCAGAGAGACATGTTGAATGGATATCATTGTGCACTGCTGAGGCTTCCATCACTGTAATCCCTCTACAAAGTGCAGGCACTCTTAGAGGAAGATGAAAAGAGCGGAGGAGAGAGTGGCCTATTCACCGTGCGTGTCACTGCAGAGGGCACGAGGAGGGAAGTCGGAATCAGTGGTCTGAGCCGACGACTCCTCAGCCCTACCCTGACTAAAAAAGAACAAAAGATTAAGCCCTCCTGCTATCCAGAGTGATAACAAGCTGTCAACTTCTAAAATGTAATCTGCTGACTCCGGGAGGAAGTGGTGGTGTCAGTGGAGTGGGCCGCCAGCTGATGCTTATCTCCTGAATGGCGTGCCATTGATGGAGAGAGCCATGGCCCTGCTGGCAGATACACAAAAGACACCTCTGTCTGCCACCAAACAAAGAGGTCTGCACGAGCAAAGGAATCCATAGCAAGCCAATTTTCGACATATTTATATACATATATCCCCTCTAGACCTCGTCTCTCTCTCTGATGTGGGCCACAAAGAAAAGGTGATGGGAATGATAAATGACATGAATGGAAGCCAATAGAGTGGGGATAATGAGGCATTGCCCCTGACAATGCTGACAAGTGATGGGAGGCTCCCCTCTGTCAACTTGTCTCCCGAGCCCTTCCACTCTGTCTGGGCACAGATTGTTAAATGTAAAAGCCATATTGCTGCCAACACCAAGTCCTAATGCACACTTCAGTGGCCAGTGAGGCTGCGATATGGGAGCTGTCACCAAACTGCAGCCAGTTAATCAATCCAACCTGGGCATTCTCCAGCTTTCTAACAAGGGGATTGCCATACAGCTAATTGCCTGCACCTACTGTATCTCTCTGTCTCTCATCAACCTTTTACCGTCCCTCCCTCACTTTGTTTGTTTCTCTCAAATGTTACAACTCCAAAATTGCTTTCAAATTACCCAACGGAGCTGCCAGATGGCTAATAAAACCTGCAGGGCCATCTTTGATCATATTAGCTATTAATATTGGCAGGCCTTTTTTTTTTCTTTGGCGGATGTGAATGGGGGTTATGTCTCTAATAGCGTAAAGAATCTAATTTTCTGGTCCGTACAAAAAGCCACTTACAGTTTCAGTAGTTATGGCAGAGAAAGGGAATTAGTCACACAGGAGCTATTTCAGGCTGTTTACAATTTGATTTCAGACCAGAGCCAGAGGGTTTTCCCTGGTGGACTTGGGGCCATTGATCCTGAAACACCAGTCATATGATATGAAATAGATACTCTTTGTTGTTTTCCGTACAGCCAAGTGAGAGAGAAATGACTTTGACCTGGTGCTATTTTGGATACCTGGAGTCACTCTGTGTAGGCTGGTTTGATGGTGTCTGATGCCTAGAAGTACTATTGTTTCCCTTATGAGGAAGAACTAACATATTTTAGGTAGTTTAAAAAATAGGCGTTTTGTGTGTTTTGTTACAAAATAATTAGAGTCTGTAGCCGTGCTAGCAGCGCTGTGAGACTGTAGGCCCAGTGGTGCTTTGAGCTAAATGCTAACATCAACATTGAAAGCAGGTAGAATGTTCACCATGATTAGCTTCCCATTTTAGAGCGTTAGCATGCTAACATTTGCTAATCTGCAATGAATGCCAAGTATTGAACTGATGATGGCACTAGATGAAACGCCTTCATTCAAAATGAATCCTCTGGGTACTATGAAAGTCTGCACCAAATACCACAGCAGTTCATCCAGTAGCTTTCGATGTGTTTCAGTAACAACACAAAATGTCAACACGCCACGTCCTTTGATCAGCCCAGTCAGCAGAATTTATCCTCTGGGAACCATGAATGTCTGCACCAAATGCCATGGCAATCCATCCAGTAGTTGTTGAGATGGTTCGGTTCGGACAAAAGTGGTAGACTGACCGACAGACAGACTGACACTAAAGCCAAGCATCTCGTAAAAAATACTGATGCTGCCGATATAGATAAACCTCTCACAAAACAATGAATAATTTACACTTAGTTGTGTTCTTGTGTCAGTCCCTGTATTAAGGACGTTTTGGTAAATTGATAGGCCCTAGTGTGTGATCAGTGTAGTGAATAATGACAGAAGGCCTCCCCTTGGTTCACATTCACTGCCAGAGTGCCATTAACAACTCTTGTCTTGAGCTGTATTCCAAATCACTCACTGATCAAACAGTGGCAGTGGTTGGAAAATATCAGAAACCATGAGCTTGGCCTTGAACAAAAAAGTCAATTTCCTGCCTTGCGGCTGAGTTACTGGTCTGGTAATGAGAGTGTCTGTGCCAGTGGCTGATGTTAAGTGAAACCACAGGAACAAAGAAAGGAAATGATGTAGAATGAAGATCTTGTTATTTGTCTTGTTCCGTTATTTTTTTTACATTCATGTACCCTGGGGTAGATTGGCAGTGCAAGGATGCTTTTATTTATCACTATCCAGTTTCCATTTTAGACACACAAGATTCTGTCAATTTCCAGTCTGAATCCCTAAAAAAAAATGGGTTACACTTTCTTCTCCTTAAATATAATAAGGCACTGCTGAGCTGCCCCTTTGTATGAAACTTAAATCCCAAGCACTCAAGAATACTGTGCTTGTGCTAGACAGATCCCAGCAGCATTGTCTATTTCTACATAGTATAATAAGGATATTTCTGAAAAATAGTAGATGAAAATAGAGTGGGTAGACACAGGCAAAATTCAGCAGGTGCCTAAAAGTGGAGTAATGTTTAGCTGTCCCAACATCATAATGGAGAGCATACATTCTCATGCCTCATGTATTCATAAACTGATTATAGTTTAGAGTAGAATTTAATTAACTGATGCACCACTGCAACACTAGGTGGGTATATTGTACATTATCAGGGTGTGTCGCAGTAATCGCGTTTAGCTATATTTGTTTTGCAATAGGGAGTGACACTGGCAAGGTTTGCACTGAAAACAGCTTTTGTTGGAAGATGACTCCATGTCAAGCTGCTGATAAGGAGATAATTACAGAGCCATGCAATAATTATATAGCCAAAGTAATCTTCATATGATGCAAGCTCTCACATCACACTGTGATCAGTGTCATTCTTCCCTGGTCAATGTTTTTTCCCCTGACATTAGCATGTGTCTCCCATAAATTAATTTAGGAGCAACTTTGCAATCTTTGCAACATACTGTATGACTTTTTTTTTCTATACGCAGGCAACATACTAAGTGGGGCACTTTATATAATCTGGTTTTACATCTTCTAACCTTATCTCAGCTCAGGGGCGATTCTAGGATCAGAGGTTTAGGGGTGCTGAGCACCCAGAGAGCTGCCCGGCCAGGCAAGATAAATTTCACTGTTTTGTACATTTTAATGCAATTTCATTCCCACATTTGTGAAAGAAGAGCACAACAATTTTGGTAAAGTCTATGACTAAACCAGCAAATCTGATAAAGGTTATTTAAATGCTGAGCCACAGCAAAAGAGGAATGGATTGGAGTCATAAAAGAAACATATCATAACCCTAATGTCTGAGGGAAGACAACTCATTTTGAGTTGCTGTATTTTTGTTGTTAAAATATTACGTTTCAACCAAGTACTGTACTCGAATTTTGGGGGTGCTGGGATTCAATTTAGGGGTCAGGCTTCAGCACCCCCAAAAATGGGCTAGAAATGCCTATGTCTCAGCTCCAAAGTGGGCTGGTGTTTTGTTGGCTTTTTATCTTAGTCCTATGCCTTATTAGTTTTTATCATATTAGTCGACCTCCTCCTGTTTTTTGTCAAAGAAAAGAAGGAGAGACTGTAGGGAAGTTTTTTAACTACACTGGTTACAGAAAAAAACTTTGTTGACCAATGTATTTAGTCATAGTTTTGTTAACGACATTGATGGTGCTCTAAAGCTTGGTCCTTTTTGGCTAATGGCTTTCAACAACCCAATGAAAGGCCATTAATGTCATTTCTGAGGATGCGGCACAACAAACTCAGTCCCATTTCTGACTCTGTTACTCTTGTCAGACAATGACCATGTCTGTGATGAGGAGACTTTATGAAATGAAAAAAATTAGTGCTTATTTTCCATTGACAGCCTGCATTCTTGGAGGTGTGCAGTCTTTTTACACTTGACACATAAATGAACCTCCATAACACTGCTTGAGCATATCTGACATTTGTGAGGTAAAATGAAATGGAGAAATTTGTCTGGGGGTTTTGCCTTTTTTTTTCTTTTACTTTTTTTTTCTACTTTTTTGCCGTATATGCGACTACCTTTTAACACAGCTTTCACAGAAAATTGAAAAGCTTTCAGGCAGCTGCCAGGCAGTTTGCAGCCCTGTTTTCCTGAGTCAGAAGCATTTTTGCTCATTGTGTTTTACTGCATTAGACTGAGCCCATAACAGGTACAGACCATTAAATTACATCAGGACAAATTGAGCTATTCACTACCTATTTCCAATTTTCTCACAGGTTGGCACGAAAGAGAATTAGACATAGATCCCCCTCTATTTATTTCCTGATATCTCGGTAAGTCTTTGAGGCATTTTGTCTTCCTCTCTGCCATAAAACACAACTCTGCTTGTTTTTATGAGAGGTGGCTTAGGTGAGGCGCAGGCTAAAGGACTTAACCTCCGCATATACAGTAGTACTGTCTTACATTTCCAAAGGCTGCTGAATCACAGTGGGGGTTTTTGTCCCCCTCCACTGGAATTGATACACTCATCCCACTGTGGCTGACTGGTCCTTGGCTTATTGGTTTCTTCAAACAGTTGAGCCACAGAAAATAGGACCCCACCTCTCACGCCTCCGTCTATTGATTATGAATCGGACTATATATCATGACAGAACATTTCCTCTTTTTTTGCCAACTTCATTGTGGGTGTTTATGTGCAAAGAGGATTCCGGAGGATCCATACAAAATGGTAGGAGCGCTGTTAAGAAATAAGCCCACTTCAATGGAGGGATTTGCAAAGCCCACTCAGAGGTAGGAGGGAGCCTTTCAAAGCCACCCTTTTTCTAAGGCTGTTTACTGCACTGTACTCCACACAGTGACTTGCACCACTCAGCTTGTTTCCCTCAGCCTACAGCCAGCAGAGCCAACACCACAGTCAAAAACTTAAAGGGAAAATTCAGCACCTTTTATGTTGATGTCCAGTAGGTGTTGATAAAAGTAGTCGATTGAAGTAATAAAATCCTCAGTGTGTGAGATATTCACCAAGAAACCTTTGCAGCTGCAAAACTTGATGTTCTTCCTGTATCCAGAGTCCTCACCTGACGTGACCGTGACGTAGTTACTCTGTAGAGCTGGATAGACAGGGAGCGCGCGCTCTGGATGCTGCTTAAAAAGAGCACCTCCTTGTTCCCTTAGCTTGTATGGAAAACTAGCTACATTTCCAACAGAAATATTGCATCCCAAAATATGAGTGCAGAGGATGTTATGAATAAGGTACATTTTACAGTGTTTTGGCTGATGTGGATATGTAGCTGTTTTTTTTTTTTTCAAGCCACAGTTCTCCCGTCTTGGTTTACGCTGGTTCAGAAGAAGCTTCAGTGTCTTTATTTTGTTACCTGCAACAAAGCTGATCTTGGCCAGACTCCATTGAGGAAAACAGTCATTTTAGCTCGCTGAACGCGGGAGCCGCTGGTCTACCGCTGCTTCAGTCAGTTAGTTAGTTTGTGTTATTGTGAGACTTTGGTGAATCCGAACTAACCCTTTTAAATGCCAGAGTCACACAATAACACAAATGGAAGCAGAGACAGACCAGCAGCTCCTGCGTTTGGCAATTTTAACTCACTGTGTTTCTTAATGGAGTCTGGCTTTGAAGAGAACTACATAACAGCTTCATTTTCCTTTCGGAAATCACTGTTTAACATTAAGATAAAGCATGAAAATACTCTCAATATAGCATACACTTAAACTGATATTATTTTTTTTATGTGGAATTTTTTTTTTTGGTAGCTAAAATATGTTTTGTTGCTGGCCCCTCCACTGCAGTAGATTGCTTAGCTTCCATGTTGGAATCAAGCCTGCTTCTCCAAACTGGGGTTGAGCTGACTGACATCTACTATATGTAATATACTGTCTGTGGATAAGTACAACCCTGTTTCAATGGTCCCTTTAAGACTTGGCCTGTGCCTGTCTATTGTTGTTAATTTGTAAAAAGAAAGAACAATTAAAGCTTAAAAACTCCTTTATTCTAACCAATATGACTTGCAATTTATTTTTTGTAACCTAAATGCATCACTGCTTATATCCACAGTGTGATATATTTGCCCTCTTTTCTGTTTTTAGTTTCTGACAATTGTAAAAAAATAACAAGTGCCTTTTCTTTATGTGACACTGGGAAAATTTAAGATTCTGCTAACAGATCGATGTAAGCTTAAACCTGACAAATACGTGCCCGGCACTGTCTGTCCCATCATGGTACGACTGACCCTTAAATGGCAACTCTATCAATTCAGTGTCAATCCTGCTCCCAGCAGAGGCACAGAGGGAAGTGAGGCAGCATTAATTATGAGCCTTCAAGCTCCAAGGGACAGTTAATCTTTGTCATTTTGCTACTGGAGACATTTGGATCTGCCACCAAGATTGGAGCCAGGTCGCAGCTCTTGACCCTTAACTAAGAATAAGAATTCTGCTCACGCTTATGGAAGAAACCTATTCTGCTTTTTTTTTTTTTCTCCACACGTCCCCTCCGGGCAGTTTAAGTCTGTGTAGCAATGTCTTCTTTGACTGAAAAGTTTACTTGATTTAAAGAAAGAAGAAGATATGTTATTGCCATAGTTTGAACTCAAAGATACTGAACTGAGCTGGCTCATAATAAATCTGGGCAGATTATCTATTGCTACATTTCAAAACCAATGCATTTATAGCGTAATGTAGTTTTCTTTCTGTTTTTAGCTCAGTAGGCATCATTTTATAAACCAAAAACAAGGTTGTCCTGACATCAAGACTTTCTTTATTATGTCATTTGTATTATTATTTAGACAGTTAAAGTAATGGATATTTTTGCTTTGTAAAAAATCATGCAAGTGAACTTATTTTTTCATATGTATTATTATCTAGCTAATTATCAACACTTTTGTAATTGATTGATTGATTGAAGGCACAGACACTGAACTGTCAGCTAGTTATTAAAAAAAAAGATGTCTCTTCTTCCTGTGACGATGCCACAGTTACACACAGAGGCTAGTGGGGACTATCATAACCCAGGTGTAAAGAACTGATTGATTCTTACAGGCGAGCCAGGCAACAAAGCACCACACAAAGCAGGGAGGACTCAGTGAGGGAATATTGACAGAATTGGGGCATCGCCTCGATCATACCTTCTTAGTGCCCTTTTGTGCATGGTTAATATCTGTGGAACAAGACAGGTTTCACTGCAATAAAAAAGATGACTATAATAAATACAAGCTTTTTTTTTTTTTTTTTTTTACTGTGCATGTAAAGTCCAGCTATTCGCATGAGGCAGGCCCTCATGGGTGCACGCATACATTGTCTCTGTGCTGACAGCAGGCTGAGGGCACAAACTCTCTGCATTAACAGCCTAAGCTGCACTGCGGCATGCAGGGTCACGGGCACAGGTGTAGGAAATATAAAGAGGAGATTGCAGAGCTGCTTAAGCTGTTAATTCTCTAAATGCCTTCACATAGGTTATATTCAAATACATGCCCTGTTTGCCTTTCATCTGCTTCCCACCACGTGCTCAATCTTTTCCCTTTGACAACGTGCTGCACCTCCAACATGTTGAAGAGTGCTCTCAAGAGAACATGCCACCTAGCAGACAGGCAGAGAGAAGAGGGTTACTCTTGAGCTGCTATAAAGATTAATGAGGCTCCTGTTGTCAGTGTCAGTTTTAGGCCATCTCTGCATGGAAACGAACGTGGGATGTTTGAAGACAGAGACCTGCCGTGCAGCGTCTCCTGGTGCGAGCTCTGTCCTTCTTATCTTGAAAACAGGAAGATGTGTTGGGGAGGGAGGCAGGTCCTGATGTTGGCGGTGTGTGTTTGTTGGGGAGAGAATGTGGGGTTTTTGATGGAGAGGCACCGTGCGGAGCTGCAACAAGGGGGATGTGTTGACTGTGTAAAGTTCAAAGGCATCATCAGCTTCATTTGTGGCATCAGAGCGACTCAGCTCTGGAAAGCCCCAACAGCTGCTCCATCTGGACACCTAGCTTCTGCCACGATCATTTCCACAGTAACGCCCGAGGAGGAGCATAGTGAGCTTACTACCACGCTGACAAATGTGGATGACAGATGATGAATGGGTGTGTGGAGGGATTATGCCAAACACTCCTGCTATACTTCCATTGATGCATTTGCCAATTATTGCAAAGTACTATAGTAATTATACCCAACTTTTTCATTTGTATCCATTTGGCATTTATTTGGATCAACCTGTAACTGTTTCTCAAAAGCTTTTAGATTAGTTCTGTACCTGGTTGAATATCTGGTACCTGTGCTGAACAGATCTTCTCTGGGAAAAATCCCTTGTTGTACAGAAAACCAATTATGTTTACAGATACAGAAACAGCTGTTTCATACAGTAAATATACAGATACAGATACAGGAATCATTCAGTTGAGGACAACAAATAAAACATCAATGTTGCATTCCCAGGTTTAAAAGAAACCTGACAGATGATAGAAATGCCCTCTCTTTACACTAGTGTGCTTCACCACTATTAATTATTTACAGAATACACAGAGCGATTCCACCATCCTATCGAGCCAGCGCCAACACTGGCTTGAACGTTAGCCAAAAGAAAACTTTTGATACTCAGATCAACATATGTTTCCAGGCTTGATCAACAACAAACATGTCCATGTGGGGGGAAAAAAATGTTAGCAGGAATCGTCTTTGTAACAATTTATTTCATCATTTGCTTGCAGCTGTCAATTGTACAGTAGTAAATATACAGTAACAAACATACGGTATATCATCATTATATACGATGAGTCTGAATTATATAGTGCAGCAGCTGAACTTCTTTGTAGTTCCCTCAGTCGTCACAGTGGATCAAAGGAGCTTGTGTGGCAGTCTGGAAACAGCTGTCAGTCCAGTACTATCACAAGTATGATTGCTGAAAAATGGATGCAAGCAATGATCACCAAAGATGCCACCAGACTGAACTGAAATCTAGACTTTTTTTTTTTTTTTCAAAAAACTCCCAACCTCTAATTGGGTGTATTGTATGTGGTTTTTTTTATCTGCCTTTAACAGAAATAGTTTGAGCGTGGGTGCGGAAACTGCACATTGATTTTCTTGTGTTGTCAGCACAGAGGTGTTAATGCATTTTTTCTAACAATTGATGGAGCCATATTGGGAGGGGATGGGGGTATTCACACTTTGTTATTCATAGATTTGCTCTATGGTAATCTATTTTTTTTCTAGCAGAGGCTGAGAATATTCTTCATTACTGCACTGGAAGTAAGATTTAAACATGCACACACCTACAGTATACAAAAACACATACAGTTTATGATTATTCAGATCTTATGGCTCAGTGCATTAAAAAAACTGCAGACAAAAAGTGGCTGCCAGATGCTTTTACAGGTTCCCTAATTTATATTCTCTAATATTGGAGGAAGATCTGTCAATAAAGAGAGGAGCTTTTTCCTGGACAGCAATAAATTAGCAATGGGTTCAAAGAGACGGGTTTATCTGGCTCCATTTCAGTACAGCTCCTGTCATGTTTGGAGTGACTCTGTGCCAATCACCACATCAGAGGGATGATTACCATGTTCAAATTTGAACAGCCGAGTAGGCAGGCTTTACTGTTTACACTCTCCTTAATTGGGAGGACAGTGCTGTTCTGTAATACAGGTGATGACCATGGGATAAGATATGCAAAGAGGTCTATTCTGGCTTCTCTTACTAATCACCTTGAGGAGGTAAAAAGCCTGATGTAATGGAGTCATTATTTGAAAAACGTATTGTCAGGGTAAGTCCACTGACATTTTACAGAATAAATAGGTTTTTAGAGATTTATTTTTTGCTTGAAACTGCATCATAAATAGCATCAAAGTGAGACAAAAGGTCCCATTAATTCACAAAATAGAAATTACAACCTCCTCATGGTGCACTTTAATCGCAATGTTTCAAAAGTCACTTGATGAATGTATTGTGAAGAATTAATCAAAGCAAGACGAATACAATATATTTCATCACCTCACTCGGCTGCCACCTGAACAATACAGCACTTAACATTATTGAGCTTTACCTCATCCGATTAGTCACTGTCCACAGGAAGACAAAGTTATCTGCAACAGAGGATTAATCTTTTGGTTCTCTTGGCTTCTTTGTTTCGGTGTGACGCCAAAAACCTGACTACCTGGAGAAAAATCTTTCAATTTCTCTTGTCTAAATTTTTGCCAGAGATGGTAAAGTAGATATGTCACTGCCTGTTAAACACAGTTGGCTGATGATAACACATTACAACGTTTGTTTTTTTTGCCAGTTACATGCAGATCAGCAAATTACTGTCCTGTTTTTAGTGATTATATTAATTACCATATAACAAGTCATTATGTGATAATTGAGCATAATATAATTAAAATTTTAATAAAAGCTCATTATGTGAGAACCTGCCTATTGTGTAGTTAAAACACAGAAAGCGTAGTGTAATCTTACATTTAATGTGCAGGTTATGTCATTATAATTTTAGCTTAAACTGTAATTATAAATAATGTTATAGCTAAACATAAAATTTAAAAAAAAGGGGCCCAAAGTTCATTTTGAGGGGATTTTACATATTATAACATATCATACATACAATGTTACATTTTTTTTTACTCTTAAATGTTAAAAGTGCAGTGAGTAAGCTTTAGTGGGATTGACATTAATATTGAGGTTTACAAATTGCAACCAGCTAAAACTTCTCCCAGTAAGACATTTCTTCAGAGTTCGTTGTTTAGGGGGTCTTTCCCAGGAACTGTATTATCCACAGAGGTCTCTTCCTCTCCCAAACAAACAGACTGGGGGATTAAACTGGTAAAAACACTGAATACAGCAGTTTCACATTACAAATAAATCAGTGTTTCTCCTACCGTGTTTGGCATATCACAGCCCAGCATCTGCTAATGTGGGCTCACCTTTTTTCTGATTCAGACGTTCATGAGGATTTTACCAGGAACCAATTATCCGCAGAGGTCTCCTGCTCTCCAGAACAAGTAGACTGCGTGATTTAAATCCATGAAAACACTGAGTAAAGCGGTTTCACATTACAAATTGGTGTTCCTCCAACGCTCTTATTGTGAACGGGTTGCTAACTACGGTGGCTGACGAACATCAACTGCTCTATTGTCTCTACTGTAGGGACATGGTAATGCAACATGGTGATCTCTGTAGACAAGGACCCGCTCCCTGTGTAGATATAAACAGCCTATTCTAGGGTTACAGGAACACAGTTATTCTTATTTTCAGGTGATAAAACACCAAAGAAAATATGATAATCCATCTCTGCCAATATATTCCCCTAAATCCTGAAATACTGAAATTATCAAAACATATCCACATTTATATGTCTCCATTCCATGATTTATTTTCTTCACGATGAGTCATCGTCCTTTACTTTGACATGGGCCCTAACCAAGCTTGCATAAGCCTAATCTCTGACACGGTGTTCTCTCTGGCAGAGGATGTGGGAGCTTCCCTCTTTTTCCTCGACATCTGTGCTGGCCAGTGTCCCACGTCTCCCCCGCGTCATGTTCCTCCTTGTCTCATCTGTCCTCTTATCTCGTGATAGCATTCTCTCTTGGCACCTCATGCACACTCACACATCCAAGTGACAGGAAGGAATTTTTACCAGGATCAAACCCAAAACACAAACCCTAAAAAAAAGAAAACAATAATTGTCTCAATCTGTGCAGGTCGGTGAAAGATGTAGGGTGCAGGGAGCACGGAGAATGGGTGAGGCTTCCCCGCTTAGCCAAGCTCATCTAATGAGTCGTCTTAGCGTAATTTGGCCTCATGGTCCGTCTCTCTCTCCGGTCCCCCTGCTCAGCAGGGCCAGAGGGGTCAGCGGGCTCAATATCCCCCTCTTTAATTACTCACCTCATTAACACATGGCTCCTCTCTATTGCGGCTCAATGGATGCAACTGCGGCGAGCCTCTCATAACACAGCCTGATCGATTGGGCTTGCACTTGTTACAGCTGTTAACATTATTGGCACAATCAGAGAAGATGACTGGGATTCGTCAAGTCAGGAATCATTACAATTTCTACTGTATCAATTCGGTTCTACCATGGTATCTGGTTCTAATTATAGACAAACATAATATCTGCAATGCATTATCAGTCCAGATGGATGATGTGATGTGACAGACTTTTTTTCTAATGTGAAAAAATACTTGAATTTGCTGTTGAAGATAATTCATGGTTTCACTGCTGTCTGCTGTGGGCTTCTTTGAGTCATATAAAACAGTCAAACTAAGTGGAAAGCAGAAAGCACATTTGTAGAAAGCCTTTGGAAAAGAAGTAAGCATTTCTCCCCTAATCCTAAAGTGGCAGATTAAAAAAAAAAGTTTTGAATAATGCATAAATGCAAACCTCTCTCAGGGATCAGTAGCCTTTCTGCTGACCAGTGATAAATCATGCCTGCATTATCAGTCCTGCTAAAGTTAAGAGGACGATAAGTGAGGTGCCACAGAGACAATGATAAATACTCATCCTTTCCATGCGAGACTGAGGGGATTTTTGGATCCGCTTTGGTCTATCTTGACATCTGTATTATTGATTCTTGCTTTTGTGCTGCTTTGGCCTAGGTTTCTAATTGGATCCATTCTCTGCAAGATCCGTACCTAATGGCTGCTTCAATTTTATACTTTTTTCCTAGCATACTTTTGGTTGAATTGTGTTTTCAAAACAGTATCTCAACATGACGTAGAGGCACAGTTAACCCCAACACTGTCTCAATCTGATCCAGAGGCTATGTGGGTATAGTAGCATCTAATATTGGCACAGAGGCGTCTAATATAGTGACATATCACTTCCAGCCAGTTTGTTCCATTTATTTGATTCCTCTCCCTGGAAAGAACCTATTGTGTTTGAGGCCTGGAGTTATTGCAGCCATTTGTTTGCTGGAGAGCAGCTTTATCGAAGAGCCGCTACAGTAGAATATGTTTTCCAAATACGACAGGCTGCTTCATTCCTCTCCTCCACTCCGTCGGAGGTTTGACGTGATTAATATTGTCATGGACAGTATTAATGAAAGTCTATTTTTAAACCCCAGACAAAAGCACAGCTTTGGCTTGAGCAAAAATAAATTGAGAGCTTCAGCTTTGTGGATCAAATAAGACATGAGAATTTTTTTACATGATTATTTTATGACTTTTGCACTAATTCGTCACGTGCCTGGCTGTTCTGGTCCTCTATTTTTAAACAGCACATTTGTGCGGTAGTATGTTCCTCATGTGTGTCACTGTTTTGCTCTGATTCTCTGTTGTTTATGCTTTGCATATGTGCTGATACGGTACAACTGCGAGGATTAACTGCTAATGCCTACACCTATATGTCGTTACAGTAATCTCGACCACTGTCATTAAAATTCCTGCTCAGTTATGTCGAGGCAAATAATTATGTTTTTGGGTTATGCTGTCTGCTACGACACTGTAGTGTGTCTTGTGAGACCTTATGAGACGGAAATACAGAGAAATGTATTAATTACCATCCTGCTGTCTGGGTTTTCTCCAGCAGTTGTTCAAAAAGTAGTAATCATTAAGTGTGATTCCGAAACGTGTGTTTGTGTGTGTGAGAGACAGAGAGACACTATGGTCAGCGCTACTTTTACAATGTATTACTTCAATTTTAAAAAATGAATAAAGCAAAGTACAGTTATTTTTCCACCACAGCAGCAGCAGCTTTAGGATTCAGTGTCAGGAAACAACAGACGTCCTAAGTTGAGATCTGCAGTTTGGCAGTATAACAGACATGGATTGCATCGTGTGAAGTCTCTATGCCCAGGGCAAAATTCTGAACATACTCCTGCTTTTGCAGTGGCACTGCAGTACCATAAAATACCTTTGTACAATACAAAATCTTCAACAGTGCAACTGAAGCATCCTCACCTGTTAGCAGCACTGGTAATACTAATGTAATAAAAGAAGTGATGCCTAACTTACTACTGTAGTATTGCAGTCCACAGACCAATGGGTGACATCACAGTTGCCATGTCCATTATTCATACAATCAATGCTTATGACCCACTGGAAGTGTGAGGTGGTGTATTTATCTGCCTGTGTTTTCTTATTTTCCTCTTATTATGCTGGGCACAACGCGCAGGGGAGGTTGGGGCTTTATAAAAAGGTAGCAACCAGGTGACAGACTGTGACCAAGAGCATCCAAGACAAAGCTACAAAAACTGCAGACATAGCACCAAACAAAAAGAAAGATAAAGTGAACAACAGTGAAGGTGACGTTGGCTTTCACTTTCGCTGGTGATACAGTTTACAATTCAATTTAATACTTGATGTTACAATTGAGTAAGAACAATTTCAGTTTCAGTGTGTTTAAAAAAAAAAAAAAGCTGGACACATTATTCAACCTGACATGACATGAACGGACCATTTATCAGTTCCCTTAACCTGAGCCATCTGTGGCACCCATCACGCTGTCACTCAGCATTACACATCGTCATGTTCATAACTGTCAGCAGTCATCATCACATTAGCAGATCCTTGTTTGTCTGGCAGGAAACACATTTTAAAAAGCAACTGGGCATATGTTACTTTATGTTAATATATAAACATTTTTTTAATTTCAGAAATTTAAAACAGAATCAATTATCAGTACATTTATATGTCACAAATGGCATAATAATCACGTTATATCTTATTTGTTTAATCTGTACAAAAAACAAGTCGAAGAACAACAATTCAGAGGTGAGGGGAGGGGAGGGGAGGGGGGATGTAATGTGCCCCAGATATAACAGTGGTATTGATCTTCTAACTGTCCACAAAAAAGCCAATAAGCCTTTAAGAGTTTCCCCAAGTATGAAGTAACACATTTAGATATCTGATCTCTGACTGCATCCTGCTGATACTCTGAAACCAACAACATCATGCTTGTGCTGCTGCCTATCTTGGCCAGGGCTCCCTTGAAAAGAAGATTTTAAATCTCAGTGGGACCTACTGTATACTGAATAAATAATTGTTAAATAAAACAAACAAAAAACATTTCAGTATGTTTAAATTTTAATTTGAAGAAACTCCATACTGTGATCCCCAGTATGTTGGTATGCACTGAACTGTGAGAATGTGAGTGCATGTTTTTAGTCCGTATAGCCGTGTCCATACCAGTCAACGGAGGCCTTCCCCTGGCTTGTGATGCCAGCATGCATGGTTTGCTGTGCAGCCACCCATTCATGTGTGTTCATATATGCCCTGTTTACTGGCAGTGCTTAGTCAAAATAACCACTCCATTATCACAATGCACTTTCATATCCGTCAGCTAGGGAGATGTGGTTTAAAATCCATTTTTAGACTGACGAGCTGAAAGGCTTCAGGGTATCTTCATGTCAAATGGGAGAACATTAACATAGCAAGAACCAAAATGTGATATGTAACAGATTATTTATGATTTACTATTACAGTGCTTAGAACTGTAAGCTGTCCTTGTCTTGTTTCAAATTTAGCTCCATTGTTGGCTGAACTAAAGCCTGCACCAAATGGCAGACAATACTAAAATCAATTGTTTACCCAAGAGCTTTTTTTTAGGCTTTTTCCTTCAATTCAGTGCTCTGCACTGCGTCATGAGCCTGTCATAGAGAATATGTGAATATACTTTCATGCAAGTTTGGTTGTAACAATGTGCGTTGCTGTCAATGACTGTATATAAAGATGAATGGCATGACAGCCCCCCAAAAGTGAAGCCGAAACATCTTAGCCCCCCCTGGTTTCTGGCTGCAGTATAAGTCCATGTTGGCAGATTATACATGGGCCAAACAAAAAAAAGTAGCACAAGTCAAATATATTTTTCTCAAAGATGGTTTATAATCATTTTAAGTAGTTCCTATCAGTGTCATTTATCAGATAAGTTTGATTTTAACTAGTTATTTGATACTATTAAAAAGGGGGTCATGACTGATAGCTGTGTGTGCCAGTCAGTGTGCCTGTGATCAATGGTGCTGCCCACCATGGCGTTGGACGGGTGTATGGGCAGGGGCTTGATGCTGCAGCTCCAGTTAACGAGCAACACTGCGCAGACTCTGGTTTCAAATGATGTCACCAGTGCAACATGGCAGCAGTATTTGGGATGTTTTGGCTTAATTTTTGTGGAATGGAAAAAAGTGGAGACGCATCATTCATCTTTATATACTGTCGAAGGTTTCTGTATGTTCAGGGTCTCAAGGCCAATGTCAATGTCATTGGTCAATGTCAGGCCATTTCGGTGAGCCACTGTTGCCCTAGTACTCCCAAGAGTACCCAGCTGCAGACAAGATGGCGGACAAGGGCGCCGCCATATATCCAATCCATACCGGAAGTCCATACCGGAAGTTTCATACATAAGTCAGTTTTTTGTTGTTGTTTTTCCCCAGAAGTCAGTTTTTAAGTCTGTCTTTTTTATTGTATTTATTTTAGCAATACATTTACAAACTTTGAAGCAACCAACAATTATAAATGTATATATATTATAAAATAAATATTATTATTATTAATAATAATAATAATACAAATAATAATACAATTATTTCAACAATTATTTAAAATTCAATCATGTTTTGTTTGGAATAACATTGACCTCAACAAGTTAAACCTACAAAAATTGCAGAAAATCAGCAAACACAAATTTTAGTTGGATTAATTTTTAACAAAGATTAAATAAGGTGAGCACTTTCATTCACTGGGCTACAGTTGCAACATGCAGATTACTATCATGTCATTCACAACAGCTGAAAACCATGGACAACAAATGTCATACTTGCTCTTACATCAGTATGGTTAATTGTAACTAACTATTAAATGAACACAATAATTAGACTGTCATATTGTCAGATGTATTCTATTATATTTCAGGAACACATGTAAACACAATATTACACTATTGTACTGGCAACATAAAGAAGGAGACTTGGAGTTGTCTTTTTTGTGAACAAGTTTTTATTCCAGATATCCATATCAATCTCAAAAGTAGAAAAAAAAAAAACCTAAGAAAAAAAATGGAAAAACAGTAAAATAATTTATTTGTTTGGTCTATAAAATTTAAGAAAATGGTATAAAATGTCAACCACTGTTCCACAAATCCCAAGATCCCAAGATGCAACCTAAAATGTCTTGTTTTGTCCCAAACAAATATCATTAAACATTACTGGTAAATGTAGAAGTATATGATACTTCACATCAACATACCATGGAAATGAATTGCATTTTCCGTATGGTTTTTCAGGTGCCTCTGTATCGCGCTCTCATTTTTGATTTTAAATTTGGGGCAGAGAGGACACCCAAACTTGGATGGTGAAAGGGTTGTGTGCCCCAGACTGGCTTTGTCACTCAGAATAGAGGGGTGCATCTGAAAGAAAGAGAAGTCAACAACAACAACAACATTGATAGCTGGAAAACATACTGAACATCAACCATATTTTACCGATCTAAAGGACTCATGGTGGAGGAGGCACTACAGCTATTTATGTATCCACATGTGTATGTGTATTAGTGCTCTGCATTACTAAAACATAATAGACAGACACCCGGGGCCATGTATACGTTATTTATCTGACCCGGTTAACCCTCGGGGGTGGCTCATGTCGTATACCACATGAGACGACTCTCGTTACTATTTTTAGAATATCTCTGGAAAAAAAGGCTGTAAATAACTTGATTGAGCAGCGCAGGGTTGAGGTTATACAAGCATTAATACACAAGGAGACCAGGCGAACCAAAAATTGGGGGTAAAAATGGCTTGTATGCAGTGAGTGTGTGCACAGATGTTTTACACCACAACACACCAAAAAGCAGAGGAACACATATTAACCCCACTGCAAACTACACATCTAAATTAACCAACACATCAAGCGAGGGCAGTTATAGTCTCTGGCCAACATTAACACAGACATTGATGAAAGGGAGCACAACAGACCATGAGCAGCTAACGTTAAGTTAATGCCAATCATGCCCTCGTTTTTACACAACAAATGTAGCTAAACCCACCATCCGGTGGTAGTAATTTGTGCATGCCGAGATTCCCCACATAGACGTCCCCCTAATGATTCGATACATTATGTAGAATTGCATCTTAGAGAACATAACACACACATTAAAATATAATGAATGAATGAATGAAGATGACGGCGCGTATAAACGCAGCGGCTTGGTATGCTAGTGCTAGCTACTAGCTAGTAGTGCTATTGCTAAGCGCCGAACAGAATTTCATTGTACAATGTACAATGACAATAAAGTTGTCTAATTCTAATAATTAAAAGACTCGTTCCCTTACCGCTCTTTCTCTTAGTCGTGCATGTATTGTTTGCATTCTTCTCTTCATCTTCTCCGTTGTCTTCTTCCTCTTCGGCGAATAATACACACACAGACCAACTTCCGGCATCCGTCCTGCTGGTCTTCCAGTTTCCTATTCTTAATGACAAAGACAGAGTACTGGTATGAAGAATTATTACTGATCAAGAAGGTGCAGAACGTACATGCTAGTTGGCCATTGGCTGCGGTCTTTTTGTTGTGTTCAGGCAGACAGAGGTGTGGAGTGTCTGGGCCCCGATGCTTTTGCCATGGTGCTTTCTTGAATCAAATGTCAAATGGGGAGAACAATGACATAGTTACAGTGCTGATAGGTGTAGGGCTTATTGGTGAGGACAGCAGGTGTTGGTTTAGTTCCAGGATGCTTGTTTTAATTTTGAAAGTGTCATGAGACTATTTAAACAAAACATCTGTGCTGTGATGTGCTGACTTACTCTCACCTGCCCCTCAACCCACTGTACAATCTGTTTTCTACAGCGCTGCTCAACCTTGCACATTACTGCGCCACAAATCCAGCATCTTTTATCAACCTTAGCAGGTTTGGAGTTTATAAAACTTCCTGGCTACATGTTGGTTAAATCATTGAATCATCAAATTATCTTCAGGAGCCTGAGTTGCTTCTCGCTTTGTGATCCTCCTCGCCTCGGCACACGTCCCAGCTTGTTATTGTACTGTGACAGACAAATGAGTCTTCAGCACTTTATAATCTCTTAGGTTACACCGTCTCAATGAATATCAGTCACCTATGGTGTATAGTATATAAACTAGGTGAAGCGAGGGGACATAGCTATTTTAAAAAACACATTTGGTTAATGAGCCCTGCGTTTCCACGGCAGCACCGGGGAGCACATCAGAATAAATGAATATCTACATACTTGGAGTGCTCCTGTTGAGTGGGAAAGTTCCCTGTTTTCGGCCCATGGCACCTCCTGTTATGGAGGTCTTAGGGGGCCACGAAGAAGCAAGAGGGAGAGAGTCATTATAAGTAGTCTTCCTCTGCAGCAGGGTGGGTCAGGAGTTTGGATTAGCATTTTAATGAGAGCAGCACTGGAAAAAGCACAGCAGGATGACCTATCAGGTGACACTCTGCGTATGTAAATGATTAATTACAGCATCTAGAATGCATTGGGATCATTCGCTTGTTAAGAAAATGAGGAGCCTGTCAGAATGCAATTCCAGTATTGATAGTATCGCCTTGTATCACAGCTTTCCCCGAGTCATCCACCAAATGGAATGCGATGATAATTAAGTGGGAATTAATGAGATTTCTCAAGGTAATATTTAAGAACACTGTCCAGTGAAAGCTGCTATTAAAGCCCACTGTAGAGCCATGGGGGCCTGTTAGACTCAAAGAAGACAAATTATCATTGTTTTATCGGTTTTTAATGAAATCCTCATTATAGGGAACTTGGCAATGTCTTCTTATCAGAGGTTTGTTTTGCAAAAAAACCCCTAAAAAACAGAATACTAGATCAGCAAACCCTTCAGTTATGCACAAATTAATTTGACCTTGATAGAGAACAAGCTAGAAAATGCATCTATTTTAGTATCTCGTGTTCTTTCTCCTCTTCAAAAGTAAGGCAAACGTGACATGACAGCAGTCCTAAAATTTGTGGCCGATGAGCATGATGAATATTAGCCAGCTTTGGATTTTAATATACTGTTCCACTTAATTACATCAATTTGGAAATTAGTGCCGGCTCTAGATTCACTCTTTCCTGTGCACTCGGGAATCCAGATTTGAAAAAAAGAAATAAATGTCTAAGCAGAATACTCCACCGGCCGCAGCTCCTGATCATTATTTGAATAACACAGAAGTCATACAAAATGAGTGATTGTCTGGAAAAAAGTGAGCACAGGTTAGAAAAAAGGCAGGTTCATCCATGTAAAATAAAAGTTGACCACATTTCCTTTGGCATTTGTGACTCAGTCAAACAAAAAGTGCAACTGTTTGTTGGCAAGGCAATAAAAATGATTTGTGTACTCAACATTTCCTGTAGCTTTTATTCATTAGGGTATTAAAAGGCATTGAGTATTCTGCATTGAAACACAAGTAGTGACTTTTTAACCCTCTTCCCTCAAAGCCTTTTTAAAGAGTATCTCGGAGACTGTTTGTGATATTTAATGTCTACCATTAACTTCGCAAAAGGTGCACTTAAAGCTTGATGCGTGTCACAGGTCTGACTCGCAGTGCCAAGGTGAGCCATTGTAATTGACAGGGAGGGGACGGATGGGGATGGATATCCAATATATGGTTTTAGGTTCCCCTTGGAGATGATCTATGGGACAGTGTGAGGCAGGCCGGGTCGGGCAGAATGTAAATGATTTTGTAACAGTGTGTCAGTGTGTCTCTTCAGGTGGACACAGCTGCATCAGTGGTGCAGAGTTCTGGAAAACAAATCTTATCAGCATCACACCAGGTCTGCTCACCAGGTGAAGCCCTGATGTAGTGTGTCACCAGTGGAGAGGTTCACAGTGGGGTCAGAAAAGAGGAGTTCTTCTCACAGTGACTGTAATTTTCAGACAGTGTTTAGTGTAGGACAGAGAGTGGAACAGGTACTTTCAGGCCAGGGAGGAAGAGCATCACTGCAGCAAGGTCATTTTGATGAAATCTGGTCCATGCAGTGAAATGTGAACCTTCAGAATGTCACGTACAGTAGATACAAGGATATCTTCATTCACCTTTTAATGTATGTTCAGCTCAAAAACAATTCTAAACTCATGCACAGCTGCACTTCGAAAATATAGGGGTTTTTTTAAACAGGAAATTAAATGATATCCTCCACAGCAATACAAAGAAATCAAATGTTATATTATAGTAACCCTTCACAGCGCTCAACTATCGATGCCACTCAGCTCAGGGCATGCAGTAATTACAGGAGTGAATTTTGAACATGAGCATTGTATACCTGTTCATTTCCCAGGATGCTAGATTACACATCTATCTCAGTTTGAGATCATGTTTTTGTTTCTACAGCCAATTATGTCTTCCTGCTTGCACACACAAGACTTATACAGTTCAGGGCCAGTGTAGAAAAACCTTGAACAAAGCTAAGGCTGGTGGTGTATACATGTAATTACCACCCAGGGACTGTGCTTAGTGGTTCATGGCATCCAAAACACTGCCTGCCCTGCGCTTTCTTAATTACTCTAATTATACTGCTGATTCTTTTTGCAGCTTTACTTCTGATTGCTTCTGGAGAAAAAGCCAGTGGGAAACAAACTAATACACACAAGATTTAAGCAAAGCTTTGAAAACAAAACCTAAAAAGTCCTCCTTGTAACCTAGTTGCCAATACAGAACAAATGCAGGTTTGAGCCATTGTATAATAATAATAATATACCATGCTGTATGTTGATGATTTACTGTATGTGGCTTGAGTGTGCATTTGCAGCTTGCATCCATATAGAAAACATAAGAAATCACATCTGGTGCCTTCAAGAAATATTAGTGGTGTGTTTGGCCTATGTCATGCCTTCGTTTTGTAGACAACAACAGTTGGTTTTGAAGTTAATGGTGTGTCAAATTGCTTAGTTTAGGCTATGAATTCAATTCATTTTAATTTCGTATAATCATTTTTGCTTGACTCCATTGCACCAGTTATTGCTACAACAGAGCTGTATTTGGCTGTTACAGAAAGTGCTGAGCAAGGGGAAGTGTTTCAGGTATAACAATTGATCTGCTCAGGGTTAGTGCGATTTTATTTCCTCAAATAAAAGAAGAGAACAACATCCAAACTCAAAGGTTTGAATCCTGAACTCAAGTAGAATCTTATAAGTAATTACTTCCAATTCTGTTGCCAGCAGTGCTGCTCTATTTGTCGTATGGGCCTTGAGATCAACATTCCCGTCATGATACACACAAGCACATGAATAATGGATGAGAAAATGAATATTCTGAGTCATGATGTTTTTTTGTTTGTTTGTTTGTTTGTTTGTTTTGTTTTGATTTATACCATACACCTTGCACCCTGCACCCTTTATTTGTTTGATGATTGCCCTCCTCACCATGCCAGATTTCATTTTCATATTGTGCCCCACTGCTGCTGTATGTGGAGGTAATTCATGACAATATTGACACAAATCTTAAATGCATGTCACCACCAACAACTGATTGTGTAAAACTTCCATTTATATAATGGATTGTGTGGTGTGCAGATATCCATATAGTACTGACCTTGAGCTGAATACAGTGAAGATAATACCAACTCCAGTGGCCCTGCCCTGTGGTTGACCCCTTACTCTGGCAGTAGATGTGTCAATAAAGTATGACAAAAAAGACATCTTTCACCTCTACAAATTCATTTTGACATCCTTCCAATATCAGGAAAGTCATTTGTAGGGGAAATAGATCTGCAAGTCAGACTATCACTCTACATTCACACAGGATAATAAACTCATAGCTCCAGATAACAGGACATCTGGCAAAGTGGGGAATTATTTTGTGCGTCACTGTAACAAGGGAGCACATTGCTCACTAGGGAAATGAGACTGGCGGATGCCAAATCTTCTAATTAATTCTGAGATTCCCATCATGCCACAAAAATGCACTGTAGATTAGCAGATTGGACCACAAACAACAAAAACTGTCTTTTTTTTATGAAAGCGCATGGTCATATTTCACTTAATGACTAATGTCAACAGATGTTATGTTATGGGCTGGTGCTGGCTCTTTTATTTCCCCTGGCTTAGTTTCCTGTTTAGCGCTCAAAGCTAAACAAATCCCCCGATAAGTAGCAATGGAAGCTGCTTCATTCCTCAGCAGAGATTTATTTACTAAGTCATTTGGAAAATTAAGTAAAAAGGGGGAAAAAGCCAGTTTTTGTTTGTCATGAAGCTGAAGACTTTGTGTGGAGAGAGGATTTCTGCGCTGCAGATAATGGTTTCCTCCTCGGAGACAACACACAGCATAATGCCAAACCCAGCTCAGTAAATGAAAGGTTTCATACGTTGAAGTGTTATCCCTCTGTAATAGCAACAGAACCACTCTACCAGCCAATAATGAATGGAACAGATAATAATGTAACCAACTACATTATTCAAATGATCCCTCAGCAGTCAGAGCCGTGTGTAATGATGCTCTCTATTTGACAGTCTATGAAACGGCAACCATTCATTCCCAAGGCACACAAAATCCAGAAGTACATGACATGATTATGCATGCCTCTCATGTCATTGGGAGAGGACAAGGCCGTGCTCGCTCCATGGCTCATAAAAAAAGACATTTTCTTTCTTGAAAATCCTCACCCGGAATCTGAATTACTTTATTATATAAGTACAGTCAGTATGCATGAATTTCTTATGGTGACTACAGTGCTGACAGGTTCATGCAGAAACATGAGAACAAGGTGAGAAACCTCAGCAGCTGGGTGAAGAGAGTAGGCCCACCAACTGCATTACTGCGCACCAGGAAACGTGCATCCACTCACGAACAAGAGGCTCACTCTCGTCACCGTGTACAATGTAAACATTAATGGTGTCCTCCTTGACTTAGCTGTAACATTTGCTAGCTCGGCAGTGCCAGGTAAGTTAGCTGTAGAAGCACGCTTCCTTTAATGCTCTCTTGTACCTTAATGACAAATTCACTTAATTTCACAGACTCCACAACTTATATGATCAGCCCCAAAACAACAGTTGTTACTGTTCTAATGGTTGCAGTTTCAACCACGTCCTTAAAGGAATACAGTAGTGCACCCAAAAATGAAAATTCAGCCATTATCTACTCACCCATATGCCGATGGAGGCTCAGGTGAGGTTTTAGAGTCCTCACAACCTCCATTAGGTGGAGTTGTGTTGCTACCCCCTCTCCCCTTGGATCTCCGCAAGTGTTGTGAGGACACTAAAACTTCACCTGAGCCTCCATCGGCATATGGGTGAGTAGATAATGGCTGAATTTTCATTTTTGGGTGCACTATCCCTTTAATGTCAGGAAACAGTCACAGGTATCTATGGTTAGGTTTAGGAAAAACATGATGGTTTGGCATTAAATAAGTACTTTTGTCACTAACATAACATAATGTATGTCACGAGACATAGGTCACATATGCAACATCACATATGTCATCAGTGTATACACATATACATACTAAAATACCAGGCTACGTTGTTATTAAAAGAAGTTAATGTTGACTTACCCCCTACCGTATAGGGGCTTCTTTGATGTTTGTACAACATTACGCAGTCTTTGTTGCATTTTATGCTGTGTTCCGTCACTTCCTCCTCTATTTCTGTAGCAATTTCTATGACCATTAGAGAGCATCGCTGGCTCCTTTCTGCATGGTGATGCGGTTTGCAGGTGTAGTTTGGCTGAAGGAAAATAATTCCTACATGAAACTGCTCACGACAAGGTCTGATTATCATTATTTTATTTATTTATTTTTTTTGGAGGCGCTTTGTGAACACACAAGCCAAGAGCCAGTGGTGTTCAAACATATGATACATCTGTGTGAGGGGCATATAAAATACAATTTCCTGACAACACTTTGCTCAATATAGCTGTTGAAGTGCTCCAGGTAAAGAAACAAATAGATTCTACCTGTGGCTGGGAGGTTTGCGTGTTGCTGAGACCATGGCTTTGGCACAGGTGAGTAGGATGCTTAGTGGGAAGACAGATGACACAGCAGAAGACAGTCTGCATCTCACAAGCTGACTGCATTATCCAGTCTGCCCACCCACTTGCAGAGAGGAGTGAGGGAACCAGCAGGGCAGATGGGAGCAGAATCTGACTCATTTAAACAGGCCTTGGAGTTGCCAGTTGGCGTTTAGCCTGTGAACTGAGGCAGAAAATAACACCTTATAAATAATGAAATAAGCCTTCATTTAATGAAAGATTCAGGCTCCATGTCCTTTTACTATATCTGAAGGCCTTGGATGAGGATTATGTTACTATGGCGGAGGTTTCCCACATGCAAGTGAGTGATTTTGTGCACTGTGAATATTGCTCGCTCTCTCTCTGCCTCTGTCTTTCTCCTGAGTGGTAGGTCTTTGACTTCTCGTCCCTCCTCTGGCAGGACCAGAATTGTTTTAATTCGTCACATTAAACAGGAAACATATTATTACTGACACATACAAGGCAGGTACACAATAGATGACTGGCATCTTAAATGAAGGACACAACATAACAGCTCCTCTTATATGCAAGAGAAGGGACATATTGTGTGTTAGGAGACAAGTATAGGTTCAAAGCCAAAGATGTGTATGCATCTGGAGGAGACTTGTAAATAAGATTTACACTGTGAGCACTGCGGGGGCTGAAAACCCATCAAACCATAACTTATCATGTTCCTCTAATTAGCCTTTTCTACTGCGCATTGCAGTGTCCTCACCAGCAGCCAAAAATTACACCTCATTAATATTCCGCCATTACTCGGACTACTTGCATAATTTTTCATAAGCATAATGTGACTTAACAACAGAAGACGTCTATTCACAACAGCGCAGCCTGCAAGATGCCTTGTTGTTGTTAATAAACAGTCCCCTAAATATTGTCTCACAAGCATAATGTGATTTAACAATCAAAGGCACTGCTCTACAGCCGCTACGGCTCCATGTTGAAGGGCTGCAAACTCTCACTTCCTACTTTGAAGTACCTCCTCAGGCAGAGGTGGGAAGTAACTGTTTACTCAAGAGTGTAACTTAATACAAAGGCCATACTATCAGCTTATCAAGAGTCAGGTAGCTGCCTGTTGTCTAGCCTGCACGCAAACTCACCACTACATTGTGCCCACACCATCTTTCATTTGTGTGGGCGTTCCTCTGTGAGTATCTGATGACCTGAGGTGCTTTTCACTGTATGTACTCCATAATGTTACACTATTGTATAACTGCTCCTGCACTGTATACTGTACTGCCTCAACATCCTGTTCCAAAAGGAACAACATACAATTAAGTTAGATAGAGTTTCAGGAGGCTTTTAAGATCTAATGTCCTCTTACTCCAGACTCATCGCAGTGTAACAGTGTTATATTTGATTTTCTAAAAGTCAATGGTACATGACTGTAGGCTTTTGCCTTTTTGGAAAGGGAAGACTCACTACTTGGTAGTAGGCACAGAGTCCCAGGCAGTGTCGGAGGGCGTGCCCCATTCTTCCCGTGTGGACGGGTTAGGTGATTGGCCTCACAGCAGAAGACTGTGGAAGACAACAGCAAGGCAAACCAAAGTAGACAGCTGTTGAATAGTTTATCAGGGGAGCCAAACTACTTGCCAAGGCAGAGATGGTTGCCTGAGATTGCAATCCAAGAACATCAAGTTGTCACATGACGCAATACGATACTGTCTTCAGCAGTGACATAAACAGAATCACTGTTAGCTCTGGACTCTCAGAAACAGACCTTGATGCTGTCTTTGAAACAGGTAGAAGACGACAGGATCATTTCGTCCTCCTGCAATTGCTCCTTTGGGCTCAACTTTCTATATTTGGGCGCCTGGGTATACCATGCTCCCTCTACTGGCCTTCTTTTTTCAGTTATTTCCCAGTGTGTGTCTGGTGGTGTGGCTGTTGTAGTAGGCTTATCTCATACTTTGAATGCAACTTTTTGTATGGACTAAAGTGACTCCACAGAGGATATTTTTCTGCTGAGTACTGGACTTTATTTTTGGACTCCTTGGACTGAGCAAAGGACTCATTATGATAATTTAGTAAATGAACTGTGGGAAGCTGAATTTGCATGACATCCAGATAAAGAACAGTTTCTCTGTGTTTTAATGCAATTAAAGTCAATGCGCTTTTGCTGGTTGTTAGATGATTGTTTCCATTTTGCTTTTAGCGACCTAAAAAATAATCAGACCTGATTGTGATTGGCATCCTGACAGTAACAAACTGTTAGTGTGGGAGATGTGTGTACAGTGTTTCAAATGTTACACTGTGAAACATGGCACATTTTGAGTAGCCACATTACAGTACTTATCAATTCATTTTTAAAGCCAAGAGAAACTACATTAATGCAGAATGAATACTTAAAATACCACAAATGAATTCATACAAATTAGCATATCTTCATACCAGTCGTTTAGTAGTTGATATTAGTACCAGTGAAATTCAACATTTCTTGATACCCCGTTTGATACCACAGTAAAAACACAAAAGCAAAAGAATAAATCCTGTGGGCCTAAACATACACTCTTACATTGAATTCAGTTTTTAATTTTGCTTTTTATCTTTGATGATCAGAGTCAAACACAAAGTACTATTCTATGTTGGCTCATGAGATTTTGTGGGCGAGGAAACATATATAACATACCACATAACATATATCTCTCCACTGCTGCTGTTGTTCAGTCAATGTTCCCCACCCTTCTTCCACTGTGATTGCAGAGCTGCACAAAAAGTGACAGTGTGAGTGACTATCGTCAACCAAACAAAAATGCCAAATGTGCAGCATTCAGCACAGATTGGATTCTCAGTGCTTCATTACACCACTGGCATATAAAGAATAGTGTGAAAAGGCAGTACTCCCTTTCCAAAGAATTAGAAATCTATGCTGGCCTCAGGAAAAAAAAAAAAAAAAAATTCTTTTCAACAACTTGAGGCACTTGTTGTCTTCCAGGTGTTGCTGTTCTTCCATGCTCTCACCCAAGCCACACTACCTGCGTGAGCAGCATGTGACGGCTACCTTGCTTAACTGCTGCGGCTTGTATGCTTGTGGTGTTCACGCAGACAGCGTTGTTGCTGTGGCACTGTGTTTACACACTTTTAAGCCAATACTCCAGTTATTTATGGAGCAATGCAAGCCACTGCATTGTCAGGAGGTTTTTATTTGAAATAGAAAAAGGAAACGTGAGTAAAACAGACTTATAAAAACAGATTTATATTTCTTCATGTCTGTGAGTGATCTAGACATTGAAACTGTTGTGAAAGGTGGTATAATGTCAATATGATTATCAGAGGACAATTCTCAAAGTCTGTATTTGCTGAAAAATGTGTGCATCACATGGAAGAAATAGGCAAGACTCCTATTCTGTAGATGTTCCGCAGCTAAGCAGTAGCTAAGCTGCACCTGAGCAGCACTGCTCATGCTGGCAGTGTGGCTGCTCTGACCTGTTAGCATGGGAACAGAAAAAAAAAAGGTTCTGTTTGGCTAGGACGTTAGGCTTTTAACAGCAGACTAAAATACTTATGAGTATATATGCTGCTCTGTCATATCTGGAAGAACTGCTTGCCTAGTACCTACACTACAGTACTGGAGAAAAATGAGTGTCCTCAAGTTTTCAGAATTTTACAGTCCTCTTGGTACCAAAGTATCGGTTCTCCTGACATCCCTAATAAAGATACATAATAATAATTAAAAAAAGTAACAATTTCCTTTATATACATTTTGTTTTCTTAAATTTGTTAAATCTACTCGTTGATATTATCCCTCTTTCAATGAATATCCCATGGACGTTCTCAATGTCTTACATATCGCTACTGAAGGAAAAAAAACAAATTGGCTTGTAGCACAAAGCAGAAATGAGGCTCTACAAACAAAGCCGGAGAATTATTATCTGAAATAAGAGGCTCTTTGACAGGATCTCAGTAGAGGTCAGATGTCTTGGGTTGAGGCGCTCCCTGCTGATTGGATTATTCTGCTATTCAAGCAGAAGCTCTGCTTGGCACACAAACGTAAAGTGAGAAAATTCAATGTGTAAGGCCAGATGAGATGCTAATAGAATAGAAGAATTGCCCCTCGGAAGAAATTCAAAGGGGAGGCAACGCATATAAGATATTTTGAGACTGAGGGCGAGGCCGATGTCTAATGCCATCTCAGCTCTGCTGCTGGAAGAGTCGGATGAGACTCAGAGGAAGATAATCACACAGCACGATCATCTTTTATGTAGGCAATCATAACAGCAATAATCCCTTCATATCCAAACAATCCCAGTGTCTGCATGCTTGTATCTAGCCAGTCAGCCTGCACTAGCCGCTGACCAATGTCTCTGGAAAGCCCACAGCTCCTCCATCTCCTTTGTCTCACTTGCTCTTCCACACACACCTGATCCTACCACAACTGGTCCTATGGCACAAACCTGTGGTGATTTCTTCCGCACAGTGGCTACCTTTAATTAGCCGATGTTAGCAGAACCATATTCATAGCAAGAAAAGCTGTTCCTCTCTCTAAATTAGCCTGTCAATCACGGCACATTCCCAAGACTCTCCCATTTCCCTCTGCTGCTGATTAATGGCATGAAGTCAGTTTATCAATGTGCCATATGCGGAACGCAATTCATTACCCTCATCTCCAGGATTCGGCAAAAAGCATGTCCTGCCTCATTATTTGTGACTGTCCACAAGCTGAGGAGATATGGCATACACACAGTAATGGTGCTTGTTAGTATGCTAATGTAAATATCAGCTTAGCACACACCTACCATTTCCAAGCAACACGTTATAAGACAAGCAAGTATCCCCTCCAGGTTGACATGCATCATGGGAGAGGCACACCGAGAGGGGTGGCCATTAATCACATCACCCACAACTAACAAGACAAACTTATTTGTCTTTCTCGATTAGCAAATATGAGCCTGGGGATTCACAGTTGGTTACATATGCAGTAACCCTAGGGTGACTTCATGCAAAGCTGCTTTGAATAAATTGATCGTGCGACACTTATTTGCCAATTTTCTGATTATTTTGTGGCCTTGAAGAGACTTTCTCACTGATGATTTAGGACAGTGCCCATGTAATATCTGCTGTGTGCATTTATCTTTTGATCATTGCAATAAAGGGGATTCTCAGCAGGTACATGAGCTGCCAAGCTCGATCCTCCATTTTCAAATGCATTTTTACAAATTGAAAAACACACATTCCCAAATTGTGGTAAGTTTATGAACTTTAGTCAATCAAACGTCACTTCTAATTATGCTAAAATGTTCCATTGATTTAGTGAGGAAATCATTTTCTTAATTAGTTAACTGCACAAATGCTTCAAAGCTTTGGATCCGCAGATTGATAAGTTATGAGGAGCAGTGTGATTTTTTATTTCATATTAACCTCAGCTGTCAGATTGCCTTTTGGATTCGATGCCGCTCCATTCACTTCGTTTTATGACATGGGTGTTTAATGAACCTGGGCAGCTGTGTACTCTGCATAAATAACTCACAAGTGGCAGTGACACCAGAGTGCCTTCACACTGTATCATGCAGTGTTGCCATAGGTAACGTCATCTGGTTAACTGAGGCTTCAGTGACTCTTGGAGATAGGTGCTAAATAGCTTGTGTCTTTTATCCTTGTTTCTCTAACTTTATCTTGGCAGCTGTACGATGTCTTCTGAGGGAGAGCTCCCTGGTGAGGCCTTAGAGAGAAAATGAACAGAGAGGCACTCCATGGTAAAGAGCTGCAACAAGACCAAAGTGTTGTAGAAAAGGGGGGTGAAGTGGTGGCCCAAGGGTGCTGGGAAATTTTAGAACATTTATAGTACATACAGTATATCTTAGCCATAAACCGGTTTGGCTGCTTGATGGAACACTACACGATTCTGACTTTTTTTTATAACGTTATCTATCCTTTCATGGTATATGTTGCCTTCTATCAACCACAGCATCTAGACTTGGACCGCCTTAGTAGCCGAATGGTTAAAGCACATACCAAGTCTTGCAACGTCTTCAGTTAGAATCTATCCACAGGACCTTTGTTGCATGTCATACCCCTCTCTCTTTCTCTTTCAAACTCAGACCAAACTCTGATCAAACTAGGCAGTGCTGATCAAATAGAAACCTGATTCTGTTACTGTATCGCCTATTTCTTATATACAATACTTTCAGAAACCTTTTAGTGAACTGTTTGGCTGTAATTTTATAAACAGGAAGTGGGTGCCATACTGTTTTCTGCGTTATGAAAGCTGAATCTAAAAAAAACTCTGCTCAAACCTTAAAACTAGGCTAATTCTGTTACCTGTTTAACTGTATTATGAGATTGTTTGTCCTGTGTCACAACAGACAAGCTCACATAACATCGCCCATCAGTGGCAGCATTTATTGGTCTGGTGTGGTGCAGTGCATTCTGGTAGTTGTAGGTTTTCAGCCTCTCATGCCACAGCCCTTTTCCTCTGTCTTCTCTGGTCATGTAGCGCCAATTTCAAAATTATTTGCATATTTCTACTGCATAGACAGCCCAGTTTCTGATAAGGCCATCTGTCCCGCAGTGAAATACTTCTTTATAGAAAACAGGTTTATGGGCAGGTTTGACTGAGTTTGATTTGTGGCACTCCGTCAAAGTGGTTGCAGCATCACCCAATGCTCATCAGCTCCATCCAGACTCCCCCTCTGCTGCCCAAATTCTGATTTTCTTGTTCATAAACTGCCAAGATGGCACAGAGAAATAAGTATAAGCCAGGCATTAAATATATAGAAACCAATAGGATGACCAGAGGTCACAGTCTGTCTGGAACAGTCCTGCTTTTTGACTATCCGCCCTGCATGGAACAAAGTGTCCCGCATTGCAATAAACACATGCTTTATAAATAAGAAATGTGAGATTTATTTGTCCATGAATCATTAATTCCTAATATGCTGTGCAAACATCAGCCCATGGCCTTCTCTGTTCTCAATGTCTCCTCTGCCAGCAGAGAGAGTTTCTATGGTTACAGGGACTCTTTTATGTTCACATATGCACCTGTGCAGCATTGTCTGGGCTTGCAAAAACTGAGGTGTGAAGACAGGACAAGTGTCACGTGATATTGGGTAATAAGCTTTACATGCACGCTTGTGTGTTACAGGGTGACAGTGGGTGGCTCCATATGTGTGCAACATTCTTATCTTTAACATAAAGCACACACTGATCTAGTGTTGGTTTACATAAGCAGACACAGATGGTCAAAATGTGGTTAGGACAGAGTAGTCTGGTAACTCATATTTTACACCACATGCAAACACTGACAAGCCTTAAAGTAGAGTGTGTCATGTAGGCTAGTTTTTACAGTAACACAGAGCGGCAGGTTGTTGTGGTGAAATAAAAACAGGAAGCTGTTTGATGCTGTTTTACAACACTTAACAGTCTAATTTTCTTTTTTGTCTGAAACGTCTGACATTTGATCAACTAGTGGCTCACACTGAGACAATGTTCCATTATAAAAGGGAATGTGTAAATGTGATCAAAATAAATAATAAAAATTTGATGGTATTTTGTTGATCTCATACGCTGGAGTCACGGACCTGAATTAACACTGAATTTTTGAATATCAAAGACAGAAAAGCTATGATTAGAATACAGACAACTATGATTCATTTTCTGTTAGTTCATTGCTATTTACAATTCACAGACACAACATTTATCAGTGCATTTATGAATATTTACGCATGTTTCCCTCAGCATAGGTTTGGATATTTACTGAATGTGTTGAGAATCTGTGGAATTCTGTTTTCTTGAGTTTTACCATAAATTTAAAAATTGGCTCTTAAAAGGTAACATGATTTGCTGCATTGAATTATTTTGATATCACAGACATTTTTTGAAAATGATTCCCAAATTATATGTATTTATTTACACACAGTCTGTCGATGGAGCATGAACACATGCAGTTCTTGACCATTTGATAATTTCACAATGCCATTGCCATACAGACAACTCAATCATGTGTATTTAACAGTTTTTAGAAGCTTAGATCACAGGCCATATAGATACAGTCAAACACACAACATCAGGAAGTCATGTCAGCCCATATATAACCCATATCAGTGAATCCGATTTATTTTCTTCAATAAGAGATACGAGTGGAAGAACCATGTGGGAAATCACATCAAATTACAGTTTCATCTACAGACTAATAGCAGTATATGTTCAGATCCTGGTTCTATTACCATTACGGAATTGCAGATTGTGATCTCTTGTGAATTCAGTGTCGGCAGCTATTGCTTCTTATTTAATTTGCATGTCAAATGAATCAGTAGTGCCCCCCCCCCTCTCATTTACCAGTCTATTACTGTAACAGCTATTGAGTGAATTGACACACATCTGCCCTCCCTCTGCCTGCACGCACGCCGTCTTACTATAATGCAGTGACGACTAATGAAAGATTCTCAGTGTACAGTAATTAGAGCCCCAATGTACTGTAGGGAAGTCTTGTACACGACGCACAAAAACGAATGATTCTTGACATTCATGTGACGAACGAGCTGACAGGACTCAAAGATGTTATCGGAGGATGGATGAGAAAATGGAGGCAGCCATTGTTCTGTAATGTTTTGTGTATTGAGTGGGAGACATATACTACATCTTTGAGTGTGTGTGTGTGTGTGTGTGTATGTCTACATTTGAGTATTCGTGTCTTGTTTTCAATTAGACGGTGGTTATGCTTGTGGGCATCACATGCACAGTGCCGTATGTGTGGTCAGTCTGAAGCTGTTCGCGTTTGCTTTTTACTTGCAAAGCAGTTCACTTCTGCTTTTACGATGATGAAATGAGGTCTCTACAGAAGCAGAGCAAGAACATGATGGTGATAAATTTATCATCAAACGGGGTTTAGCGCTGGGCGGAATAAACATGAAGCACATTATCTCATGATGAAGATGTTGGGTCGACTGTCCGTGAATACTGAGAGCTTTTTTTATTCTGAACAGAGGTTTGGAGCACTGGCTAGTGATTAAGTTGCAAATCGAAAGGAGTCAGCATGGGTGCAAACTGCCGGGAGGATAATAGCCTGTTGTTTTCAGGGGGTCAGGGGAAACTAATTATACAAACTCTACTTTTATATTACTACTCACTCTTTTTAAATTCTACTCAAGAGAAAAAATCTGCATCTGTTTTTTTTTTTTTTTTTTAATTTGTTAACTTCCAAAATGTTGGGCATGGTGCCATCTGGAGAGAAATTATGTGGGGAGAAGTGTCAAGTATAATTCATGGCAGCATGTTGTGGGTGTGAGAGCGCTGGGAAAAGGAGTTGATTCATCAAACTCCAAATGATGTGCCTTTTTCTTTACAGCAAGACAGCAGAGCAGCATTGCTATGTGCCTTGTTACTACTGCCCTTGGTGCACTTGAAGTAGCTTTTTTTTATTATTATTATTATTTGCTGTCTGGAGTTAAAGTCCAGAAGCCTCATATTTGGAGATGAGAGTGTTTTTTAATTGGGATCTTGCACCATTACTTTAAAGGAATACTTTACCACAGAATCATCATTTGTATACGTTAGTGTCCTGTTGAATTATGGCAAACATGATGAATTGTAAAAAGCTTAGTATTTAAAACACTAAGCCATAAACAGCCTCAGACAGAGATAAAAGGTGCGCCTGAGCAACTCGATTGAATATATGAGCAGAGTTTGTGCGATTGCCCACGTGCGCTACTCACATGCTCAAGTGTTATAAATTGTACAGTTTTAGCAAGAATGTGTTTACTGAATACTGAGCGATGGAATAAATGAGACTCAGATTATGCTGCATAAATTGTGCGAGAGTTTGTAAACCAACGTTTTTGACCTAGATTTGCTGTTGTTAAACACGGCCACCTTTTACTTCAATTCATCAAAGAACATATCTGGATTCTTTGTTCACTGTTGAGGCACGTGAGAAAAATAAAGTTGTTTTTTTCAAGACTTTAAAGTAACGGGCTGAGTAATTGATACACAAATTGTCATTTTGTGGGTGAAGCATTCCTCTAATGCTGCCATAGAAAACGACCTGCCACTCTGCTTGTCTCGCCGCCGCTAGTAGCAGACCTTGAAGTCATTATCCAGCTTCAGTATTAAAAAGTCCCCTGAGTTGAGACACTATGTTACAAAGATAGCCCCCATGTCACAGAGCTTATATAAGGCTTGTATCAACCAAGAGATACACATGAATGGTGCCTGCAGAGCCAACAAGCTGCCAAAGATTTTACAGCCACTGCTTGGAGCCCCATTAAAATAACACTCTGAACCCGGCTATAACTCACACTCCTGGAACATCTCCACATTGACCCATTGCTGCTTTGATTGGGCTTTTCTGTCAAAAGGTCCGCCATCACCGTAGGGGAGGTTTATGAGGCGCAGCCAGAAGCTGTGTTTATTTTATGACAGGCATTTCAAATAAAAAAAAAAAAAGAAGAAGAAGAAAACACAAGCAATATCATTAATTCCACCACATGGCCATGAAATGTTGTCTGCTGTTCTATGTTGTTGAAGCTCTCCTTGATAGCTCAGCTCTGCTTGTTTGATGCAACCCATTTAATTCAGGCAAACTTCTTTATGCTCGGCTGGACCTTATTACACCACTGGCTACTTGCTGCATGTCCACTACAGAAGCATGTGTGCCATATGTTGTGGGGGAAAAAGGATGTTGAGTGTGTTATTACAGCTTGTACAATGTTGTGTTTGTTTGTGTACTGGAGAGCTGACTCATTGGAATGGTCTGCCATTATGCCTGAGCATCAGTGTCACAGAGATATGTTTATTAATATCCATAATAGTGGGGGAATCTGTAATTATGCTGACTCTTATTGTAAGTGTGTGTGTGCTGTTTTTCTTCTGGAGAGTATAAATACATCTTTGCTGTGTTTTCAGCAGTAGAAATTATACATATCTGGTAAAGTCTTATGTATTACTGGCAACTTGTGAGCATCAGGTCTGTTTTTTATCTTTATATCTCATTATTTCCTCTTCCGGCTTGTTGTGATGTGCAACCTGCCAGTCTGTTGGAAATGCTTTCTTAGATTTTTGCTGAAAAGCTATTCTACCACACCGGACCAAACTGATAACACAAGGTAGATTATATGACTACGGCTTGCAAGAGTAGCAATGTTTTTCCTTTATTCCTTCTCTTGTAGTTACTCTTATTTTTCTTGCTTATTTACCCTGCTGTAAAAGCTGTCAAAACTTCTTTCGTGATGCTTTATGAATGAGAAAATTCATGCAGTGTCTCTCCGGAGAGAAATCTGCATAATAATCTTCATGAGCAATGTTGAAGATTAACTCCTCCAACGAATCTGCATAATTCCACATCACCTGTATTATGTTTTTCTTACAATAAATACTGATTATCTGAATGGGTGTGTTGTCAAGACAACAAACTCCGGACAAACAGCACAGTTGTGCCGGTGTCCTGTGGATAAAGTAGTGGTTTAATTAAGATGTATCTGGAGTGCACTGGTGCACAAGAGGAACTGGTAGATCAGTCAATCTGTTCAGCAGCATAGAGGTGGCAGTGTCTTACTGTAGCTCCTCGTATCAACAAACTTGATTCAGTGCCTGGGTACAATCTCAAAGTTTCTCTCAGTGTTGTCTCTGCTGCTAGAGAAGAATTGTTGGCCTGATTTTAAAATGAGTGCCAACCTTAAATCTGCAAAAGGCCCAGTCTTTATCAGTGGAGGGCTTCTGAATGTGGCTTGTTTGTTTGTTGATTAATTTATCAATGTAGTCTGTCAGCTTTCTTATTTATCCAGACAGATGTGCAAAACATGCATACTCTAACTCCCCTTTGGTGGAATAAGTGCCAGATTCAGTCTTCTGCTGTTAACCCCTGGTAGATACAGATCGCATTTAATGCTAGATGTCAATGAGATGGTAGTCACTGTTCTTAAAGCCTTTTGAGTAACGGATCAATGAAGCTACACAATACATACATAAAAAGCATGCAGGTTGCAGTAACATTAGCCATAATAGTTGGGAAAAAGAATACTTTGTGAAGCTTTGACGTACAGTTTTCAGGTGAGTTGCTTTGCTGGTTGTAGATTTGTGATATTCCAATTTCCTTTGGCATATCTTGCACTCAATTTCATAAGAGTCATCTAAATTTTGAAACTATTCCTGATGTTTAACATTTTTGACATCTCACTAGCATATCTGTAAGCCTGTCACGGGAGGTCAGATTGTCGGAGTCACCTATCACTACGTTTAAATGTCGTCGCCTGAGAATAACTAATAATTAATGTTGATGCATAATGATTTATGTCGGGTTACTATTCTTACTATTTGGGATTTTTAAAGCAATGGTATAGAAAAGCGACGCCATGGCAGCAATCAAAGCCTCGAAGCATTTGGGTCAGCCCTAATGAGCAGATGTACTTGCCATTCTGCACGGTGATTCTGTTGCCATGTGTAGTTCGGTAGAAAGAAAATACTTCCTTTAAAACTGCTCACAGCAAGGTCTGTAGATCATTTTAGGCTGATATCTTCAACACGACATAAACCAAAAATAATCTACATTGATTATTAGCACTACAGGTAAGAGGGAAAGAAGCTAGCTGAAGCTAGTCAGTCGTATTTGAATTCTGATTACTGTGATTTTTTTTTCATTAAATGAAATGGGTTATGGTCACCACCATTTGCAGCTTCATTATTATAAATCTATTCATATTTAGTTATTGCCAAGCCCTGTACATTACTATAATCACACTCACACTGCTCTCCTCTGTATCACAGTGGCAAAAATAAGACATTAGAAGCCTGGCAGTTGTATTAAAGTACATTAGGCAGATTTATTGTTCTCTATAAGAATGCTTATTTGAACCAAACATCCATTTCACATTTCCAATGAGTCATGCTCGATTAAATTCAATGTGTTGAAGATGGAAGAGAGTATTATTAAGCCAAGCGCTGGGTATGTGAATTAATTAAAGTCCTACTTTTTAATTCAATATAAATGTCAAGCTCTGTGTGTGGCAGGATATTGAAATCAATCAGGCTTTAATATAACGGGATCCTCCGCCTGTGACAGGGATCAACACGTCTGCGTCACATGTTGGCTGCTCGTGCATGAGAGTGGGAGGAGGTCTGACGGCTCAGACTGTCTGTCCTCTGATCTAACGCCATGTTCCCATGTGTTTGACACCACGGCAGAAGCGCAGCATTGAAAAATAGCTCCCTATCATTCTTAAGAACAGTGAATCACTCCCGGAAAACTGGATTTGTTGTGGGTACTTAACACTCTGTTGTCATTGTTGATAGGAATATATTTTCTTTAGCGTTCTGCCACATTCGACAGAAATTCATTGGTACGAAGTGACAGCTAATCCTCGGTTTTATGCGTACCTTTGTGACAGCTTTATGAGGTCTATAGCACAAACAGGGGTTCACTAGGGAAAAAACACTCATGAATTCCTCCGCACACCTTTTGTTTCTAGTTTTTTGGGAACATATCTTTAAATTACAGTCTCCTCACTGCCACTCAGGAAATAGAATTTATATCAGGGCAGGAAAAAAAATTATCAGCATGAAAAATGTCAGTGCAACAACAAATGTGAGCGCAACACAAGGCTAGTCACAAATGCACCATACATGCATCATATCACACAACAAAACTGCATAGAAATGGATCCATGTTTGGACACTGAATTCAAACATCAAGCCTGGCATAGTGTTAGCAGTGTCAGCATTTACATATATACGGCTGCCTGCAGTAAGAGCAGACTAAAAAACATGAGAATTCATTTCTTTGTGATGGTAATGGGAATGAACAGGGATTGGCAACACAGCTGAGCTGAGTGTCTGTATGATCCTGCTGTTTGGACTTATATTAAACAGCTTAATTCAAGAGCCAGGGAGAGATAGATAGAGAGATAGATGAAGTTGATTAATTTCCATTAGTAAACACACAACAGTAAATCTAAAAGGAATTTAGACACTGCTGTTATATAGTTGTATTAACGGTAGCGCTGACAGTGTGACTGTAATGTGTACATGCTGATAACTAACTACCCTGTCCTTTAATCTCTTCTGCTTCGGGCCAAATCATTATCAGTTGGTCCAGTTGCAAAGTTGCAGGTAGTAATCATAAACCAATTTATATTTTAATGAGCATGACATTAGATGGAAGTGTTGAATGGGCCGTGCTCAATGATGCTAAGCAGAGGCAGGGAGGGAAGTTTTGAGTCTTATTAAAGGAAGTAGAAAACCAGCTGACTATGATTTGTGGTAATTGGCAAGGCGTTCTGCTTGAGTGCGCATACACAGCCCATTCAGTCACACTGTGTGGCTTCAATTCAAAAAGCAGCAAAAAAAGCATAATTATGTTTATTACTTTTCCCACCACAAAGTGAGTGCAATCGATCCCAACTGGATGGCTTCAGTCTCTCACAAGATATGACACTTGGTAATATAACACCTAATTATTTTTGCTGACTGATCTGAAGCCTTGCAACATTCACGTAATGAGCTGCACTTCTGCCCTCCCCGGTTGAATTGTTAGGCTTCCCTGCAGTTACAGCACAGTGGTAAAAAATGGGAACCTATATAAAAGTTATGATCCCCTGGAAACAATAGTACCGAAAGCTACAGCATGACCAGCAAAACTTGACATTTTTGCCGTGTTGCCACAACCACCCACGGGAGACAGAAGAGAAAGGTGGTAGAACATGGTGTCACATGGAGTCAATAATAAAGAGCAAAAAGTGATATAAAACTACATTCTACCACTTTCCCAAAAGTGATAGAAACTCCTAAAGTTCTCCCACATGTTTTAAACTATTTGCCTGATTCAACCTGTTCTCGGGCTGTGTCAGCATCTAAAGACTAGAGATGTTTTGTTTTGTCCACAACCCAAAGATACAATCTCCTCCCATGTCAAGTATTCAGAGTATGAACTGGTCCCATCAGGTAGATGCTAATACAGGAGGAGATAGGTATGAATAGGTAGCAGAACTTATTGCTGTTGATTTGTGTTGTGTGTTTTGGAATGCACTTTATGTCTGCACTTGTCTGTGCTCTGCACTTTACATCTGTTTCTGCACTATGCATTTTTTTATGTGGCAGCCTTTATGTCCAAGACAAATTCTCCTTGGGACATCTTGAATCTTCAAAATTTATTTTACTGTTAAAGTGGAGTAAAGAAGCCATAAATCATTTACATTTAAGAATCATAAGATAATATTTAATATTGTAATTGTAATTAGGCATGCACTGCTCGCCAGATGAGTAACTACCCCGATACTACCCTATAAAATGAATAAGAAATAACCCAGAAGTGACCTAACCCTATTAAATGTGGTTTCTTCATCTTGCATCTGCTGTAATTTACATCTATTTGGTCATGACCAGCCAGTAATAAGTGTGTAGTGGTATTAATAATGTATTACTTATCACAATGAGTTATAAGATTTATATGTTTGGTATGCAGACTCTATCTGTAATGGAACCAGCAACGATGGCTGTCAAATAAATGTAGGGGTGTAAAACGCATAATATTTACCTCCCAACTGCAGTGGCGAAGATGGTTCATAAAATTGAAATTATCAAATAAAGTTTAAGTACCTCAAAAGTGTATTTAAGTACAGTGCATGAATAAAAGTACTTGATTTCTGAGCGCAATGGATTTTTGCAGGGGAGAAAAGAAGCAAAGTCAAAGTCTGTCCCTATACAAAATCAGGCAAGTGTGATTAAACTGTAAAAGTTAGCTATGAAAAGCTATAGAGTAGTCAAATTTGACATGTCAAAGCAAAAAAGCACATGTAATTATTTACATGAATGATGGCTGCGTTCCATTTTGGTGTGAAGATTTCATGGTTCTGATATTGTGCGTGCTGGCTCACTGGGACACATGAATGGAGCAGAGCCATTGCTAGTGTCACCAGTTAAACCTGTGCTTCTCCTGCTATGACAAGTCAAAATGTCTGCTGTGCAAAAGGTCTGTTCAGCCTGAGCAGAGGTCTAATCAGCCAGACTGATCTGAAAACACCTGCGTTAGACGTCAGGTTACAGCTTCATTTTCCAGCAGGTGCAACAAGAATTTTCCCTGCAGGCTTTTCAAACTGTGAGCACAGCAAGTGAGTCCAGCAACACGGATACAACAAAACAAAACAAACCAGTCATTTGAGCAGTGTATTAGCCAGGTGTGTGTGTCCGTTGGGTCTACAAGTTCATCACATCTTAAAGTTCATTACATGAATCCACTTCCCCCACCTCAGGCAATTTTACCTTTTGCACAGTAAGATGAGTGTGCCAGATTAATTGTGTTGAGCATAAACTGCAGCTGAGTTGGCTCTAATTAATTAACAGGATGCTGTCTTTAGTGCCTGTGAGAAATATCAGAATTAGTTGAAATTACTTGGTGGTGATAGTTAGAATTAGTGTGTGTAGAGTGTGTGTCAACACACAAATAATTGGAAATGGGGATGGTCAAGTTTGCTAATCCCCAGATTGTTGAGATGAGTCATTAACAGGCAGAACGTGTGCAAACTTTAACAACAGATGATAAAAGTGACATTTGGAATTCAACAGCATAACCCAATACATAAAATCACACAAGGCTCCTCTTCTCTAGCACTACTTTTACTGCTATTTCCTATGCTCAAAACAGGAAGCCAGTAATGACCTATATGTTCATCTTTCATAGCACGATTGGGAAGATAAAGCATGGAATTCACCATCTCAGTCGAGGTGATGTGATTGTGATTATTTCTCTTCCATCACTGACAGCCATCTCAAAGCAATGGTTGCCTAAGCTATCTTACCACGAACATGTACTCCTTCTAAAAGATGAGTTAACATTTCTTACAACTCACAAACACATTACACACAGTTGGTTAGAGTGAATAAATGTGATGTGTCCAAGCTAATGCGCCATTCATTTATTGATTCAGAGTTCTACTGTGTGAAACACAACACCAAATTTAGCAGAAGACCTCAGTAATATCAGGGATAAAAATAAGTCATGAAATAAATTGTAGTTCAAGATATGC